>CM053606.1:134387530-134418943 GCA_028646535.1 Procyon lotor | reverse complement strand
ATCCAAGAACTACCATCCTAAATATCTTCCCCACCGATCAACCTTCCAGTCTGAGATCCTCTTCCTTATGGGCATTCTTGTAGGTTGTATTTAACCTAAATCTGTGTTCCGGGTTGCTAGGACACACCAAGCTCACATCAATTATCCCTGCATCCTTGTTAACAGGGTCCCTTTCATTCTCAAAAGTGTCTTGGTTTGGGCATAAACTATTGGGCCCTCCTAGTTTCAGTACATGTTCTGTCTGGGGGACTCCCATTAAAAGCACGCTGTCCCTGGGCCCTTGTATTCGCTAGTCCAAGGTACAGAAGAGTCCTTATGGGGACTTCAGGGTATGGCTCTGGGTTTGTTCCTTTGGTGGGGGGCAACAAGGGCAGGGGGAAAGGGGACTGAAGAGAGGAGAGACCTCAGACCAACTGGGCTTAAGAAAAGACCTGAGGTTTCCATCCTCACCTTCCCTGCCAACCCCAGTCTGGTCGGGTGCCACCTTCTGAGTTTTCTGACCTTTCCTGGGTGACTCCATGATGCCAACTGTCTACTGATCTGCCAGATTCTCCACCAGACCATCAGTTTCCTAAGGACAAGGGCTCCACGTTACTCAGCTTTCGATCCCCAGTGTCTGATCTCACGTTTGTCACATAGTAAGCATTCGTTAAAAATTTTCCCTGGGGGGGCACCTGGGTGGCTCAGTTAGTGTGTCTGCCTTTGGCTTCAAGTCATGATCCCAGGATCCTGGGATCGAGTCCCACATATGTCCGGCTCCCTGCTCAGTGGGAGAGTCTGCTTCTCCCTCTCCCCCTGCCCCTGCTTGTGGTCCCTCTGTCTCGCTCGGTCTCTCTCTCAAATAAATAAATAAATAAATAAAATCTTAAAGAAAAATTGTTTTCCCTAAATGAATAAATCAATCTGGAGTCTCAACGTCTGCATCTGTAAAAGGGAAAACCTAGTCTTTCGAGATGGTTGTGAGGCATAGAGGTGTTTGTGTATGCTGTTTAGCACATGCCCAGCTATTACAGACTTTTATTTCATTCAATAACTTAGATGCTATCTATCGTCATGATTAGTCGTGCAATCAACCTCCAAGCAGTCCCACTCAAACCGAGCTGTAAGACTGGGGACTACACCACCCAGAGAGCTGCCATCTCATTGTGGTATGCTTTACTCCCCTAGACTGGCTCTGAAGTTCAATGTCAGTTGGTTTCTCGTACGGGGACTTCTTGGCATAGGAAGGGAAACACACGAGGTGATTTGTTCCACATTCACTTAGGGTCACCTGTTCTTTGAAAATAAGGCAAGTAAATCAAATGGGTGGGGGAAGCACTAGGCTATGACATCATTGGTTGCAGAGAGTGGGGGTCCAGTGCACCACATACAAAGCAAATACGAAAAGTGGGAAAGGGGGTTCCGCCGTGTTCATCTGCTTTGCAGTACTGGGCAGGACCAGGATGTCTGCTCCATTCCCTATGTTATCCTCAGAAAGTCCTATGAGATGGGGTTTTATTACCCCATTTTCACTTGAAAACACTGAAGGGAGTGGTGAGATCGCTTACGTGGAGTTCCATAGCTGTTGAGAAGCCGCACTGAGCACTGGGATTCACTCCGGTCTGCCTGAGTCAGAACCTACATGCATCCTTCCCAGCTTGCTGTCTTCCCCAAGGTGCTCCTGGGGTAAGGAAAGCAAGAAAGATCTGAGATGAGGTAGCCTAATTTATATGTCCCAACCCGAGCTACAGAAGGTGGGACCACCTACAGGAGGTGGGACCACCCTCAGCATAGGGCCTGGCCCGTGGTAGGCTCTCAGCAAACACCAAATGGAGCCAGTGAGAACGAAGTTCAGCTGAGCTCTTGCCAGATCGTGGGAGTAGGGCTAGAAGTATCATTTGCATCAGTCTCCAATGCTCTTTATTTGCTTCTTCCATAGGGATCTTGAATCTCTTGAATCATAGAGAGAAGTATAATCATATATTTTGTTCAGAAACCATTACTTTTCATTCTATTGATTGATCTGGGAGCGAGAGTGTGCACGTGCAAGTACATGTGGGAGTAGGGGGAGGCACGGGGTTGGGGGGAGAGAATCTCAGGCAGACCCCCACTGAGCCTGTGCATATTGATCTCACTACCCATTAGATCATGACCTGAGCCAAAACCAAGAGTTGGACTCTTAACTGATTGAGCCATGCAGGTGCTCCTCATTTTATTTATTTTTAATAGGAGAGATAAGTAAGAGTGCCCATGAGATGCCTATAAAAATACAGTTGGCCTAAATAGCATATATATAATTTCATAATCCATGCTTAATAAACTTTTCTTTTGTTCCAAGACATTTTAAAGTGAGAATTTATAATATTTTGGAGCTGGGAAGAACCTTGGTGTTTATCTGATCAAATGCTTCATTCTTCAGCTGAGAAAGGTGAGACACAGTATCACGTGGTTTGTCCAAAGCCAAGCTCTATGGACTGACGAAGCTGGTTAGAGACAGAGCACTCTCTCTAGGCCACACATTTTCCAAGTGTGGAGGGTGAGCCATTAGTGAGTAGTGAAATCAATATCATAGGCTGTAATTTTATTTGATTTAAAAAATTTTTTAATAGACTTCATTCTTCAGAGCATATTTTGATTAATATAAAAATTGCACAGAAGGTAAATATGTTACAAGCGCTGAACCAATATTGATACATGTTATTAACTAAAGTCCATAATTTATATTAGGGTTCATTCTTTGTGTTGTACATTCTATGGGTTTTGACAAATGCATTATGTCATGTGCCCAACACTATCCTATGGTACAGAATAGTCCATAAATAGTCCTCAATTTGTGCTGTGCTCCACCTATTTGTTCCTTCCCTGCTCCTCCTGGACCTCTGTTCAATTTTGTAATATATAAGAATCATAGTGCATATATTATAGTATGGGAATTATTTCATGAAGCCTTTGGGAGGGACAGAGAGAGAATCTCAAGCAGCTTCCACTTCCAGCACAGAGCCCAACGCGGGGCTCGATCCCACAACCCTGAGATCATGACTCAAGCCGAAACCAAGAGTTGGATGCTTAACTGACTGAGTCACCCAGGCACCCCGAAACTTTTGTTCTAGATATATATGTAAGTATGTGTGTATTTAGGTTAAAATAGATTTCTTACTGTGAATTGGAGGGGAAAAAAAGTCTGAGAAACATGGCCCTAAACATTCCTGTATGCAAAATTCTAGGGAATAAATCCAGAACATGAATACACAGATGGAACATGTCACTTATGAGACCAAAACAAGAAAAAAAAACCCCACATAACTAAGAGACATTAAGAAAATAAACAAGCATACAAAAATTCCCTTAAGAGTGAGTACAAAGAGGTCAGAAAGTTATGGCTTTTCCCCAAATCAGTTTTGATTTTAGTTTCTTTGTTGGGACCACAAATCATTCAGAGTCAAAGACATTAATGTTCTCAGAGTACAAGATACGGAAAAGGGGAGGGAGGTGGGTGGGAGCGAGGGTTTAATCCTTGCAAACTAATTCTCTTCAAAGTTTCCAAAAATGTTATCTCTGGATAGTAATCAACAACAAAAAATACTGCTTTTCAGGAGGGTTTATTGAGGTTCGTTTGGCTCTACAACTATTGACTTTTTCATCAACAGGGCTGCTGTTGTATTTAACTTCATGTCATGCCAAGCGTCGGAAGATTTCTAAAGGAGTTGAATTTATGCTTGAGTCAGATTCCTCAATTTTTAAACATCTCCTTTCCACGAACATTGGTACTTCATCTGTCTGGGGAAGATGTGGAATCTAGATACACCAGTGTGTCTCAGAGAAATCCTGATTTCAAATTTTGAATTGCATTGGCCCATTGTGCGGCCTATGAATAGCCTAGGGCTCAAATCCGGGGTCCTGCTAATTACCACATAAGCCTAAAAATAGGATTCTCTCTTAGTATTCTTTTTCAAGAAAGACATATACAAGTTCTATATTAAATGATGCTAAGATTATATTAGGAGCCTCTCTTTGTATGGGCTAAGCTCTCTGGATAGGATTTCGAGTCCTATCAATAGGATAGGACCATCAAGGACATAGAAATTATTGTACTCATTTAACAGTTGAACAAATTCAAGCTCAGAAGTTTTTTTACTTTATGATTTTCTCTTGATTTTTTAAAAAGATTTTTATTTTTTAATTGACAGAGAGAGAATGAGAGAGAGAACACAAGCAGGGGGAGTGGGAGAGGGAGAAGTAGGCTCCCTGCCAAGTAAGGAGCCTGATGCAGGACTCCATGGCAGGCCCCTGGGATCATGACCAGAGCTGAAGGCAGACACCTAAGGACTGAGCCACCCAGGTGCCCCTCAAGGTCAGAAAGCTTAAGGAGAATGCCCAACGTCACCCAGAAAGATAGTGGTTAAGCCAAATTGGAACCCATGTCTGGAAGAGCATGGTTCTAGTCTTCTGTGTGCCCCCAGGGCCTAATATAGGGCTAGCTACATAGTATGGGCTTAGTAACGTTTCCTGTGTAAATGCCTGATGGAAGAGCAAAGGCTTAGCAAAGATTTGGGGGTGGTTTTAAGGATAAGTAAGATAATACTACTGCTCTACCTGCCATTCAGTGAGCACTCACTTGGTGTCAGGTACTGTGTTAAAGGCTTTACGTGTATTATATACACAGAGCACATAAAGGAATTAACATGAGGTGTGGCATAAAGACATCAGTGTCCTTGACCTCATTTCAGAGCACTATAATGGTAGCTATCATCATTATAGCCAAAGAGCTTATAACGCTATGATCTCTTCAACCTACACACTCAATGCTTTTCTCTGAGCTGTACTGACCAGGTTAATGGAAGGTCAGCCCTTTCAGCAGGGAACCACCCCCAACCTGATGCTTCCCTCCACCTCTTTCTCACACAGACACAATTACAACATGCCATGTTGGCCAATCCCCCTCTCCCCCTTTTTAAAGTTGACGTGGGGCTGAAGCAAGCCCAGCATTGGCCAATCCCTAAATTACGGAAGGAGCCCCCATGGTGCTTTTTGGTGGCGTGGCAGGGAGGAAAGGAACTGTGGTCCCATGCTGGCACCTCATTTGCATAACGTGCTCTGTGCTTTCGGGTTGAATTGAGAAAGAAGCCATGTGGTTTGGTGACAGCCGCTGGAAAGGAAGAGCTGTGACTCAGCAGCGCTGTGACGCGTGGAACAGTGCCGGTATCTCTGAGCAGTGGCAGAGACCAGCCTCCTCCCGGCCATGGCCATGGCCGTAGCCACGAGGGAGCGGCGAGCTCTGAGCAAAATCAGCCCCACAGGCAGCCCTGGGCGACGGGAAGGAAAGCTAGCTGTATCTGGTGGGACCCGGTCAGGCTGTCTGTGGGCTTGGGGACAGTGTGAAGGTTTGGGGCACTGAACCATGCGGTATCATCTTAGTACTGGAAGTTTTTTTGTGACCTGAGCTATCACATTTTCAAGTGGGGGAAGTACCAGGTATTGCCCACGGGTCTACCTACCGTCTTGAGCCCACAGCCTTGAAATTAAACTTCTAGATGGTAACTGGAATCCCTCATGAAGCACATGCCACGAGCGGGGATATTATGCATATTTTTAGAAATAGAGCCCTTTATCACAATCATAGGTCTTCCATCTAGTGGCCTGACTAGTGAACTCAGTAGCAATACATTTTGAAACAGGACTCATGTAAATACGATGTCACTGTTACCCCTGCTGACTTGAAAGACTTTCAGCAAGAATTCTCATGAGGGAAATCTTAGAGTTTATTCCTTCGTTTGTTTAGTCTTGCATTCAATCAATCTGCAATTTATCAACCTTTTGGGGAATTATTTAGATTCTCTGAGGTACAGCTGATGGTGACCTGAGGAGAAAGTCAGAAGCCTGGTGTTTGAGTCCCATTTTCACTAGGACTTAATTGTGAGATCTTGGGAAAGTTGGTAAAACGTGGGTAAAAATTCTTTGCCTATATTCTAAGAAACTTAAAAAAATTCACCTGAGATAATGTATGGAAAGTTCATAAGTGGTAAGTGGTAAAGTACTATAGGAAATTCCTGTGTTTTACCTATTAAAGAAACCAAGACATAGAGTGAATAAAGCATTTGCCCAAAGTCATAATTAGCGAGTAAGGGAGGGCCAAAGATGAGATATAAATTTGGGTGATTGGACACATTACAGGCTGGAGCTGATTCAGCAAAACAATTTCTTTTTTGCAGTCAGGATGTGAGCGACTGTAAGAAATATCAGTCCATCATTGTGTGAAGGGTTACTTCCTCAGAGTCTACGCAGATCTCACAGGATTCAAGGACGGACAACAAAGTGTTGGGGGGCTTCGTTCAAATTGGCCAGAGAAGGGGGAAGTCCTCAGGAACAAGGTGGCTTTTCCCTGTGTCTGTCTCTGATTCTGAGCCGGCTGGGCCTTTCCTCCATCTTGCCTGCCTTCTTCCACTTGTTCATCCTGTGAGAGACACAACATGACTGCTCATCCTGGACCCACACTGTGACCACGAAGCTCCAGCACCCACCCACAATTGGCAATGGCAATACACACTGAAATTCTTCAGGGATGAGGGGAATTCACCTGGGTCGCGGGAGTCATTTCTGAGCAAGTCATTGGTTCTTCCTGGGTCATGTGCTCACACCTGGTCCAATCAGTTGTGGGCTTCCCCACCCCCACCATCACCACCACCGATCTCTACAAGTCACATTATCTCACATCATCTTGTAAAGCTTCCAGAGAGCTGTGGGTGGCAAGGGCGCGAAATTGCCAGGCTGGCTGGATGTTATCACATAAAGAGAGGAACTATTTATAGATAGAGTGTACTTGGAATGATTTTATGAGGTATTTCAGTTATGAAATGGAAGACCAAAATTTCCTGGTCAAAAAAAATCAATTCAAGGTAATGAATATTGTGCTGTGCTCTGAAGATAGACACATCTGTCTACAAGACAGGTTCACAAATAACCGTAATATAAGACGGTCTATGAAAATTTCTTAAAAGCTGTGTTACAAAATGATATGGAAGCATAAAAAAGGATTACATCTCCTGGGAGAGCAGAATGGTTTCACCAAGTAAGTGCAATTTGAGATATGTCTTGAAGTATTCCTTCAGCATTTACAGAGAGAGGTGGGAGATCAGGAGGATACACGTGAAGTAGTGGGGAAAGAATGAGCAAAAAAACAGGAGTGAAGTTAACTTGTGGCTCTGAGAGGGCAAAAAAACCTACAGTGTGGCTGAAGAGCAAGGTGCAGGGGGAGGAAAAGAAACCACCAGGAACTGACTGCCTCAGCTATATGCTGGATGTTTCCAGATGCTCCCTCATTCAATCCTGTCAACAATCCTTCCAACCGCGCGTACTGTCCCTACTTCACCAAGTGCACAAAGGCTGAAGCCATTCCCTCCACTGTACCACGATGAGGAGGGTGGCCGAGGGCAGATGGAAGGAGGTCTGCCTGCTCTGTAACCAGCCCATGCTGGGAGTGCCTGGCTGGCTCAGTCACAGTAGAGTGTGAGACTTTTGATCTGGGGGTTGTGAGTTCGAGCCCCTTGTTGGGTGTGATAATTACTCAAAAATAAAATCTTAAATAAACCAAAAGACAAAAAACCCCACAAAAAAACAAGTCCCCACTTGATTCTGAAAGCCACTAGGCAGGAAGTCATGCAAGAATTCTGAGCAAAGAACAGAGACCAGACTGTCAGGAGCAACACATTACAGAAAAGTGTTCCTAACTCACAAACCTGAAAACCCATCCTTCTCAGACCTCAAAATGTCCCACCTGTCTGCCAATCCCTGATGTTCCCTCTTTCTCCATTCCCTAATGTGTTTGTGGGGGGGAATGCCATAATAACAGAATAGTCTCTTTGGGGAGGCACCTGATACAGTAAAAAAGAAGAGAGTCAAAACAAAACAAAAAAACAAAAAAAAGAGGGGCGCCTGGGTGGCTCAGTGGGTTGAAGCCTCTGCCTTCGGCTCAGGTCATGATCTCAGGGTCCTGGGATCGAGCCCCGCATGGGGCTCTCTGCTCAGCAGGGAGCCTGCTTCCCCCTCTTTCTCTGCCTGCCTCTCTGCCTACTTGTGATCTCTCTCCTCTGTGTCAGATAAATAAATAAAATCTTAAAAAAAAAAAAAAAAGAGTCTCTAAAACAAACAAAACAAAAAACCAAAAAAAGAATTCTGGGCAAAAAACGGCATGATCAGATCTGAATTATAGAAAAATAACGCCGGTGGTAATGTGCAGATTAAATAGAGTATTTTTCTCTCTTCTTCATTCATTTAATTAAAAATATGTATTGAGGGGCTCCTGAGTGGCTCTATCAGTTAAGTGTCAGACTCTTGGTTTTGGCTCATGTCGTCATCTCAGGGGCCATGATGTCAGAGTTGTGAGGTTGAGCCCTGTGTTGGGCCCTGAGCTCAGCTTGGAGTTTGCTTGAGATTCTCTCTCGGTCTCCTCCCTTGTCCTCCTCCCCCAACTCATGTGTACTCTCTCTCTGTCCCTCTCTGTAAAATATACATACGTAAAACTTACTGTGGGCCAAGACCTTTTCACCAGGCCTTAGGAAAAACTGTTATACGTGCCAGACACAGTCCCAAATCTCATGAAGTTTACAGTCTCTTTTTGTGTGTATGCATGTAGTACAGAGCTTTATATATACTTTATTTTATAATATACACATGTAGACACCTATGATAAGAGTAAACTTTTACATTTTAATTATATTTTAGCTCACAAAAATAGTAAGATGACATTCTTCTTTTAAAAATTGTCTATATATTTTAGGTATTAATCCCTTATCAGGTACATAAATTGGCAAAGATTTTCTCCCATTCTGTGAGTTGTCATTTCGTTCTGTTAATAGTGTCTTTTGATGCACACAAGTATTTAATTTTCATAAAGTTAAAAAATTAGTCTTTTTTTTTTTTTTACTTCTTTTGCCTGTGCTCTGGTGTCATAGCCAAGAAATCACTGCCAAATCCAATGTCATGAAGACATTCCCCTATTTCTTTGGTAAGAGTTTTATATTTTTAGGTCTTCTGATTAGGTCTTTGATCCATTCAAGTTAATTTTTGTATATGATGTCAAGTAAGGGTCCATCTTCATTCTTTTGCATGTGGATATACATTTTCCCAGCACCATTTGTTGGAAAGACTGTATTTTCCTCACTGCATAGTCTTGGCACCTTTTAAAAAATCATTTGAAAATCATAGAATTGAGGGTTTATTTCTGGGCTATTTTATTTCATTGATCTATATGTCTGTCCTATGCCAATACCACACTGTTTAGATTACTAGGCTTTATAATACATTTTGAAATCAGGAGGTGTATGTCCTCTAAATTTGTTCTTTCTCAAGGTTGTTTTGGCTATTTGGGGTCCATTCCAATATGAATTTTAGAAATTCCATTTTCTATTTCTGGAAAATAAAGGCCATTGGGATTTTGATAGCAATTACATTTGAATCTGTAAATTACTTCGGGTAGTATTTACATAGCATTTTGAATACATGAAATGCCACTGAATTGTATACTTTAAAATCATTAATTGTATGGGTTTTTTTTTTTTTTTTTTTAAGATTTTTATTTATTTATTTGACAGAGAAAGAGAGAGAGATCACAAGTAGGCAGAGAGGCAGGCAGAGAGAGAGGGGGAAGCAGGCTCCCTGCTGAGCAGAGAGCCCAATGCGGGGCTCGATCCCAGGACCCTGAGGTCATGACCTGAGCTGAAGGGAGAGGCTTTAACCCACTGAGCCACCCAGGCGCCCCTGGTTAATTGTATGTTATGTGAACTTCAGGTCCATTAAAAAAAAAAAAAAGATTGGGCAATTATACCTGAAAAGTGGGTATGGGGGTGGCAAGAGGCAGTGAGAAGAGGTTGAAGAACTCTAATGCGGAATACTTGAGGGTAGGTGAAGGTCTCCAGAGTTGAGCAGTAAAAATGCTGAGAGCCCAGGGTGCTCCAAAGGTATCTACAAAGACACTCTTCACAAGGAGATTCAAGACTGCAGTTTCAGAATGATACATGCAAGGCCTACGGGTGGTCATCACTGGAATGCAGTGGTGATAGACGGGATTACAGGGGAATTTTACTACTACAGTATCTTCTTAGAAAGAATAATGAAGATTGTCTTACGGCTGTGATATAGAACTTTAATTTAGGAAAAAGAAGATAATGAACTAGATGCCTTTTTTTTTTAAATTATCATGGGAGTGGCAGGAAGGTGTTACATGAAATAGGCATGGGTAGGGAGTGGGCATGCCAGCTGGCTTAATCTCTTATTTATTTTCAGAGTAATGGTCTGGCAATAGTACTGAGGAGCTGGGAAAAGGCCAACTCTGCCTCCTGACCCTGAAGTATATGAGGTTTGGTAGAGCAAATACCTCTCTATTCAAAACTGAGGCAGGGGAAGCTATGTTTTTCATAAAATAACCAGGTTTCTGTGAAGGCAAGCAATGGGAGACAGTCTAGGGATGTGGAAGGGCTTGTTGACCATGAAATGGGGGTCCAAAGGAAGCAGCAGAAAGGCGTGAGAAAGAAAGGAGAAGCAGGGGAATGAATGAAGGAAGGCACAAGGCAGTCTGGGATCCAGTATAAGGGTAAGATGGAGGACTGGAGACATTTACATTTTAAGCACTTACATAGTATGCAAATAGGGTGGTCCGCGGGAGGAATCAGCCCGGGGCCCAGAGGCAGCCTGAAGGGCCCAGAGAGACCTGTGATGTCAAGTTTGGTAACACTGCAATAGGCCTCCTGGGAGCTGAGCAAGATGTTCAACTTGAGCTGGGACTCGGGGTGGTAGAATCCGGGTAGATGATAAAGTAACAGGACAAAGTCACAGAAGTAGACAGTAGCGGGTTACTTGAGGGCCCTGGAGCAGACCAGACTAAAGCTGAAGGTTTAGGTTGGGATGAGAGGGCTCTCTCCCAAGGGTGGGGCTGGGTTCTGGAGAGATTTATAAGCCAGCAGAGGAGTCAAGACATGATTTATAAGAAACAGAGGTTCCTTACAGGTTTTTGCCCGTGGAGGGACTGATGAAGGCAACATTTAAGGAAGATTAGTGTGAGAGATATCCATGCAAAGTGAGTAGAGGCTGGAAAAATTGGACTTGCTATCTACTCTTTTATCTAAACATGATGTGCTATAGGAATAAACTAGGAAGGCGAAGATAATTTCAAAACAAAACCCAGCAGTCCTTGTTTTATATATGGATGAGGTGATGACAAGACAGGATTAAAATTTTTCAATACTTTGAACCCGGCTGATTGAGAGAAAAAGGAATAGGATCAGTTGATGGGGAAGGAGTAGACAGTGATGGATTTAGTTTGGGACCTAGATTTGTTTAAATCTTATAGCTAAATGAAACTTTTACATCTGGCCATGCGGAACAACCATCACATTTTATAGATGAAGAAATCTTGAGTTTGAGATGACATAGGACATCCTAGAGAAGACGTCCTAGGGGTTTCTGGCTGGCTCAGGGGTATGGCATGTGATCTTGATCTTAGGTTCATGAGTTCAAGCCCCACATTGGGTGTAGAGATAACATAAATAAAACTTAAAAAAACAAAACAAAAAAGATGTCCTAAAGGCAGTTGGCCATTTACAGCTGCAATTTAGTGACAGAACAAAACTACTGATACCAATTTTTGAGTCATGAATAGTCTTGTCAAACAATTCTGTAATAATGAAGGAATTATCCGAGAGAGAGGAAATAGAAGACAGGACATAGAAGATCGCAGAGCATTGAATCAAGAAGTAGAAAAGAGACAGGAATTTGGACTTTGCTATTGGATAGCTCTAGGAACTTAACAATTTACTAACTTCCTCTGGGTCTTAGGCTGCAGTCTTATCAAGGCTTGGGGGGAAGCAGGGAAGATCTGCTTCCAAACTCACTCTGTGGCCCCTGATCTCTGCCGGCTGTTGGCCGGAGCCATCAGTATGTTACTGTGGGGGCCTCTCCACGAGGGCACTCACAACATGATTTGTGCCCTCATGAGAGAAGCAGCTGCTTCTCTCTGGGCAAGTGAGTGAGGGAAAGAAGGCGCTTAAGATGAAGTCCCAGTCTTCTTATAACCTAATCTCAGAAGTAACATTTCCCTTTTGCCAAACTCCATTCATTAGAAACAAGTCAATATGGGGCAACCGGGTGGCTTGGTCGGTTAAGCGTCTGCCATCAGCCCAGGTCACAATCCCGGGGTCCTGGGATGGAGTCCCCCATTGGGTTCTCTGTTCGGCAGGGAGTCTATTTCTCCCTCTGCCACTCCCCCTGTTCATGCTCGCTTTCTCTGTCTCTCTCAAATAAATAAATCTTCAATTAAAAAAAAAAAAGCAAGTCAATAAGTATAGCCCACATTTGAGGGGAAAGGATTACACAAGAGTATGAACAAGAGAAGACAGGGTTACTGGAGGCCATCTTAGCAGGTAACACTTATATTCATAGATTCTTATACTCATTTATTTTTGTAGCTAGTTCACCTAAATTGGGCAAGTTAATAAATATTGCATCCACTGAGCTGGGTACAGACACATTTGGGGTACAAAGAAGGCAAAAACAATTTTACTCGGAGGGAAAGTCATAGAAATTTCCAGGGAGGAAAATTATGCTTGCATTGATTCCTAATTAAAGAATAAACAGTAGTTTATCAGGAGACAAGATGGCCAAGTTAAAAGCTTAATGATTACAGGTGCCCAGGTGGCTCAGTTGGTTAAGCGTCCAACTCTTGATTTTGGCTCAGGTCATGATCTTAGGGTCCTGGGAATCAAACCCTATATTGGGCTCCCCGTTCAGGGGGATGTCTGTTTCTCTCCCTCTCCCTTTGGCCCTCTCCCCAACTGCCCTGCCCTCTCAGAGGCTTATTGTCTCCTCTCTCTGTAAAATAATAAATAAACCTTTGACAAAAAACTCAATGACTATAATTTAGACTGTGGAGGTTTTTTGTTTTGTTTTGTTTTAAGATTTATTTATTTCAGGGGCACCTGGGTGGCTCAGTGGGTTAAGCCTCTGCCTTCGGCTCAGGTCATGACCTCAGAGTCCTCGGACTGAGCCCTGCATCAGGCTCTCTGCTCAGTGGGGAGCCTGCTTTCCCCTCTCTCTCTTTGCCTGTCTCTCTGCCTACTTGTGATCTCTGTCAAATAAATAAATAAAAAATATATATATAAAAAAGAAAAGCCTTTAAAAAAAGATTTATTTATTTCAGAGAGAGAGAGAGAGGGTGCACATGAGCGGGGGAAGGGGCAGAGAGAGAGAGAGAGAGAAGATCTTAAGCAGAATCCCTGCTGAGCCTGGAGCCCACTAAGGGGGCTCAATCCCACAACGCTGATATCACAACCCAAGCCAAAATCAAGTCAGATGCTCAACCAACTAAGCCACCCAGGTGCCCCTGGACTATGGAGTTCTTATGTACTAACTTTAAAGCTGGATATATGGCAAGCATGAAGAAAGTATTTCATAATTTGAAAAATCTCCAATCTTACTTAACTATGAAATATTGATTCACAGAATTTTATCATGATTTCAAATATATCTTCAGAAATCATAATAGTTTAACTTAGTCTACCAGATCCTTGATAGCTGTTTCAATAAATCAGTGGTCCTAAGTTTCATCTCTTTTCTAAAAAAAATTATTTTTTTTTTATTTGACAGAGAGAATGAGATCACAAGTAGGCAGAGAGGCAAGTGGGGGTGGGGGGGAAGGAGGCTCCCCGCTGAGCAGGGAGCCAGATGCGGGGCTCCATCCCAGGACCCCGAGACCATGACCTGAGCCGAAGGCAGATGCCTTAACTCACCGAGCCACCCAGGCACCCCTCTAAAAATATTTTTGAGTGCACTAACTAAAAAGTTGCATGAAACTGTTCAAAATTTAAGATTACAATTCAGATGTACCAAGGAAAAACATAAAGGCTGTTCTCCTATTTCAAGGCTATCACTCTATTACAATAAAGCTGATATTCTAGTTTTGTTTTTCATTGTTAATTTGATTAATTCTGTGAGCTTTGTATGCCTCCCTACTTGACCCACATTCTAGCACCTTCTTGCTTTCTTCACCTGCAGATTTAGTATTCTGGACGCTGGTTTAAGAGTATGGCCGAATTTTGAAATAAGCTCATTTGGCGATTTCCCAAAGTGACACGCATGGCAGAACATGAAGTGGGTTTTCCAAGGGCTTTCTCCTCAGAACTAAGGCTATCACTATAGAATCGGTTGCCCCATGTTCTTCTCCCCAAGTCTGCATTAATCTCTGGGGCTGTCTGATCACCCAGGCTTTGGCTCAATCTGATCTGTCTCCCGGGATCCAAGCAACCAGAGGGCAGATGAAGCATGAATGGAGGCCCCAAACATTGCCAGCTCATCGTTTTGCAAGAATACTGATTACCCTTTTCTGACCATTGTTCTCTAACAACTAAAAGGTTTAGTTCATCATTTTACTGTGGTGTTAGCAAGATAGGGTTGGAGCCCAGTGCTCGAAAGAAAGTCGTATATCTCTGTTGCCAGAGGGTACAGTGCCTGGGAAGCAGAAGGCAAGCTACAACACACACCCTCTGCATTAAATCAACTCCCACTTGAGGGCTGCTGCTGGCAGCTGGATATTTGATTTAGGAGTCAATATGCTGTTAAGAGCCATTGTTTTTGTGTACAAAGAACAATGACTGGCATTTTTAAAAAAAGCATTCTTGATGTTGTACTAGCATAGTGCCCTTCATTTTCTATTCATTCACTTTCTTTGAATAGCAAACACTCTTTTCTTAGTAACTAGGTACATGAATATAATACGAAACATCCCAGTTTTTGTTTGATAGTTCATTCTCACTTTCACGACTACAACTTAAAATTTATTTTAAAAATACTATTCTCCCTTTCAAATTGGACACATTTTCTTTTCTCTCTCTCTCTTTCTCTCTCTCTTTTTCCCTATTGTAGGGTATTGATTTCCCTGGGAAGAGGAGGACTTGATAAAATGGCCAATCGTAGATAAAAAGCATTCTAACTTTAGTATAAGCAAGTAAAGAATTATAAAGAAAACTTCTTTATATGTTAACATACAATCATCATATTTAAGGTTAGTGATGTTAAATTCTTTTAAAAAAAAAATAGTATATAATGAATAGCAATGAGTATGTTCCACCTCTACATTATAGTGAAGGAAGGAAAGTGTTTAAGAGGTCCCTCTGGTCCAACATCCTCCCAGGGCAGAAATCTCTGTATCTCTGAGCAAACCCATTGGCAAGATAGCTTTCTGCTCTGTGAGACATCCCATGGCATTATTTGTTATTACATTGTTGAGAAGTAAATGGAAGTCTACATGTAAGGCCCTGTGCTGAGTGTTCCATGAGATTTTAAAAAAGAATCGAAATCCTCGCCCTAGGGGCACCTGGGTGGCTCAGTGGGTTAAAGCCTCTGCCTTCGGCTCAGGTCAGGATCTCTGGTCCTGGGATAGAGCCCCGCAGTGGGCTCTCTGCTCAGCAGGGAGCCTGCTTCCCCTCTCTCTGTCTGCCTCTCTGCCTACTGGTGATCTCTCTCCTCTCTGTCAAATAAATAAATAAAACCTTAAAAAAAAAAAAAATCCTTGCTCTAACGAAGCTTAATATCATGTTCACAAAGTTCGGACAATAGTAACATAAGACAAAGAAGTAAAAGGGGCATAGAAAGGCCCACACCAAACCTTGTGAAAACAAAGGGTGAAGTATAAGATGCACATCCAGGGGAGGGACCCCAGTGGTCCTAGCTCTGCCATCTGGACTAATACCATGTTTCTCCCACCTATTTACAGAGCCTGCATGTTCTATAGACGCGCTCGAAGAGGCAATATGGCTGAGGGGCTAGAAGCTGGATCTTGGGCATTAGACATCTCTGGATATGAATCTGGACCTTCTCTTTTCAGCTGGGTGACCTTGAGTGAGCTGCTTAACCTCACTGTACTTCTCTTTTCTCCTGTGTACTATGGGTACAGTAAGACCTACCTGACAGGCTTATTCAAAGATTAAAGAGTTAATACAAAGGGCTTTAGCATAGTGCCTAGCACTTGGCATGTAAAAAAATGGTCGCTTTTGTTTGTACTTTTTTTCATTTTCCCTCTGTCTTTTCCTGCCAACCTCTAGCATTCTTATCATTCTTAGTAATGTGTTGTTTTCTGGACTCCTCACTTTCATGGCTAACATCCTCCAAGCTGTGTGTTTTTCACTCTCCTGTACAACATACTACCTAGAACTTTACAACAACAAAATTGTTTGTAAGTTGTAGTTTATAAACCACATAACAGAAAAGCTACAGTTGGGGTTTAAGCAAAATAATAAACTAAACTGCTACTTCCGTTCTGACCTGTACTTTGATTAATGCAGCCCCAAATTCTTGCATTCAGATTTTTTGTTTTTGTTTCCAGCAGTTCCATATCTTTGTTGGTTCATGGCAAGCTTGTGGGTGAGTACCTTCTCTAGGTGCCACTTAGAGGCCTCTCTTGTCTTGTACTTGTGCCATTCATTTTTTGAACTAAATGAAGATCTTTTCTTTTTATCTTGTGTAAGCCTGGATGCTTGGTTGTAAGTGACAAAAATTTAAGCTATTAAGTTAGACAATAACGATGGAATTTCTCTGTTTGGTATACCTGAAGAGCAAGAAAAATGGGAGAACTAGAATGCTGACTCTCCCTTCTTCACGAAGTGACTTGGCTTCATTTTCTCACATAGATTTCTTCTGGGATGGGTACTGGCAACACCTGGCTCATATGGTCATAACTTGAGCCACAGAAGAAATGATTCCCTCGTCCTGTCCTCTTTCCAAGGAAAGAATGGTCAGAATCAAACATGTACCAATGATTATTAAGCTGTCCTTGCCCCCAAGATAGGATGAGAAGCTGTTAATTCTTGGACCAGTTCCTCTGGCTTACGAGGCCAGGGTGAAGAAGATGGCAGTTGCCAGGGGCGCCTGGGTGGCTCAGTGGGTTAAGGCCTCTGCCTTCAGCTCAGGTCATGATTCCAGCGTCCTGGGATCGAGCCCCGCATAGGGCTCTCTGCTCAGCAGGGAGCCTGCTTCCCTCTCTCTCCCTCTGCCTGCCTCTCTGCCTACTTGTGATCTCTCTCTCTCTGAAAAATAAATAAATAAAATCTTAAAAAAAAAAAAAAAAAAGATGGCAGTTGCCAGAAGATCTCAAGGTATGACAGGGAGAAGTTCTTCCAAAGGAATACGAAATAACATTTTTTTTTTTTAAAGAAATCCATGTGGCTTAGAATTAAGTGACTTCGCCAAGTGGAGCCAAGACTAAATCAAGGTTTTTCTGTGCCATTCAATAGATGATTGTGCCATTCAATAGATGATTGAATGGCACAGAAAGATTAATTATTTTTGTAAAAGCAAGTCATTTGTATTTCTTTCCCTATTTTGGTAAAGAACTAATCTTTCATTGTATTTTTTGCATGTACTCCTCTCCTTCCAGTTAAAATTAGATAAAGCAAATTTAGAATGATATAAATGTTTACAAGAGAATTTGCAAAACTTCAAATTAAATGACAAAGTAATTTAAAGATTCTTGTTAGATACAATGTAGCCTATAGTTACTGTTATTAATAATCATGTATGTGCTCACATGACAGTAACTTGGCTAGGTTCTTTGTTAATGAAAATAAAGCAAACCATAATTCAAACTAGACAAGAATAGATTTCAGAGGTCCTGTTTTCTATGCCTATTACCAAAAAGTTTAGGAATATCTGTTTTGATATGAGAAGCTGTTTTGATATAAGCAGCTGTTTTGAGATGAGAAATACAAGCCTATCTTACTATATATTACCTAACCAATAAAACACTTGTTATCAGACAACACCTTGCAAAAAAGTGACCATGAAATTAACTGTCCAAGGATTTCCTCACTTCCAAGGATTAGATGAAGATATAAGAGAACAAACTCATGGATCATGTCCATTGATTATTCTAGTCACGTATGTTACATTTGATTTTTTTAAAAAAGATTTATTTATTTATTTGACAGAGAGAGAGCTCGAGATCACAAGCAGGCAGAGAGGCAGGCAGAGAGAGAGGTAAGCAGGCTCCCTGCTGAGCAGAGAGCCTGACCTGGGACTCGATCCCAAGATCTTGAGATCATGACCTGAGCCGAACAAGAGGATTAACCCACTGAGCCCCCCAGGTGTCCCATGTTACATTTGATTTGTAAAACTGGATTATTGCTTTGGCCGATTACATAGGTTTCTGAAGCAGTCCTGTTAAATTAACAGTAAGTTGTTACTTCTTTTATTTGTAATATAAGACGTCAGTGTATTTTCTATGACCTGCTTATCACAGAAACCACCCAAGTCACTTGAGAGAGGTAAAATGCTGACCTATATTTAATGACATACACAACCACTGAAATGAAAATAGAAAAAAACCTGCTTTTTCCTTACACCAGAGTCTGATTCTGGGTTCTACCACCCTTTGCTTGCCAGGCATACCCTTCTATGGGTTAGATTATCCTATGGACAAAGATGGATAATGGACATGAACAACTTCAAGTCAGTGCTGGGGTGCAGGGCCACAGAACTCTACTGCCCTAGGACCTAAATTTTGTGAGAAAAAAATTTAAACATGACAATAAAAAAAATCTCTTTTCAAATTAAGTAATTTCTCATGTGAAGTGAAAATCAACCTAGATAAAGGAATTTAGGCTCTAAAAGACTTTTAACAATAGATATTTAGCTAATAGAAGACAGCACCTTAGATCTATCTCATTCAAGGAGAGAATGGTATATAATCTGTATTCTGTACCCTGCAAAGTAATTTGGAAACACTTTTACCCTTTTTATCAGTTCATAAAAGCCATAGCACCATGTTCTTATGAAGCTTTTTAGAAGATTATGAGTTCACCAAAAGACGTGGTAGAAAACTGAAATACTGTGTTTTAAAATGTGAATGTTTAGGGCAACCCTCTGGTGTCCCCTCCCTTTTTGGGAGCTTTGTGCTATCACTTTACTATCACTGAGTAAACTTGGCTTTGCTGCCCACCAAAAAAAAAAAAAAAGTGAATGTTTGGGGTGCCTGGGTGGCTCAGCTGGAACAGCATACGCTTCTTGATCTTAGGGTTGTGAGTTCAAGCCTCATGTTGGGTGTAGAGATTAAACTTTTTTAAGAATGTGAATGTTTAAACTATTCAAAACCTATATATTTTGCCTATGTGAAAATTTAAACTGTGGAAATATGGCTAAAAATTAATAATCTGTCATGTTTCTTCTACTGTATATCAGTTCATTTTTACAATGTATTCTTTAAAATGCTTGAATTTCAAAGACTATTACCATTTCCTATGAAACTTAATATTAAAACTTTAAAGTCTCAAAAAAAAAAAAAAAACCACCGAAAACAAAATCTATGTATTTTGGTTTCTATATAATAAAGAGTACTCTAAGAATGTATGTTAGCAATAAAGCTGCTTATGAATCTGTCTTTTTTTTTTTTTAAAGATTTTTATTTATTTGACAGAGAGAAACACAGCGAGAGAGGGAACACAAGCAGAGGGAATGGTAGTGGGAGAAGCAGGCTTCCTGCAGAGCAGGGAGCCCGAGATGCGGGGTTTGATCCCAGGCTCCTGGGATCTGACCTGGGCCGAAGGCAGACGCTTAACGACTGAGCCACCCAGGGCCCATGAATCTGTCTTTAAACATTCCCATTAAACCGGTGTTTTTACTCTCAATTACAACTGGACTCTTTACATTTATCACACTTATACATGTGATAACAAGATAGTTCTATTGTAGGCTGGTATTTTTAGGTGTACCTATTGTCTTTGAGTGACTTGTCTTTATCAGCAATCTAATTCATTCCAACTTTTATATCTATTGGCATGAAAGCAAATGAGTTTGAGTCAATGGACCAGGATGATCTAAGTGTGAATGGTACTTTATCACTTTATCTTAGGGCTCTCTGTTTAATAATAATAATAATACTTCCCCTGGCACTACCTGTGTTTTTATATATGAGTAACCTGACTTGGCAAAAAACCCACGAAACCTCAAACCCCAAACACAACTAAATATGCTGTTCTCATTAAGAAGCTATTGTTCTGTTAAAGTTACATATTATGTTGGCTAGTCCACTGAAGTACAGTTTTTAAGGTTCTATTGTATTCATCAAATACAATAAATGCAATAGTGCTAGCTGCATTATTCTTTAATTTTGAACACACAAACACTAATCATGAGGGCACACAGTTTGAATAATAGGTTGTGGAATAGTTTCACGGTACAAATGATGTTGAATTAGGCTCAGGTCTAGTACCTTCCACTTGAAAGAGTGGTGACTTCCAAGTCAACATCCAGTGACTTCACTTCAGCTACTCCTCACTCAAATTTCACTTCTGTGCCTCCCACTCCACTGAAATTACTCAGTTAAAAGTCACCTAACTTCTTTCCAGGCCCTTTCTCAATGGATCACTATAATAGTTTTCCAAGTGCTCTCTCTGCCACACGCTCATAGCCTTTCTTCTTCTCATCCTCACATTCTCCTTTTCCTAAAAATCAGAACACTCCATGACTGAAACTTTTTTGGGACAAAAAGCCAAACTTAACATGAGAGCAGAGTTTACCAATGATTTGCCATTTGCCAGAATGGCAGAAGATGCCAGAATGCCAGAAGAGCCCTCTTCCCATCCTGTTTGAGGGATGAGACATCTTGATCACTTGTTCCGTCTCGGAACACTCTCCTTCTTGCATGGCTTGACATTGTACTATGTCTAAGTACTAAGTACTAAGTCTCCTTCTACTCTGGCTGGTCCTCTTGGTTTTCTCTGTTGGCTTCTCTTCTCTCTGGTATTTTTCAGGTTCCTTTGCTTATATCTTTTTTCCTGTAGACCTCAACATTTCCTTCCATCATCATGTCTATAGGAGAGGCTCCCAAATTCATAGGCAAAAGGGCTCCAGATCTCCGAATTTCCAAGGGCCTTTGGACCCTTTTTACATGGATATTATATCAACTTCAACTTTATATTCAACTTCAATATTATATCAGCCTTCAACTATGCTCAAAGCAGGCTCATATTCTACTCTAGAAACTGGGTCCTTTTATTTCTACCTGTGTTCAGAATTCCAGAATTCTCCCTGTTGATTAGCTTAATATACCCAAATCATTTGACACCCTCTTATCCCTCTTGACATTCAAGATTACCTTCTACTCTTTATATGCCTTTTCCCTCCCATCCATTCTGAACCCCTTAGTATTCTTAATTTCTGTAAGAATCTCTTTTTTTTTTTTAAAGATTTTATTTATTTGACAGAGAGAAACACAGCGATAGAGGGAACACAAGCAGAGGGGATGGAAGTGGGAGAAGCAGGCTTTCTGCAGAGCAGGGAGCCTGATGCGGGGCTCGATCCCAGGACCCTGGGATCATGACCTGAGCCGAAGGCAGACGCTTAACGACTGAGCCACCCAGGCGCCCCTGTAAGAATCTCTTTTACTGTGTCTTCCACACTTTCTATTTTCAAGCCAACTGATGCCAGAATAATCTTTTAAAAACATCTTTGAGTATATTGTGTTCCTGCTTAAATGGTTCCAGAATAAAGTCCAAGCTCTGATCACTTCTTGAGCTCATCCTGACCTACCTTTTCAATCTCACTAGCAACCAGGCCCTTATGTTGGAGCCAGAAAGCCCACTCAGTTCTATAAACTAGCCCATTTCTGTGCCTTTCTCTCACTTGTTTCCCTTGTCTATAATATCTGCTCTCACTTTTTCCCAATGTCTGGAACATCTGCTCTCAAAATTTATCACCAGCTTTCCCCAGCAGCCTTTCTCTCACTTAGCTGCAATCATTTCCTCCCTCCTCTAGGTTCCATGCAGCATATTACTTATTTATCTATAAACAATCCAGTTATTTTGTATGTTGTCTTATTTCTCCTGCTGGCTTGTAGGCAAGATTTCAAGTAGCGTATTCATCTCTAGCCTCCTCCTTCCACCAGGAGGTCTAGTAAAGTGCTGTGTTTATAAATGCTCTGAATCAAGAAGGATTTTCAAAGAATGAAAGGGAAAGTCAAGATATAGCAGAATGAAATGTGGAAAAACTTAATGAGTAAGAGTCCACAGTTCCCAAGTTTTACCTAATACTTTCCTCCAAAAGCCCACATTTCAGCGATGCTACCTTTCCACGCAGGAAGGCTCTTTCTCTTCCTTCCTAATTTACGATTTATTAATCAACCACAGTGCTGCTCACAAAATAAACTGAAGCTGGGGAAGAAAAAAGAAAAAAAGGTCTTAATCTCATAGATCTTAACCGGGGAGGGATGTGTAAATACATATTTCATTTGTGTCATTGACTCTGAGTCGCAAAGAATTAGCATGAGAGGACTCAAAGTTTCTGATTACTAACATGAATATATTCTTGAAAGATGAGGGTAAAAGTTATGTAGGTCGTACCAGGTTTCCCAGTTAAACAAAAATTTGTTAAGTAGTAAAATTAAAATACAAAAACGAGGTGGAGGATTAAAATAATGTGCGTTTCTAACATCAGTAATCCTCTCTCCAACACTGGTCCTTCATCAATAAGGGCTGAGTGTGACAGCACCAGCCCTTTAAATGAGGACACAGAGGCCACACTCCTTAAAAAAAAATTCCTACAGCACCATATTGTAACATAGGAGCACAGGGGACATTTTCACTTGGGCAAGAGGCTCTGTAACCTCACCGGCACTGGGCTCACCCATCCTGGCCATTAAGGACAGCGGTATCCTGCGAGTGCCGAAACCTCACCCTGGGAGGGCAGTCCCCAGGCAAAGCCTGGAGAACCCTCAAATAGTGTAGTGCTTTCGAGGGGGGAGTTCCGGCGAAGGCCTTCACAGGCCTCCTTTACAGCCTCTTCAGGCACTGCATACAAGCTGTCGCCCCGCGCCCAGCACAACCCCCTACATCGTGGCCGCCAGAGAGCCGGGCCCAACTCCCAATGCGCTAGGGCCAGCGACAAGCGTGAGCGTAGGTGCCTAAGGGGTGGAAGCGCGGGGCAACGCTGCGCTCCGACTCAGGCGCGTCCCTTTTCCCTCGACCACCCCCGTCCGCGCGCCAGAAGCTCCGCGGGCGGAGCAGCTGCGGCCCGTGGGAGAGCGGGAAGCCACCAGGCGGTCTGCACCTGCACCCGGGGTCGCCCGTCCTGCCCCGCCCCCTTTCCCCCCTTTCCACACCCCCCCAGCCGGGTCCTCGTCTCACGCCTTTCTCTTCCGCTCCCTCCCTTCGCCCGGGGCCGCAGCCCGGCTCCGCCCCGCTCGCGCGGCGGCCCGGCCGGCTGTGACGTCATCAGACCACGCCCCCTTACTATAAATACTGGCGTCTCCAGCGCCGCCTTCCCACACTCCGGCTTTTCGCTCGGCTGCGGTGTTTCCTTTTTTTTTCCCTCCTTCTCTGCCTCTTCTCATCCTTTCTCGTTCTTCGGCTCTGCGGTGTGACGAGGCCGAATCCTCTCCCCACCCAGTCCTCGCCATTCTTCTTTTACCCGCGCTGTTGTTCTATTTCTCCCTTCGGCCGCCGCCGCCACTGCTGCACAGCTGGTGTCGGTGCCGCGCTTTTTCCCCCACGTCCTCCCCGCAGCCTATGGCCCAGGCCGCCTTGGGTATTTCTGCTCAAGGTAACCACATCCCTCTTTAAAAATTCCGCCGAAAAAGAGAAGACGCTTTACCCGACTCTTTGGGCCGTTATCTCACGTGAGTACCGATCCGGGGAGCGCGGGGGCGCGGGGCTGGCCTCGGGGAGCTGCCGGGTACTTGCCGCTGGGCCCCGCCGCCTGGCCGGCGGCCCCGCAGCGCCCCGCGGCCGGCTGCCTCGAACATGGCGGACGGCGGTGTGTGTGGCGGCGGTCGGTCCCTCCGCGGCTGCGGCGCGGCGGGCTGGGGTGGTGGGCGCGCTTCGGAGTCCTTAGGCGGCCGCCTGACGCTCGACCGACCAGAAGCCGCCGAGGTTAAAGCGAGGGGGCGTGTGCGTGTGGGGGCCCTCGCGGGGGTCTCCGCCGGGGGTCGGCGTCGTCTCCTGGCGGCGTGCGGCCCCCACCCCTCTCCCGTGGTGCATTGCTGTTTCCGGGGAGGGGGCCGGGCCGCAGCCCCGAGGGGCCTAGGTCGGGCAGCCCCGGCCCGGAGCCGGGTCGCGCGGTCGTCTCCGGTATCCCCGCAGGCGGCGCGAAGGGCTGCAACGGCTGGGGCCTTATGAATGGAGCGGGGCGGGCCTGGCAGTGGCCTCCTGTGACAGCTGCCGAAGGAGGACGGATTCTTGGGGGTGCGGGGAGTGCGGCCCCCCTCTGCTGGAGGAAAGTTGACGCCACTCGGGGCCGGGAGGCAGGGAAGCCCCGGTGTCAGGTAGCGAGGGAGAGGCCTTTGGCCCCTTCTGGAAGCCTCGGGGCTGCTGCTCCGCCCCCTGCGGGGCTCCTGATTGGGCCAAGTCGCCTTCACTCACCCCAGTCACCTCCTGTAGCCTGAGGATTAGTCACCATGGCTTCGTTTTCCCGTCCGCGCCACGATACCCCGGCAGTGAGAGGGAGAACGGTAGGCTTGGGTGGCTTATCAAGTACTATTTTGATTGCCCCCAGGAATGATGGTGACGTGTTTTAACTCTTGCCCAAAATATTTCTTGGGCTACACTGCTGTGAGGTCGGGTACACAGTTTACAGCTCTATGATGTTCACATTTAACTGGGTTTCGTGGTGGCATCTTGGATCTGTTAAGATGTTTTCTGTTCTGTGGTGTTTCCACCTTTAAGCTCCCAGTTCGGGTGGGAACCTAAGGACTCTAAAGGGAGAGAGAAGTGCTCTGTGGTGGGGAAGAGTTGATGGGACGAACCTGGCTGGCAAAATACAGTTAATGATTGTCGGGCAAGGCCCTAATCTTTTAATTTTTTTACAAATGTGTGAGTGTAGATGCTCGTCTTGAAGACAAAGAAGCCCTGAGGAGTTTACATTTAGTAGGAAAGATAGGTTCCTAATGATTAAATGTGAAATAGTAGGTGCCGTAATCAAGTAGTGCCTTTTTTGCCGCTCAGGTTTAATTTATACATTTTCTTACAAACATAGAAGGCGAAAGAATTGTACCTTTTTCTAGATGCACTTAACATTTTATTTGCCATCCTGCTATCCTTTCATCAACTCATCTCATTTTTCCGTGTATTTCAAAGTTGGAGATGCCAGAACACTTCATAGCTTCAGTTCATAAGCACATATCATAGTTTAATACTGTTTATTTCTTTAAAAAAAAACCAAACAAAAAACCCTTTGGATAAAATTCACGTAACCGGAAAATGCAGATTTAAGTCTATCATTTTATGAGTTTTGACAAACCTGTCAAGATACAGAGCATTGGTCTCACTCCAGAAACTTCTTTTGTGCCTTCAAATGCCAACCACCCCTTTTCCAGAGGCAACCAGGATTCTGATTTTTTTAAACCATAGATTAGTTCTATCTACTCTAGAACTCGAATGGATTTAAACTGTTAAGCATTTTGTGTAAAAGACTTCACTCATCAGGTTTATAATAATTCATCCATGGTATAATAATCAGTAGGTTGTTACTTTTATTCCTCAATGGTAGTCCATTATGTGAATACTTTGCCTGATTTTATAAAATAAACTTTTGGAATACTTTTGGTTAGATTTATAGAACAGTTGTTCATCAACTGCCTGTACTGTACTGCACAGGTAGTACAGCGCTGTGTACTTCTGACCCAGTTCACATTATTATTAGCGTCTTACTGTGGTACATATGTCAAAACTAAGAGACTTTGATGAACTACTATTAACTAAACTGCAGACTTTAGTTGAATTTCATCAATTTTTAATGTCCTTTTTCTGTTCCAGGATAATCCATGGTACCACATGTTCGGTTGTCATGTCTTCCCCAGTTCTCTCATCTATATGACCATTTCTTAATCTTGTTTGTCCTGTCCTTGACAGCCTAGAGAAGTACTGGCCAGATATCCAGTAGAATGTCCCCCACTTTGGTTTGTCCGATATTTTTCTCATAATTAGACTGGAGATTGGGGGTTTTGGAAAGACTACCACATGGAACTTTAAAAGTCTTTGGTAAAGGCAATTGATATGTCATTCAGAGAAATACCGATAATTTGGGGCTACTAGGCTTTGGGATAATTACTATAAAGTGATGGGAGAAAAGGTTTTGGGTTTTGTGGAGTGGGGGATAGTAACCTACTGCTGACCAGTCAGGACTAGTTCTCCCTATGCTTGTTCACGTGGATGTAACAAGAGACATTCCCATCAGTTAAAGAACTAGATTGCAGTGTTGTTCATGATTCAACTGATTACACGCTCCATTCTAAATGAGAATAATTATCTTTTCCTATACCTCCTTTTCTCCACATTTTCATTTAATTTCTTTTATGGTTTAACTGTACAAATATTCTATTCTGTATGTAAATGGCACTCTTACCCAGTGTACCCCTTTTATCTTACTAAATAATTTTATTTTACTAAGTTTACTATTTTACTAAAACGTGCCTTTCATGTTTTAGGGCTTTCATTTCCTTAGTATCTTTTTGTTAGATGGAAATGTTTTAGAGATCATGCTGAAGAAAATTTTTGAATGTCTGAAATTTAATATCCTTAACATCGTATGTCACTGCTCTTGAGTTGCATTAAGCAAAATAGCTGTGTGGATACATGGGGGAGGGAGGGAGATGATAGTGTCTCACCCAGGATAATTATCCTATTCCTTAGGATAATTGAGAATAAACTCTATCTCTGTCTCCAGCATGAGTCAGCTTTTAATTTATTTTTAAAATTATCTTGGTGTGGGAAGAATCAAAAATCTTTATTTTGTTGGAGTATATCGTTTGGAATCTAATGTAAGATAATCACTTACATGTTGGTATGGGTTCTTGACTCATCTAAGAGTGTGAGCAGATTCTCTTAGGTTGAAAGAACCACAGGATGCTTCTATCCTGGTGGAGATGAGAGATGCTTCATTTTTATTTTATTTTTTAAATATTTATTTTTTTGAGATGCTTTAGAGATGTCTAGAGTACTTCTGAAATTTCTCTGATTCTTAACATTCTAATTTCCAGTTTCATTTTCTGGTTTCCTCCTTATCATCCTTCCTAGCAAGTGCTGTCAGGATATATTGCTTTAAAGTAGCAACCACCTGATTATGATTAGAAATACAGATATTGCAGTTTAGAGGTGAGAAAATCTACTTAAGGAAACTGTAATAGGTAATAACCATTGCTAAAACTTAGCATTTTGTAACATACTAAGTACTTTAAATATTCGTATGTTGTTCTGGTGATTGTGGACTTGAGTCTAGGTAGGTTAAGGTATAAGGAAGAGGTGTAAACTTCAAGTTACCTGTCTAATGTACAAAGCAGCTATTAAGTGTTATTTAACATACATGATATATCCAGCTAAGTCATAGATCTTACCTTCTTTTTGGTATGTAGTAAGATTTTACATTTTAAGTAAAGAACTTGGAATTTGGAGAGTAAGAGAAATGTTCTGGGTAGTTCCAGATTACAGATCATGCCAAAACATTGTACATCAGGTTAATAAGGGTACTTGGAAATTTTCAATTTTAGGCCACTTAGAAATTTGGGTTTTGGGGGGATAAATAAAAGTGAAAATGAAATTAGAAAAACACTGGAAACAGTGGGTAGATATAGCAAATTGGTAAGAGAATCAAATTGGTAAGAGAATCATGACATCAGGCTCTGTGAATTTGTACTATAGCAGCTTGGAAATTTTTACTACAGAAAAAAGTGCTTTGGTAAACCCTTTGAAAACATCATTTGTGCAATGTGACCAGTGAAACTCTTCTGAAACAAACTTATTCCTACAGTTAATCTTTTAAGTCAATTTTATTTGCTTGAAGCACAACCTTTCTTTTTTAACTTAAGACTATTTACTACTACTTCTATTTCATTCTTTAGGGCGAACTTTCTGACCAAGTATACAACTACCCAGAGGGCCTAGGAGAAGTGCTGTATAGAGAGCAGTTCGACTTCAACGCTGAGCCACCTTGGGAACCTAGCTGATGATAGGGGGGTTCCATCTCCTAACTTGTCCATGTAAGTATTTTCCCTTCTAATCTGGGGGTCTTGTGACGATTAAAGTAAAAGAGTTCTTGTTGCTCAGTTTTTTTTCAAAACTTGAAAGTGTACAAGTACTCTTACAGTGAAGTGAGTTTTAAAGCTCTTTTTAAAAGTTCTAAAAATAAAGCTTTGACAGTTATGGGTGTATTGATTCAGTTTTATGTGCATTGTTTACCAATGATTGGGTTACTTCATTTAGAGTACAAAGCAAGTATTACTATACTTAAGTATATACCACAAGCCCAAGTTTTAGGAAATCTTACAGTGAGTCCAGGTTTTAATAGAAGTTGGAAAGATTTTTTTTTTTAAAGATTTTATTTATTTGACAGAGATTTACAACTAGGCAGAGAGGCAGGCGGGGGTGGGGGGTGGGGGGGGGAAGCAGGCTCCCCGCTGAGCAGAGAAACCAATGTGGGCCTCTATCCCAGGACCCTGAGATCATGACCTAAGCCAAAGGTAGAGGCTTTAACCCAGTGAATCACCTAGGTGCCCCAGAGATTTTGTATTCTTGTTTGTTTTTAACTTAAGGTGTTGGCTGTGGTTTATTCCATCATTCAGCTGTTTAACTTGGTGAATTTTTAAATATTTGGGCTTAATCAGAAAAGGGATTTAAATAGAGCAAAAGATTATCTGTTCATTCCACTCACTGAAGCTATGTGCCCCACAGTATGGGATATAAGAGGTGAATCTTGTTTTCTAGTTTGAGCATCTTGCCAGGTATAATGTGATTACCTGAGTTTATAATTGTTTCATAAAATGACTTTACATAATACTCAGCTGTTGGGGAAAAATTGGTCATTTCTAGAGGACTTAACTGAAAGATGATATGTGTATGTCTTTCAGCATGTCACTTTCTGAACAGATTTTCTTTTGACTGTATTTAAAACTTGGTGCAAAATACAATTCTACAGTAAACTTAATTTGTGCTGCTAGATTTGCATAGTTTTTTTTTAATTTATTATTGGTTTCTTGCTATTGAAATTTAGGTTTTGAGGTTTGTTTCTAAGTTGTCTAGAGACTTGGAGGAAATTGAAATTTTCAGGAAGGTTTAGGGTATCAATTTAGTGTTTAGGGTACCAATTTAGTGTTTCTGAATGAAGTCTGATGCTAAATAGATTCTATCAGATAAAAATGTTCTATTAAAGTAAGTTAAATCAGGCCTTTTCAACACATTTGCAAAGCTAAAGAAAATGGAAAATAAACAGTTTTAAATAATAGGATTTCTTAAAGGTTCTACTGATAGAAATCTGACTGGAGGATTTCTCATACTGGCTTTCTCCTAGCTATGTGTGTTGGAGCAAACTGCTTATTTTTTAAATCATAGCTATAACTAGAACAGTTCCTTTAGGCCTAAATGGATAACAATGATTTTTCATTTTTGAGTGTATTAAGCACCCCTTGTTAATGTAGTGTGGGTTTTGGGATTATAGCATCATCTGTAACATGCAGAATCTTTGGCCCACCCAAACCTGACTCAAGCTGCATTTTAACCAGGTGGCTTCATGCATGGTAGAGAGAAGCATTGTTACTTCTGTCTCACTACCAAGTCAGTTACCTCTTAATTTTTGTTAGTCGACTGTTCTATTTCCAATATATCTGATATTTCCCCTCATTGGCTTGGAGATTTAACTTTTCTGGGATAGAATCTGGTTGACATTACAGTCAGGAATAGATTGTAAAATGGAAATTCAAGAAGCTTCATGATTTAAGCAAGATCATATTAAAAGACAGGCTTTTAATTGAAGTCTCTTTAAATATAATGCATTAATATTTTTAGTGATGTTAGACTTGTATCAGTGAACAAGGTTAAATGATTTCTGCCAAATCTGGGAAACTAGCTTTTATTTAAGATAATTAACGTAGAATTGGGAAAGTCCATAGTTTACTCCTTTTGGGGGTGGATGAGCAGAGGTAGAATATTCTAAAGATACTTATTCTGCAGAGTCTGGCTGCCAGAGTAACTGATTTATTATGTCCCAGTACAATGAATATTATTTTGTTGAACAAAACTTTAGTACTTGAAGCTTTGCTGTAAAGCTGCAGGTCCACAATCCTTTATGCATATAATTCTGAAGTCTAAAAGTTACTTAAAAATTTTTTTATAGCTTTCTTGAAGCAACCTAAACTGATTTGGGAACAAAACCTTGAGCTGATGCTATTTTTATCTTATCCCATTTAGTGCCAACATTCTTAAATTTTGTTGCAGAAATATTGTGATTAGAGGTTGTTAGCTTGTGTGTGTGTGTGTGTGTGTGTGTGTGTGTGTGTGTACACTATAGTACCATTCTAAAATCTGAAAAATTTTAAATTCAGAAAAGATCTGACTCCAAAGGTTCTTGATTAGAATTAGTAGAAATGGCAAGAGAAAGTTCTACATTCCAGAAGTGTCCTTAGACATCAGTAGGAGTTTGTTATACTAGACATTAAAATGCTGGGGGAGAAACAGTACTGTTTGGAAAACCAGAAGTTATTAAAAGGGCTTAACACACTGGCTTTTGTGGAAAATACTTGGCATTGCAAAGCATATAGCTATGTGAGCTCTATTTGAACAGTGTAATACTCCACTGGTTCTATACAAATGGTCTAAGCTCTAGGATTTCCCTTCAAAGCTAGGTTTAATGCCTTTAAAATTTAAAAAAGTCCCTTAGGGCTTTATGCTTGTGTGGGTTTTTTTCCCCCCCCAGTGGGCTGATCCTCAAGTTATTTTAGCTGTGCTGTTTTATAATTAATAAATTAGCCTAACGGAAAAATTTTAAATAGTCCTCTCCAGAAAACTAAATTCTCTTCTCCCCAACTACTTTTTATTAGCAGACCTGGTAATGAAGTTAGATCGAATTATTGCCATATACTTTTTTTTTTTTTTTTTTTGCCATATACTTTTTAATAAGTTGTATCTAAATCTACAAAGAGGTTTGAATTAATTGAGTGGTTTAAATGGGCTCTTAAAATTGGTCTAAAATATTTTACATGGTTGTTAGTAGTTGATCATGTTCATGTAGGACTTCATAAGAATCATCAGCATTTTAAATATTACTGTTTTGTCTCCTGATTGGTGATAATTTACATATGCCTTAATAAGATCAATCCTCACTAAATTGGAATTATTTTAACTAGGGGAAAAAATGTTCTGTATGAATTTACTAGTATTTTTTCATGTTTTGCTGTTGTCAGTAAAGCCAGGTTTTTCATTTACTATGGAGAACATTTTTTTTTTTAAAGATTTTATTTATTGGGGTGCCTGGGTGGCTCAGTGGGTTAAAGCCTCTGCCTTCTGCTCAGGTCATGATCTCAGGGTCTTGGGATCGAGTCCCGCGTCGGGCTCTCTACTCGGCGGGGAGCCTGCTTCCTCCTCTCTTTCTGCCTACTTGTGATCTCTCTCTCTCTCTCTCTGTCAAATAAATAAATAAATA
>CM053606.1:134372362-134387030 GCA_028646535.1 Procyon lotor | reverse complement strand
ATTTATTGGGGTGCCTGGGTGGCTCAGTGGGTTAAAGCCTCTGCCTTCTGCTCAGGTCATGATCTCAGGGTCTTGGGATCGAGTCCCGCGTCGGGCTCTCTACTCGGTGGGGAGCCTGCTTCCTCCTCTCTTTCTGCCTACTTGTGATCTCTCTCTCTCTCTCTCTGTCAAATAAATAAATAAATAAAATCTAAAAAAAAAAAAAAAAAAAGATTTTATTTATTTATTTGACAGAGAGATCACAAGTAGGCAGAGGCAGGCGGGGGGGGCGGGGGTGGGAAAGCAGGCTCCCTGTTGAGCAGAGAGCCCGACTCGGGGCTCTATCCCAGGACCCTGAGATCATGACCTGAGCCGAAGGCAGAGGCTTTAACCCACTGAGCCAGCCACCCAGGCGCCCCTCTGGAGAACATTTAGTTTGGATAATTTACAGATTTCTGTGATGCAAACAAATTCATTAGAACATTCATTAATGTTTGTTGGTGCTCTTTGACAAAACAAACAAAAAAAACACCTGAATAAAACTGCTATCCTTGAAATAGTTTTTAAAGTATGTGTATCCCCTGACATACATAAAGTAGTAGTATGTTTGATGGTTCCTCACTGCTGGTGTAAATTAGCAGGAAAGTACCTGTACAAGCACAATGTGAAGATATGTTAATGAATAAAACAGTGTTTGGGGAATGTGGCTTTTTTTCCTTTGGGCAAATTTAGGATCTTTTCTGGGAGGTCCAAAAAGACTAGAAAGCAGTATAGGCCAGTTTTTAAAGGGGATAAAATGGTTCTGGCATTTATTACAAAAGACGGTTGAGCCAAGAGAATTAATAACGGCTACCAATTTTTGTGTTCCATTACACTCCCTTTGCACAGTCTCATTTCAGTGTTTTTGAGACTTTCCTCTCTCCACCTGAAATTTTGATACACTTAATTCCAATTAGGAGTGAATGAGGCATTTGTGCCTTGTAAACTATAAGATCTAGGTAAATAGGCTGTTCTACGCTGGCCATTCTTCAGACAACAACTAAGAAGGCTGTTGCAGGGGAGGTGCTCTCACATTGGTAAGGCTTAGGAAACCGGTATTTTTTTTGTCCTTCACCTCCATTCCAGGGTCATCCTTGCTCCCTTAACCAATTTGTCACATGCTAACTGAAGCAAAGATTTAGCTATCCTTTTCTCTATTCCAGTGAATAATGTGAAGAACGTTTTGGCATGAATAGAATATATTTGTACGGCATACTGAGTTTCGAGGATTAGACTGATGTTCATCCTCTCTGGGCCATATTCAACCACCATAAAGTCTTAAATGCCTATAACTAATTGACTTGGAAAAGGACCCAAGATAACATTATTTTCAAATGTTCCTCTCTGAACTTTTGCCTTTTCTTCATTATCTTATGTAAACATATATTTTAAATCTCTTTTGAACTTGCTGTGGAATTTATTACTCTTTGAGCCCCTACAGTTTAACTTTGTAAACTCATGAACTGATCTTTGTTACCTTGAACACAGTTATTTGGAGGTGGGGTGGTTTTTAATCACAATCTGTGATGTGTGTGGATCTGATCCTTAGAAGTTTAAAATTTCTTGTGAAAATAGCATCCTCTAGCACTGCTCTGTTCAGTACAGTAGCCACTAGCCAGGTGGCTATTTAAATTTAAAAAATTAAATAAAATTTAAAATTTAGTTCTCAGTTGCACGAGCCACATTGTGAGTGCTGGGGAGTTTTGTGTGGCTAATGGCTATTGTTTTGGGCAGTGATAAAATTTCAGTTACCACAGAAAATTCTTGGACAGCATTTCTCCAGGATAGTGTTACTGTAAACATGAGTAGCTGTAATCTTAAAACATCGATTAGTAAGAATCATAAGAAATTACACGTTCTCTTCTTCTTATATTTAATAAAAAACTTGTAGGGACTTTCAGTTTTATATTTTAGCTGAATTTTTTTTCCTAATTTTAGTTGAATTCTTTACCATGCTCTTAGGATACAATTCCCTACTATGATTTATATGCTTATGCAGACATTACTAGGTTTATATTGAATATATGCCTCTTCTTTTCATTTATTTATTGCTTTTTGCTGCAATGATCCTCTGATGCCCAGTTTATAAAGATCTCCTAAATAAGTATTGTGTCTTCTTACATAGGTTCAGCATGGTCAACATGTTCTATTTGGCATGACCAAAAGTAGGAAGGGGTCTTAGTATGTTCAACATGGACACTGTAACAAAAATCATCCCCAAATAATTTTCCAAATGAGGTATTTGCTATCCTAAGTTCGTGAGGCGCCTCCACAAGTAAAAAGCCCAAAAAGGAAAAATGAGCAAGAGTTGAAGACCACATTTTTCACTAAAAACCTAGCAGTTCTATGTAACCCTAGACCAGTGCTACCTAAGCTGACACTTAGCAGGCTAGGCTCTTGTACCACAATGTAAGTAGTGTACTGCTTGGTTCTTAACTTCTGGATCAGCTAGTTTGCAGGCCATAGTTTGAATAGCACTGCCTCTTAGGTACATAAATAATAGAAGTTAAGTCATAAATGATATTATAAGTAATGTGGAAAATAACCCGTAGATCCAGTTCAGATAAATAAATGGTATATCTACACAAAATACTACACAGCAATGAAAATTAATGGACTCTGGTCATATCTGTCTGCACTATAAAGTTGAACAAAAGTCAGTCATGATAGGAAAATAACAAGGATGCTATTTATAGTTCAGAACCAGTAAAACCAATGTTTTAGTGGCATGTAGAACAATAAAACTATTAAATAACAAGGAAATGATGTTTAGAAAAGCATGAACGTGCTTATTCTAGGGAACATGCAACCACTGCCACCTGGGAAAGATATGTAAGGCTTCTAAGGTATTCTATTTCTTAACCTTGTATTTGCTGCAGTCATTGTATTGCATGTGAGTTTTATATATAATCTTGGAGAGGTGACAATGAGATCTGCCCGATAAGGTAATCAAAATAGTAATTAAGTGCATTTGTTTAAAGTTACTCCCTATGCTATACCAGGAAAGCTCAGAAAGCTTAAGACTAATATAGCTATGTATTTCCTGTTCATGTTGTATTACAGTAGTTTCCTTTAATGTTACTGCATCTTAATTACCAAAAGGGATTTAAATATTTTTACTTGTCTGACGTATATAATACTTCCAGAAAAAATCAGCCTTCACATCAAATAGGCAAGATACATTTTTTAAAGGGAGCCTAATCTTTCAATTCCACATGTAAAAGTATATGGGTATTAAAATCTTGTGTTTTGTTTTCTTATTAAGATATATTTTTAGAATTTTGAGACATTTCATGGGTCAGCTTTTACCTAGGCACTTGAACCTTTTAGCCTGTTGGGCTCATTTCTTTTGGGGTTTTTTCCCACCCTTAATGTTCTCTCTTATTCTTGCTCTTTTAAAATAATTCTTCAGCAGTAACTTCTAATATTCTTCCTCTAGGGTTAATCAGGGTTTTTGTTTGTTTTGTTTTTTCTTTTTACCTCATCACCCGAAAAGTAACTTTAGGGGTGTTTATTGCCATTATTGGCTTTCCACTTACTATTGATTGAAGCAAGCTCTGTCCTGATTATCCTAAGTACTCAGTGTAGGCTATTGTTGTTATCCATCACTTATTTTTAGTTCAGTAAGGCAAAAATCCATATGGTCTTAACGGTCCTCACGCAATTTATTGGAACTTCCTACCATTTCCAGTATGTAGCTTCCTGTCACTGTTTCTGGTGGTTTGAACCTTCTCCAGGCCTCACATCTATAATGCCAAAGTCATCTTTGAGACTCCTTTTCTAATGTTTTTTTGCCCAGTTACTCCTAAAGGTATTCCATGTGGTAAGTAATGTCTCTGTCAGAGGTAGAAGCAGAGGTGACTTTGACAGCATTGTGTCTATTGTTAAAGCTGTGAGCTGAGTTATAAGTCCTCAAGTCATATGTTAAAAAAGCAAAAAAATGCTCTTAGGGTTCTTTAGAGTAGTGGTTATAATTTCAAGTTTTCATTCTTTAATGAGTAAAGGTCCTTTTATAGAAAGGTGGTTGATAGATTAAGGTTGGGTTTCCTGCTTACATGTATCTGAAACAGTACTCTCAACCTTTCAGCTCTCCCTGTTCTACTTCCAGGGAGGTCTTCACTTCAGAAATCCAAGACTCATATTCATCCAGCTTGGTGTCAAGTGGGCTGTTGCTGCCAGAATTATCTTGTGATTATTTGAGAGATGTATCAGTTTCTTCTGAAGTACAATCAACTATAGAAGCCTTTGTAGCAGGTGTGTAACAAGGCAAGTGCCCAGCTGCTGCAGCCACTACTCTTGGAGCTCCCCTCTCAGTGAACATGAGGACTCAGCGGCCTCATGGAAGGCTCCAGGGAGCAGTGTGCAGTTCTTTGGAGCCTTTTGTTTCTTTGGCAGCTCTTCATTTAAAAAAAAATGTGTTATCAGAAAGCACCAATATGAAGGTGTAAATAAGGAATGTTAAACACTTTTTCTTCCCAGCTATAGTATCTAAGAGGAAATTACTTACAAAAGTAGTATTTTGATTACAGCAATTCTATTAGTGTGAAATAAGCTGAGCTTGCTTTCACCATATATTCGGTAAGGTGTTTGGTTGTGAACATGGCTCGAAGGCTTGTAAATAGAGACTACTTCTTAGTATCTGTTAATAAAAAATAAACTTCATAGCTTTTATGAAAAATGAATTTTCTCCATTTGGAAATCTAAGATTTACGTAGAGTAGGTATTTCTGAAGTATAATGTAAACAGTATACCACATAATGTGTCATAATGTGTTGGAGCCAGTAAATCAGTCCCATTTCTGATTTACAAGCCATAAAAAATGGTGCAGTGTCTGGAAATTAACACTCAGGATTGGAGGATTGGGGTGAAGTTTGGAATTACCTGGGTTTGAGTGCATTCTTAATGGTGAGATGTGTGGAAATTCCCTGTGGTATTTAAAATTGAGGTGGATTAACTTGGCAGATCTGGTATATAATATAAACTGCTCATCCACAACACATACGCACTTCTATTTTCATTCTGGTTCCATAGGACATGCTTTATATCCTAGATTTTTGGTTTAACATCACCAAGTAACTTTAAATTCTTCTTGGAAAACTAGCAAAACATTTCTTTAGTGCTTTGAGGCAGAAATGTAGAACATAAACCTTTTGGAGATAGTGGAACTTTAAAATATTTTTTGCTAATGTGTTAAGAAAAATAGGCAAAGGCTCCTGGAGGTACAGTTATGAACTACTTTTTAGGACTCTTTCTTTCAGTGAGATTGGGGTAAATATATCAGCCTATCCATAAGCACCTACCTGAGCCTTTTTAGTTGTTAGAAATCTTGGGCTTCAGGTGACATTTCATTTGAACAAAGGGTTTGTTAGCTCAGAATGTGTTAGAGACAATTTCTCTCCTGAGGTCTTTGTTTTGCAGATTCTTTAGAGGTCTTAATTTTTCCTGGGCATAACTTTTAGATTTTAACAGTAACTGACAGTTGAGCTTTGCATTTATATGTGGGTCACTTTGTATCCTGTTTGGGGCCTCCTTTTAAGAATGTGAACAGTGGACCATCTTTTTCAACACTGAAGGAGTTCATTGCGGTCACAAGACAATCCTAAGCTTAAGAACCCCCCATTTTTAAGAGTTGCGAATGCCTTTGTCCACCTGTTTGTGAGCGCCTATTCTGAGCTAGGAATTATGAGAGCGCCAAAAAACCCTCAGGGACCATCGGAGATAAACTGAGATATAGCTTACTTAAGTCCACTGTCTTTTTTTTTTTAAGATTTTATTTATTTATTTGATAGAGAGATCACAAGTAGGCAGAGAGGAGGAAGCAGGTTTCCTGCCAAGCAGAGAGCCCAGTGCAGAGCCCAGTGCGGGGCTCAATCCCAGGATCCTAAGGTCATAACCTGATCTGAAGGCAGAAGCTTTTACCCACAGCCACCCAGGCGCCCCGTCCACTGTCTTTTATGTATAGGCTTTATTAGTGTTGGTTTAACAATTTTATTGCAGTGCTCAGTATAATTAAGGAAATCAATGTTGACACTACTAGATCTGTTTTTGTGGTTTGGGTGTGTTAGTCCCTTCATTCTTTTTGTTAAGTACTGCCAATATAGCAAGTGAATTTTATTTTTCCATTAGAGTTCTTTTGGACTTGGACTTGGACCCCCAGTAAGGATTGGTGAACTAACACTATATTATTTTTGAAGTGAGAGTTGCATTTCAATGATGATAATACAACCATTTCACAAGCATTCCGCACTTAGAGCAGGGTGTGCTTTCCAATATTTTTATTCATGTTATTCATTATTTGTCAACTCTTTTAGTTCTAGGTTATACTTTAAAATTATTTCACCTTTACAGAAGTTTGATCTATAGTGACAGAGCTCAATGGTTAGCTGAAGTGGATTTGGGGATTCACTGCAAAAGGAACATGAGGGCACTTAAGTCCATAGAAGTGGTTAGGTAGGTGTATACATTTGTTAAAGTGGGCGTACATTGTTTCATGTAAATACACAGTTGATAAAATGGATTTAAAAAGGAAAAAGTAATTTCAAAGATTTTATTTATTTGTCAGAGAGAAAGAGAGCACAAAGCAGGAGAAGCACACTCCCTGCTGAACAAGGAGCCTGATGTGGGACTCAATCCGAGGACTCTGGGATCATGATCTGAGCCAAAGGCAGATGCTTAACCAACTGAGCCACCCAGATGTCCCAGAAAAAAATAATTTCACATTTGGGGTTTACCTGAGAATTAGACAAAAGATACAGAAGGAACAGCAAAGTTAAAATCTAGAAAATGGTTATAAAGGCTAAAAGGCTATGCTATGGATAGGTGTAATAGGATGTTTTCATACCATATGTGAATTTATTTATTATTAGAACTATGGGAATTTATATATCTGAGAAATGGTTACTTGATTATGGAAATGTGATAAAGCTCCATCAGACTGAGAGTTACTATTGAGTTTCTAAAAAAAAGAAAACCTTTTTTTCTAAGGGTGGGGGTGTCGGGAGACAGATTTTTTTTTTCCCTTTTTTCTGTTTTTGTTTTTAAGATTTTTAAGTTTATAACCAAGAGGGATAGCTTAAGAGGGAACACAAGAACAGGGAGCTAGAGAGGGAGAAGCAGGCTCCTTGCTGAGCAGGGAACCCAACATGGGTCTTGATCCCACGATGCTGGGATCATGACCCGAGCCAAAGGCAGACACTTAATGACTGAGCTACCCAGGCACCCCAGATTTTTTTCCTTTTAAACATAATTTGATCATTAGCATCTCTAGAGCTAATTGTTCTGTGCCTCATTGTCTTCACCTCTAAAATGTTGGTAATACCATTATGGTTTTAAGGGTTGAGAAAATTAATATGTATAAAGTACTTAAAACAGTACCTGGCATCTTGCCCTAAAAAATGTTTGCTGTTAAGAATGTAGGCATTCAGCAGGTAAGTAAGACTGGATGGAAGGGGTCTGATGTTTTTAAGTTCTGAGGATCCTGATAATAGAGGAAAATACCCTTTCTGTAAGGACTGCAGCTATCGGAGATTGAGGTACATATCCTTGTGACTTAAACTAGACTTTTTGGCAGCAGTTGCCTTGGAGAGGTCCAGGATTAATAACCTGAGGTTCCCAGTTAAATACGTAGAGACTTAGGAGTCTCTTGAACTGAAATATTAGGCTGAAGGTTTTACGTATTTTTCATTATTGATAACATAAATAAGAGGTGTTAGACCATACAGATTTGTGATGCTAAACCTTAACTGAAAGTTCCTGCTGTATTCTTTCTTATACCTACCTTTGATTTTTTTTTTTTTAAATGAGTAATCTTTATCTTTTCTCTTTCCCTTAGTGCATAGTTGGATATCCCCCTAAATTGTTAAAGGTTCTTTAAAATAATGTATCCTCAGGCCAAAAATGTCTGCTTTCTGGGCACAGGTTTGCATCAGTCCTGATACAACAACCTTTAGAGAATGTCCAGGCGACAATTTTACTTTACTGCATAAAGATTAAGTCTCATTTAGATATGACTAAGTTAACTCCTTTTGTAAAATATCCTTAATTTTTCTGTTTCTGCTGTTGATTGAAAGAGATTTTGTGAGCTAAACTGAATGTAGTTGACTTTTTGGAAATGAAGTTGTGTTTTAAAAGTTTAAAAAAAAAAGTATTGGTTGTCTATCATGGAATTTGATTAGTATTATGGCTTATTGAGGAGTTTTGGTACATTCAGAAATCTGACCAAAAGGTCAGAACCATTGAAATGGCGTATACCTTTAAGATGAGGGCCATCACTGAATGTGACCACATATAGCAGCTTTGGAGGGGAGGGGAAGGGAGAATCAACAACAGGAAAGGCTGTTCAAGTTTTAAAATAGATGGCCAAGTGCTGGCCTGTGCCCATTATTAATGTGGCAACCAGAAATCAGTACCAGACACTGAGTAGTATCATGTCTGGAGGACTTGTTTTGCTAATAGACTTTTTATTTATGTTAAAAGGAATACTTGCCTAAAGGAGCCTTTAAGGACTAGTAAATTCAGCAAAGAAGATAAAACAGTATATGTTACCCAGAGGAGAATAGGTGATCTGGGGGAGGGGGAAAATTTCTTTATAGGAAAGAGGTTAGATTTATTTAGCCTGCCTTTTTAGAGTTCTTAGTAAATAGCACAAGTGCCTAGCTTGTACCTAGTTGTAAATTATGCTGGCATTTTTGTGTTTCTGGCAATTGGCAACTTAATTTTAGCTCTTTTCCAAAGCAACACAGTATTTTTTATTCATATGCTATATATATGTGTGTGTATATATACACATATATATATATATTTACAGCAATTTTTTGAGGAAGTAGTTAATATAATTAACTGAAGTTTAGAGAAATTGAGCTAGGATCAGTAATTATTAAATGCTAGAGCCACAGCCACGTCAGTCTGACCTAGTCCAATGAGGATTTCAGCTTCATAAGAAACTAACATAGCTAACCTGGTGTAGCTGGTACCACTTTCAGCTTGAGGTGAGACCTGTACAGTCTGTAACAAAGCTAGAGATGGTCCACTAACGTCACTCTCCACGCCCACCCATTCTGTAGAATTCGCCCTCTGTAGAATTTAGAATACCTATGTCTGCAGGTACCTGTTAGCCCACCATGGGATGTGGCTGTGGCAGTATGTTGAAGCTTAGACCAGTATTTTAATTTCTTGGCTGCAGATAAGTATTTCATTCACTAGCTTTATTTACTTAGAATGAATTTTCCCTGAAATTTGTATTTGTTGTGAAAAAAAGCAAGATGAATAATAACAGACTGGGTCTATAACTCCGTGTAAATAGGGTGACCGTATTGACTGGTAATAAACTGCACATGTGTGGATTATCTTAAAGTGTCATATTGAGCTCAGTTTTTTTTAAATGTACAAAATACACATTCACTTTAAAATGGGCACTACAAGATACTGAATGATCCAGTGTGTCTGCGAGTGTTAAGTGATCACAGATTGCTCACTTTACACACTTAGCATACTTGCAATGACAACTCCTACACTAAGGTTAACTAGTGAAATAATACAGATTTTGAAAAAAACTTCTATTTTGACAGTTTGTTGCATATTCTAAGGACCCAGACATAAGGCTTGGTGGCCCGTCTCTTGTTTTTCCTGGTTTATGACTTTCGGCTTTGTGGAATACGGCTGAGATGAAAGGATTTCTTGATGATGCAAACTACTCCGTTGGCCTGTTGGATGAAGGAACAAACCTTGGAAATGTTATTGACAACTATGTTTATGAACATACCCTGGTAAGTGTGCCATATCATATTTCTCAGATACAGTGTTTTTAAGTTTCTGAGTTCTAAAATATTGTTCTATTTCCAAAATGTTAATCGGATAAAATTATTTTTTTCAGATGTCAACTTTTCCAAGTTGTCTTAATTTCATGCCCGCACTTCCCTTGAGTAGTGATGAGGTTTTCTTTCTAGACCACATTAAAACAAATTTTTCCTTTACAGCTCTTTCTCTGCTGTGCCTTTTAGCACCCAGCTCTTGTATGTTCTATTTTTTTGATAATGTTGCTGTCCTCCTAGTCTCTAATTGGCTTCCTACTCATTTTCCTCAACTGTATGCTTGAGCAAATAGTAATTTATATTTCAGACACTCTTGGTTGTATGTTGGCTCAGAATTTGGTAACTTATACAGAATGCTTACTCTCTACTGCATCAAATGTCAGCTTCTACAGACTCCTATTCACTGTTACTTAAGATTATTTTTGTTTTGTACTTAATAATAGAATTATCTTTATTGCCTTACTGATAAAATTAGTTTCTTTGTTGGAGCTAATCTCCCTATTCCTTAAATTTAAGGAAGAATTGTTTTTCGTGTTACTGGTATTCAGTAATAAGATACCAGGAAAGTTGTCTTGACCTTTACAGATGTGCTCAAATCTCCCCACATCTCAGCAAAGTCCCTTTCTCTTTCTACTGCTGTCAAAATTTGGGGGTGGTGGTAAAGAAAAGTGACACTTGTCATACTGTTCAGTCTGTTGTATAACCAAGTAAGTCATTTTATAGTTAGTTAGTTCTCTCCTGTCACTAGAGAACCTCCTAGTGGAAGTATGCTGACCTTTCTCTTCTCTAATTTTTGCAACATTCTTTGTGGGTCAGATAATGATCTTTGAAATATTCCTTTCATTCATTCTTGTTCCATAATCTTGAATTATCCAACATTCAGTAACATTTAGTAAGGATTAGTCTGAAATCCTTTGCTCTCCTAGCATTGTCATCTAATTATGTGGTTCAAAAGTGATTATAGCTGAACATCTTGTGGGTTGTTTTGTTTTTAAATCCCAGTTTTAAGATTTTATTTGACAGAGAGGACTAGGCAGAGAAAGGGAAGCAGGCTCCCTACTGAGCAGACAGCCCGAGGCGGGGCTCAATCCCAGGACCCTGAGATCATGACCTGAGCTGAAGGCAGAGGCTTTAAGCCACTGAGCCACCCAGGCGCCCCTAAAAATAAGTGTTCTGTCTCTAGAATATTAGGGATGGCATATCTTGAAAGAACGGAGTAACTTGACTATAACTATCCCATATCTGCCATGCAAAAACCATAATTTATAATCCTATTTCCTGGTCAGTATGTTCCAATGTACATTTTCAACTGTGTATTAAAGAATTTTAAAAGCAATAATACTGTCTTCGTGGCTTTTCAAATAATATTTAGATGTTGTGTATTATAAATAAGATTGTCTGCCATCCAGTACTGAGTGACTTATGCTTTGCCTGACATGTTATAATCCTTTTACCCCTAGAGTAGCCCTGTTAAAATCATTACAGATCTCCCCAGATCCCTAATTAAAATATGTTTTTATTTTTGAGGGAAGAATATCCTTACTCAGGTTTATTTGACATTCAGTGTTGTTTCTGTATTTTTAAATACAATTTTGTCATCTCTTTGTCTTCTCTACCAACTTTGACTCCTTAAACAATTGGTTCCTAGTGTTGCTTTGTTGTTTTACCATCCTGTCATTAGGTGCAATTTATAATAGCTTATTTTGTTTAACATTCCTGATTCTACTCATTGTAATAGAAAATTAGATCCTGAAATACCAAAGTGAATGTGTTTAAACAGCATAGCAAAGCATGGAGGGAAACAAGATGGTCTCCTCCTATACTCCCTCCATGTGGAGGCAGTTAAAAAGTAGAAAGTCCCTATAATTGATAACATTTTTTAAAAAGTCAAAGTAGAGAATATTTTATATACCAGCTTAGCACAGCAAAAAGTCAGGTTTAAAAAGAAAAAGGTTTGGATTCTCCTGTGTTTGCTGAATCTAGCTTTAATGACTCTAAAGCCTTAAATGTGGTAGTGTATGTAAGTATATATCTTGACTAATTTGTGGAGGAAAAAGGGAGCTCTTTACTCCCTTTAGAGTACTATTAAGAGTACTAATTTAGTATTTAGTACTAGTAAAATATTTAGTATTTAGCAAAATAGTATTTAGTACTATTAGGGTACTAATAATAGTACTGTATTTTCAGTAGTTCTTTGTTTTTGTTTTTGTTTTTGTTTTTTCCATGATCACAACAGACGGGGAAAAATGCATTTTTTGTGGGAGATCTTGGAAAGATTGTGAAGAAACACAGTCAGTGGCAGAACATAGTGGCTCAGATAAAGCCATTCTACACAGTAAAGTGCAACTCCACTCCAGCTGTACTTGAGATTTTGGCAGCTCTTGGAACTGGATTTGCTTGCTCCAGTAAAGTGAGTATTTTTCTTTCATTATTTTGTCATTGAACTGCAACATTTTAGAACTCACTTTAGCTTTTGGTTACAGTAGTTAGAAAAATTGCAAGAAAGTTTCACTTACAGATGTTTTTAAACTCTTGTGTAAACTCACAGCCTAATGGAAATTTACAAACTTTTCAGTTTGTAAAACTTACCAATGAAAGGAAAGTTTCAGTGAGATGAGACTTTAAAAAGCCTTTTTTTTTTTTTAATCTTTAATCAAGAACTTTTTATTTGTTCCTCATTCTTAGGCTGGAGGTAGCTAGACCCATTAACTTCTGATGAGAGCAAAATAATTCTAAACCATGAGATTTCTCTGATGGTAGTTAGACCTTTTTGAAGGATTTTAACAAAGGTAGTGTAAATTATAAAGTAGTAATTAAATGAAAAGTAATAGAAATGTTGCCTTTTAGATGACACTATTTAAAATGTGTTTTTATAGACTGAAATGGCTTTAGTTCAAGAATTGGGTATATCTCCAGAAAACATCATTTATATAAGTCCTTGCAAGCAAGTATCTCAAATAAAGTATGCGGCAAAGATTGGAGTGAACATCATGACATGTGACAATGAAATTGAATTGAAGAAAATCGCACGCAATCACCCAAATGCCAAGTAAGTGTAAAACCAAGTATATGAGAATATTGCCTTATGGCCTAGGGTTTGGGTTTATCTTTGGCCTGGGAAAAGGACATTTATGTAGAGCAGTGCTGTGTATTTTAATTATTTTTTTTAAACTTATTTAAAGTTCTTACATGGAAAATGCTAATAGCATTTTATTGGCTACCTACTTCTGGGCCCTTCTTGTAGAGCTGGGATGAGATAAGGGCGGTTTGGAATAGGAATTTATAATCTTTAATTCAAGAAAGAAAATGTGGTTGTTGGAATAATAAACTGAGGGCCACATTTGTATTTTCATAATCACATCAACCCTACTAATTATTTGTCATGTTGGGAACAGGGTGTGTGTTGGTCAGCTTTTTTTCCTGGTTGGCTGAGGGTTTAATCTGCCTTTGGCTGTAGTTCCTAAATGTTTGTCCTTAGTGACAGTGTTTTTAGGAGCCTAGTCTATAGATTCAAGGTGTTTCTTTTTTTAAGACCCACTCTTTTCTTTGAATAGGAAGTTTAATATATATGTTTTTTACTTGAACCTGCATGTATCCGAAGGTTTTTTTTTTCCATTAAATAGTTTACTTTTTAGAAGCAAAAAATGCAAATTTAATGTTGTCATGAACTAGTATGTCAAGACTTTAGGACCTACTAAAATTGTATTAGTACAGAATTGCTTTCTTTTATTGGGTTATTATGTGTGCTTTTCTGAAAGCGTGTGTCCTATCCATATTATCCTTTTACATTTATAATTTTCTTATCAACTTTGGTATTCTTAGGTGTTCTGACAGGATTGATTACCCTGAAAACCTTTGGATAAAAGTCTTTTGGGGGAAATTTTAGTGAGCCACTTGTTTCTAGAAAAATCTTTCTGTTCTATGGTTTTTAAAGATAAGCCCTGATTTGGGGTTATTAACTGTAAAGTGGATGGTACATTCTTAATAGAGCTGATTCAATGAATAGGAGGAATAATTTGCTTTTATCAGACTTAACCCCTTCTGATCAGCAGTCAGTCATCAGGACTTGGGAGGGAAAACCCTTTTAAAAACAGCATTTGTGTATTTATGGGTCTTAGTGGTTGGTAATTAACTAGCTGAAACAGTTTAGGAAAGTTGAAACATGCAAAAGCCCTGATAATCTTAACTGAAAGACAGTGATGGCATTGCTATTCAATTTAGTCTTTCTAGGTGATTTTATGGACTGATGGACTTCATTTGAAAGTAATGTCGTCTTTCATTACAGAGCCCACTGACTCTTGCTGCTACAACAGAGTCTTAACTTCCTGCATTTTCCAAATTCCCATCCTTGTAAGCTTCATGCTTTAGGCCCTAATGGCTAGTTTTTTCTCTATACAGGATTGTTTTTCATTAGGTTCACTTGATTCAACCGTCGCTGGATTTGGGAGCACTGGCAACATAATCAACATACTTCCTACAATCTTCAGGCTTCACATGTGCTGATGATGATGTAAACCAACTCTGCCCCAATCATCTTCCCCTTCTCTTAGGGTCTTACTACATATTGCAACAGAAGATAATATTGGAGGCGAAGAGGGTAACATGAAGTTTGGCACTACCCTGAAGAACTGTAGGCATCTCTTGGAATGTGCTAAGGAACTTGATGTCCAAATTATTGGTGTTAAGTGAGTATTTTCGTTTTAAACTTCCATTTTATGGTGCTCCATCTTTGTCTTTCTGATGATAGATCTTTTAACACTTCATTTGTATGAAGTCTAATAGATTGAACTTCAGTTTAATATTTATTTTTTTAGTCTAGGAAGACAAATATCTTTTATCCT
>CM053606.1:134354675-134372262 GCA_028646535.1 Procyon lotor | reverse complement strand
TTTTTACACATGCAGAAATGGATACCCAGAGAGATTTAATGATTTGATCATAATCTCAGAACTATGATCTGAGCCAAATCTCCAAATTTTTTGAGGTGCCGGTCCATTGCTAATCTTACTACAGTACAAGATCTTTTTCAATTTTTTTATTCCTAAAAATGGATAAAGAATACCACTGTTAAGTTTAATTCTGTATTAGGTGACAGATATTGACAAGTATTTGAGAGTTTTCATATTGCTGTTTTTAAAGTTAATATACTGTAAAATTGACTTTTGGGGTTTATACTTTATATAAATTTAACAGATTATTTAACCACTGCCACAATCAGGATACGGAACCATATTTCATTAAATTTAAGTATTCTGAATCTCTCTAAGTATCTTCTAAGTAATACTAACAGGTGTTAGTAATACTCACCTGAATTAATGTTCTTTTGTATTTCACAGTAGACAGTTTTATTTTGTCAGATGAAACTACATTCAAATTAAAGATTTCATGACCCAATTTTATTGCTGGTGCTTGCTACTTTATTATGTATACATAAAAGCATGTGCTTATCTGATAGTTATAAAGCCTGTCTGATAACTTGTTAAAAATTCTTTAAGATTAAGTATTACTCAAACATTATCTTTTCTGAAAGGCTGGTATTAACTTGGATAATTAGAGGGTCGTGCCTCTAGTTCTTTAAATATTTGATAAGATTACTGTGAATAATGTGTCATTATGGTGAAAACTGAAAAGAATTATAGGAAGGGCTTCTAAAATTTACTGTTACTTTAAATTTATTTACTCTTTCTTCCAGATTTCATGTTTCAAGTGCTTGCAAAGAATCTCAAGTATATGTACATGCTCTATCTGATGCTCGATGTGTGTTTGACATGGCTGTAAGTTTTTTCCTTAAATTATTTTAATATTTTAAGCCAGGATCTTATTTTTGCTTTTTCTTTTCAAAGATTTTATTTATTCATTTATTTGAGAGAACATGTGTGTGCAAGTGCACATGCCTGAGAGCAAGGGGCTGGAACAGAGGGATAAGCAGACTCCATGCAGCAAGACTAACATACATACGGTCATATTTAAGTGGGTAAAGGGATGAAAATAGTAATTTATTTGCATATGTCTGCAAGACAGTACAGACATCATCAGGAAGACAGTATATACACACACAACAATGAATAAGTCTGTTTTCTCTTGGTAGAGACCAAAACCGTTGCCATACTAAGAATTAGAATAGCTATTATTTACCTCCTTGGGAAGGGGTTTTTGAAATGTTCCTGTATAGCATAACAATTTGGATAAGCATTTAAAGTATTTTTTTCCATCTCTAGGGAGAATTTGGCTTCACGATGAACATGTTAGATATTGGTGGAGGCTTCACGGGAACTGCATTTCAGTTGGAAGAGGTAAACTTAGTTCAATGGATGAATATACAAGAGTAATCTCATTTCTTTGCTACTTAACTGGTAGATGTAGACAAGGGTTTAACAGTGGCAGGAGATAAACCTGTAACAAACATCTGTTTAAAATTTGATTCTAAGATGAAGAGGCAGTGAGAAGACCTAGCTAATTTTGAAACGCTTAATAAAATTCAGTGAACTCTATAGCATGACTTACAAAAGTCTGTATTCAGTTCTGTTTCTGCTCTACTGGAGTATTAGATGATACAAATGAATTTATAATTTAGACAGTTTTGTAAGCTGTCTTATCCGATGTACATTACTACTCACCTTCCTGCTGTGCCTTCTATCCCTCATTCTGTAATATCTAGAAACTGATTTGATGACTTGCTCCTTCATTGCTAGTGTTAAGGAGTATAGAAACATGAATCAGTAGCTATTTGCCATTGGAATTGTGAGATTTTTAAAATTAATGCCATTCTGATAATGTAAACTTTGTCTCAAAGCCTGCTTAATTGCTTGAAGATAACTTCTAAATAGCTGTTTTCTGGTCTGTAATTGGAACTACTTTGGTTTTAAGTTTTCTAGGAAACCAGTAATCTCTTAATGTGAATTATCTAATTCAATATTGAAATCATAATGTGGGGTTTAAAATTCATAGGTTAATCATGTTATCAGCCCTTTGTTGGATGTCTACTTTCCTGAAGGATCTGGCATTAAGATAATCTCAGAACCTGGAAGCTACTATGTGTCTTCTGCATTTACACTTGCAGTTAATATCATTGCAAAGAAAGTTGTTGAAAATGATAAATTTTCCTCTGGAGGTAAGTTACAAAGTTTATAATTTTGTTTCTGTTAGATAAATTCATCTTCAAACTAATTGAAATTATCTGTTACCAATCAAGTATAAAATACTTTGGGCATGGACATTTATGGATTATGAGATTGTGGGTGATCTTCAGTCAGCTGTAGGCAGCTAGGGAGCTTTTTAAAATGCCCTAGTGCATTTACCACTTCATAAGACTTCTGAAATCTAACTCTTGGTTCTGATGTTTAGATATGCATATTTTATTTATTACTATTTTTTTTAAGCACCCCATGTCAATGTGGGGTGGGGGTGGAGCAGAGGGGGAAGGGACCATCTTAAGCAGGCTCCTTGCCCAGTGCAGAGCCTGAGGCAGGGCTCAGTCTTGTGACCTTGAGAACATCACCTGAGCCAAAATCAGGAGTCAGTTGCTTAAACCAACTGAACTACCGGATTTCCCTAATTATGCATGTTTTAGATAAACTTCCCCCAGGTGATTGATTCTCCTCTCTTGTTAAGAGCCAGTGTTTTATTAATAAAGTCTCTTATCTTCCTCTTACAGGAGTCACAAGGAGGATCTACTTTATACTTTCTTACATAACAAGGGCCAGTAGTCTTAATCTGTCTCTAGTCAAACCAACAAAAAGGCACTAGACTGTCTTGCCTGACAAATAACCACTTAAAAAAATGTAGAAAGTACCCTTCTACATTAAGAAGACTTATTCCTGGGGCGCCTGGGTGGCTCAGTCGTTAAGCGGTTGCCTTTGGCCCAGGTCATGATCCTAGGTCCTGGGATCGAGTCCCGCTACCATTCCCTCTGCTTGTGTTCCCTCTCTCGCTGTGTTTCTCTCTGTCAAATAAATAATAAAAAAAAATCTTTTAAAAAAAAAAAAAAAGACTTATTCCTATAGCTTCTTTTTTCCCTTAAGTTAGCAGAAAGAATAAGGTTTTTTTTCTTTTGAGTTTTTTAAATATGTCAAAGCTGAAGAGCTGTAATAACAATAGAAGGAACTTCCCATTTTGACCACTTGGTAAAGATGGTGTCATGTGGGTTTCTTTATTTTGAAGTGGAAAGATAATTTGTAAATAACCTTTTTCTTTTGGTACTTTCACCCCGTTAGTTAGTTAGTTAGTTAGTTAGTTAGTTAGTTAGTTAGTTAAAGGTTTTTTATTTATTTATTTGACAGAGAGAGAGAGAGAGAGAGAGAGAGAGATCACAAATAAAAAGGCAGGCAGCCCGATGCAGGGCTCCATCCCAGAACCCTGGAATTAGGACCTGAGCTGAAGGCAGAGGCTTTAACCCACTGAGCCACCCAGGCGCCCCTGACCCCATTAGTTTTAATAACATCAGTGAATTTCTGACTCCATTATTTAGTCTAAGAGTAGTTTTCCCTTCTATTTATAGTAATTTGGACTCCTATGTACTTATTCAGTAGATGGTGTAATCGATTATTTACTATCCAAAATTGGGGTCCTTTTGACATGTCCCCATTGTTCCCTGAGTGCTTCTTTACTTCATGTACATCAAGATGTTCTAGATTCTTTACCTGTCTCAGTCCTAGAATTGGGCCATTTTTCTAAGGAGGCTTTAGTTCATTCTAATGGAAAGTGGTATTTTAAAAACCAACAAAGGAGTGAGTATTGGTTGTGTTCACTACTACTGACAGATCATTTCATCTGGGCTTTTCTCACTGAACAGAACCAGGAAATGGGTGTGGGTGTGTGGGTGTGTGTGTGTGTGTGTGTATAAAATATATAATATATATAATTTACTTATATATATTATATATTTTATACACACACACAGCACACATAACTATATCATCAAAAGCTGCTCATGCAGTATACCATGTGGCGCTTTTTCTCCTTACATACTGTAACTTTCTTAACCAACAGTGAAAAACTAGCTCTCATTATCCTACACCTACACACATTTGGTTAAGTCTGGAAGACACAGAAGGTGTTCCTGAGTAGCTAACTCATACCACTGCAGACAACCAAACCACTTAACCTGAGGTTCACTATCTATTTAGGGTTGGTTTTTGACATAAGATTATACTCAAAATTTAAGTGTATAATTGGACAACTTAATGAAAGCATATCCTGACATCACTATAAGAACAGAAATGTCATATCAAAAGTTTTTTCTTTCTAGGTTTGTTCCTTTGCCAGACAGTCACTATTGTGATGGTTTTTTCACCATTGGGTGGTTTGGCCTGCCCTCAAACTTCATATAAATGGAATCAACTAGCATGTATTTTAGGATAGCTCAAAATAATAATGTTTGAACTACTTTGTTTCATGTTTGTTACTTTCCACTGTGAATAGACAATTTATTATCTTTGCTAATGAATATTTGGTTGTTTCCAGTCCTGGGCTATTAAAAATAAAACTTAACATTATTGTGTAAGTCTTGTGGACATTTTTCACCTCATTGGGGAAATGACTAAGAATAGAATGGCTGGGTCACAGAGTGGATGTTTTTAAAGATTACAAAGTGGTATTTTACTCTCCCACTGGTGGAGTATATGTGCAAGTTCTGATTGTTCCCCCACTTTTACTGGTTTTGTTTTTTTTTTTTTTTTTGTATTGTCACTTTTTAATTTTATCCATTCAGTATGTGTTTGGTAGTGGGAGTTCATTGTAGTTTTAATTTGCATTTACCTGGTGACTTCTGTGGAGCACCTTTTTCACGTGTTCATTGGTCATCTTCCTTTGTGAGGTATGTTTTCAGTTTTTTTAGGCTGTTTTAAGGTACGTCAGTATATATCAAGTTTTTTTTTTTTTTTAAGATTTTATTTATTTGACAGAGAGAAATACAGCGAGAGAGGGAACACAAGCAGAGGGAATGGTAGCGGGAGAAGCAGGCTTCCTGCAGAGCAGGGAGCCCGATGCGGGGCTCGATCCCAGGACCCTGGGATCATGACCTGAGCCAAAGGCAGACGCCTAACAACTGAGCCACCCAGGCGCCCCTATATCAAGTTTTTTAAAGTTAATTTAAAAATGCGAAAACTGATAGTCTATTCTATAAATACTGTCTGCTGTGTTTTATATTTTTTTAACTATACTAGACATTTTAATATAAATTCATCTTTATTTTTTCTGCTTTATTTCAGTAGAAAAAACCGGAAGTGATGAACCAGCCTTCATGTATTATATGAATGATGGTGTTTATGGTTCTTTTGCAAGTAAACTGTCTGAGGACTTAAATACCATTCCAGAGGTTCACAAGGCAAGTTGTATAACAAATAACAAACTGCTTATTTGGCAGTTTATTAACTGACTTTTTTTTTTAAAGGTGTATCTCAGTTTTTGGAAGAATACTTTAAGATGGGGAATAATGCCCTTTTTTGAGGGTTTGCCTGCCTTAGATGGAGTTCAGAAGGAGCATCATTGCCCTTGCCTCTAGGCCTGCCTTTCATAGGAATGTTGAATCTGATCTAATGAAAAATGCTCTCATCCACCCTCAAATTCAATATCTGCATGAAGATGATTAAAAACTTAATTTAAAAAGTTTCTTTTCTCCTGACAGAAATACAAGGAAGATGAGCCTCTGTTTACAAGCAGCCTTTGGGGTCCATCCTGTGATGAGCTTGATCAAATTGTGGAAAGCTGTCTTCTTCCTGAGCTGAATGTGGGAGATTGGCTTATCTTTGAAAACATGGGAGCAGATTCTCTCCATGAACCATCTGCTTTCAATGATTTTCAGAGGCCAGCTATTTACTATATGATGTCATTTAGTGATTGGTAAGGTATTATTTTCATTTTATAGGTGATTGGATATTTGACAATTTTAATTCTGTAACAAATGCCTAACTTAAAAGTAATTGCAAAATGCTCCTCTAAGGGTTATTGGAAGATTCGTTATTTTATAATCTTAATTCATTGTCTATTTGTTATGTGTTAATGTGGTTTTTGTACTTAGAATTACGGTTTTGTGTTTGTTTTTTTTTTTTTGAAAGGTATGAGATGCAAGATGCTGGAATTACTTCAGACACAATGATGAAGAACTTCTTCTTTGTGCCTTCTTGCATTCAGCTGAGCCAAGAAGATGGCTTTTCCTCTGAAGCTTAAACAGGCATTAATGCTTCTTTAGATCTGAAGTTGCAGGTTAAGCTTGTCTGGTCTACATTCCGTGTGAAACAAATTCAAACAATCTTACTCTGTTAATTCTCTTGGAAACAAAATCTATTAGTAATAGCTATTTGGGACCAGACAAAATCAGCTTTCATCTATAATTCATTGGGGGGGTAATTGGGAGATTTTTAGATAATGTATCCAGATTTAAACTTACCAGTTTGTCCTACCCCTTAAGCGTTTAAAATAAAATATGCAACAAAATGGATGACTTAGTGGAGATGGAAGCCCATTAATTGGGTTCCCCATTAAATCGTTTACATACAAGTACACAGTTTTTATACTAAGGATTCATGTTAAAAAGTCTTGTAAAGTTTAATGTCTTTCACCCAGATATATCAGATGTCAGTGGAAGACCAGTGTGACTTCATTAGATACGTTTAGTGTATTTAGAATGTGTAAATTTGTGCTTTGAACTGTAGTTTAATAAATGTAAAATTGCATCATAGTATTTGTTGTATTTGACCTAATGTAACCCTTGTATGATTGCAATAAAATTTTGTGTAGATTTTACTGTTTTTTCAGGCTAAAACTTTGGGAAAGGGGCTAGCTAGCAAAGGTAGTTTTGAAATAGATGTGTATATGGACTGTTTTGAAGGGTTCCCCCCCCCTTATAGCCCATTTAAGTTTAGTTTGGCTCAGTACATTTTTTTTCAGTTATTTAAATAGTAATTTAAGTAAAATGTTTGGTAAATCATTGTGAAGTTCAGATTCATTATGGAGAGTTGATGTGCAGTAAGCATGATGTTTAACAATTTTAACACCAAAAATGTTAATTCTGCATAAACCAATTGTAATAATAGGTGTTTCTGTATAGATAGAAAATATAGAATGAATACCTTAGTAAATCTTTTGAATTACAAATCTTTTGGCTGAAATGAAAGATTCTATTAAATACTTTGAATAAACTTGGGTGGGGAGGGAAATAAAATTGCAGAAAACTCTGCAGCGCACTAAAACATAAAGAAGGGCTACATCTATATCCAGAAACCTGATGCTCTTTTGCACGGAATGTTATTTAAATTCAGAGTTGTAAGGGGGTGAGGAGAAGCACACCTGTTCTCAATTTCTTAATTGCAATGATTTCAGACTTTAGTAGGAGTTTGTTTTTAGTTACGCTTAGTTTCTTGTTTCCCATTTGTTCAGCTTAGTAATTTTAATTCTTTTCATACTAAAATTTTGTGACTTGGGGGAAGGGAGTTAGCGTTACTAACCTGACAGTTGTTGCCAGGCGTTTGCATTGTTCACTGCTAGTGTATTAGTAATCCTAGATCTCAGAATCACAATAGTAATAAAATAAACAACAGGGGTCATTTTTTCCTAACTTACTCTATGTTCAGATGTGGAATTTCTGTCTCCCAAGAGGAAATGTGACTTCACTTTGGTGCCAATGGACAGAAAATTCTACCTGTGCTACATAGGAGAAGTTTGGAATGCACTTAATAGCTGGTTTTTACACCTTGATTTCAAGGTGGAAAGAAATTGATCATGAATCTCAAATAAATTTCAATCTAAACCAGTAGGTGCTTAATATTTTTTGATTTGATTGATGCCCATTTGAATTTCATGGGTTCTAATAATTAAATTTAAGACCCCATCTATTGTCATCTGTAATTACCCTTGGACTTTACCAAGGTATAATATGGGGTTTTATGCAAAGTTACAAGCTACATGCAACTTTTTTTAACCATAATAAAGAGGAGGAATTATTCCCAGCCTTCTTTACATGTTGTGCTTTGTGGTCCAGACATGGCAGACCTTTTAGAAGATGGTACAATTTTGAGTCCTTGGCTTGACAATACAGCTTTGAGCTTCATGGCATGTCAACTCTGCCATATTCACCGGAGAGTTGTTCTATGTATAACAGCTCAGAGTTGCAAATTTCACATGTGAATGAGATGGTAACTTTAAGAAATGTCTGTATTGTATTTGAAGACTGTTCACATAAATCTGAAGTTTGAACTTATGTATTTCAATTTGGTATGCTAAAAAGTACTGGATTAATGTAACAATCCTTTTTTTTTTTTTATAATGTAATCTCAGTTCAGAATTTAACTGAAAATATAAAACCCAAATGATTTCTGTATAGTAAATTGAACTGTAAAGGTAATTTGTGTGTGATTCTGAATACACAAGATAAAAATGTTTTTATTCCTCCTTACGTTTTACTTTGGCTTCTATCGTGAAAGAGTTAATTCTGCACATCAACTTTGTATATAGTTTACCTTCTTTCGAAATCTTTATTATAAAGTAGCAAATCTGGTTAAAATAATGCTGGGCATTACACATGAAAGATGTTGATAAAGTGCAGTTACATGTGAGCACTACTAAGATAATCGGTTTCCAGGTCCATGTTTTCTAGACCCATTAATTTGCCAGCTTCTAAAATTTTAAACTTAGATTAAATAAAATTGATTTACATAAGTTAAGGTAGGTATTCCAAATAATCGTGGCACTGTAACGAATATTCAATGCAAATACTGTGTTTAAGAAGCCACTGTCAAATCTTTTTTGTCCCTTCTTGGGGACTTTGTATTTTCATAGTGTTTAGATATTAGCGACTTGACCAACAATATAGCTTACTATACTTGATTAGTTGGCTTTAGAGTGTAAGATCAGAAAAGAATTAGTAGTCTTCCACATTCAAGTTGTGAATAAATCCAAATGCTTCAATTCCTGTCTTGGCAGAATAAGAGTGGTATATTTGCAGATTCACCTCCATTATGGGAATAAACCTAGCCTAGGAATAACACGAAAACCAGTTCTGGTCTTTACTGGGACTGCTGGAGGCTAGTCTATACCTACTTAATAAGCTACTAACCCGGGCGCCTGGGTGGCTCAGTCGTTAAGCGTCTGCCTTTGGCCCAGGTCATGATCCCAGGGTCCTGGGATCGAGCCCCACGGGCTCTCTGCTCAGCAGTGAGCCTGCTTCTCCTGCTACCATTCCCTCTGCTTGTGTTCCCTCTTGAGCTGTGTTTCTGTCAAATAAATAAAATCTTTAAAAAAAAAAAATTAGCTACTAACCCGTTAAGGTGGCTGTGTTTTGATGACAAGTTACGATTTCTGGAACCTTTTACTCTGCTAGGACTAATCACATTTGATTTAAGGATAGTGTGGATTTGATTTTTTATTTTTATTTTACTTTTTCCTCCTAGCTCTGTTGCTAATTCAGGACGGGAGAAAGTATTGAAATAGGAAAGCATTTTAAGTTTTAAAGAAATTCTGGTAATGTATGATCCATTTGGGCAAGTTAACCTGGAAAGTAGCAGTGCCTGCTCTTAAATGTCACTGGGGAAATTTGTTTTTCCTTTGCTTTATTACGTGAGTACTATGTGTATCTTAGACATAGTTCAGATCTTCACCTAGAATGGAGTATAGATGGGGGAACACAAAAAGCTCCAGGTTCCAGGCGGCACTCTGTCCAATATTACACAGTTGAGGGAATTAGGTTTTATCTGTTGGAAACTGAGATTGGGCAAACTTTTTAAAAATGGCGGTGAATAGAAGGCTTAATTTACCCAACGTGCTGTTTTTGTGTGTTGTAACCCCTGAATTCTAACCAAACTTCAGCTTCAAAAGCAATTCCATTGTTGAATGGTCTTTCAAATCCTGGTTCTATCATAACACGGCTTATGCCTGTCGAACTCCCATGCAGCTGATGGCCTAGTTTGAGAAGATCGCCACTGGATCAATTATAGAAAGCTGAAAAGTTAAGGATCTGCAATTGACAGATGAAAATGCATTGCCTCCCCTCCCCCCAGTGTGGTAGAAGAGTGCAAAAGAAAGTCTTGCAGTAAACTGGTAGGATATTAGATTAAATTTAGGCCCAGGGAAATGAAAACTTTTCCTAAATAATGGTGCCAGACTCTCTGGTGTGTGCCTGTTCCTACAGCTTTGCCACCACTCAGTTTTTAGCAGAAGTGCGTAGAAGAGATGACACTTGACTAAAGGTTAGGAGTTTTCTCTGGATTTCATTGATTTCCTTCTATTCTGTGTCTTAAATTGCTTTCTGGGTTTTTTTTCCACTCTGTATTCCAAGTCTATTTTTCACTGATGCAACTCAATTTCCAAGGTAAGGGTGCAGTATCTTCTATCTCAGAATGTCCTCAGCATTCATTCTTCATGCCTTAAACCTACCCTCTTAAGATACTCTTCCTTACTCTTCTCGATAGAAATGAAGCAAGAGTATTTTCCAAGTTTGACTTTTCTCCTTTTCTAATTCTACAAGGATGCAACAGCTTGCTGGGAGAGGGAGGAGCACTTTATTGATTCCCAAAAGAAAAGCATCATTTAAAGATGTATGACTGTTACCTTCATGTTGCCTGGATTAAGAACTGGGTTTAGAGTTAGACTGAAGGGGGGAGGCATTGGAGCAGGACGTGACAAGTTCACACTGAGGAGGAAGATATTCCCAAGTAACATGATGTTCTGTCCCTTCCGTTTTATGTACATTGTTGGTATTTTGCTAATTGTTGCTAATTTGACCTGCTTCCTTAAAAACGGTTACACTCTGAAATTGCACCATAGGCTGTTGAGGGGAATGTTGGGTTCAGAGCACAGCACTGTCGGTGCAACTTTATAATGTGGATAGTGACCAATTACCTCAGTACATTTTTACACGTTAGATACACAAGTAGGACAAACTAGCACTTGGAAGACCCAAGGTTTGTGAAAGTGAGAGGGTTGCAGACTTGTGATGGAAGAAGGGTTATCTGAAATCAGCTGTAACACCAGTTGAGGGTGGGCGTGGCTCCTAACACTTGGGAGCCGAGGTGGCTGGTGGATCTTTGAGGAATGTGCATTTTTGTATAACTAAGCTTGATTCAACTGGGTGTCACGTTCTGCTTTCACTAGTGTTTCTAAAAGACAAAAATACTAAGTACCATGAAGTTCATGTTAACATTGGTGTCTCATAAGACCAGTCACGTTGGAACAAAGTGGTTTCAGAACGTAATAGAGCTTACGTCCCTCCATCAGGAGGGAGTAGGGTTGAAAAGTACCAATGATAAAGGATTTAATTCTAGCCTTCGCAATCAGCAGCCCCACTCTCCAGTGACAGCGATTTGGTGGCTGTCGAGCAAATTAAACAGGACACAGATAATGGAAATAAAGCCTAGCCTTAAGCCATGTAGTCAAGGACAAAGATCTCCACAGCCTCAAGGCACTGCTGTGACACACAAATGAGAAGCTATAAGTGTCCCAGAGACTTTTCTCATTTCCTCATTTGGCATTTGAAGAAATGAACACCCAGATAGGTTAAGGAATTTGCCCAAGATTTTACGGCTAGAGCAGGTTGGAGCGGGGATTCGAGCGCAACACTTGATAAACCTGTCATCGTCTTAGCTTGGGTTTCCTGGACACGGCCGCATGCAGAATGTTGGTTGGAAGTGCTCAGCCCAGCAGAAGACCTTGCATGAGTACCCTAGTGCCCAGGCCTGAAAAGAAAAAGGCTTTACTGTGTATTTTTAAGGCTATCCCGTGTTGAATGTCAGGTCAGAGCCACGGTTTCTGCTAAGATGTGTGTTAGTTGCTAGGGCTGCGGTAACAGTACCATAGACCGGGGGCTTCAGCAACAGTTTGTCTCCTGAGGCGCGAAATCCAAGATCAAGGAGTTGCAAGGGTTAGTTACTTGTGAAGGCTGTGAGCCCAGGATCTTTTCCTTCTCTCCTTGCCTTGTAGATGGTCGTTTTCATGTACGCAAGGCGTTCTCCCTGTACCTATGTCGGCACCCAAATCTCCCCTTTTAGAAGGACGCCAGTTCTATCAGATTAGGCTGTGCCCTAATGACCTCTGCTTTAATTATATCTGTAATGACCCTATTTCCAAATAAGGTCATATTCTGAGGTACTGAGCATTAGGACTTCAGTATGAACTTGGGTGGGACAAAGCCCAAAACCAACAGGTATGATGCCATTCAGAATGGGGCGGTGCCTTGACCCTGGACCCCTAGCCTGACCGCCTCGGTGGTCCCTGCCTATCTTCTCCTTTTCTCTCAGTGGCTGCTCCTTTCTTCTGCTCCCTCCCTTTCTTGGCTTATTACATGTTTCATCATTCCTTTTTTGTTTTATCTTCCTTTTTCCCTACAGAGAGATTTGTTTTTTCCTATCATGAAATTATTTTTTTAAAGATTTTATTTATTTGACAGAGATCACAAGTAGGCAGAGAGGCAGGCAGAGGGAGAGGGGGGAGCAGGCTCCCTGCTGAGCAGAGAGCCCGATGCGGGGGCTCCATCCCAGGACCCCGAGATCATGACCTGAGCTGAAGGCAGAGGCTTTAACCCACTGAGCCACCCAGGCGCCCATGAAATTATTTTGTTATAAAAATTCCAATACAAAAAAGTTATAAAGAAGAAACTTGTTTTTTTTCCTTTTAAATCACCTGGGAACTTTCCACAGCTGCTTTTAATATTCTGTAGCACTTGCTTCCAGACACCTCTGTTTTCATTCCAACATTCCAACCCCCTTTCTCCTCCCTGGAAAAGTCTGACTTCGTTAACACGAGTGCCCAGCATTTTACTTCTGCCACCTCCAGTCATTTTTTTCTCACCGAGAGCAAGGAACCGACTTCGAGTATTACAGGCAGGCTGTGACTTTGGAGAAGAACCCAGGGAGACGGTCTGAAGTCAGTTCGCCCCTCAGGTGAGTCGTCAGGCACACCGGCACGGTGATTCAGGAGCAGGGGAACCGTCGATTCAAATTGTACCAAAGGAGTGTGGCTACTTTGCAATCTCCAGAAGGTTCTCCAGGGGAAAGCGAAGCCCCGGGTTCAGACCTCCATGGCCTGACTAACCCAGAGGGCAACTGAGGGCATGAGCGCTTGTTCAAGAGCTAGTTTTCCTCAGTCTCAGCGGCTCCTTTTTGTTCTCACCATGTTCAACCTTCCTCTCCCCACGGGCAGCTCAGAAGGCCCTCCCCCATTTCCTTGGACCTCACTCAGCATTGCCAGCTTCAGTCCGCCGGCCGCCCACACTGCACGACCCAGAGTATACACAGCACCAAACCTACCCAGACACCTGCGTGCGGGCAAAGGGCACCCAGAAGTCATGCCCGCATCTAGGGACGTGCCAGTTTTGGGGCACCTGGGCGGCTCAGTTGGTTGAGCGTCCGACTCTTGATTTCGACCCAGATCATGATCTCACGCTCGAGAGATCCAGCCCCGGGTCCGGCTCTGCACGGGGTGTAGAGGCTGCTGAGGATTCTGTGTGTCTCCCTCTGTCCCTCCCTGCACCTCCTAACATAAAAGAGACTTGCCAGTTTGACTTCCTGTCTCTCACCAGCCCTCTCCCTTTTTAGAGATTTTATCTATTCATGAGAGACAGAGGCAGAGGGAGAAGCAGGCTCCCCACAGAGCAGGGAGCCGGGTGCCTGACTGGTACCCTGAGATCATGACCCAGGCTGAGGGCAGATGCTTAACCGACTGAGCCACCCAGGTGCCCCTGACTTACTGTTTCTTAATTGGACTATTTCAGTAGTTTCTAACTGGTCTATGCTACCACGAACCCCCCTCAGGCCACCATCCTTATGGCTGCTAAGTGAGCTTCTGAAACTGTTCTGATTGAATGATTAATCTATAGTCTTTTTTGCAGTTCTGTTTGGGATCTGTGCCTTCTAGGCAGGCCGTAGCTGGCTTCAGGCTCCATCTCGCTACCCTTCCCCGTGAGACTCCTCAGCACCTCTCACGTAGCTTAGCTCGATTCCTTCACAGCAAAGCCTGAGGCCGGCTTCGACTTTATCATTTCTTCATTTATTTGATTGTTCACTCATGCTCCAAGTATCTTTTGATATTAGAGGCCAGGCACTATTTTAACAGTAGGATAATAAACAAAATAGCCCTAAATGACTGCCCACATGGCACTTCCATTCCAGGGAGCCAACTAGATAGACCCTTTCAGCGGACTTCTAGATAACATCTGAGAGACAAATCAGCTCCCACTTGATCTTTAGACCCGGCATAGTAAGTGGTCTGAGCCTGTACATGCCCACATTGCTCAGCCAGGATGCTGGGCACGAGTAAACTGTCATGTCCACCACAACCCCAATCACACAACAGGCAACTGCAGGTGATTCTGTGTCACACACCTCTCTCTGCAGGCGAGTGCCTCTCCCAGCCTGTGACCCCAAAACTTGGAGCCCCGCTTTTCCCACTCTGGCTTTGGCTGATGCCTGACTCAGAGCTCATGAAGACTCAGTGGAGCCTAGTGATTAAGAACATGAACTTGGGGGGTGCCTGGGTGGCTCAGTGGGTTAAAGCCTCTACCTTCGGCTCAGGTCATGGTCTCAGGGTCCTGGGATAGAGCCCCACATCAGGCTCTCTGCTCAGCGGGGAGCCTGCTTCCCTCCCTCTCTCTGCCTGCCTCTGCCTACTTGTGATCTCTCTCTCTCACTTTCTCTGTATGTCAAAAATAAAATCTTAAAAAAAAAAAAAAAAAAGAACATGAACTTGGGGCATCCTAACTCCATTTCTACCACTTACTAGCTATGTGACCTTGGATGAATCACTTAACCTCTCTGAGCCTCACGCATCTCTTCCATAAAAAATACATATTAGTTATTGCTGTATAAATAATTGCCCCAAGCCGCTAAGCTTGCTTTCCTCACCTATAGAAATTGGATTCCTTTACGTCTCCCAGGTTCCTGCTCACTGGATTTTGGCTCGCTGCATCCTGGGGCTCTGAACCCTCTCACTCCTGAAGACTCCTGGATAAGATGTTTAGGAAGCTGATGGAGGCCCTGTGTGAAGTAACTGATGACTCCACCTTTTCTCAAAATTTGGGAAAATATATTTCATATAAGATAGAAACTAGACAAGGAAAATGGCAGTAAATGAGGGGGAGTTTAAAAATTTAAAAATAATTTTTTATTTTTATTTAAATGGTATTTAAAAAAATAAAACGTAGGTGAGGTTAGTACAAAAGTGATCATTATAAGGTCCTGTTAAAGATTGACCCCCCATTTTAGCGCTCAGGCTCCTAGCCGCCAGGTTAAAGGGAAACATGTTGAATTCAAGTTTTTAAAAAGTTTCACAAAATTTGAAGCATCTATAGGTTATGGGTGAGACTTTCTTGGCTTCCACTTTACAGCACAGAGCACCACACTAGGGGTAATTAAGCTCAAAAAGTTCTCTGACAGGGGCTCTTGGTGTAGCTCACGCTGTGCGAGGCAGTTTAAGGAAGAGCTGGGGGGGAGGGGGGCGGCGGCAGTGACAGATGTTCCCACTAGATGGCGCCCGTGGATTACCTTTATGCTCAGTGCCTCGGAAGGGACTGCAAACCATCTTTGCTGGAGTGCTTAAGCCAATTTCACTTAGTATTAAATTCTTAGGTTCTATCATGTTTCTGAAGCTCACAAGTGCCCCCGCTGTCCTTTGCGTGGCTGCAGTGAGTTTTGAAGTGGGGAGGAACTAGGAGGAACAGGGAATTCCTGCCTCGCTTGCCCAGTGCTCCCTAGGAGAAATAGCCTTTGCCACTGCAAATCCCAAAGTACCGTTTCCAGGTGCAGTGACAACCTCTGGAGCCCTGAGTCCGATGTGAACCGCTGTTCCCAGGTGTGAGACGAAGTCACGAAAGGCTAGAAGACCTGGGTATTCAAGGGATGTGCCGTGGCTGCACGGAGTGTGGCTTTTTCCAGGTGAGGTATGAACTCCTTCAGGCTAGAGTGTCGGGCCCACCAAGGACATGCCTGTGGCCACACAAAGCCAAGTTTATGTAGCTTGATGCATCTGAGGAACTCCCACACCAGGCAGGCCTTCAGAGCCTTTCAATCTGAGAGGGTTAGGACTTGGTGTTGAAGGGTTGGGTGGTTGAGGCCCTCACAAAGCAGGGAGCAGTTAGGCCTGGTTGGTTGAGAGAAAGGGGATTTTTGCTGCTTGGTTCAGACTCCAAGATGGGACCCTTCACCTGTAGGGGAAAGGTCCCTGTGTGGTTGCGGCTTTGCTAGGTGCGTGGATTTGTTTTTGTGATTTAAACCTGAAGATCTTGAAGGCAGGCAGTGAATTGGTTCCTTAGGCTGCCTTGTTTCAGTAGCTCCTGAGGACAGGGCTGCATCTTTTCCTGTCCCCAGATCCCTGCACAGAACAGATGCTCTTTGTTGGAACTCGCAAACACCCCCTCCTTTCTCTGCTTCTGGTTCTCTTCCTGGGCTTGTCCCGAGATGCGTGAGCCGAGGCGAGCAGACATTCGTTCACTTGCACGTTGATGAAGCACGTTCTCCAGGCTCTGGGCCAGGGGCTGGCAACACCGCTGTAGGCAGCCCAGACGCGACAGTATCCTGAGGGAGACGGGCGTGGGTCGGCTCAGCAGATACAGCTAAGACTACGAGAGTCACAGGCTCCTGGGGGGGCTCAGTCTGTTAAGCATCTGCCTTCAGCTCAGGTCATGATCCCAGGGTCCTGGGATCGAGCCCTGCGTTGGGCTCCCTGCTCCCCAGGGAGTCGGCTTCTCCCTCCGCCCCTCCTCCCACTCATTCTCTCAATCTCTCTCTCTCTCTCTCTCTCTTTCAAATAAATTCGTTAAAAAAAAGACCACGAGAGTCGCAGCTGTGGAGGAGTAGCACATGATGCTGAAGGGCCTAGGATGGGGCACTTGGCTTGATCTGGAAGATTTCCTGGGGAAAGAATGCTGAGATGTGACTGGACAGTGGGAGTTAAATAGGCGAAGAGATGGAGGGAGAATGGTCCACGTAAGGGGCACAACATGTGCAGAGAAAGGCCCTGGGATGGAAACTCAAGGGACCGAGGAAGAAGGCCAGTGTCCCCTGGGACACAGAGGCTCATAATGCAAGGACCGTGCAGGACAGAGCACGCCAGGCAAGGCTCTGCAGGCCTTTTCACAGATTCCCATCTTTATCCTCAGAGAAACGGGGAGACATTACCATCTTTACAGCTAAGGGTGTGTGTCTGGGGGGTGTGTGTGGTATTTCAGAGCTGTCAGATGATTTTCAGGTCATGCTCCACAGAATCCCAGGTGAGGTCATGAACCTAGGCAGCTGCACCGGGTGGCCCGGGCATGAGTGTCTGTGTGACATCACTGAGTCTCTGTTTCAAAGGGATTCGTCCAACTTCATTGTGAAAAAGGATCTGAGCAGAGCAAGAGTTGGAAGTGGAGGCCGGTTGGGTTCTTGCATCAGTGGTGGTGGAGGTGAGGAGCAGGGAAGGGTTGGAGGGCTGTTTCAGAGGTAAATGGGCAAGACACGAGATGAGTCGGATAAGGATGGAGGAGAACGAGACGGAAGGTGCCCAGGTTCCGAGCTT
>CM053606.1:134328343-134354175 GCA_028646535.1 Procyon lotor | reverse complement strand
GTGTGGTATTTCGGAGCTGTCAGATGGTTTTCAGGTCATGCTCCACAGAATCCCAGGTGAGGTCATGAACCTGGGCAGCTGCACCGGGTGGCCCGGGCATGAGTGTCTGTGTGACATCACTGAGTCTCTGTTTCAAAGGGATTCGTCCAACTTCATTGTGGAGAAAGGACCTGAGCAGAGCAAGAGTTGGAAGTGGAGGCCGGTTGGGTTCTTGCATCAGTGGTGGTGGAGGTGAGGAGCAGGGAAGGGTTGGAGGGCTGTTTCAGAGGTAAATGGGCAAGACACGAGATGAGTCGGATAAGGATGGAGGAGAACAAGACGGAAGGTGCCCAGGTTCCGAGCTTGTGTGACTACGTGGATGACGGGCTTGCTCACTGATGTGGGTCACAACAGAAGAGGACCAGGTTTTGAGAGGTTTGTGAGTGTGGTCTCGGACATGTTGCATTTGAGGTAAATATGGGGTGGGAATCGAGTGGGGATATCAGCAGGAGGTTGGATACTCAGTCTGGAGCTCGGAGAGAGGCCCAGTACAAAGGCTACATATGTGAATGTCTTGGTTCCCGTATCCTTCTTGAGAAGTTAAGGCAGTGTCCTTTTTGTCATGGTAGTGCTCTGGGAGGGGCGGGAGAGGTGTTTGCAGGGAGTTTGGCTCCTCTCTTTCAATCCCCAGTGGGGTCCCTGGGGACAAGCTGGGTCCCGGAAGTGAGTCTGGGAAGAAGACACAAACACCACGTGCTAAAGTCTACTGGTTTGAAGGTGGCAGCCAGGAGTAGGGAAAGAGGTGTGAGTACATCCAAAGATCTAATCCAACCAAATCCTACTCCTTCACACTCTGCACCCCACATTCAATCACATCTAATCCTGGAGTTACTGTGCACACCGGGTGTGCAAGAGACAGGCAAATGGGGGAGCACGAGCTCATAGCAGAGACTCCTGTTATCATACCCTCAGGCGTGACCAGAAGTTAGTGTGAGTCCACAGTCCCCACAAATTCAAAATGCTCTGGAAACCCAAAGCTTTGAGTTTAGTTTGGTGAAAACTCCTTTAGCTTCAAAAGTTGACTACACTGACGTGCCGCTGTTTACAGTGTGTGTTTGTTGTACTTGGTGTGAAGCGCCATGCGCTTTGCTGCAGGAATCTGGTGTGTTGGATTACAGTGTGCTGTCCAGACTCTGGGTGTGTGCGTGTGTGTGTGAGGGTACCTTATATGTGTACTGTGAATAATTCTGAATCCCAAACACATCTGCCTTCAGATTCTAGTTCAGGGGGCTAGTGGGCCATTTTACCACCCATCTCTTACATACATCTTTGGGGTCAGTGGATCATAAAAGAAAATGCAAGCATGAGAGCAGTGATCCTGACCTGGAGACAGAAACAGTTTGGTTTCTGAACATCTAGAATATGGCCAGTGCTCTAGACACCGAGGAGGGAGCAGTGAATAAGGCCTCTGCGTTCACAAAGCTGACAATACTGTATCTTAAAATTTTTTTAAGATTTTGTTTATTTGACAGAGTGAGAGCACAAGCAGGGGGAGCGGTAGAGGGAGAGGGAGAAGCAGGCTCCCCCACCTTGGCTGGGATCATGACCTGAGCCGAAGGCAGACGCTTAAACCATCTGAGCCACCCAGGCGCCCCTGTATTTTTTATTCTATGAGGAATGCACACAGGCAGATTGGCCAGGATGAAGCACTGGAAGGGCAGACACTAAAACTCTAACAGTGTTCGTTTCCAGATACAGGCACTAGAGTTTCCTCCACATTTCCACATTTTCCCGCAATGTCCAGGACTCACTTTTGAACTCTTTTCTTTTTTTCTTTGAAAAAGAATTATGATCTTTAAGTTACCAGCGGTTTCTGCGGACCAGACTCCAGCAGCCCTCAGCCTCCCGAGGCGGCTCGTCGCTGTAGGGGCAGGCGCGGTCCGCAGGCAGTTACGAGGCCGCACCAGTAGAGGGCGCAGCTCCCGCGGGGCTCGGGGCGGGGCCGCGGTGGCGCTTTTCTCCCCAGCAACACCGGCCCGCGCGCCGCTCGAGAAGCGCGGCCTCGCGGCTTCCCGGCCGGGGCCTCCCCCGCCCCGCCCCCCGCCCGCTGAGCCGCCCGCTGGGGCGGCGGCCGCGCTGCTGCGGCCGCGCCCGCGCCTCGCCCTGTGGGCCGGGGCCGGCCGGGGCCGGCTGGGGCGCGGCGGGTGGGGTCCGGCCCCTGCAGACGCGCCCCGCGCGGGGCCCCGCCCGCTCGGGCCGCTCCCCTCCCCCGATCCCCTCCCGCCCCCGCCCCGCCCTCCCCCGGCCTCCGCCTCCCGGCGGGGTCGACCGAGCAGCGGCTGACTCGTACTTTGGAGCCGAATGGGTAGACGTGACCGGCGAGACGCGGGCCGCGCCCGGAACAGGCGCGGGGGCGGGAGGGGGAGGCCGGGTTTCTGGGCACCTGGCGTCCGGGCCGGGAGGGGAGGGCAGCGGCCGCCCCCTTCCCACACACCCCTCCAGCGGCGGGTTCCCAGGGGAGGGGGAAGGGAAACGGGCTCCTCCCAGGCGCTCGGGGGCCCCGGCGCTGGGCTCGGGCGTGTGCGCGCGCGCACCGAGACGGTACCTCCTGGGTGCCCGGCCGCGCCGCGGGCGGCCCTGCAGCCTGGAGGGCCTGGCCTGGGAGTGCGGCCGGGTTACCGCTCCCGTCCGCACCGGGTGGTCGGGCCTGCCTCTGCTACGCGGCGGGGGAGGGAACTTAGGGAGTCCGTCCAGACGCAGTGGCTTCCCAGTGAGTGAGACTTCTGTCCAGCCTCAAGTTCCTAATTTGTAAAACGTAGCTTTCACACCGGGAATCTGGTGACGCTCCAAGGAGAGGTGCGGGGAGAATCCCAAGGGAGAATTGTCCATGCCTAAATGCAAAAAAGGGCCATCTCGGGTCCCTCGCCCTCTGCTGTATTTCTCAAGACCTTGGGCAGTCTCTAGCTTGCCCTGATTTTGGCCAGGAAAGACCTTCCAATAAACACTGGCTACCTTAATAGAGTTTCCTCTAACATGATGGGGATTCAGAGAAAGAAGAATGCACAGCATTTCAAGGACACTTCCCCTTGAGTTTAATACCCAAACCCTAGGATTAAGTGTGGCTTCTCTATGGCTCTGGTCGCAAGGCTTAAGATTAAAAAACCCCACAAAATCCTAGGATAGTCAAAAGGTAGGGAGGGATTGCCCCACTATTAACTGCTGGTCTTTCAGCTCCAGCCCCCTCCCCGCCTTGACGTGGTTGCTTCACCAAGTTACTGAATGTCTCTCAGCCTCAGTTTTCTCAGCTATCCAATGGGAACAGTGCTGCTTGGTGGTGACAGGATCAGGTGCTCAGGAAGAATCTCCAACTTTAACAGACTCATGAGTCCTTTAGGCAATGCTGTCGTTTGTCAGGAAATTCTTCCTATAGTTCTGAATCCTCCCTGAGCTCAAGGCCATATTTCTGCTTCCCAGTCAGTCCCAGGGAAGGTTGGCTGGTTACCCTCTCGTTATTCCACGTCATTTCCCTTGCAGGAGGGAGGGCACTGCCAAGTTCCTCAGCCTGATCTTCCTAACACAGGGCCTCAGATAGGGCTTCAAGGTCCTCCCCAGAGCCTCTGCTTTGGGAGGTGGGGGTGGATAGACAGGGAGGGAGTTGTGGGGCCCAGATTTGGAGATTTTCCCCAAACTTGTGAAAGGAGTTACTAGCAAAACAGGAGGAAGAGAATGTTTACTAGAAACTGTCTCCGTCCTGAGGTGATTTATCTGAAGACCCTCAAAGGGGGCCGGATCCTCACTTCCATTCTGCGTGTAAGAAAGTAGAGGACCTGTAGGCCAGGTCCCCTGTCTGTCCTTAGCGGGGCCCTCCTCCACTTCTGAGGGCCAGGGATGCAGGAGATGGTACCATCTCCACCGAGGCCCCCTACCAGGCACATGGAGTCAAAGGGAAATGCCTGCAGTTCCCACCGACTCCTGTTCTGCCAGTGGGGCTTATGGTGGCTATCACTGGCTTGAAAGGCCAGTTGGCTCTTGGGAAGCAAACAGAAGCCTTACCCTCCCTTCCTGTTGGAAACTTTGGCCTCGGCTACGGAGTAGATGCCTGGGAAATACATTTCAGCTCCAGCCTCAGGGAGTCCAACTGCTCCTGGAGATCTGCCAAGGCTGAGCTGGGGGCGGGGGGAGAGGGGGGTTGTTGGAGTTGGGAAGTCTGAAGGCCAGGAGGCCCCACTCTGAGTGTGGGCCTGACCCGGACGCACTCCGTGACATCTGCATCAGGGCTTTTCATCCCCACCCCCTGCCCTGTGAAAGAATGCTGATGCCTGGGCTCCACCCCAGGCCCCTGAAGTCAAATTTCAGGGAGGGGGCCCACGCATCAAAATTTTTGTTTTCTAAAGCACCCCCAGGTAATTCTGCCCTGCTGCCGGGGTTGAGAAACCTTGAGGGAGATCAATACAAATAGATAAAGAACAAAGGACAGAGGAGGAAAGTACTTGAAATCTGAACAAAAGAGGATTTGCATTAGACACCAACTAATAAAAGCCATCCAAGGCAGGGAGGCTCCAGCAGCTGTGACTGAGCAGGACTGCGGAATTCTTGGAAGGAATCCATCCGTCTGGGAACTGGCATGACGCAGTGCCCCGGGGCAGAGGGCGGAACCCTGTGGCTCTGGGTCCCTCTGGGCCACTGTGCCTGCTTCTGAGATCCACATATGTCTGCTAGGCCAAGCTGCTGCTGTGCTTGTGAGCCTCAGCTCTTCCGGTCCAACCCGATTGCTTGCCATTCCCAGAACTCACCCTGCTCTTTCCCGCCTCTAGGTTTTGGTTCCAGGCATTTGTTTCTGTCTGGAATGTCCTTTCCCCATCTGTTCAAATCATTCCTCTTCAAGGTCCCTACCCTCATGCCAACTCCACCAGGAAGCCTCAACCAGGACCTCTGTGTGTGCTTGTGACCCCTGTCCCCCTAATTCTGCACAACGTGTGACCACGGTTGCTTCCCTGGCCGGCTTGTATCTGTAGGGTGAGGACCAACAGACTCTTCTGGGCTTCTTCCTCCCCCACGTGTCTTCCATCCCCACGTGGGGATGGGGAGCACCTTGGATAGAAGAGTCTCACATTATTTCTTGAGTGCTAAAGAATTCGTCCCTGTTCCAGGACAGGGTGGACAGTCACGCAGAGAAATTCTCTCTGCTCATGCGGCTTCCTGAAGCTCTCTGGTCCCTCTGTTCCATTTTCTGAGAGCACGGGGCCTTGTGGTTAGCCAGCAGTGACAGGAAAGCGCCGGGGCCAGGCCTTGACCCAGCACGTGGGGGCCAGAGTACCAGAGCAGAGGCCCCTAGAGAGGGGCGGGGTACAAACAGTGAGACCCGGACTGCGGGCGTCCAGGCCCTGGAAACTGGTGCGGTCTCTTCCCAGACACACCGCAAGTCTTGGAGGGAGGGGGAAGAGCCCTGCGACCTCGGGCGCCACCGAGGCCAGCGCTGGTGTCTGGGAGCTGTCTTCTCCCGATAGCTGGGCGCGTGGGCGTGTGCGACACTGGCGGGCGGGGGGGAGCCTCCCGCGGCCCTCACCCCCACCTCACCCCTGCGGGGGCCCTCGAGGCACAGCAAGACTGCGGAAGGGGGGCGGGCAGGCCCCCGACGCGGCGCGCCGGCTGCTGGGGGGCGGGGACTGGTTCCCTCTCCCGTCGCCCGTTGCCGGCCCCGCGCTTCAGGTGACCTCGGCAGCTGCCAGGCGGCCCCAACGCCCCCTCCGCGTCCGCCTTCTTGGGGTTTTCCGGCTGCGCGCGCCTCAGACGACCTCGGCCGCCGCCCGCCCGGGCCTCTTCCCTCCCCCACCTTCCCCCCTCACCGGCCCCGCCCCCCGCCGCCAGGGCCGCGCGGCAGGGCTTTCTGATGAGTCAGCGGGAGCCCGGGAGCCTCCGGCCGCCCCGGGCATCAGCTCCGGTGACGCACCGTGACTCACGGGCGCCCGGTCCGCCGCCGCCGCCGCCGAGCGCGCCGCACAGCCCCCCGCCGCGGCCGGGCGCCCCCGGGCCCGCTGCCCCGCGCCTCCCGCCCACCCCCCCAGCATTCCCGCCCCTTCTCCCCTGGCGCCGCTCCAAGCTGACATCAGACGCTGGCCGCCCGGCCACCCCCTGAGTCAACAGTTTCCGAAGCGGAGCCCGCTACCAGGGGCGGAGAAAGCGCTGCCTCCGGGGGAGGCGGCGGGGGGCCGGCCCGGTCTGGCAGCCGCGGGAGGGCGGAGGTGGGTGGGGATGGGCGCAGCTTTTTACAAGAAGTCACGGGGGGGGGGGCGGGTAGGGGCGAAAGAGGGTGAAAACCACCCTGCGGTGCAGCCGGGGCGAGGAGGAAGCCTGCAGCCCCAGAGCCGCGTGCTGAAGCCGGCGCTGGGTGGGTGGCGGCCCCCGCCCCAGCAGCTCCGGGAAGGGGGGCTTGCTGGGAAAGGCCGCCTGGCAACTCGCCGGGGGAGGGAGAACCCCGGGTGGACACCCCCGGCCCCGGGGCACCAGGGAACAAGTATGTCTGGAGTAGGAGGGCCATTTCCCTTCGATGGGGACAGCTCTGGCCCAGGCTGAAGAACCGCCCTGGTTTAGCCTAACTTCCTCTCCTGATCGCGGTGGGATGGGGTGGAGGCTACAGACTCCCCCCCCCCCCCCCATCTCACACTCTTCAAAGAGGATGTACGTCGCAGAAAAGAGGGATGTACGTTTCCAGAACCTCAGTAAATAGAGGGTGGGTGGCAGCTGAGTGAGGGGGGTGCTGGTAGGAAGATGGAAGCTGTATAGAAGGGGGAAAGAAGTTAAAGAACAGGTAAAGCACAGAACTGGACTCCTTGCAAAGATGAGTTTCTTAAGACCTGGGACTTTAGACTGAAGTTTCTTGAAGACAGAAGATGGACTATTTGCAGCAGTGATGAGACACATGAAGGAGTCTGGGCCCTGTTCAGTAACCACTTGGAGAGGCTGCGTCCTGTGGTTCGGATGCTCAAGGAGGGCAAAAGCACCCTTCTGCAGTGGCCTAAGAGGCACCCGGAATCTGCTTTAACCTTGATAGGTTTCCCCCGCCCATGGCAGACAGGAAGGAATTAGACCATTTCTACAAATCCCACCGCATCCCACCTCACCCCACCATCCTGGGACCTGTGTGGTGGTCATTCCTGGAAGCTGGCGGGCGGCATCAGTGGCAGTTTTCCTGAGAGGGAAAGGCCCCTAAGGCTAGGGGCCGAAGGGGGGCTGCAGCCCGCCAGGATGAGCAAGACACAACTGTCCTTGGTGGGCCTCCAGCTGGATTTCATTCTCGGGCTCTTTCCGGGATTTAACTCGCTGTTCTTTCCAAAGCCACGGCTCAACAAGTGATGCCAACCCCGGGGAGGGGGGTGTCCGTGTCTTGTCTTGCAGGCAGAAGTAGCACAACAGCTGGGTGAACAGAACCCTCCCGGATCTGTCCAGAGCGATCTGTCAGCACAACCTCGACAGGGACCATGTGAGCCTCTTCTCGCCCCTTATGACACTCATTCCAGCTCACGTAGAGCAGGAGCTCCTGGCCTCCTTCTCCTTGGGCAGCCTTTTCCAGAGTGTGCGGGTGGGTGGCTCATCTCTGCCAATCCAGTCCAACTCAAAATAGCACTGAACCAGACTTCTGGGAAGCTCTGTGCTACAGTCCTCTGTAGAAAAGAGTTAAAAATGACTTCTCTTGGGAAATCAAGGGGTGTAATTTGCTGAGATGGGTCAAGATGCGGAGGCCTCTGACATCAGAGGGCAGAAAGAGTGGCCAGGGATTGGTATGGAAAGTGTTGGTGGTGGAAGATCCTGGGCCCTGTGTGGTTGGGCTTTGGGGAAACTGGTGGGCTGGACCGGCAGAGATTATCTTGGGAGCCCAGGCCAGGTGGAGGAGGGAGGCTGTGACCGGATATTTAAGCCACAGACGCTGCCACCTCCAACTTCCACATTTTTTTTCAAGCTGAGAACTCCCTTGGTAAGGGTTTCCTCCTCCAGCATTCACATTCTAATTTCTCACGTTTCTGGTTTGGGCCCACTTCAGTTGCCGTCTTTGGGAAGCTCCTTTCTCCTGCCCCACCGTCTGAGTGCACCGGCCCATGCATCCAGGTACTTTGCTTTGTATGGCTTTAGAGGTTTTGCTGAATTCAGCTTCCTTCTCCACCCGGAGGCCCCCTGGGAGGCCCACAGTTTCATCTTTGCAGCTCCCCCCTTGGTGGCACTCTTGAGGAAATGAATTAGCTGTCAACTTTGCCCTCCTCTACCCCCACGCTTGGCCTCATAGGCTTCCTTTGTGTCTGACTGGGCTTCCTGCTTGTTGTATCTACTTCCACGAGAGCCTCATCTCAGGTTTTGACCCAGCCTGCTCTTTGCTGGACGGTGTAGCCCAGCCCCTGGGCCCCTGGTTTTTCCTTGTTGATTCCAGAGGTCGTTCAGCAGAAAGTCTTTGCTCCTTCCCTAGCAGTTGGAATGAGGGCTGAGGGTCAGTGGAATTTAAGTGCAACTCACTGAAACTAGCCTATTGTGTGTATATCCACACTCAAAAAGACAGATGGACTTCATTAAAACTAACATGTCACATTTAAATACATTCATACAAAATACAAAAAATCTCTCTCTCTCTCTCTCTCTCTTATTTTTTCCTCCTGAGGGGCTAAGTTTCTTCACAACACTTTTTCAAAGACCATTAAATGTAAGATTCCTCATATGCATTTAGAGGGCTTACTTTTTTCTTTTTTTTGCAATTTTGAGGGGGAAAAGATACATTGAAGGTGAAGTTTGAGATCAAGAGATGAATTAGCAGAGGTTAGACTATTTTCAGGGGTCACATAACAAAATTCTCTATTACAGCAGATACCAGAAAATTCGGACACGAAACTGAGCTAAATTAGAAATATTTACCTCCAGAAGTTTGGCATAACTCCTCAAAATATCTGATGTCCTCTGGTAGCATTTATCACTTTACTGAGAAGTGAACCTTCTCTAAGCCATCCTTGGCCACATAAGAGAGCAGAAAGCCCAGGACACTGTTTGAAAATCTTGGCTCTACTTCTGGCTCTGCCATGGCTGAGCTTGGCCACCTTGGGCCACCTGCTGATCTGCCGGAGCCTGGGTTCCACCTACCTATAAAATAGAGATCATTCCATACACGTCTTAGTGCCCTCTCCAGGACCAGAAGTAAGAGACACTCAGTAAAGGGCACTCAGTAAAGAGTAGCTTCAAATGTTTAGACTTTCTAACTGTAGGGGTAAAACCTTCCTGATATAATTTTCTTCCTGGATATGATTTTCTCCATTTGGGATTCTTTAGGTCCAAGTTCTATCTAGGGTCAAGAAGGTCACCTTGAGGGAGAAATGAGCTCTTTTGCAGAAGCCACTGGAGAAAAGACCAACATTTCTATGAAAGGTAAAGAACCTAATAGTGGTGCAATCTACCAGCCAACCATGGGTTAAGGGTCTGAGAGAAACCTGATCATGAATCAGTCTGAGGCCTATCAGTGACCAAGATGACCTTTGCCCAGACACTAGGCATGTCTGAGCCACTGAACAAGGTTTTAATCCAGGAGGTGTTGAAAGAGCCTAATAAATAACTTACTCCATTGAGTCAAATCTAAGAGTTTGAAGAAAAATGCAAAGTTTGTTTTCTGTGTCCCTCTAACATGTGAGATGTGACTGAGGGAAAATGGTAAACCAGACCCTCCAAAAGATGCTCTGATGGATGACGGGCCCCAGAGTCCCAGGTGGACCCTAGACTCTTGTTCCCGTGCACGGGGCAGGAAAGGCTCCCAGGAAGGACAGATTAACCAGCCGCACAGGGCACCCTTCAGAAAGGGAGCAGGAACTGGCCTTTGCACCTCAGCCATTTCTGGCCCAGTGGACTCCAATCCAGGGAACGTATGTATATTCATTTCCTAGCAATGCATAACCAAGCACCACAGAAATTTATTTGCTCCGAGTTCTGGAGGCTACAGATCTGAAATCAAAGTGTCAGCAGGGTCATGCTCCTCCGAGACTGGGTAGAAGCCTTCCTTGTCGCTTCCTAGCTTCAGGTGGCATTCTTTGGCATGCAGCCGCGACATTCCAGTCTCTGCCTCCGTGAGCATGTGACATTCTCCCTGCGTGTCTGTGTCTTCTCATGACATTCTCCTCTTAATAAGGACATAGTTATATCGGACAAAGGCCCACTCTGATTACCTTCTCTTGATTATACCTGCAAAGACTGTCTCCCAATAAGGTCACAGGTACGGGGGGTTAGGACTCCACAGTATCTTTTTTAGGGAAAACAATTCAAGCCATAACATATGGTAAGAGTGTGTTGCTATCAAGCTATAGCTCAGGCCGAGGGGGTGGCCAACCCAGGGGCATTCTACAGTATGCCGGCGAGGGGTCAAGTTGGAATGGCAAGTTGGTGGTCTCTTTATCAGAAGCCCTAAAAACATTTGTACCCTTTAATCCAGTGATCCACTTCTAGGAATCCAGCTATCGAAAAGTCAGCCAAAATTTTGAGAAAGCTTTATGCATAGAGATATCCAACTCAATATTGTTTATAATAATTATCGGAACAACTTCAACCTCTAACACTTAGGGATGGTTATTAAGATAAGTCACATCCACATGAGGGGGATATTATATAGCCTTAGAAATGAATATCAGAAAAGAAATAGTAACATGCAGGGAGTGAAATAACATGATATATTCAGTATGCTGTCAGCTTTATAAAAAATAGAGAGGAACACAACATAATGTTAATAGTGCCGCCCCTTATGGAGGAATTATGAGTGACTGTTATTGTGTAATTATGGCATTATATAAGTTCTCTGCAATTGCTTTATTTGAGATTTTATTTATTTATTTGAGACAGGGAGAGAGAGACAGAGAGTGCACGAGCACAGAGCAGAAGGGAGAGGGAGAAGCTGACTCCCAGAGAGGCAGGGAGCCTGATGCAGGGCTCGATCCCAGGACCCTCGGATCATGACCTGAGCAGAAGGCAGACAGAAGCTTAACCAGCTGAGCCACCCAGGTGCTCCTCTGCAATAGTTTTATAACCAAATAGAAAAAAATTATGTTATTTAAAAAATAGGTATATAAATAGTTATCTGGAATATATGTTCCAGGAAAGTTCTGGCTAGGAGAAGAGCAGCAGCGGCTGGGTGTCTGGCTGACTTCTGTGCTTATAAGCCACAGCCATAACCCCTCTGGAATTTTTCAACATGAAGTTGGGTGGCTACTTGCATCAGAATTACTCATGATGCTTAGTTAAAAATGCAGAATTCTAGGCCCAACCCCAGACCTGCTAAATCAGGATGTCTGGGTGCAGGGTCCCGGGAATTGGCATTCTCACAGGCTCTGCACATTTGAACTGAATTCCCTGTCCCCCACCCCCAACCACCTTAGAGACTGTGGACATCAGTAATCCAATGTGGTCTGTCACACCAGTCAGTTATGCCCTCTGGGCCTACACTGTGCTTTGAAGAATCAAGCCGAATAAACAGAGCAGTTATTTGTTTCTTTCTTTATCTGTCTATCTATTTATTTATTTAGAGTCCACTCTTGGTTGTCCCTAAGACGGGAAGCTGTAAAACATGATATCCAAAAGAAGAGAAAAATTCACATTCATGTTTTATTTTGGAATCCAGGAGCAGCAGATTATGTTTCTTAAAGTATGCTAGGCTAATAATTAAAATGAATTAACATTCCCAGACTCTGCCCTGGAATCAGGGAAGGGTGTAGTTGCAGGAGGACAGCAGCCCACAATGAAAGGTTTGCCCCATTAAAAAGCGGTTAATCTGTGTGCAGCTAGCTGAGAATCGTAATTATAGACCTGATTACTTTTAACTCACAACCTTGAGGCTTCCTTTATTGCTGGTTTACTGGAGCGATATTGGAGGATGGTAGAAAGTTCTCTACTTTAAGGTGTGTCTTGGCTTTAGGCAGGGGTTGGCCAAGAGGGCCCTGGCCCTGTGGTGCTGTGACTTGTCAAGCCCAAGGAGTTGTAGGTTGCGCAGAGAGGGCCCCACAGCTGTGCCATGAGCCTTCTCATCAGGAGGTGAAATCCAGCACCTTGAAGAGGCAATAATTCAAGGTATTACTCCACACTTGTTGCTTCTGGAGTTGGTCATCACCTCTTAAGAGAAAAGATGAGCCATCTCAAGAATGAACTATCTGGCTACAGGTGGGAGCAATCGGAAAAAAGAACCAAGAACAGCAGCTGTGAGACTCTGCATCAAGCCTCCTGGAAGGGGTCCTGTTCTCTTTCCGTGCCTTCATTCAGAGCTTCGGGAGGCTATCCTCAGGCTGTCGTCCACCCGGCGCCCTGTTGGTGGGAGGAGGAGGGCAAAAGGAGAGAGACTGCAGAGGGGCCGAGGGCTGGGTCCCGAAATTAACACCTTCCACCTGCCCTCCGTCATGATGTCATGATCGTGGGGGCTCAGGAACTCCCGGCTACAGGAACATGACACCTGACTGGGTAGGGCTGTCAGCCTGAGCATTAGCAGCCAGGAGCCAGTGCCCGAGGGGTGCAGGAGGGCACCCCTGCTGAGACCCCTGGAGGGCAGGCCTGCGCCTCCTCCCAGCATGCCCTTCCTCCCTGCAGCACGGGGAGGAGGCAGAGGCAGGCAGCTGAAAGGGTTAGGACCCATCAAGGAGGAAAAAAAAAAAAAGTAAAAGGAAGCCCTGTATCTTTCACACAACATGTAATTAACTCTCCGAGGAAGATGCCACGGATTCATAATGGGAGCCGACAGCGGGGGAGGAAGGCTCTGACAAGCATGAGATTTCTCGTGGGTTTTTTTAATTTAATTTTTTAAAGGAACATGAACAGTTGCCATTGTAATCGCAGACCTTCAGTGGTGGTGTCTCCCCAGCAGCAAACCAGATGATGCTGTATCTCACCCCTATCCAGGCAGGACCAGCGGGAAGGGCTTTTCTGCCCCAGAGCTCTCTCCTCCACCCCGACGGCTGGCTCTGTCTCACCCCTAGCTCCCCAGCGTGGGCCTGTTGGCAGCCCCTGCTTTGTCTGCCTGCCCCAGCATGAGGGCAGCAGTCCTTGGAGTCGCCCTGGCTCCTGGCCAGGGGCTCCCAGGGTCACGCTTCTGGAAGAGCCCAGGCCTCCTCCCCAGTGTTCTGCCCTCAGTAAGGTGGCGGCTGCACTCTGAGAGGAAGGGAGGCCCCGCTGGAGAGGAAAGGTGGGGAGCTCCGGGGTGGGGCGGGGTGGCTGCAGGTGGGCAGTGCCTGGAAGTCTGCCAGTCCTCTCCCAGGCACAAAGGGCTGTCTGTGAGGGACAGGCCCAGCCCCTACGCAGTCGCAGTGGGGCCGCTCGAGTTTCTTACCACAGAGAGGCCCATTTCCAGACAGGCCTGGGTGTGGCCTAGAGGCTGAACCTTCCTGGGCAGGGCCCTGTGGCCTCCCCGTGACCCATCTGGGTGACTTTAGTCTTCATTATCATCTGGTCTGCAAATGAAGATGGAGAGAGGCCCGGCCAGGCAGCTTAGCATCACAGAACACGGAGCAGCCGCTCTTCTCCCTCTGGGAAAGGGCCTTCCTAGGTCCATCTCCCCCCGCCCCCCCAGTCTTTCTCATACAGACACACTTCTATGCACTCACTCATATACTCAGTCCAAATGAGAGAAGGTCTCCAGTCAGCCTAGACAACTACGCTGTGTAGATCTTTGCCCCCATCCTCAAACCATTGTCACAGAGGAATTAGCCTAGGTCCAAAGAAATTAGAAGAAATCAGACTAGGAAATGTGCAACAAGAACCACTGTACGGGCTGCAGACATGATTATCATTTTTCTCCAGAACTCTGAGTCTCTCACTGGCACAAAGCGTTTTCTCATTATGATGACCCTGCTATGCACGAAAAAAAGAAAAGAAAGGAAAGGAAAGAGGGAGGAAGGAAGGAAGGAAGGAGACTTCGGGGTAAGCAAAATAACATGGAAGACATACTAAAAGGGTCCATGCTGGCATGGACATTCTAGCTGAGCTTGAGGTTTACCTGGGTGGCTGTGCCATGTCATGGAAAGACTTGGGTCAGGAAGTCACTTACAGCCTCCATGGGCCTCGTGGGTTTTAAAATGAAACAATTCAAGTAGGATTTCTAAGGTCTCTTCTGTAAAGCTGCAAGGCCCTGGGGCCACGCACCAGAACTTGCTGCCCACACAGGGCGGGATACCCCGTTGCATCAGGGGCCTCTGCAGACGTCTGGCAGGCTGGCTCCATCCCCGACCACCACTGAGCTGGATGGCAATAGGTAAGAGTGCCATCTGGGACTGTAGGACCTTTCTCTGTCCTGTAGGCCCTGTGCTGTGAACTGTGAAGAAGACACCCATTTACTGAACGTAGATTTCTTCGGTGTCATCTGTGTGCTAGTAAATGAAACATGAAATTGCCTGTTCTCGGGAGTTTCTATTTGACACAGAAGCATTGGAACTTCCCCTCTGTATTCATTTTCTAGGGCTGCTGTCCCAAAGCATCACAAACTGGGGGGGCTTAAACAACAGAAATGTATCTTCCCACAGTTCTGGAAGCTAGAGATCCGAGATCAAGGTCTCGGCAGCGTGGTTCCTCCTCAAGGCTTCCATGCTTCTCCCCAGCTGCTGGCCAGTCGCTGGCCGTCTTTGGCCTTCCTTGGCTTGTAGAGAGAGGCAGCACCTCGTCTCTGCCTTCAACTTCCCATGGACTTCTCCCTGTGTGCATGTTTCTGGGTCCAAATTCCCCCCTTTTCATAAGGATCCCGGTCATTGGATTAATGACCTCATTAACCTAATTAATTTGATTATCTTGGAAAAGATTCCATCTCCCAAAAAGGCCACATTCAGAGGTACTGAGGATTAGAATTATAACATATCTTTGGGCGGTGGACACCCTTCAGTTTGTAACACCCTCTACAGAAAAGCAGAGGAAAGCCTGGAGGAGAGTCGTGTCTGCCCTTGAGGAGCCTAAAGTGTCCTGCTTCCTCAAGGGTCATGTGAACGCATCTGATTGGTGGAGCCTGTTCTCCCCCCAAGGGATGCTGGGAGATGGAGTTTCTGGCTTCTGCCTTGAGGGGGACATGGACCTTGACTGTGGGATTTTCCCCAAACACAGAGCCATTCAAAGGATTCGTACAAAGGTGGCCACAAAGCACGACAGAAACCCTCCACACAGGTGCTCTCGGTTTTTCTCCAAGAGGACACCAGAGCCGAGAACGGAGACCACAGCTTTCCTTCCGTTTGCCTTCCCTTCGGGGCCTAGCGTTGTGTGCTCACCGCTCGCCCTGCTGACTATGGAGGACAGCTGACCATCTCCATAATGGCCAGTGAGTAATATTTAGCCAACGTTCACTACGTGCCAGGCACTTTTCTAAGCTCTTTTTATGCGTTGCCTCATTTAATCCTTACGACAGTTTTATGAGGTAGGGATCCTAATTAGCCCCCTCTCGCAGATGAGGAAACTGAGGCACAGAGGGGGTAAGCGACCTAACCTAGAAGGTGGGAAAGCCAGGATTTGAAGCCAGCAATTTCAGTCTGAGACTGTGAGCTTAACCGCGAAACTTCCTACCAGGTGGAAGGAGACGAGAGGTAGGAGAAAGGCCTCCCCAGCCTGCGCTCCAGGAAGGCGGGTCTGTGCCGTGAGCTCCGAGTGGCGTGTATATTGTCTCACGCGCTCTGAGTCAGGGTGGGTGTGGTGTTGGCACGAGGCACACTGACAAAGTCCTCGGGAATCCTGGGAGGGAGGCGTGGGAAGGGGAGGGAGAGGGGTGGAGGAGGGAACCTGCAGCTGGAGCCCTGCGGGTTCAACCTGGGAGGCTCTGCCTGTCATGGCTGCTGAAGGCCTGTGTCCCAGGCCTGGCTGCTGAGCTTCTAGACTCCGCGGGGCTGGGCAGCTGGAGGTCTGGCTCCCCTGCCAGGGTAGGGAGGGACCAAGCTGGTCCCCTGCCAGGGTGCTGCCCGGAGAGGGCCAGCGTAGTTCCAAGAATTCTTCCCCAGTGACCTAGAGCTGGACCTCAGAGGGGCCTGGTGGCTGCCAAGCCAGACCCTCTAAGCTGAGGGGCACTGGAACACTTCAGCTATGGCGAATGTGGCTCAGGTAGCTGCCATGTGCCCAGAGGCTGAGACCAGGGACTTCTCTGTGTCTGTCCGGGAGGAGCCCCTGCCATAACCCCTCTGCCTGTTAGACTGGACGTTGGAACATTGCTATTTCAATTACCTTTTGCAGAAGGCGGCAAACATAGAAGGGAGACATTCTTCTGTCCCCAAGCATGCCCAACAGGAGACTCCCCTATGGCCCTGGCCGGTGGGATTGGGCCTCAGGTCTCACATCCTCCAAGTCCAGAGCACAATTTCAAGAATGCGAGTATACCAGGAATGTTTGCCATTCACCAGTGAGCACGCCTTCGGGAAAGCTGGGACCTGTCTGGTAGCTTCCTCTTCCAAAGGGAAGCAGGGCACTTGGTGGCTGGGCTTTTCTTAAAAAGAACTGAAGAGGGGCACCTGGCTGGTACAATGGGTTAAGTGTCTGACTTTTGGTTTCGGCTCAGGTGGTCTCGGGGTCATGAGATTGAGCCTCGAGTCAGGCTCCATGCTCAGTGTAGAGTCTGCTTAGGTTTTTCTCTCCCTTTCCCTCTGCCCACATCCCCCTGCCCCTTATTCTCTCTCTCTCAAATGAATGAATACATCTAAAAAAAAATAACAGAAGAAAGGTAAAAGAGTATTTTCCTTTAAAAGCATTGCTAGGGGCACCTGGGTGGCTCAGTGGGTTGAATTCTGTGCCTTTGGCTCAGGTCATGATCTCAGGGTCCTGGGATTGAGCCCCGTATCGGGCTCTCTGCTCAGCAGGGAGCCTGCTTCCCCCTCTCTCTCTGCCTGCCTCTCTGCCCATTTGTGATCTCTCTCTCTCTCTCTCTGTCAAATAAAATAAGTAAAATATTTTAAAAAATAAAAAAAAAAAAGCATTGCTATTAGGGTAAGAATAATGTGTCTTCCTATATACTAGAAGGGCATTTCCAAAACACATATGGGTAACAAAAATAAGAAAAACAAAGGAAAAGAAATTATCCACTGGAAATTTAGATTATAATAAGTGACTACAAAATATGTAGTTAATATAAAAAGTTCAGTTTAAGAAGTGTTTGCAAACATCAGTAGAGTTCCAGAGTTTAAAAACCAGATTAATATCTGCAGTAACATGAAAAACACTAGTGCCTTGCACGTACCCTACTGTCCACTTGTCTCCCCACAGATAAAGTGCAGAGAAGAAGGACACTCTTAGAATTTAAAGAATGAGGTGGGGCCAGGGTTACAAGATAAAATACAAGATGACCTGTTAAATTGAAAAGCCAGATACAACAATAAATATTTTGTTAGGAGAAGTATGTTCCAAATATTGCATGGTTCATATCCATACAACAATAATTATTTGTTGTTGCTCTGAAATTCGAATTTAACTATTCATTGTGTATTTTTATTTGCTCCATCTGGCAACCTTGGGTAGGCCTCCTAGGGGAAGAGAGAGGGGGTAGTTCTGGAAGGGAGGCTGGTAAGACTAGGCCAGGTCACGGGGACTCTAGGGAGGCCAGGCCTCTGGCTCTAGGGCGGCCACAGCAGGGGCCCTGGGAAAAAGCTCTGGGCCTCTTCTCGGAGTTCTGTGTCCCTGGAGGGAAGAGGCAGGGCCCAACAGCTGTAGAAGGAAGCCTTGAAGTCAACCTGAAAACAATTCAGGCTTCTCTGGGCAGCTGCCAGTGGAGGAGAAGATGGGCTCAGGGTGGCATTGTGGGTAATGTGTAAGTGCAGCAGGCTGGCTTGTCTCTCACAGGCTTGAGGGGTCACCCTGACTCCCAGGGGTATAGAAACACGGCCCCACGCCTCAGCTGACCCTGTAAACTCCCTAGCCTGCCAGGACCTCCCCTTCAGGTCTGGCTGTGTCGGCCCTGCCTCACGCTGAATTCCCCCACATTCTCTGGGGCTGAGGTCACCGAATATCCCCAGGCCTTTCCTGCAAGGTTGGAGTGCCAGCCCGGGGCCTTAGCTGGGTGAGTTATTTGTGTACTGCCCAAAGGTACCCTGGGAAGGGGAAGTGTGGGCACCTGTGCCTGGGGGCCCTGGAGAAGCCCCTGGGTGAGAGTCCAGCAGTCTCTTCCAGAGGCCAGTGGGGCTCGCCGGCCTGAGAGCCTCAGCGCCACCCCCCATACCCCCTCCTAGGCTAGCTGGGGATGAAGCGTAGGCCCTCCTCAGGGCCTTCCTCCCAAGGCTGTGTGGGAGCTGCTCTGATGTCCTTTCCCAGTGATCAGGGTTCGAGAGGGAGGGAGAAAGGGGAGGCCTGCCCTGGGAAGTTTCAGTTTGTGTGTTGGTCCAGAACATTCACCAGAGGCCTGAGAAAGGAAGGAAGGACAGCCTAGGAGCAGAACCTCTCTCTCTGATAATCTGGTGAGGTGCTTTTAATCCCATTTTTACCAAAGATGAAACAGGCCCAGAGAGTTTATGGAACGTTCCTTAGGTCACACAATTAATAAGTGGGTGGGGTCAGAAATCCTACCCAGACCACCCTAGTTTTAAAACCTGGGCCTGTTCTAGTCTGCTTTGCTGCCCAGGAAAATTCTAGCTCAGGAGGAAATATCTACCAGCAGCTCTTACTCTGCTCTTGCAGCTTCCTGCCTTCCCTGTGACCTCCAGCACTTGGCTGTGATTGAAATTTGTACTAGAAAATAATGCTAAAAGGAAACAGCTGTGCTTCTGTGCGCACCCCTGGGAACTCCATCTCTGGGGCTCTCGGCCCTCCTCCCCTGGAGCCCAGTGGGCGCTTGGGCCTGGGCTCTGGTGGTTGCAGCACACAAGGAATTGTCCCCAGCCCCTGCCCTTGCACGCCTTACCTAGTGATTCCCGAGACAGGAAACCACACTCCCCAGTGAGCAAATTCATAAATCTAGCCTGGGTATTGTGCTTGAGTTTGGTCATTGTGCATTGAGTTTGGTCAAACTGTGGGACATAGGCCCCCATGATGTCCTCTCCACAACGGCTCCAGGACGGCTCGATGCCGTCCCTGCCATTTCAGCCCTCCTCAGATCTCTGTGCACAGAGGGGGTCAGGCCTTCCTTGTCTTTCCCTCTTGGCTTTGGGTGTTTCTCGTGCTCTCGGACACTCCCGCCACCTGGCATGGCTATCCCTCCCCCTCAGCCCCTCACAGCAGTTCCAAGTTCCGTGGGAAGAGAGTGGGGGAGGGGTGAGCTGGGATTCTCCCAATCATGAACCTCATTCATGTGTTCATTTATTTGCCCCCGTCTGTATGTTGGCTGGGTGGGGACAAACGGCCGGAGTTGGAGGCTGGGCGTGAAAATCCCAGCCCGCACAGGGCCCACACAGCCCAGCTCTCTGCTCGAGATCCGATCCGTCAACAAAAACTCATTAAAATGGACTTCCAAGCTCTCCTTGTGCCTCCTCCCCTGAGGCTCAACTCTTCTTTCACACGTGCAGCGCCTCCAAGTTTCTAGAAACATCCAGCCTACCCCATGTCTTCTCTTGGTTGCGGTGTGGATTTTGGAGCCAGACTGCCTGAGTTCTGATTCTGGCTCTGAGACTTCTCAGAATGGGGCACGTTACTTAATCCCTCTCTGCCTGAGATCCCTTGTCTCTGATGTGGGATAAGACCATTGACTGCTGAAGCTTGTTGTGAGGATTATTGTATTAACAGTCGTCAAAGACCGGAAGCCGTCTTGGTCCATGGCTGGCGCCACGTAAGAGTTGGTAGCTTCCTTATTGTTACCGTTAGGAATATTCTCTCTCCCTTTCCCTTTTGCCCCGAATGCCTTCATCAAGCCACTGTCCTCCTGAAGCCTTGGCAGGTTGGCTGAGGGTGAGGCTCCTCAGAGCTTGTGTGGGGGGCTGGAAAGCGGCAGATGCACACAGGGCAGGGAACCTGTGCCAGGTTTGAGAAGGTGTGGGGGGCCCTGCAGATGACCCTGAGGTTGCAAGGTGCACCGGTCTCCCCTGTGCCGGAAGCATGAGGGGCCTGGTGCATGTGTGGGAGTTGTGTCTCCTGGCCATGAGAGAGAACTTCCACCTTAGGTCCACGCTAGTTTAGAGCAAAACTCATCAGGCAGAAGCCTGCCAAGTGTGACCAGATGGAAGGGGCAATCAAGCCACTCATGCCACAGGACTCGCGTGGGTTGACTGGTGGCTTTCCAGAAGGTATGTCCAAGGCCTACTGCCCCAAACCTGTGAGTGAATATGACCTTATTTTAAAAAAGGGTCTTTGTGGATGTGATTAGGGATCCTGAGATGAGAGCATCTTGGATTACCCAGGGGTGTACTAAGTCCAAGGACAAAGTGTCCTTTGAGCAGAAGAGAAGAATTCACAGACACAGCCGAGAAGACCATGTGGAGGCAGGAACAGAGACTGGAGTGATGTGGCTGCAAGCCAAAGAAAGCCTGGAGCCACCAGAAGCTGGAAGAGGCCAGGAAGGAAGACTTTGGAGAGAGTGCAGCCCTACTGACACCCTGGCTTTGAATTTCTGTGAGAGAATACATTTCTGTTGTTCTGAGCCACCCAGTTTGTGGTAATTTGTTACTACAGCTCTAGGACACGAATACAGAAGCCAACTGCAAAATGCCTCCAGAAGGGAAAATACAAGAGGTCATAGTCTGAAGTGGGGAAAGACAGAGTAGTGAAACTCAAAAGGTCATCGAAGGACTTTCATCAAGGCGGCTGCATATGATGGTGCAGGTTGTGCACTGCACAATAGTGGGGGTGCCATTTACAGCATGGTTGTAGTTTGAATATTTATTGCTCTTTTGTTCCTGTAAGGGTCAGTGAGGTGTCTTGAGGAAGGGGTACCTTTTTCTAAACCACACAAAGGTACCCTATGGCCTTGCTGGATTTTGGTGAGAAAATCTAGAAAGTGCTATAACTGTATATTCATATCTGTATATTCATATCCATTCATATACTGTATATTCAATGCAGTAGTCTCTAGTCACATGTGGCTCGCGAGCACTTAGAATGTGGCTTGTGCAACTGAGGAGCTGAATTTTAAAATCTATTTAATTTTAATGAATGTGAATTTAACTGCCTGCATGTCACTGACAGCTACCACATTGGACACATAGCTCTAGGACAGGAAACTGGAAACCGAGCACTGCTTGATGCAGAATTTGGTCACCAAACATGGCCACTATCCACTGATATTGTTCAGAGGCCCCCCACAAATACGCTGCTTGTTGAATAGGGGTGAAGGTGCCAAATAGTGACCAAGGTGATGGTGGAGAGGGGGTGGTAGGCATCGAGGCATGCTGGAGAGCATAACTGCTCACCTCTGGATGGGTGTGAGGACCCAACAGCAGAAGGAGGGAGAGAGAAAGGGTTGCCTGAGGGGGTCTCCTTTCCAATTTGCTGATTCCCGTACCCCTTAGTACCATTTATGAATCTGTCAGTCATGAAGTGAGCTAAGCTCTTGAACCTATTTTTATTTTCAACACTCAATTTGGGATAATGAACTCTTCTTTAAAGTTTTTATTTACTTAATATCTACACCCAGTGTGGGCCTCGAACTCACGATCCTGAGATCAAGAGTCACATGCTCTTCTGATTAAGCCAGGCAGATGCTCCGGGGACTGATGAACTTTTATATGGGGATAATGGGCAAGGGGTGCCAGTTTAGGGATTCCTGGGCCTCAGGTCATTCCTTTTTTGAAAGCAGGCTCTTTGGAAGCAGGTCTGTTTAAGCTGCCAGTTAAGTCTGCCATGGGAAGGTTGGGAGCCCATCCCGTCCACGCCACCGGGTTGTTACCCCAGTGCAGCTGCACGTGAGTAGGATGTGGTGTCAAAACTCGTGTTTTAGCTGCCATAGAGCAGGACATACACCCAACCATGGCTTCATCCCTCAGAGGGACGTGAAGACTTCCCAGAGGTGGGCAGAGAGAAATCTAATATGTCCCTTGGTGGTCATTGTATTCTGCTGCATGTTGGTAAGCAACAAGGGTGGATTTATCAGACTTCTAGGGCTCAGTCCCAGCCCGACAGTGGGGTCCTGGCTATTTTGGCAGCCTTGGCATTGCCTGGGAGCTCATTAGAAAGGCAGGCTCTCAGTCCCAGCCCCGGACCTGTGGAATCAAGATTTGGTGATTGGAGATTTGGTGAGTCGTGATTGGAGGGCACAGCAAAACTAGAGAAGTGTTGAGCTAGAACAAGGCCCATTTCCTGGCATTGATTTCATGGACTTGTCTTAACTTTGTTCAGAGCTGAACTGACCTTGCTGTTTAAGAATTTCGTTGGCTTTACTGCCTTGGAGAAACTTCCTCTGAAACATAAATCTACCAAAATGGCGTCCAAGCTTGAGTATCCCAAATGGACTCCATTCTAAAGGAGAAGTTCTGAAAGCTGAGGGTCAAATGTGTTCCATGTCCCTGATCTTTGGGCGGGTGACACTTAGAGTAGGGTAGGGAGCGAGAACCTCCTTCCGGGGCCAGCTCCAAAGCTTGGCTCTGCGTCTGTGTCCACTTTTCCCGCCTCAGCTGGGAGGACTGCGCTCTGCCACTTGGAGACTGGTTGTGCCAACTCCATCCTCACCTGTGGCTTCCCCACCCAAAGTCTGTAGAAGAGGTGATCCTTCTCAGGTTTTGGAGAAAGCCAGCAGCCCATGGCTGATATAAAAAAAAAGCATATGAGGGGCACCTAGGTGGCTCACTTGGTTAGGCATCTGCCTTTGGCTCAGATCACGATCCTGGGGTCCTGTGATTGAGCCCCGAGTGCCTTGTGCACCCGGCTCCCTGCTCAGCGGGCCCTCTGCCCCTCCCCCAAGTTTGTGCTCTCTTTCTCTCTCAAATAAATGAATAAAATAAAAAAAAAGCATATGAGCCTACTCTCAATAGGCTTAAAGAGACACCGCATCACACAATCAGAGTGGTATTAGCGAGTCTACAACATCCATACGGTAAGAGATGCAGCTGCTTAAAATGATGATTTTCTAAAGATATTGTTAATTTAACAAAAGGTAGAGTGCAAATTAGAATTATAGTGTCTTCTCATTTTTAAAGTAAAAGTATTACTATATGCATAGGAAAATGATATCTGGAAGGCATTATTCCAAAATCTACCATTTCGATGCTCTGTAGCAGAGGGCCACTGGGAATGTGTGTGTGGCTGAGTCTCTCTGCTTGTCGCAGTGAGGGAGAGTGCACAGCATGGGCAACACCAGGTGTCTCAGAACGAGGACGCTAAGAGCCAATTAGTACCAGGTTTGTGCTTGTGGTTGGTGCTTTGGGGAAATGGTTGGAGCAAGCAGGGCTTTGTTCTGGATCTGATGCTGCTGAGAAGAGGGGTAGTTTTATGATGAGATAGCTTAATAATTCTTGTCAATGGAGCGATAAGAATGATAAGAAAGAAATGGAACTAGGCTATAATTGGTGAAAACAAAAACAACATTCATCCATTAGCCAGGATGGAGGGATGGTTGGTTATTTGTGTGGTCTGTACAATGCTCTTGTTTTTGTATCCTTCAGACATGATTGCAGAATGGTCTTGTTTTTGTCTTGACCTTCACAATCCAGTAGCTTGGCTGATGTTCTGTGACGCTAGCCATGCCCAGCAGGAGCAGACCGGAACTCGGCTGTGTGTACCGGGCGAGCTCCGGGCTGTCAGGGGCTTTGCTCCTTCTCCATGGGGGCACCTCCAGGGGTTGGAGTTAAGGGTGATTTTCACTTCATATTCTGGAAAAAAAATTCCCTTTATAACAATCACTTATTATATTTGTCTTAAGAAAAAGAGCTCCTTCCTTTCTGGGAAAAACAAATCACCTATGTAAGAAAATGCTAAACTGGATAAACCATAGACCTGCGTATTTGGGGGGCAGGGCAGACAACCCAGAATGCTGAGCTTCCCTCCTGTGGGGGGTGGGGGGACGGGGACACGGACACGGACGGATGGACGGACGACAAGAATCCTAAGCAGCCGTCCACGTCTGCAGAGCTACCACTCAGACATTGTCCCAGGAGGCAGGCGGGGTGTGCCAGGGTGAGAGTTTAGATTGGATAGAAACTCGCGTTGTTCTAGACCTCAGTCCAGGGTCCAGACGGCGAGAAGCATGGCTGGCTGTCAACAATGGGTGGCGGCCACCTGGACACCCGGGACACCTGCGTGGTGGGGCTCCCGAGGCAAGAGGCTGTGGCAGGGCCCAGAGCTCTGGCTGTCAGACCAGGAACAGAGCTACGTGATCTGCCCCTAGATTCTATTAGAATCACCTGGGCGTCTTTGACACCCACCCCCACCCCCACCCCGCCACGTTCAGCAACCCGGACCAATCAAATCAGGATCCCTGGGGGCGGGGCCCAGGTACCAGCATTTCTTGGCTCCTCCCCTCTGGCGACTCCTCCAATGTTCCCCTGCTCAGCCTTAATCCCGCTGGCCCTTGTTCCTTCTAGTTCTGCGGTCTCTACCCTCTTCTTTCCATTCCTGTCCCCTCTAGTCCAAGTCAGGCCCTCACTTCTCTCCCCTGAATCATCTCTGTGCTCCACACTCCCTGACTGATCTTTGTAAATAAAAATCGAGGTCAGTGGTTCTCAGCCCTGGCAGCATAGTCGAATCACCAGGGGAGTTTGGAAAAGCACTCCCAGAGCCTGGGCCCCACCCTCTGAGTTTCTGATTCCATTGGTCTGGGGTGGAGCCCAGAAGCTGGTGTGTATTTATTTATTTATTTATTTAATTTTCCCACGGGATGCTACTGGGCAGCCAGGGCCAGGAACCGTAGCTTCCCATGCTTTTATTCCCGAGCCCAGCAAGGGCCAAATAAAGAGCTAACCATGGAAACCGAGGCACAGGAGTTCTTGAGGGCTCCTCTAGGGGAGTGCGTCACAAAGGGGGAGGAGACCGCGTAGCTCTGCTCCTGGGCTGGCAGCCAGGTGGTGCGGTTGGGGAGGGGGAAGTTAGGAACGACATTCTAGGTGTTGTCCTGGAACGTTTGAGGGGAACTGCTGAGGGCTGGCTCTCTATGGCTGCAGCTCTGTGTGGTGTTGTGGGGCCCTGCCCAGATCCCCCTCAGAACCCGGGAACCCCACCCCCACTCCCTCCCTAGGAAGTGACCCCCACTGAAGGGAGCTGTCAAGTTCAAGGTTGTGCCCCCTCCTGGAGCAATCTTGTGGTTGCTGAGGGCTGCATCCAGTGCATCCAGTGGTTGCTGAGGGCTGCAAAGACGTGGCCGGCCCCTTGCCTTATTTAGGACATCCCAGCACAGAGCTTTCTGTGGGATGGGCTGAGGCATCTGTTGCAAATGCGCCCCAGTTCAGCCTCTGCCTCTATCCAATCTTGCTTCGTTTACTCCCCTCTGAGTGTTACTCTACCCTTCCCCCTAGTAGGCCACCCCGCATACAGACTGCTCCCCCAGAGTCTGTTTCCAGGGCACCTGACCTCTGAAAAAGCCCCTTGATATATGTGTGAGTGAAGAATGAACAGGGTCCAAGTGGTGTGCAGGGGGAATTGCATCACGGCTGCTTTTGTGGCCCCATGGAACATCCTTAGGTCCAAGGACACGCCAACTGCAAATCTGATTGTGTAACTCCCCTTCTTGAAATTCCTCAGTGACTCCTGTCTGCCTATGGGGTAATGTCGGAGCTCCCCGCTCGGTGTGTGAGCTCTCCAGTAATCTGGCCTCCCACCACTGCAGGAACCCCTTCCTCTCCCTTGCTCTCCATGCAGCCCAAACTGTCAGCTGTTTTCCAAACCGCCAAGCTGTCTCCTACCCCTGCCTCCATGCAAGTTGCTCATTGTTTCTGGAAACTTTCTCCACCTGGGTCATTTGCATTCCCTCTGCATTGAAATCACCTGTCTCCTTGCTCCCCTTCTGGCCTGAATATTCGGTGAGGCTCAGGCCAGGACTCAGTTGTCTGCCTCTCCGGGGG
>CM053606.1:134309690-134328243 GCA_028646535.1 Procyon lotor | reverse complement strand
GGGGGGGGAAGGGGGTGCACTGTAATACCATGGCCGTGGCCGTGGCCGTGGCTGATTCTTTCCTTCCCTCATTTTTGTTTATTGTGGTAAAACACACGTAACGTAAAATTTACCATCATAACCATTTTAAAGTGTACAATTCAGTGGCATTTGGTACATTCACAATGATGTACAACCACCAGCACATTTTCATCCCTCCCAAAGGGAACCCCCCATCCGTACGTAGTCACTCTTCATTACCCTCTCCTCCCAGCTGCTGGCAACCATTGATTTACTTTATGTCTCTATGGATTTGCCTGTTCTGGATATTTTACGTAAATGGAATCATACAACGTATGGCCTTATCTGGCTTTTTTTTTTTTTAAGGTTTATTTATTTATTTATTTATTTTTTTAAAATTTTATTTATTTATTTATTTGAGAGAGAGAGAGAGAACACAAGCAGGCAGAGAGGCAGGCAGAGGCAGAGGGTGAAGCAGGCTCCCCGCTGAGCAAAGGAGCCCGATGTGGGACTCGATCCCAGGACCCTGGGATCATGACCTGAGCCGAAGGCAGCTGCTTAACCAACTGAGCCACCCAGGCGTCCCTATTTATTGTTTTTTAAGAGAGAGAGAATCCCAAGCAGATTCCTGGCCGAGTATGGAGCCCAAGTTGGGGCTCAATCTCACGACCCGGCGATCACGACCTGTGCCCAAACCAACCCGTGTTGGATGTTCAACCATCTGAGCCACCCAGGTGCCCCTGAGTCTGGCTTCTTTAGCCAATAATATTCACCCGTGTCCTAGCATGTATTAGTACTCATCCCGTTTTGTGACTGAATAATATTCCATTGTGTGGCTCTATCACATTTCATTTATCCATTCACTTGATGGACATTTGGGTTGTTTCTACCTTTTGGTTATTACGAATACTGTTAGGAACATCTGTGTCCAGGTTTTTGTTTGAACACCTGCATTCAATTCTCTAGGACATATGCCCACGAGTGGAATTGCTAGGTTATATGATAACTGTGTTTTCAGTTTCAGAGGAATTGCTATACCGTTCTCCACAGTGGTTGCCCTAGTTGGCGTTCCCACCAGCAATGTACAGGGGCTCTAGTTTCTCCATGTCCTTGCCAACACTTGTTAGTTTCCATTTTTTTTTTAAAGAATTTTTATTTATTTGACAGAGAAAAACACAGCAAGAGAGGGAACACAAGCAGAGGGAATGGTAGTGGGAGAAGCAGGCTTCCTGCTGAGCAGGGAGCCCGATGTTGGGCTTGATCCCAGGACCCTGGGATCATGACCTGAGCTGAAGGCAGACGCTTAACGACTGAGCCACCCAGGCGCCCCAGTTTCCATTTTTTAATGAGAGATCCCAGGGGGCGTCAAGGGTATCTCATTGTGGTTTTAATTTGCTGGTACGTGTTTTTGACCCCCTCCTGTGTGCCAGATGCTGTGCTAGGCACTGGGGACACTCCAGAGAGCAAATCAGACCAAGGCTCTGGTTTTCTGGAAGTTCCATCCTAGCGGGGAGATGACGCAGGAGAACGCAGTCAGGAGACGGAACTCCATGAGGCAGTGGAGACATGAGGATCACTTGGTGGCAGCTCGGGAGGGAGAAACTCAAGCTCTCTGGGCTTTCTCTGCTGTTTGTCCTGCCTGCAGGATGGAGCAGAGCTGCAGAGTCAAAGGTCAGAGGGGAGAGATGAATGTGAGTGCGGAGCATCTGTGTGTGTATGGGCGGGGGGGGGGGGGGGGGGGGGGGGGGGGGGGGGGGGGTGCTAAGATGAACTGGGGGGCAAAGGCTGCCTAGCCCTGGCTTTTTTTTTTTTCTTTACTGCCAAGTGGTCAAGTAGACCTGGGCTGGGCCTCGTGCAGAATGGAAATGAGATTTTTACACAAAAGCTTCCAATTTGTACATGATGGCACATTTTCGAAAGCCTTTTTTCGGGGGCCAGTTCCGGTGAGCTGTCTACCAGGATGTGATTCTGACACGGATATGTTTCTCAAACGCGGAGCATCTTTCACAGGGACCGAAGGTCTGGGGCTGGACCTGGGAATCTGCTTTCTTCACAAGCCTCCTCTCCGCACCCCCTTCTCCCCCCTAGGGGAGGTTCTGAGGCCCAGTGGCGTCTGAGAGCCACCGAACCCGAGTTCAAGGGAGGCAGCTTCCCACAGAGGGGCGGGCTGGGCGGGCAGGATCATGTTCCCTGCTTGTACCGGCCTGGAGCGCCCGTGGCCTGGCCCCAGTTTCTCAGGGCCAATGTGGTCCAGAGCACATACTTCTATGTGCCAAGAGCCGGGAGAGGTGGAGAGCGGCCCTGCAGGAAGAGGACGCCCCCGCTCCCTCCCAGCCTCCTCTGGCTCTCCACAGCCCCGCATGGTTCAATGCCAGTCCCAGTGGCTTTTAGCCTAGTGGGCAGTGTGACTGCCAGCCCGATGCCTGTTTCTTCCTGGGGAACTCTGTCTGGATGGGCACCCTCTGTGGGGAGACGGCCCAAATAGAAATGTCAGGTTCTGGGAGGAGACAGGCACAGGCCTCCGGACTGGCTGGACGCTGACAGATGGGTATTAAGCAACATGTTTGTAGGCCTCTTCCTTCACTGTCACAAGTGCGGTTAAAACTGGCAGTTCTCTGGCTGGGTTGTCTGCTCTGAAAATCCATAGGTTCCTCATTAACAGCTGGGAACCACCTGGCTCCGAAGGTGTTTATCCTGAAGTCATCAGGGCACTTTACAGGGCTCACCTGGTGACTTGGGCGCTCTGTAGGATGGGTGTTCCCGCCCAGTGTTTACAGGGCCCTGCAGTTCAAGAACTCTGGAAAGGCTCCTTCCCCCTCCACCTCCCCTGTCACCTCTCTGGGGCAGGGCACACTTGAGGAGCAGAAACGTTTGTTGGTAGAGCGACGTGAAGGGAAATATCAATCCAGGGCTTGTCTTTCCAGGGATCGCTATCAGAGGGGTCCCTTCCATTCACCCCACCAGCCTGCCAAGGCTCACTTTCATGTTACAGCTAAAGAAAAAACTTGGGTTTCCCCAACAGAAAATAACCAGAAAGAAATTAACGAGATCTGTTTCTACGTACATTTCTATCCCTAAAGGGTCTTCTTTGAGTCTTCTGCCTAGGTTACTCTCAGCAAATATCTTTAGTTGTTAAGAACCATGATCAACAAAACACATAGTTGCTCTAAGGCTGTATGTAAGTCTTAATACCCGTAATAAAATAGCAGACTATGGAGACTATGAGTCGTGGCCAGAGCTAACTTTTGCTGAGCAATTTCTGTGGGCCAGGCTCAGTACTAAGTGCTGTACCTCAGTTATTTCATTTAGTCTTTATAAGTCCGTGCGATTTAATCCTCAAAACCTTTCAACTCAGAAAGTAATGCCATCATTTTGCAGACGGGGAAAGTGAATCTTAGAGGCTGAATGTGGTAGGTGCCTCACGTGGTTTATATTATGTGATCCTCAGACCAATCATGTGAGATTTTCCTCCCAACAGCCCTACAGGAAGGCCTTACTGCCCTTTTTAGAGATGAGGACACTGAAGTGTCAGGTAGTTAAACATGCCCACGTTTGCCCGGCTATTTGATAGGATGGTATTTGAACCCAGGGAGATGTGGCTCCAAATATAGCCCTTTCCCTCTATCAGGCAATGCAACACAGTCTCAACAGACCTCGATAGTGCCTGTATATTCATCATGTCAGTGTTTGTAAAGCGGAAAAAGCTGGAAAATACCTACATGTCCATCTGTAGAAACTGTGAGAGGTAATAACTGAATATCATTGTTTTAGTTTTGGGGTGATTTGTCATTCAGGAGTAAGTCTAATACAAGCTGGGAGGGCGGGCGGGGACTAATTCCCAGCAGGCATCCTGACGGTCCCTGGAGACTGTCCCTGGAGAAGAAAGGGCAGAGCAAGGATCCCGTTGACTCCTCACCCCTGACCGAGGAACCCAAGAGCATTTGTCCTTCATACTCACTTGCTGGCTCCCAGCCTGTCTCAAGGACAGTTGTCCATCATGCTGGCATCCATCCTTCTCCACTTACCCTCATTTCCTTTCAGAGCAACTAAGTCCTCTTATTTCCTCTCTGCCCCGACCCTGCTGCCCTGTCAGCCCCCAGGGATCCTGGCCCATGGTGTTCTGCGGGCCTGGATTCAGAGAGTTTTCCCGATCATCAGTTGTACCCGAGGGCACTTGGGTCCAAAAAGTTCTCTACACCCTTCTCTTTGGAACTGGCCCCTCCCAGAGCTCTGAACAAGAATTAGAAGAGAAACTCCCTTCTTCTTATAGATCCCCTGCTCCTTGGTCTTTGTTGACTGGCCAGTCAGAGCCCTTTTCTGGAAGTTTCCAACTTGGGAGCACAGGGAGAGGGCAGTTTGTTTCTCTTTGGGGGCTGAATGGAGCTCTGGGGCTGCCAGAAGCCAGGTTCCCCTTTGGGGGTGGAGGAAATCAAGAGGCAGTCGATGAAAATCAGTCTAGCCTACAGGAAAACAGGAACTAGAGACTGACAAGGGGAGTCCCGAGGCCCTGTTGTTCCTGTCACCTGTCCTCCAAGCCCCACCTGCATCCTGCCTCCGTGGGCCAGGGGACGTGCGCTCCCACAAACCTCTCTCTTCCTGTTCAATCTCCAGAGACGGGAAAGGGTCGGGGTGAGGAGGAATGACGTCTCTGAGGTTTGATCCTGGCTTGCCATGCTGTGTGATCTTGAGCAGGTTCCTCGGTGACTTGTGTCAAATGGCGACAAGAATAGAACTGCTGAGGGGATAGCATTTAAGGCACAGAGGACTGAGATAGAGCTTGATGCACAGTAAATGCTACACAACATTACGTATTATTACTTGTACTTGAGCTGAGTTTTCCATCACTTCGGCTGGAAGAGCCTTGATCAGCACAAAGCCTTCCCTTACTTGCCTCTGGATTAGAATGTTCCCAAGCACCCATAGGTCTTGGGAGCAGGAAATTACCAAACCACTCAGGTGTGCCAGGAAATGCCAGTCAGAAGTGTTTCCTCCCGGCCGTGCCAGGCCCTGGCGCCCACCATCCATGGCCCAACCGTCCTGTTCCCACACCTGGAAAGGGTAGAGTCAACACGGTTCCTCTCCCTGCCCTCTGGCCTACTCGGCCTGTTTACAGACTTCTTCCTTCTGATTTGGAAACCAGACCCCCTCCTTCCGGGGAGTTCACCTGGGCTGCAGCCAGGCCCTGCCTGGGTCTCCGTGCCTACAGGAAACCGGATGTGAAGCTGGCTTATGGAGGAGTGAGCAGAAAATATAGTCTCTCAGGATGTTTGTTCCAGTTCCTTTCTGACTCTGTCAGCTTATTGAGTTACTTCGCCTCTAGGAAGGATTTGTGTTCACTGCCATCCGGGGAACTGATTTAGAGGGATGAGGGGACTTCTGGGAAGACCAGAAATGCAGGGAAGCTCAAGTCGGTGGGGATTTGCTGGGAATCTGCCCTGTGCACGTCATCGCACGGGAGACTTGGAACCGCAGAGGCCCTCGTAGAGGGTAAAGGCAGTGACTGACGAACAGCTCCCTGCTGGCTGACCTCCCTCTCTCCCGGCCTCCCCTCTGCTGCCACCTCTGACCTCTGGGAAGGCTGGGGGCGTCCTGCTGGGCTGGGGGCATGCTGGGAGGCAAAGTGGGGGAGCAAGCAAAGCTGAGAGGCAAACGCCGAAGCCAAAGTGGCGATCTCAGGACAAGTGCTGGACACTTGGCGTTCAAATCCAGATTGTGGCCCGGGAGCTCGAGGCCCATTCCCAGTGTGGATCTGATTTGAAAGAGCGCCAGCGGGGGCTGAGCTCCTGGCGTGTGGCATAGAGATGGCGTGAGGGTTAATAGGCTAACCTAGGAGCCAGCCTGGGAGTGCAGGAGCCCGAGGGAACCCAGCAGAAAAGGCTGTCAGGGCAGCCTAGCCTCTCCTTGAAATATTCCGGAATGCCTAGATTACAGAGAGACTCATGTCTCTCTAGGGACAGTAGTCTTTGGGACTACAGCCGCAGAGTCAATGTTTCTAAACCCTGTCAGTCAGTGGGGAGAGAGGGACTCATGTTGTGCTTTGCTGTTTCAGTGATGCCCAGGGAGGGGTCAGGCAGTCTACAGGGGCCCGAATGTTCTTGGGGGCTGCCCGGTGGGGCACGGGCTCGGGTGAGGTTTTGGCAATGGCTTAGCAGATCCTCAAATTGGGCTCATAACCAAAAAAGGGGGAACAGCATTCTTCATTTCTCAAGGAGGCAGAGGTGAGTGAGGGCCACTTCACTTTGCTTGTCTTCAATACATATTTGGGTTGGGTGGGTCCCTGAGCTCCCAGGGTCGGGACACCATGCGAGGCACAGTACTTTCCTTTCGGAAGAGCCTTCCGTGCAACCAGGATCATCTCATCTCTCAGTTCAGGTCTGTAAGGCAGGGGCGCAATTCTGCTCTGACTGTCGACGGGTCTGTGTGGTCATTTATTCAAAACAGGCCCGCTACGTGCCAGGCACTGTGCTAGGTGCCGGGAACAGGACCAAGTCCCTGCCCCCCTGGTGCTCGCTCACTGGGCAGGGATGTGATTAGCCGGGGACAAACACCTGAAGGTGGTTGGTCCATGGGGTGTTAAGCGCTCTGGAGAGTGACGGGGCATGATGTGCTGGCGGGTGGGGTGAGTCATGGTGGATGGCCACCGAATCTCCCAGATCTCTCCCCGTCTTTCTGGTTGAGTAAGGAGGAGGCCAGGGCACCCGGGCCTCTGCTAAGCGGAACTTTCAGGCTAGTCAAAGTGCGAACCGGACCAGGAGATGCGAGAACTCTCTCGTACTGCTCGGCCAAGGCGGTGACGGGCTATTATTTATCACAATAAATCCCCAAAGCACGAAGCGCTCGGCTGGCTCTGGAGGCTGGCAGGTGTCACAAGGGCTTGTGCTACAAAAAGCCTCTATTGTGGGTCGGTTTGAGGTCATAACCCCTTCTGAATATATTTGGGTAACTCGTTAAAAAACATGTTGTATTTTTTAAAGGGCAAGATATACACATGATGGTAGATTTGAAAGCTATGAAGACAGTATATATGGGTATATATTGCGAAGTCTGTCTTCTTCCAACCCTGGCCCCAGGCCCGCCCCCATTCTTCCTTCAGGCCACTGTGCTGTCGGGGTTCAGGCAGCCTTGAGGCCTGGCTCCCATGGGGGTCCGTGGGCTTACACATTTGTGTTTGGATTGATATTCATCAAACTTTACAATCCTTGACCGTTGCCTCTTCTAAAAACTATGCCTGCTACCGGAAGAGAAGGCCCAGGGGAGAATCCCAGAGCCTATTCGAGGCTATTAGTGGGAGGAACAGAAGCAGGTCCTGTCTCCGTGGGGGCAGATCCTGGAATGAGTAAGAGCGTGGGTTTGGAGTGAGCAGACTTGGGCACAAATCTTGACTCTGCCTCTTTCTAGCAGAATAACTTGGGTGAGTGAAGGAATCTCCCCAAGCCCTTACACTCCTCCTGTGTAAACTGGGAATAATCCTTCCTCCACGGAGGCCTCGAGGATTTCATGAGCTAATGCAGGCAGGGCTGGGCCCTGTATTTGGCACAGAGCTAGGCTGCTCTAATCATCTCGAGTGGGTCCCAGGCACCCCTTGAGCCCACATTTGTATGCAAATGTACTTGGGTCAAAGGCACTCTCCTCAGGTTGTAGAAATCACAGAAGGGTCATCTGTGGCCTGTGTGTGTGTGTGTGTGGAGGTGTGTTGGGGGTGGAGTTTGAAGGCTGATGCTGCTAGCGTTGCTCTGGTAGGTCCCAGGTTCTAATCCTAGGTTTGCTCCCCACTCTCTGATTTTGAGCGTGTCATTCTGCATCTCTGGGCTCCTGTCTCCTCGTCTATTGGACTGCAGGGTTGGTCTTCATCATCTTCAGGCGTGTCCTGCCCTCGCACACCAGGATTCCTTACTCGGGAAGGAAAGCTGGGGATGTGAGTTCACGGCTCTGGCCTTCAGGCTCAAGGCTGAGACGGCCCCTGCCCACCGGCGTGAGGAATGGAGGCCTCTGGCCCCCTGCCCGGTGTTCTCTTTTCTCCCGCGTTTTCTGTAACCCCTCTCACCCCGGCGGAGTTTCCGGGCACAGGTCTGCACGCCCTAGGCCTCTGCTGCATCTGATCAGCCAAACTCAGACTCATAAGGGACAGGGACGGACGTGCCCAGCTGACAGCAGTGGGTGAAGGAGACCAAAGTCACGGTGGCAGATCCCTGCCGTCCCTGTCCCCTGGACCCGGGCTCCAGGCCGCTGCGGTCAGGAGCAGAGAGGGTTGCTATGAAAATAAAGCATGTGCCTGGGGCGCTGGCCCGGGATGGAGGGGCTCGCAGGCCACACTCGGCCCTGAGCCAGGGTTTGACAGAGGCGCTTCTTCAGCGCGCTGGAGGGGAAGTTTCCTGAGCAACCCAGATGCCTCCAGGAAGAGGGGCACCGCGGGGGACTCCCTGTTTCAGCCGGCGTGACAGGAAGCTGCTGGAGAAAAAGAGCTTTTTTGGTCCTGCTCCTGCAGGTAGAGATTCGCTGGGGGTCTGGGAACGCGCTCTGACGAGAGCAAGGGACTTCATGGTTCTTCCGTGATTCCCACGCACCAGTGAGAGTTCCGAAAGCCAGGCGACACTCCAGTGGTGTGGCTGACCCGCAGCGCTCATTCTGTGTCCACGCCTCGCTTCCTCGGATAGGCCGGAAGCCACAGAGGCCAGGAGGCCAAAGTGACGCCTGTGGGTAGCAGCCTCCCTGTCCCCCCGCCCCCCAGACCCACTGCCTCATTCCCACTCTTGGGGCCTCCGGGGGAAAAGCTGTGGATAATGTCTGTTGTCAGGGACGACAGGGAGGAGGAGAAGCCGCAGCCGGAGCCACGGCTGTGCAGGAGGCTGAGCCGCCCCGGAGGTCGGGGAACCGGTGACCTGACCCTGCTGACCAACTGTCATCCCAGACCACTGTGGCCCTGTCCCCAAGCCCCGAGGAGGACACAGTGGAACCTCTCCTTCGGGCTTTCTGCCCCCTCTCCCGGGACCACATCGGGCATCCCATGGCTGCTGAAGTCTGAGGGACCCTGTGTGAGGGGCGGGAAGCCCTGGATGTCTGGATGTCTTCAGGGCTCTTACTTCGTTCTTACTGTTTTGGGACTGTTGTGCCTCTGTTCGTTTTCTTCTGGAAAAGCAAAGTTCCCCAGGAAAGGCCCCTCAAAGCTGGCTGCATAGAGCCAAGGGCAGGGGCGCTCTTGGGAGACCGGCGGCTTTGCCCCTCAGGGCTCTCTCCCCTTTTCTCCTCAGGACCCAGGAGCCCAGCCGGCCCCACCAGCCAGGTGCAGGAGGGAGTTAGGGGAGGGCCTGGGCCTTCAGGAGAGGTCCTCAGCCGCCTCCTTCACCGTGTGATGGACTCATGTGCATAGGGCCCTCTTCTACCTTTTTCAGGGGTAGGATCTTTTCATACCATTGTGGGAGTCTGAAATATCGGCCCCTCGAAGACCACCATGTCCAGATCTGGGGAACCTGGGAATATGTAATCTTACAAGGTGAAGCCAACTTTGCAGCTCTGATTCAGTCAGGGACTTTGAGATGGGAAAGTTTTCCTGGATTACCCGGCAGGCCCAATGTAATCACAAAGGTTCTTATAAGGGGGAGGCGGGAGATCAGAGAGGAGAGAAGATGCTAAGCTCCCGGCTTTGAAAATGGAAGAACAGGCGGAGACCCAAGGAATGCCGATGACCTCTGGAAGCCGGCAAAGTCGAGGGACCGGATTCTCCGAGCCTAGAGCTTCTGGGAGAAATGCAGCTGTGTTGATTCTAGACTTCTGACTTCTGGAACTGTAGAAGAGTAAATGTATGTTGTTTAGAGCCACTAAACTTGTAATTTGTTACAGCAGCAACTGTGAGCGAATACAAACATGAGCGAAGGCCATGGCTCCTCCCATGAATGGTTTTTAGCATCTACGGAGGAGCAGAGCGCATGACCACAGGCCACGCCGAATTCAGTAATGCACTAATAGTTTAACTGCACAGCAGCTGCGAATATTCGAGAAGCAGTATAACTCACACCCTGTTCCTACAAGAGGACAGATTCATTCATTCACTCATTCATTCATCCCGAATATGACCTCTGACCCAGACTGTGGGGGTTCACATCTCAGCCTTCACGTCCTCGCCTGTAAAGGGGAATAATTATAACACCTGCTTCATATTATTGGGAGAGTGACATGACTCAGTGTCACTTAGGAAACATGCTCAGCGTATGGTAAGTGCTGTGAGAGTAATTACTGTGATTTTATTAAAACATAGGATAGCTGTGAGAGACATATTATTTATTCTTCCAATGGATAATACACAAATAATTTCTAGTCCTGCTTTACTTTGCTGTGCTTTTGTTTTTTAATATGTCCTGAGAATGCCTAGCCTCGCAGAGAGGAAAATATGAATGCTCCCCTCAAATCAGTACAAACACAATTGATTCTCTTCTGATGGCTTCTCAGCCTGATCATGAAGCCCAGGTCTTTAGACCTTCATTTCTACCATCAGTCCCCACCCCAACCCCCAATCCAACTTGTCTTATCGGGGACCCTCCAAACCAGAAACTATAGGTAGCAGCACAATGGCTATTTCCCTCTTTGTTCAAGCATGAGGCAGGGATATGCACAACCCTGGAAGGAAGGAGGTAGGGGCATGAATCTTGGCTGGGTTTAACCTGTTAAAGTAATCTGTTTATCTTTGTCTACGGACTTGGATCTGTGACCAGCTCTAGCCAATCAGATGTTAATAAAAGTCTAATGGTGGATTTCTAGGGAAGTTTTTCTTTCCTGAAAACAGAAGTGTTTAGTATATGGTTCACCCAGGAAGATGGACACCACTCAAGGTATTTCAAGCAGGAGGGAGTTTAAGACGTGGAAGTAAGTGGTTACACGATGGCTGCAAAGGCTGGAGGAGCCAAAGTAAGGAAAACCAGCCCAAGCTGTCGGGTCGGCCCCCAGCAGGGACTGGAGAGATGGTGGTCGTCGTCACAGGTCTCTAAAGACCACAGCAGGAGATTTTTCAGGCACATTCTTAGAGGCCACTCCAAATTCTCATGTTCACTTTTCTCTTCCTCCTTCCAAATCCTGCGTGGGCATCTCTCATGACTGCATTTGAACCCAGATCCCTGCTAGCGAAGGATCCTGGCATCTGTAATTTTCAGGCTCTTGGCATCCATGGCAGAGGGGACGGGATGCGTAGGAGGTAGGGAATGGTGAAGATGTGCTGGTACAAAGAGAGAAACTTCCTCTTCCTTCTTTCGTACTTTTCTTTTCCTTAAAATCAGGACAAGCAGCACAGAACTGATCTAAATGGATCTAGGTCATCTTGTGACTAGAAGGTGAAGGACTCATTCATGCATTCCCTTGTTCAACACTCACACACAGGCCATCATCCTAGGTGGAGGCTCCGGCCTTTCGCTCTCATTGGCCATTTGGCCACACTGCTGCACAAGTGAGGATAACAGCAGCAGCAACTGGACTTTTTTGAATACTTTTTTTTCTGGATCATTTACTAAGCATTTGATATATGTCATTTTATCTCATCCTCATTGGTACCAAGTGATCATACACAACCACATTCCACAGTTAGAGCGTATTAGGAACACTAAGAGGACGTGTACTGTGTATTCGGTACGTTCCAGCACTGTTGCGAACTCTTCATACATCCGTAACTCATTTAATTCTTCCCACAAACCTGGAGATGGGTCCTATTCTCATCACCCTCTTCATGTGTTGAGACTAAGGCAGAAAAGTTAAACTATTAGCCCGAGTTGACTAGCTTGCCAGTGGTGGGGCTGCGACTGAAATCCAGGCAAAATGTGTTTATTCAGTCACTACTCTGTGCTAGAAGCTAACGGCAGTGGCTGCCTTTTCCAGGAGGGGAGCACTGAGGGCCAAACTGTGTTGGAGAGGTATTTTACTCCATATCCCTCTATATCACTTGACTTTTTCATAAAGGTTCCTAAAGATAAGGCATTTCCCAGCAGTGGAGAATTTTAACTGGCGAGTTCCTATTTATACTTCAAAACCCAGCTCCTTTAGGAAGACTTTCTTGATCCTTCTTCCAGATCTTTGTTCTTCTCTTTATCTCTGTGTCTACACCCCCCACCTGGTGTATACTTGGTTCCCAGAATATGTTTGTTAAATAAAACAAAAAGCCACCTCTGTATCTCCCAGCTTGCTCTCTCTCCTGTCTGTCATTGACAATGTTTCTTAGAATGCCACCTTCTCCCTCCCCAGATCCTTCTTTCTTAAACCCCATCAGGTCTCAATTTGGCCTGAGTTTCCAAGGTATCTAGGCAGGCCTTACTCCACCTCACTGAACTTGCTCACAGGGCTTCCAATCCCATCTATTGAGACCCAGGCTTCAGGAGGCTACATGTGATCACTCCAAGCCTCAGCAAGATCTTTCTCCTCTGGCTCCTGTCCATGGGGTCTGTTCCACCATGATTAGCATGTGATCTGTCTGGGATTTCCTGTCACCACCCCTGCTACAAGAAGTGAGCAGGCAACATGGTGGCTGTCTTTTTTCTCCTGTCTCCCTTCTCCTTCAGACAGCATGATGAACTCAGCTAGCCTCCAGGAGTGTGGCAAGAAGAGCTTTACAATAAAGATGGGCAGTTTCATGGTGGGTCAGCTTCTGGATTTCCTTCCTTCCCCTAAAGCCCTTACTTGTTGGCACCTACATTTTTAGCTGTTTCATGAGGAGTTTGAGTCTCCCTGCTCTATCCTATGGCAGTTAATGGTCCCTTTTCTATTTCATATCTACTGTCTTTTTGGTTCCCTCTTTCCCTTTTGGCTTGCCCCCCTTTACCTTCCCTCGGGAAAGAGCCTATGTTGACCTCCAGGCCTGAGCATCTAACTGCTGATTGGGAAGCTTGATGGGCCCCAAGGTGAACTCTCTGGCCCACCCCCTGCCAGCCTGTCTCTCCTCTGATTCACCCTGTTCATGAGAGGGAGACAGCACTTCTGTCTCCCATGGTGCTCAAGCCAGAACCCTGAAATCAGCCTTAACCGCTCCCTCTCTTACTCCTCATGCGCTGTCGCTTCTTCTAAACTCAGATTCTGGAAATTTCCACTGAGGTACTCCTCTACTTGGCTACTAACTACTCTGATATATCCTAAACTGTATTTGTCACTACAATAAGCATCTTTTCTCATAAAACTGGCTTAAAAGACCAACTTTCTTGACTTCCAGCGGCCTGATTAGCAGGTTCACTTTTGACGCAGCCTCCCCCTTTCCCTCTAGCCAGCCCCTGAATCTTGCTGATTTTTCCTTGACCTCCTTGTGGGGTTATAGTGAAAGCAATATAGACTTTGGTTTTTCAAACTTGGGTTCAGTCACTAGCTCACCATGCGGCTTCAAACTAGTTACTTAATCTCTTTGAGATTCTGTTTCTTATCTGTGAAATGGAGTGTGTGAAAAAGTCAGTATTCGAAACCAAATGAGAAAAATGGACAGTTCACTTGATGCTATTAGGACAACTCTAGATAGCCATTTGACTAAATAAACTTTTATTCCTCCCTCATTCCAAGCATCACATAAATTACAAATGAATCCAAGATTGCACGTGAATTATAAAAGTATTAAAGTATTAGAAGAAACTCTGGATGCGCATTGTTATTATTTTGAAGTGATCAATAAATAGGTTTCCCTGAAGAATAAAATTCCTAAGTAATAAAAAAATGCACACACATGGGAGTGGGGAAGCAACAAATTGGGAAAAATATCAGTAATATATTTGACAGTCAAAGGTGCTAATTTTTACATGAGAAGGGCTTGTAGAATTTGATAAAAAAGAAGACGGCTATATAGAAAAGTGGACAAAAATATGCATGGGTAATTTGCAAAAGAAAAAAACAAATGCCCAATAAACAGGTGAAAAGATGGTCAGCCAGACAAAGGAAGACAGATTAGAAGAACAATTAAAAAAAAAAAGAACAATGAAATAACACGGTGACACAGTGATATCCACTATTGGTAAGAAAATAGGCCCTTTATGGGGTGCCTGGGTGGCTCAGTCATTAGGTGTCTGCCTTCGGCCCAGGTCAGATCCCAGGGGCCTGGGATCGAGCCCTGATACATCGGGCTCCCTGCTCGGCAGGAAGCCTGCTTCTCCCGCTACCATTCCCTCTGCTTGTGTTCCCTCTCTCGCTGTGTTTCTGTCAAATAAATAAAATCTTAAAAAAAAAAAAAGAAAGAAAAGAAAATAGGCCCTTTCATATATCATTGTTGGGACTGCTAATCAGTGTATCCTTTTTGGAGCAGAATTAAGCAATATCTACCATACCAAAAATATCCATACCTTTTGACTGTTGCTAGAAATATATCTTGCATATTTTCTTGCTCATATAATCAAATACCTTTGTTCCAGGATGCTTATTAAGGCATAATTTGTAACAAGAAAAATTGGAAATAATACAAATATTCATTGAAGAATAAGTAGATAAATTAGAGAAAACTCCTCTGGACTATATTATGCAGCTAAAGGTCAGTTATCCGGGGATTGAAGGACAAGGATAGGAACAAGCTTAGTACTGAATGCTTTTCAAATATTTTTTATTTTTAACCACGAGCATGCATTTTCTATTAAAATTTAAATTGAAAGTGCTTCTGGGCTCTCTCCTCCCCTGTATCCCCACCACCACTGCCCTAGATCCCTATCAACTCTTGCCTCAACTATGAAAAGAGCTCCCTTGGCTGTTTGCTCTGCTCCTATGCATTGAGGCCTCTTTAAATGGACCTGGGTGGAGGTGGGGATGCTCTGGCAAGTTCTCTCTGTGATGGAGAGCCTGTGGGAGTCCAGGCTAACTCCAGAATTGCTTCTGCTCACTTCCTATTCGCCAGCTCTGCCACACCTTGCCTTTGGCTTTCCCCTTCCTCCCTTTTGGGCCTGCACTCCTGGTCAACACACTCCCACCAGCCCTTTGGACTGATGGCCCATTTTGGAAGCTGCTGGCTCTGACCTGCGCATCTCCAGATCTGTGGGGGGTTGACAGCTCTGGCTGTTGAGACCACTCGCCCCTGTGCTTACATTAGCTCCGGCACTCTCTTCCTGCCCACCCAGTGGGGGAGGAGGCCCAGTCACTAGGCTCCCCAACACTGTTCATGTCCCCATATCACCACTGTGTGCTGTTCGTAAAACCCAGCTCTCACCCTTGCTCTCGTTGTCTCCCTACATCTAAGAATGGAGTCCACACTGTTGAACCTCACATGTGAGGCTCATCTCGAGTCCTCCCCTTGCGTCCAGCCACTGGCTGTCATGCACCCTGCACTCCAGCCGGGTCGGACTATATTCTCCCAAACTGTGGAGTGCTTTCCCCCTCCATCTTTGCTCCAGCTGCTTTCTCCTCTGCAATGCCTTTCTTCCTCTACCAGGCTTCATCCGTGTTTCCAACACTTTGGTATAGGAATGTATGTATATGACTCATAAGGATTTACCTGTGTATTTATGTGCTCACCTAGGGGAGCAACTGAATACTGGATAGGTATATTCACCTTCCATTCTAGCTATGTTTATAATGGTCTCTCTTGCTTTGTAAGCACCCCGGGGGGGGGGGGTGGCAGAAACTGTGCATTAGCTAGGACCCTAAGTTTAGGCCACCACAGGGACTAGAAACGCAATTCAAACTCAGGAACCTAGTAGGCAAAAGTGTTGCGTGAAGGGCTGAGAATATACCACAGTTGGCCCAAGGAGGGTCTGGTGCCACCTCCAGATGGATCTACTGGGACAGGATGGGAGAATGCCTTCCACAGAAACCAGAGATGCGGGTAGGGGCCTGGAAGGAGCCGAGAAAGGTCTCAGGAGGGAAGGTGTGTGGGGTGTGGCTTCCTGGCCTACGAACCAATAGGTGTCCGCTACTCTTGCTCTGGCACTGGGCTCTGGCCAGCCGCGTCTCCTCCCTGTCTCGTTCAGGATTCATTCCAACTCTTTTCTTTGTAATTTCAGGCCCTCTTCTTCTCTGCGCAGGGTGTCTGTTATTTTGCCTACCCAGACAGTTGTTGGCCTGCCTTGCTTTTCCACCACAGGCTAGAGAATGGCCCCTCTCCTTTTCCTTTGAGGAACTAGTTCCTTCCCCCCCTGCTGCCAATCACAGGCCACGCCCCCTGGGGCGGGGACTCATAGCCCAAGGTGAGCCGCCCAGTTCTCTCTGAAAATTCGATTCTCGATTCTCGGGTCAGAGTCTGAGCTGCCACCTCCGAGTGCCCGCCCTGCTCCCCAGAGTGCCTGGTCTTGTCCTTCCTGAGCGCAGCCATTCCTTATTTGTGAACTTCCTTCAGGACGTGGTTCTGGATCCCCCAACGAGATGCCAGCAATTCCTGCCTTCTAGCATTTTGTTCAGACGTTCTTTTAGTATATGTTGCTTTCAGACTCGCCTATCGTTTTGACAATTCATCTCCATTGATTCACCCTTTATTCACACACTGATTACAGGTGCCCAATAAATTTCTCCTTTTTGCGCAAGTTACAATTGCATCTTATAGTTTGGAACCCAAACCGCCTGAGCTGATAAAGCCACCCTTACACCCAGCAGAGCCGGGGAGGACGTGTGGCGCTGTCCCAGGGTGACCACGCACCGCTCCTCCCGGCAAAGCGGGATTACAGAGAGCCCGAACATGGGCTGCGCACCGCTCACTGCCGCCCCTGCTCCTTTGTCCTGCCCCTTAGCTCAGCGGGGTGGGGGGAGCCGGGCCCAGGCCTTGCAAACCGTTAATATGCATGGGACAGTTTCCTTCCGCCCCGACTCTATTTGGAGGCTGCCTACCATGACCTTTCCACCCAGAGAATCCTCTACTTTTGTTGGGTAGCTCAGAGGAACAACTATCTGACTGGATCGTTCCTGCCTGGAAGCCGACGCTGAATTCCTGTCGGTCGGCCTCCCGAGCTGTGTAGTCTTCGGGGCTGTCACAGCAAAGTACCACCAACTGGGTCACTTCAACGGAAATTCATTCTCCCGGCTCTAGAGACCAGAAGTCTGAGACCAAGGTGTATGGACGGGGTGGTTCCTTCTGGGAGCTGTGAGGGAGAATCTGTTACGTGCCTTTTCTTTCTTTAAAGATTTTATCTATTTGAGAGAGAGAGATTGAGGGCTGGCCACCTGCTCCAGAGCGGGGGAGGGGCAGAGTGAGAGGGAGAGAGAATGCCGAGCAGAGTCTACACTGAGCGCAGAGCCCATGACTGGGACATGGTGACCTGAGAGGAAACCAAGAGTCTGATTCTCAACTGACCGAGCCCCCCAGGCGCCCTGCGTTCCGTGCCTCTTCACCTCGCTTCCAGTCCTTGGCTTGCAGACAACAAGCATTCCGATTTCCACCTTCCTCTTCCCATGCTGTTCCTTCTGTGTGCAGGTCCCTCTCAGCCCAGGTTTCCCCTTTTTGTAAGGACATCAGTCTTATTGGATCAGAGCCCACCCGAATGACCTCATTAACTCGATCACCTGCAAAGTCCATGTTTCCAGACAAGCTCATGCTCCCAAGTACTGGGGGTTAGGATTTCCGCATCTTTGGGGAGAATGCCATCAGACTCCACTTACCCTCTCCTCCCACTGCTCCCCAGCGTGCGGTTGCGTCCCCCTGATCCACAGCTGTTAGCACAGCCGGCATTTAAGCTCCCAGGCCTGTGCTCTTCCCGTGGCTGACTTCCTCCCACCCTCCTCCCTATGCCGCTCGCTTAAACCCAGCCAGGCCCAAGGTTCAAACCACACGCCACCTCCTCTTTCCTCAGAAAAGCTTTCCTGATTCCCCAGGAGCAGGTGTGACCACTTCCTGCTCTAAACTTGTTGTACTGTTGTCCAGATCCCTCTTCTAATATTTGCCGTAGTCTGTCCAGTATATTGTTTCTTGCATATTTAATCTTTATTCATCCATTCGACGTTTACTAAGCATTAGTCAACATTTCTTACTCTCTGTGTATCAGGCACCCTGCCAGGCCCCGGATAATACACAGATCTCCAGCGGAACACCTGCCCTGGAGAAGTTTCTGCGTAGAGCAACCATCATGAGCAGTAGTTGTCCTGGAGTGAGGTACAGACAATGAGGGGACTCTGCTTTGAGTCCATTCATTAATTGCATCTTGGGGTGTAGTGAGTCTCACTTCCTGGGGGGAAAGTGAGTCGGACTGAGTTAACTGTCTAACAAACAGTTAGAGGCTGTTTGGTCATGACACAGGTGTGGAGTCAGCGGCCCCAGTTTGAACCCAGCTCTGGCACGCACAGTCCCCTGTGAGTGGCCGTGCCAGCCTCAGTTACTGTGGCTTTCAAATGGGTGCTCATAGTGCCAACCACGTGTAGCTGTTCTGAACATTCAAGGAACCGTGATTTAACATGCTTAGCAGAGCACCTGGTACTTAGTGAGTCCTCAAGAAACACGAATTATGGGGCGCCCGGGTGGCTCAGTCGTTAAGCGTCTGCCTTCGGCTCGGGTCATGATCCCAGGGTCCTAGGATCGAGCCCCGCATCGGGCTCCCTGCTCGGCAGGAAGCCTGCTTCTCCCGCTACCATTCCCTCTGCTTGTGTTCCCTCTCTCGCTGTGTTTCTCGCTGTCAAATAAATAAAATCTTTAAAAAAAAAAAAA
>CM053606.1:134282377-134309190 GCA_028646535.1 Procyon lotor | reverse complement strand
GCCCGGGTGGCTCAGTCGTTAAGCGTCTGCCTTCGGCTCGGGTCATGATCCCAGGGTCCTAGGATCGAGCCCCGCATCGGGCTCCCTGCTCGGCAGGAAGCCTGCTTCTCCCGCTACCATTCCCTCTGCTTGTGTTCCCTCTCTCGCTGTGTTTCTCGCTGTCAAATAAATAAAATCTTTAAAAAAAAAAAAAAAAAAAGAAACACGAATTATTCGTGATGCTTCCTCCTGAAGGCTGGGTGCCTTTGGAGGTGGGGGCAGGGAAGAAGAGCATGGATGCCTCCTCGGTGGGGGCGGGGTGGGGGGAGTACACAGAAGATGAGAAGAGGGCAAGGGAGGTAGAGAGCCTGGTCTTGGTGCAGAGGGGGAGTGTTTCTCACTCTGTGTTCTTCTCTGAGCAAGCTCATAATCCTAATCCCTCAATCATTGCTGGTTAAAGTGAGTTCAGTGGTGGGATTCGGTTTCCTCTGGGGACATACTCATTCTTATACTGGGAAATAGGGGAACCAGCAAAAAAAGTCTTCAACAAGCTTAAGCCAGAGCAACAGGGTGCAGGGCATCTCAGGGCTGTGGGAGGCCCTAAATTCTTCCGGTGGGGGGCAAGGCTTCAGCTGGGAGGCTGGGCCCCCTGGTGGCCTAGACCCTCCGCCCACCCTCCTGCCCCGGGCTTCCTCTCCTGCTCTCATGGCATCCCAGCAGCTATGCCCAGGATTAGGGCCACACCAGGGGCCAACTGGGCTACTGTAGCCTCTGCTGGAGTTCGGAGCAGCTCTGGCCGGGTCAGCCGAGGACATGCGGTGACCTGTGCCCTCGGCCTGCACTGCCCCAGATAGGAGAGGCCACCAGAACGGCCTTGAATATCCTGGGAATCAATCTCCCACTTTTCCAGTTCTTCCTTCTTTTCCTTTCTCTCAGGCTCCTTAACCATCTCATTTGACCAAGACAGTTGAGGCTAAAAGTCCCCAGGACCTGCGGTGAGCAGGGGGTATCCCTCAAGTCACGTGCGGCCCGACACCCAGCTCACCCAGCTGTGTCCCCCTGTCAAACCCAAAACCCAGGCTGGTGTCCAACCACACCTCTTCCAACAGGACAGACTCACCTTGTCGAGGTCGTAGGACCAGCCAAAGGTCAGAGAACACATTTCCTGTCAGGCAGGAAAGCACTGAGATTATGCTGCTGGGGCCCTGCTCTTTTTTTTTTTTCTTTCAATTTTTTATTTAAATTCAATTAGTCAACATGCATCACGAAGGGGCCCTGCTCTTGGTGGCCCAGCGATGATGACTGGAGAGGGTTGTTGCAAAACCGAGGGGCAGTTTCTCCAACTCAATCTTGATTTCAAAAAAGATGTTTTGCTCACCACGACTTGAACTTGCCAGGTTGCATTTCTTGATTTTTTTTTTTTAATATTTTTTATTTATTTGACAGAGAGAAACACAGCGAGAGAGGGAACACAAGCAGAGGGGACGATGGCGGGAGAAGCAGGCTTCCTGTCAAGCAGGGAGCCCGATGTGGGGCTCGATCCCAGGACTCCGGGATCATGACCTGAGCAGAAGGCAGACGCTTAACAACTGAGCCACCCAGGAGCCCCGCATTTCTTGATTTTTGATTCAGCAAGGCACGCAGCACTGTCGTGTGACGTAATAATCATCATAACCCCCACTTTCAAAAACATTTGCACGTGGGCATTTTTCAAAGTGCTCTATGCCTTTCAAGGACAGCTCTGTCCCTGATCCTGCTAAGCTGGGTGGCCTGCTCTGTCACCAGTTATGGTTTCTTTGAGCAATGCCAGATGGTCCAACTCTGATCCAGGAACGAGGCAGAAAAAAAGGGCTGGTCTTAGAGATGGAAGAGCTGGATTCGAGTGTGTTCCCCCCTCCCCCCCATGGATTCCCCATCCCCCCGCCCACGGCCAGCTAATTAACTCTGTGACCTTGGCAAATCACTTTGCTTCTCACAGCTTCAGTTCCATCCACTGTGAAGTGGACTTGAAGATCATTCCTTCAGGCTCACCTCATGGTGCAGGTGCGAAGACCCAATGGGATAACACGTGGGAGAACTCTGTAGACGCTTGGAGCTGGGCAGGTGGAGCTTTGTCATAAATGGCAAGAAGTCTCATGGGCCTCCCTGACTGAGGAGGGGACTGTGCCTCTCACAGGTGCGTGGATGGGGGGAATAAGGAAGCCAGGGCCATCCCAGGCAGGGCTCATCCCAAATGGGTGGGCGTTTGTGTGTTGGATGGAGAAAGCTGGGTTTTAAAGGGAGATCTGAATTCCCATCACACCTCTGCCCCTTAGTTGTGACAACCCCAGAGCGATCTAACTGTTGAGTCCCTTAATGTCCCAGCAACTCCGTTTGTTACCTGTAGCGTGGGCCTAAGGACACCTTGTGGGGCAGTGGGGAGCACATAGTAGGGGCTCAAGAAATGTCAGCGCTGTCCTTCCCCCTTAAGCGGTGGGTCGGGTTTGTGGTGGTTCCGCAGTCTGGCAGATCAGGCTCCAGGTCCGGATCCGCTGCGTAGCTTTGTCCTCTTAAGTGAACCTGAGCGATTCTATCTATAAGTGGGGTTCGTCACACTCCCAGGTTTGTTGGGAAAGTCAAAGTCAAGGTGAGAAGTGAAGTGTGTGCGTATAGTTGGTCCTCAGTCATAAGAAAGGAGGCGTCAGTCATAAGAAAAGTGGTGACCAAAGCATGAGCAAAGCTCTGTGGGCTCCCTCCTTCCTCTCATTTGATCTCATCTCATTGCCACCCCATCTTTCCCTCCTCCTTCCTTTTTCTCCCCTGGGATGCTCTCCTCTCTTTCCTTTAACCAGGTGGGAAAGGACGGCTGTCTCCATCCTGTAGCTTTGGCCATGCAACTGACAAACCTTAGTGATCCTAACCCTGCTTTCACTTTTAAAAGCACATGACCAGAATGTATTACCCTCGACCAAGTTTCCTGTGTGCACCTGTGTGCACATGCTTCGTGCTAGGGGTGTCCCTTCTCCCAGGGCTGCTGGGGGGAGACACCACAGGCTCCTTTCTTGTGGGCCAAGTAGCTGCCGGGTAGACCAACTTGGAGACTCCTCTGACCCTTCTGGCTGCTGGTCCCCTTGCGGGTGGTGTCAGCCTAAGAGTTTCCTCGAGTGAGGGAGTCAGATAGGCCCCAGACTGGCTCCCATCTGAGGCCCCCCACCAGTCCCTTCTTCCTGACCAAGGGGGAGCCGGTCCTCAGGGCTGATGGGAGGGGCCTGCTTCCTGTACTCTGTGCAGAGTACAGCCCATTCCTTGGAGTGCTCCCAAGAGGACCTCACTCTGTGTCACTCCCATAGCTACTGTCCCCTCACTGGCCACCTGACCCCTCCCTCCTGGCCTCACTGATACCCCCCACACCTCATGTGCCTAACTAGGGGCTTATGTTCTCTGTGCATTCTTCTTCCCTCTCCCCCACCTGAGACTCAGGTTTCTGTGGAAGAGAAAAGTGGCATCACCGCCTCCCAGGAAACCTTACCCGCAGCCCCCCGGCTCCCCAAAACTATCCAGAATGGGCAGAAGCTGATACCTGTACAGGGATTCAAACTCAGTCTGGGCTGACAATTGTACTGTAATAACTTTGTATAGTGACAAAGGGCGAAGACCTGTGGAGGTGAGCATTTCATACTGTATAAAGATACTGAATCACGCGGCTGTACACCTGAAACTAATATCATAGCGTATGTCAATTACAGTTCAATTTAAACATCATTATGCGTAAGAAGTCCCCCATAGCTGGCAGCCTGTTCCTGAACTGCTGACTGGTAGGACAGGGTTTTGCTTGTGGAATGTTTAAACTGCTAATTCTTTCATAAAACCTACCACTATTTTATTTACTCCCTTGTTAAGTTGGAGGACTGCAAAAGCAAATACAGTAACTCTGGGAAATGACAATGTGCAGGCCTTGGGACTTAGCTTATCAGTGGGAGGCTCCCAGACAAATCCATCTCTAAATGATAAAGCAGCCCAGTTTCCGGAAGCTACTAGGACCTCTTGTGCTGTGAGGAGAGGCACAAAGAGAAAGGGGTCCAGTTCACAGTTCTGGCTATTTAGCCTCTTGGCAAGTGGGCTCTGAGTTGTTGGATCATAAAAAACATACCTTTTTAGGGAGACCTGGGTGGCTCAGCCAGCTGGGCTAGCCAGCCTTTGGTCAGGTTATGATCCTAAAAGTCCTGGAATCGAGTCCCACTTCGGGCTCCTTGCTCAGCAGGGAGCCTGCTTCTCCCTCTGCTTGCCACTCCCCTGCTTGCGCTCTCTCTCTCATTAAAAAAACAAAAATCATACCTTTTTAGTAAGAACATAATGGAATCTTTTTGTTAATAGCTAAAGTTGGAGCTCTTTCTTTTTTTTTTTTTAAAGATTTTATTTATTTGACAGAGAGAAACACAGCGCGAGAGGGAACACAAGCAGAGGGAATGGTAGCGGGAGAAGCAGGCTTCCTGCCGAGCAGGGAGCCCGATGTGGGGCTCGATCCCAGGACCCTGAGATCATACCTGAGCCGAAGGCGGACGCTTAACGACTGAGCCACCCAGGCACCCTGGAGCTCTTTGTTTTTAAAACATGTTTTGAAAACAATCATCTTGGGATAAAACCAAGGAGTTGTGAGGAAGTCTTTGCATCAGATTTTTACGATGCAGGACATAGATTCTCAGGGTTGCTCTGGACAGTCATGACCCGCGTGGCCAGAGTGGGTCCTCTGTTGGGGGAACCAATTCCTTCTTGATCTCCCCAAGCCCCCAAAGGTCCAGGGCCCATCCCAGCTCCAGAGCTGGGGCCACACCCCCTGCCTCAAACTTGCTGGTGACTTTGGCCGAGTCATCTTTTTCTTCCTTCCCTTCATCTCTCGGGCATTATGTCTCTGATGCATGATTCTCTGGCTGGCCTTGCACGTCCCCACGTAGGCAGCTAGCTGCAGGAGGCAGGCACCGGTAGGCTTGCTCACCTCTGTACCCCTCATGCTCAGCTCGGAGTCCGGTGAACCGTCAGCGCTCCGTAGTGGGCTGCCAGGTGAATGAGCCCAACGGCTGCAGCTCTGTGTCCCAGCTCTAGATTTTGGGGTGTTCTGCTTCCCTGGCCACCCCAATTCCAGTTGCTTTAGATGTGTGGCTCGCCATTAGGGAGAGAGCGCAATTCAGGGAGAAGCTAGCAAATGGGTAAGCAGCACGCCCTCCCGTCTCAAAGGGCTATTGTGAGGATTCCATGTGGTTGTATCAGACATGTTAGTATTGAAAGGACTTCAGAAGATTGTATCTGCTTATTATTTCTGCACATCTCTCCGACCTTAAATCTCTGCAACACCCTTACTGGGAGGACAGGATGCTCCAAGTCTTCCTACGACACCAGGAGAGGGTACAGAAAGGGTGCAGCCAGAGACCCACTGGGATATGCTATTCCCGCTCCTCTCAGTAGTAGGATCCCGGCAAACATGGCAGCCTGGACGAAACAGGAGTCCCTTTGCCTGTAGGTCAGTGGTCCAGAGCTTGTAGGGGAGACCCTACCGTTCTCCTTGCGTAGACCTCTGGCTCCCAAGTTGCTTTAGTTCTTGTGGTCTCCCAGCTGACAGAAGGGGCAAAGGGAGACGGGGAGCGCTCACCTAGTCAGGACACCTTCTGCCTTCATCCCCTGGGCCAGCACTCAGTCACATGACCACATCTGGCTTCAAGGGAGGCTGGAAACATAGTCCTTAGCTGGGCAACCACGTTCCTGCCCAAGAGTCTGTTACTCTTCCTTCTGGAAGAAAGGGAGAGTGGCTACTGGAGAGCAAAGAGCAGGTTCTGCCACCCCCGAGTCATGAAATCTGGTGAGAGCAGAACGTCCGTGAGCAAGGCGCTGCCCGGCTGAATACGTTTTGGTGTTTCCCATTACCCTCGGGAGAAAGCCCACGTTCTATAACGTGACTTGTAAGCCTCCCGTGTGTACAGCTCTCCAGCGGTCCATCACTCGGGAACCCTCTTACCCGCCCTAACCCGCTGCATGGAACCACTTTTGGTTTCCCCAGCGTGTCTTGCTTTATCTCAGCCGAGCTGGGCATGAACGTGCCGGGCCTTCCGCCTGCCTTTCCCCCCAGAGTCAATCCCCTTTCTCTTGAGCCTCGCAGCCCAGACGTTTGCACCCATGTGCTCCCGTAGGCCTGGGGGTCTCCTGAGCGCCAGACTCTTCTATGCATCTGTCCCCCAGACCGCCTCCATTTGAGGCCCCACAGGCACCTTACGCTCAAGTCCCAAGTGGGATTGTCATTGCCCTTCTGTCCAAGCCTGCTCTCCTCTTGGATCCCCGAGAATAACCCCACCACCCGTCTACCCAGAAGCCCGGGACAGAAGTCCAGGAGTCTTCTCTCCTTATCCCGCCACACCCTCTCAGCCATGCCAGCTCTCTGGCCCTTCCCAGCTGGCCCTTCACGGCTGTCCCGTCCGGGCCGTCCCCTCCTTGCCTTCACCTTGACTCCAGCTGCCACCCGGGACCTGGATTCTTGCAGCTGCCTCCTAATTCTGATTCCAGTCTTGTCCTCCCATCCATTCTTCTTGCTGCAGCCAGAGGTTGGTTCTAAAATAACAGTTCAGTCCGGTGTCCTCCTTCGTGAAACCCTTCAGTGGCTCTCCATTGCCCTGGTTTCTGCTCCTCATGGTGTCTCTTACTGGTCTGCTCATGGAATTCCTTGCTGATCTTTAAAGTGATGCCAAGCTCCCTCTAATAACCCTCTTGCATCATTCTGTGCTTTACCCCAAGGTGCTTCCCACATTCATCTGGCTGAGCCCTTGGACTTGGCTCAGAGGCTACCTCCTTCGAGAAGCCTTCCCTGAGCCCCAGGGTGGCAGGTCCCCCTCGCATGCAGTCCCTGGGCTGTGGGGAGCAGATGGACTTCGCGTTTCCTTGGCTGCGGGTCAGGGAGCTCGGGCAGCCCACTCTACGTGAGTCGGCTCGCCCACCTCCCCTGAGCCCTCACCCGTTTCTCAGGACGCGTGGCTGCTGCCCCGCATCCTGACCTTCACTCAGTGATTAGGGCAGTGGTGGAGAGGACACTGTATGCCCAGCACTCACTGTTCCTTTACAACAGAGTTCACACAACCTCCGTCATCCAGCAGACGCCGGTGCTAGCGGGATGCTGACTGTCCTCCGTAGGTGAGGAAAGATGCTTCCACGCACTTGGGACATGCTGGCTCTGTCTGACCCCCCATGCAACGCTTTCCATGGGTCCTTCTCTAGCCTCACCCTTCCCCCAGAAATCAGGGCCTCTCACAAAGTCCGGAACCATCTTGCTCCTTGCCTACTGGAATCCACAGGCCATTCTCTGTGGCCTTTTGCCCGGGCAGAGGTCCTGTCCAGCTTGTCCAGGGCCAGGGCAAGGATGGACAGACTGGCCAGCCCTGGCTGAACCCCGGGCTGAGGCTACTGGCTCCGCCTCTGTCATCCCGCGGCTCAGCATGGCTACTGTGCGGTGTCCTCTCCTGCCCCAGGATGCAGTGTTTCCCTGCAGATTCCAGCCTTGCCTTTTTCTGTGAAGCCCATACATTTACCGCATCAGCAGGAAGGTCTAAAGTGAAGGCTGGCCCTCCTTTTTCCCAGGGAAGAAAGAGGCCCTTCGTGCTTTGCTTGCATCCTTATTAAGAAGAGGCTTCACCTCTTACAAGTTGTCTGGCTCTGTGACCCTGGGCAGGTGCCTCAACCCCCTGAGCCTCAGTCTGCAGAGTTGTAAAGTGAAGTAAATACCAGTGAGGGTTAAAAGGGGCCCTTGAGGGGCACCTGAGTGGCTCAGAGGGTTAAGCCTCTGCCTTTGGCTCAGGTCATGATCCCAGCGTCCTGGGATCGAGCCCCATATCGGGCTCTCTGCTCAAGAGGGAGCCTGCTTTCCCCCGCCTCTCTGCCTGCCTCTCTGCCTACTCGTGATCTCTCTCTCTTTGTCAAATAAATAAATAAAATATTTTAAAAAAGGGGGGGGGGGCCTTGTGGAAAGCACCAGAAGAGTCCTGATGGTAGGTGTTCAGTCCATGGTAGCTTTCACCATTATGACTGTTGACTCTCTTCCCTCCGCCCACCTCTTGAGATTTCTGTGTTCCTGGCACAGGCGACGGCTCTTTCCTTGGCATCTCTCTCTTCCCTTTTTAAGGGCATTTCTGCTGCTCCAGCTGCCGTGGACTCCAGTTCAGACCCTCTCGGAGTCCTGAGATCCTGCCAGCAATCACAGCCCGGACCAGCCGGAGTCCTCCTTGAACATTCCTGTTCACTGCAGTCAGGGATCTGCCCGAGGTCTGTCCGGGGTGTGTCCCTGCCTGCTAGGGAGGGGGTGGGGGAGGGGGAGGGGGGAGACGGGAGGGGAACGACAGCTGCTCTTTTGTCAACCAGTCCCCAGCGGGTGAGGCCAGGGCACAGCCTGTCCAGGCCAAGAGCAGGAAACAGGTGGACTTTGCCGAGGCCCAGATGGGGGTAGGACGTGCGGAGGCCCATGTCTGGGCTTGAGGAGATGCGTGGCCCAGTGAGAAGGACTCGCTTCTGTGTTCCCAGGCCGCGGAGCCCAGAGGCCCTCAGCTGGGTTTCAGGTTGCTTTGGGAGGAGGCAATCGACTGACTCAGGCAGCTGTGTACTGAAACGTGCTTAGTCACCGTCCTCCTCTGTCTTAGGGTGCAGGGTAAGTTGCTGTAACAAAAAGACCCCAAAAGACAATCATGTCAATGAGGCAGGCCTTTTCCTCTCTCTCACAGAACAGCCAGGCTGCCCCCTCTCGATAGGGTGGCTCTGCCCCATGCCTTTATTCCTGAATGTGGTTTTTTCTCTGGCTGGTGGCTCTGCCATCCCCAAAGACTGATATTCTAAACCTGGGCCCTGAACAGGGTTAGCCAGGATCCAGGAGCTCTTTGAACCTGCGTGAGAAACCATTACATCTTGATGTCCACCAAGGAATACCTAAAAGTTGGCATTTCCTTCCATTATGACAGCAGGCCACAAACATGGGAGTCTTGGCAATACCCGTGACCTCATCTCCGACGGAAGTCATGGAGATTTTTGTATTCCATGTAGTTGGTGCAGATATTGTGAAATACCACTTATCCTCATTAACATTACTCTGAAAGCAGGGCGGTTATTGATATGAACTAGTAGATCGTAATCTTTGACATTTCTGTAATATTTCAATATAGCTGTTCTCCTTTGTAATCTTACAATTTTATTCCATGGATCTGAGAACGTTATTCTGAGAAGCACAACCTTCTGACTCCTCCAGGCAGCCCGAGGTGTCCAAGGCCCGACACCCAGGTGGCCCTGCCTCACGTGTGATTCCTTCCACTGCTTGAAACCAGGCCCCTGCACGCCAGCATTCCAGAAAGGGAGAAGGGTACAGGGGTGCAGGGCGAGCAAATTCCTTCCACGCAAGTGATCTGGAACTTGCACACTTCACCTATGTCACCCTCCACCGCCAGAACTCAGTCTCACGGCTACACCTAGCTGCAAGGGAGGCTGAGGAATATGCCTTTTCCCGGGGCAGGCGTGTGCACGGCAGGATTCTGTAGTTATGGAGGAAGGGGATGGATTGGGGGCCAACCAGGGGTCCTCCACAGTCTCCCACGATTCACGTGCCCTCCCAGGACCCAGACCTTCTGCGGCCATCAGCTTCTCACCGTGCCTGGTCCCGCCTCATGGCCACACCTCACACCCAGCCCTTTTCGCTTCCTTCTTATACCCCAACTCTCCGGCCTCCCTCACTTGGTATTAGGGTCTATAGTCCCATCCTTCTTTGCTGCCCATCTGGGTGCTCCGCTCCGAGGCTAATGCTCTCCTCAATCCCCACCCTCTGCCCACTGGAGTCTATCCCTCCTGCACTCTCTGTTCCTCTCCTGCGTCATCACTTCCCTCCTAAATTGTTCCCAGTGACAGGGGAAACACACCCTTATTTCCCCGTCCTCAGGAAACTTCTCTTGACCCCACTTCCCCTACCAGCTTTTGTCCTTTTCTTTGTCGGCCTTCATGGCAAAACTCTGCAGGACAGTGGTCTGTGCTTGCTCTCTACACTCCCTCTCTGTGTCTCTCTCAGACCACCCCAGTCAGCATTCCTTCCCCACGACTCTGTGGAAACTTCTAGTGACAAGGTCACCAAAGGCCTTCATGTTGTTAATCCACGGATCGCTCCCTCCTCCTAGAAACACTGCCTTAGGTTGGCTTCTGGGATACCACGCTCTCTGGGTTTCCCTCTGGTCTTGGGGTGGCTCCTTCTCCCTGACCTAGCACTGGCAAGCCCCGGAGGTCGGACCATGGTCCCCTTCTGTGTTTCCAGTCCCTTGGTGATCTCATTCAGTCTCACGGCCCTGGATACCAGCCATCTGTGGATGACTCCCATTTATATTTCTTCACCTGGACTTTTCCCCCCGATGACAGTCTCGTGCACACAGTTGCCTACTTGACTTCACGAAATGTCTCAAGTTTCACATGTCCAAATCTCAAATGGTAATCCTATCCTCAAGAGGTTCTTCTCCCCTCCACTTCCCCATCTTTCCAGCCACTCAGGCCAGAGATCTCAGAGTCATCCTTATTCTACCCTTCCCCTCACATCCTACTTCCTGTTGTCTTTGTCTTCAAAATCACCTGGAAACAGGCCACCTCTTCTCACTCCTCCACAGCCACCAACCCTGTCTCCCACCTGAATTCGCGAAATAATCTCTAACTAGTCTCCCTGGTTCAAGTCTTGCTTCCTATAGTTTATTCTCAATATGGTAGATGGAGGGATCCTTCCAAGATAAAAGTCAGGCTCCCATCTCTCTCTGAGTAGAATCCAAATTCTTCATGATGGCCCACAGTACCTGTCTCGTCTGGCTCCTGTCACTTCACTGATGCCTCTCACACATTTTCCCCTCACTCACAATAGGCCTTGTTACTGTTCCACTCACTCGTCAGGCATGCTTCTACCTCAGGGCCTTTGCACTGGCCCTTCCCCAGATAGCCGCATGACTCACTCCCTCCTCTTCTTCAGGGCCTTCTCATATGTCACTTTTTGCATGAGCCCCTCCTACACACCCCTAGCAAACCTGATCTCCTTTCCTGCCTTCTTTTTCTTTGTAGCACTTCTTAGCATCTGTCAGGCTATGATATTAGTTATTTTGCTGTAGTCTATTTCCCCTCAGTAGCATGTGGGCTTCTTGGAGGCAGGGATATTTAAGAATAGTACCTAATAAACAGTTGTTGAAGGTAGAAATGGACTATTTTCTTCTACCGCCCTGTTAGATCCTACAGGAAGGTTTCTTTCTCCTCGCCCCCAACCCCATGCTCCTTAATATCTCTATCCAAAAATGTTATAGTAGGACTGGGAACCCATGAGCATGAAACAGATTAGTTGGTGCATACCAAGGGCATAAAACAGACAAGGTGAAGTGTGTGTGTTTATTCAACATGCCTTTATTGAGTGCCTTCTACGGAGCACCCCCCCAATCCCCCCACTGCAAACACTGACATTATGGGGGAGACGGGTGGACGGCTGGTGTTTACAGTGCCCTGTCTACACAGGGGGAGTCCTGTAATGGAGGGAGGAGCCTGATGTCAGTCTCTACCCAGCAGGGACAGCAGGGAATGCCAGTGTAGTACAGTGGCCAAGGGCACAATCTTAGGCAAATGACTTTTCTCCAAGTCTCGCTGTCTGGGTCTGGATGTGGAGACACTTAGGCGACAATACTTACCACTTCACTTACTACTGTGGGGTTTACATGAGACAGGGATGGGTTTACCATGAATCTGACAAAGCTTAAGCATCAGGCCCTCACTTGCCCAGGCTCTTTCCAAGGCCCTAGCTATGTGTTCACGAGTTTTTTGTTTTATAAACTTTATAAAACCTTTTTGTTGTATAAAATCAGGTATTTTTTCATTCTTTATTAAAAGAAAAGCCTCCCAAACTGTTCAAGTGTCAGGCCCCACAAAACCTGAATCTGCCCCTGCAGGAGATAATATGCACTGTGCTCAGCATAGAGCCTAGCTTAAAGCCATCACTTAATAACGTCTAATAAAAGGCATGAAATAAATAAAGGTATTTATAAAGGGGGCGCCTAGGTGGCTCAGGCAGTTATGTGCCTGACTCTTGATTTCGGCTCAGGGCATGATCTCAGGGTTGTGAGACTGAGCCCCGCGTCATAGCCTGTGCTCAGTGGAGAGTCTGCTTGAGGATTCTCTCTCTCCCTCCTCCTGCTAGTACGTGAGCACACCCGCGCATGTGTGCGTGCATGGCCTCTCTAAAATAAATAAATCAAAAAAAATAAGCATGATAAAAGGGCTTCACGGAGGAGGTGTTGTTTGAACTGGGTCTTTACAGACAAGCAGGGGTTTTCCGGGTTCCAAACAGGGTATTGGAAACACAGGCGTCTGCCTGGACGTGCAGGGATATCTCCCTGGTCCCATTAGAGATGCAGGGTGCGCTTCTGCTTGGATAACGGGAGCCATCATTTGGTGGACACTTGGCATGCACCGCTGTGCTGAACTAACACATCTATCTGGTCTTCGTCCTCAGTTCCTGGTACAGAGTCCTTAAAACTCTTTTGCTCTCCCGAGTGAAGGGAGTGCTAGAGGCATCTTTTGTTGTGATCTTTGGTCTTTGACCTGGGTTCCTGACACGGAGCTCCTAAATCTGTTGTTTCCTGAATGACAAGGGTTACAGGTTACAGGAGTATTTTAGCCCGAGCTCCCGGATCCCTTGGGATTTCCCCGGGTTACGGGAACGTCTTTTGCTCTGATGAGGCAACTCTCGAGGGGCTCCTGGGTGGGGGCCGGTCCCCAGCAAGACGGAGCATGATTGAAGCTTGGCACTTTCAGTCCCACCCTCTGTCCCGTGGGGGTGGACGGGGGCTAGAGACAGAATGAATATCGATCACGCCTATGGGGTGAAGCCTCCGTAGAAATCCCTATGGTACTAGGTTTGGAGAGCATATGGGCGGGTAAGCACAGGGGGTGCTGGCCAGGTGTGTGTCCCGAGAGGCTCCGGAAGTTCCATGCCCCTTCCCCCACCCCTCGCCCTGTGCGCATCTTCACTGGGCTGTTCATCTGGACCCTTTATCACATAATAAGCCAGTAAATTTAAATAAAGAGGTGTTTCCTTGCGTTCTGTGCACCATTAGAACAGGTCCTCAAACCTGAGGATTGGGCTGCGGGAGCCCCCATCTCTAGGCAGTTGGCCGGAGTCCGAGTAACAACTTGGGACATATGCCTGGCTTCTGAAGTGGGGGGCAGTCTTGTGGGACTGTGGCCTCAGCGCTAACTCTGGGAAGTTAGGGTCAGAATAGAATTAGAAGGGGCGCCTGGGTGGCTCAGTCGTTAAGCGTCTGCCTTCGGCTCAGGTCATGATCCCAGAGTCCTGGGATCAAGCCCCGCATCGGGCTCCTTGCTCGGCAGGAAGCCTGCTTCTCCCGCTACCATCCCCTCTGCTTGTGTTCCCTCTCTCGCTGTGTTTCTCTCTGTCAAATAAATAAAAAATCTTTAAAAAAAAAAAAAAAAGAATAGAATTAGAAGATGCCCAGCTGGTGTCCAAAGAGCAGGAAAATCTCCCCGCCTTTGATGTCAGAAGTATCCTGTGAGTGTAGAAGAAACACAGGGTTGTTTTTTTTTTTTCCCTTTTAAGCTTTCCCTGTATTAACTTGTTAATCTTCACAGTAACCCATGAAGCAGATAGATGCTCAGAGGTACTGAGAGATCGAAGCATCTGCTCAAGTTCTAGCTACCCCCAAGAGCACAGCTGGGACCAGACCCAGCAGCCCGCCTTCAGAACGCGGTCGCTCAGTCTTCCCTGGGCCTGCCTCCTGTGGGTGGCTCCTGGTTTCCCTCTGTGCCTCCGGGATGGACTGATTCCTGCTTCCCCAGGGCCCTAAGTCCTTCTTATCCACCCGCCTGCAGTGTCCCAGGCAGCAACCCCCCCACCAAACTCTGCCGCCGGCGGGGGAAGGAGGCGGATGCTGGCCACCACCCACAGCCCAGCTCCCAGAGAGCTGGGGGCGAGGCAATTACCCGGAAGATGCAGGCAAAACTCCCATGGAGCCACAGGGCCTCCTTTTTTTTTTTAAAGCTCTGATGTGACAGTGTGGTGGCAGGAACCTTACCCAGTCTCTTTCCCAGCTCCCCGAACAGCGCAGCCCCTGAGAACCTGCCGCTAAGCTGCTCAGAGTATCCCTTTGCTCTCTGTGAAAATGAGAGTGAGACCCCTGGGAGGCAGCCGAACACAGTGTGTGCAAAATGAAAGCAGCCGGCATCCCTGAAGCCTGAAGCTCCTCTCTTTTCCCCTCTTAAATATACAAAACACCCAGATTTCAGGGCTGCCAGAAAAAACCTAGGTAGCTGCTCGATCCCTAGACCCTTCCGGAGGGATTATTGTTTGAATGAGTCAGATAGTCACCTTGCCTCGTGCTGGTAGGCTCTCGCTGTAGGCACTTAATAGATCATGTCCATTATGTTACATTTTGGGACAAACATGGCTTCCCTCATTTCTTACAGGCTTACCTCACAGGGACCCAGCTGACTGGAGCAGAGGACAAAAAGAAACTGGATAGAAATAACCAGAGCTCCTTGCGTGTGGGCAGCATCCTGCAACATGGGATGTGCCATTAACCCATTAAACCATTTTGTAGGTGAGAGCTTGTAGGGGCTGAGAGAGAGTCACAATTTCTCAAGGTCACCAGGTTGATAAGTGGCAGAGCTAAGACCCAAACTCAGGGCTTCTGGTTCCCATCCAGCCCCCTTGGTTAAACAATGCCCATGGAAACAGAGCTCTGACACTGTCAGCGCCTGGGCTCACGGGGGTAGGGAGGGAAGCAGAGCCCATGAGGTGGCATAGTTGACAATTGCTAGTTTGAATGTGGTGACTTAGTGTGGACTGGAGTTATGGCCTAGTCCACTTCTAGACCAGAGCTATGGGTTATGTAGGATCCAATGGGCCTCTTATGGAGGACTGTAGACCTGGAGGGTGAGGCCCAGGACCCACAGAGGACCCCACCCAGCAGAGATCCAAAGTCCAGTATCTCCACTATGCATCTGGCCAACAGCTGGGTTCTGTTTGGCTCCCAAAGTATCCTTTAAAATGTGAATATCTTTGCTAACATTTAAAAATTAGGAGAATTCACATAAACATTGGTGTTTATGTAAATATGTAAAGATGGGCAATATGAGGAGCTGAGCAGCATTGCTTGCCGTAGAAGGAATGTGTGCTCTCCAGGGCACCAAGTTCACGGCCATCCCCTACGGCTTTGTGATGACACTTGTCTGGCTCCTGTAAGCACTTTTGCTACAGAACAGAAACTCTCACCGTTTTTGAAGGTTATGGATAGAATTCAGGGGTGTCCAAGAAGTTGGGCGGGTAAAAATTGTATCTTTATTTTCACTAACCTCTACCCAAAACTGAACATTTCCTTCCAGTATGACTGTAGGCAGTGACCACAGTAATAATGGGATCTATGACTTTGTCACCAGAAGAAATCACAGACATTTTTCCTATCATATTAGAGGGTTTGTTTTTTGCAGATGTCTCCAAATGTCATTTGTGTTGATCGAAACTCTCATGTCAGGGCCTATCACTAGATCTTGTTTTTAGATGCATTTGATAAAGAACATATCTAGAAAAATGTTTCTAGGGCCGATGTCAAAGAAATTGCCGCGTATGTTTTCTTCTAGGATTTTTATGGTTTTAGGTCTCACATTTAGGTCTTTAATCCATTTTGAGTTTACTTTTGTATATGGCATGAGAAAGTGGTCCAGTTTCATTCTTTTGCACGTAGCTGTCCATTTTCCCCAACACCATTTATGGAAGAGATTATCTTTCTCAGTTATTTATTTAGCTCCTTTGTCCTGGATTAATTGACCGTGTAAGCATGGGTTTATTTCTGGGATCTCTATTCTGTTCCGTGGATCTCTGTGTCCACTCTTGTGCCCTGAGCCCTACTATTTTGATTACCACAGTTTTGTAGTGTATCTTAACATCTGGGATCGTGATTACCACCAGCTTTGTTCTTCTTTCTCAGGATCACTTTGGCGATTCAAGGTCTTTTAGTGGTTTCATACACGTTTTAGATTTGTTCTAGTTCTGAGAAATGTTGGTGTTTTGATGTGTTTTATGCATTTATTCCGAGAAAAACGTCCATGGGCTTCACCAGCCTGCGAAAGGAATGCAAAGCACAAAACTGGGACTCATCTCTCCAAAATATGGGTGTCAGATCCCTTGGGATGGGGAAGGCAGCTGTAGAACCGTTTGGAGAAGTGGGGCAGGAGGGACACTAGACACACACTCCCATCCAGTCCCTCGCACCCCAGGGCATGGGGCCCTCGGAGGTCTCCGAGAGCCTGGGGAGCAGTTGGCCCCCGGGCGGGAGGCTGTGCTGTGCTTCTGCGCTCAGCGGCCTGAGCCCCGGGCCTGGGGGGTGCGGGTCCTCTCTAAAGCCAACCACGCGCTCATTTGAAGGGAGAAAGCGGAGCTCCCCTGCCCCCGGCGCGATGCCCGAGGCAGCTGGGCGGGCGCCAGGAGCCGGTCTGCGCGGCCGGGGCGTCTCCAGCCTCACCGGCTGCGCTCCCCGCGGCTGCTGACTCACGCTCACGCTCGGACTCTCCCTGTCCAGCCGGGTGCACGCCCACGACGTGCCCTCCTTCTGGCTCCTCCGCCGCTTCCTCCCCGGCTCTTCCAGGCGCCTGCCGGCCCACACGCGCTCCCGGCCCCCCGCCCTCCTAGCAACCGCCCTCCGCCCACCCCGCTGCCGGAGCCGGAAACGGGCGGTCTGCCCGCTGCCTCCCGAGCCCTGGAAGCCTCCGCCCCGGCCTCCACCTCCCCTGCACTCTGCCGAAACCACCCTGCTGAAGGTCGACCGAGCCGGCCCTCCCGGCAAGGACAGGTGGCCCTGGGCCTCCCACTCCCGCTCCCGCCCCGCGCCGCTGCTCCGACAGCCGCCTCTTCCCGGATGGACCTGCTCGCTCCCCAGGTTTCCATGACACTGCACTTTCCCACGCCGCCTCCGAGTTTCTGACAGCTCGTTTCCTCGCCGCCATCGCCCCCTCCCAGCCTCTCCCCGTAGGCCCGCCCGAGGCGCTGCCCTTGGCTCGCTCTGCCTCCCCGGAGCTCCCCCGCCCCTGCCTCTCACTGCCTCCCACCGCCGCCGCCTCCCCAGTCCCGCGTGGCTGGGGTTTACAGTACTCTTACCCCATCCCCACCCCACCCCCACCCCACGACCGAAATCACTGGATGTCACAGTGGTGCCCCTGCAGGTGTTTAGGTGCCGGCTAGCCAGCCAACCACAGAACCCAGTGGGACGTCCAGGAGGAGGCAGTCCGCCTGAACCACTGCAGGTGTGTGAGAGGCAATCCCATGTAAGCCTGTAAGCCTGTAAGCATTCTGTAGACCCACTGCCCTCGCGTGGAAGTCCTGCCTCTGCTCCTTGCCTCTGGCAAGGTCCTTTGCTTATCCATTTATTCAGCAAATGTTAATTGAGCTTCTACTGTGTACCAGGCTCTGTTGAAAACACGAATGGAAAAACCAAGTGGCTCCCCCCAGTCTTGAAGTTTAGAGGCATGGCATTAATCAAATAATGTCCAAACAGATGCTCAACTGTGACAAGCCGCGTGAGGGACAGGCTCAGGCTGCTGTGAGACCCCTTATCCAGAAAGTCTTATCTGGTGGGTCAGGGACAGCTCCCTTGAGGACATGATCTCCAAGCTCAGACGTGAAGAATGAGTGTGGGTTTGCGAGGTGTGACAGGCTGAATAATGGTCTCCCCAAAGATGTCTATGTACTAATCCCTAGAACCTAGGAATAGGTTACCTTAGTGGCAAGACAGCTGTGATTTGGCTAAGGATTTGAGATGTGAGAGTCTCCTGTATTCTCTGGGTGGCATAGTGTGATCTCCTTTTAAGAAGGAGGCAGGAGGGTCAGAGTCAGAGAAGATGTGAAGTTGGAAGCAGGGGTCGAGTGATGACATTGCTAGAAGGGGGCCATGGGCCAAGGAAGCCTCTAGAAGCTGGAAAAGGCAAGGAAATGGAGTCTTCCCTGGACTCTCTGAAAGGAACAAAGGCCAGCTAGCCCATTTTGGACTTCTGAACCCCAGACGTGTAAGATAATAGATGTGTGGAGCTTTAAGCCACTGTTTGTGATCATTTGTTACAACAACGATAAGGGGCTAACACACCAGCTGAAGAGTGGAAAAGCATGTGCCAAGGCTGGGGCTGCAGGAGGGGTACCCTGATTCAAAAGGAGAAGGTATGGGGTGTGTGTGTGTGTGTGTGTGTGTCGGTGTATGTCAGTGTGTGTGAGGGGGTGGGAGTGAGGAGGCTGCACAGCTGGACGGGGGCAGACCATGATGGGCAAACAGCTATTTCAAGCAGCCATTGATTGATTGATGACCCCCTTTGAGCCTCAGATTCCTCATAAAATGACGACTTCATAGGGTCATCGAGAAAATTAAATGAGCTGGCATGCGTAATGAGCATAGCTATTAGTAAGTGCTCACTTAAGGTGAAGTCCTATTACGATCCTGTGGTGCTCCTACTGGGAACTCCGTGAAGCTCGTTTGGGGCTGTTGAGACCGGAATGGATGGGAGGACAGGGCTGGGGGCGGTTGTGCCCTCAACGAGAGCAGCGGACTTTTGCATTGGTTTGCGCATTGCGTTGGCTTCTGCTTAAGATCGTATTTTAGTAAAAGCTTCCTCAGCTAAAACAGTTTGAACCCACTGCTCTAGTCTGTCTCTGCTTCTTCCCGTGGGGACACCCTGGTGTGGAGGCGCCACCCTGACTGGTCTGCTTCGAGCCAGCGGAGAACTGAGGTCTCCGACCGTAATGCCTCCGTCCTTTGCGGTCCAGTGGCCTGGGCTTCAGGGTCAGACTGGGGGCTTCATGACGTGGGGTCCATTTGCCTTCATGGCACCTCCGGTGTTAGGTTTCCTTGCACCTTTCTTCGTGTCTGGCTCCCTTCCAGGACTCTGAGGCCCACAGGGACAGGAGTCTCATGTTTTGTTGACCACAGTATCTCCAGGGCCTGACCGTGTCTGACAACGATAATAACGGGAAACACTCTGGAAAACGCTCGCTCGGTCGCAGGCGCTGTTCTGTGCCCCCTACATGTTTTCATGCACTTCACGTTCAACCCTGAGTCACATAGTCCAGGTTGAAGGTTTGCGCTGACTGAATGGCTTCACACCACTCAGGCACCTGGGCCAGTCGCTTAGCCTCTCTGGCCCACGGTGGCCTCCTCTGTGAAGTGGGGGATGACACCATGGGCGGTGACGGTGGTAAGGGTAAGATGACGTCTGCATGCCTCCAGGCTGTGGGTCTGACCACAGCAGGCTCTCGGGAGAGGGGAGCCGTTAGACTGACCTCCTTCTCTGAGTGCTGAATGTTCTGGGTGTGGACAGGGCCACTGCTGTCCTCTCATCCCCTGAGCCGCAAGCCTTCCCTTCGTCGGCCCGGTCACTTCCTGCAAAGTTTCTCCTCACTCCTCTTCCTCTTTCTCCCCAGGGCTCAGTGCAGCACGTCTGCCTTTCTGAGTTCCAGCTACCCCCCACCCCCATGCCAATGAACCCTGCTGGCAGCTGCTTCCTCCGGCACCCCTACTTCCACTTCCTCCTTCCCTCTCAGGACCCCAAAAAGCCCCTACAGCCCAGACAGTCAGGTGTGACCCAGCTGGGATCCCGAGGGCCAGTGGAAGACCACGCCCTGCGCAATGGCTCCCAGGCCACCACTGTCCCCTCCCTCTGGCCTGGGTCTGCCTGCCAGCCTTTGCTGAGCGCTTTCCTGTGGCCCCCAGTGCCATGTGTTCCTTCAGTAGTCGCTAGACATCTCGCATGGTCTCTGTTCTTCACATGCCTCATATAAGTGCGGTGGAAGGACTCGCTCCTGTCACTTTCTTTTCTTTTCTTTTTTTTTTCCCAGTGCAAAAAAGGTGGTTTTTATTAAAGCACAGGGATAGGACCTATGGGCAGAAAGAGCTGCCTTCACTTTTCCTCTTATGGACTTCTGGAATGTGTCTCCTTGTCACCATGCCCGCCCCCACCCTCGCTGAGGCCCCAGTCCCTCACCTGGATGATCACAAAATATCATGGCCTGTCTCCTCTGGCCTTGTGCCCTCCCACTGGGCATCCGGGGGATCCTTTAAAGGCACAAATGAGTTCAAGGCACTCCCTTTTAGAGTGTCCACTGGCCTCAGACAGAGCCCTCATGACCAGTTTCACTCTCTCTCCATCTAATTGGATCAAGACACACTGAATTGACTTGTAGTGGCTTGAAAGGACTGAACTTTCCAGATGATTGAAATGTTCATCCTCCTGCTCACGACTCTCTCTTTCTTCTCCCGTCCAGCCCTCCTCTACCCGCTGGTTAATTCCTCCTCAAACCCAGATCTCAGCTGAGATGCACACCATCCCGGGAAAGGGCTCTCTGGCCACCTGCAGCCTTGGCCCCATGACCTCCTCTGTGAGCCCACAGACCCCATGCCCTTCCTGCGTTATTGTAGGGAATACAGTAGGGAATGGGGCCTGTTTGTTATGTCCCGACTCACCTGTCAGATCTCTAAGGGCAGGGCCCCATCTTTGCCCCCCAGGAGCCAAGCACAAAGCCTGGTATATTGTAGATGCTTAGTAAACACCTGTCCAGTTGAACTAAACTACTCTAGAAGCCCAGTCAGGCTCCCCAGTCTCTATCCCTCTCCAAATCCCCCCTACTGTTCCCTATAACAGAAGCAGTGGCTGGTATTTATTGAGTGTTTACTGTGTGCCTGGCACTGTGTTAAGTGCCTTATGCATATTGTTTACTCCTCAACAACCCCATGAGGTAGGAACTATTTTTCAGAAACTAAATCTCAGAGAGGTAACGTACCTACCTTAAGGCCATACAGCTAGACAACGTAGAGCTGGACTGGAACCCGGCTAGTTGACTTGCTTCTCAACCTCAAGACAATACTGTCCTCCATGCTCACTTGTTCCCCACATTCCTCACAAAGCCCTCTCCTTCCTCTGGCCCCCACGGTCCCTGTCTTGCTAGACCCTCCTGGCCACTTCCTTTACACGACTGCATCCTGATTGCACACTGCCCCGAACAGCTGTGTAGTACAGAGATGTCTGCACTGTTACTCTCTCTCACTAGGGACAAACTCCCCAAGGGCAAGGACCAAGATCCGTTTGTCTAGAACCCCCAGATACCCAGCCCAGTGGCACACATGTGGTTGGTGCCCAGTTAACATCCACCAGTTTACCAGTAAAACAAAGGATAGATCTCCAGGCTCCTGGCCACCTAAGGAGGTAGCTTGGGTGGTTCTGATCTCTCTTCTACTCCTAGTTCCATTTAAATAGTGAGGAGAAGTGTCCGAGCTCAAGGGCATTCCTTGATGGAGAACTCCACCATCTTTTTTTTTTTTTTTTAAAGATTTTATTTATTTGACAGCGAGAAACACAGCGAGAGAGGGGACACAAGCAGAGGGAATGGTAGCGGGAGAAGCAGGCTTCCCGCGGAGCAGGGAGTCCGATGCGGGGCTCGATCCCAGGACGCTGGGATCTGACCTGGGCCGAAGGCAGACGCATAACGGCTGAGCCACCCAGGCGCCCCCTCCACCATCTTTCTAACCTTGATGCTTCTGAATATAAAGGATTGCAGGGACCCAGAGAATTTGGGGGAAGGGAGTACCAAGGTTTGTTGATATCAAATTTGTGAGCAGCCTCTCTGATTTCATTTTTCTGTCCAGGGAGTCCCATTTTTAATCATAACATGTTCCTGGAAACAATGTCATAAGTCAGATCATCAAAAAAGAGATTATATTTAGTCAGCAAAAATTTTATGCCCTGAGCACTTACTATATGCCAGGCAGTGAGCAAGGTGATGGGAGTAAAGTTAAATATGACATGACCTCAGGGGTCTCACTGTCTGGCAAGAGTCATAGAGCAAGTCCTCACAGTCAAAGACACCCGAGCTTTGCATGTTCTTGCTCCCATCTGCTTCTGCAACTTCTCTCCAAGTGTTTCTAGAAGTTTCCACATGGGTTCATGTCTAAGTCTGGACATTGCTGCTAACACATAACTTCCATGATTGCTTTCCCCTCTTCCCTGCTCAGTTCCAGTGCAATGTGTACCACACCTCTGCTGGGCTCCTACAGCTGATGCTGAAGCAGGTCCTAGACCTGAGTGACGTCACAGAGCACGCCCCTCTCCTGCCAGTGTGGTACTCCGCCAGGGAGTTGTAGAGTTGGGCTGTCCCAGCCCCAGTGTCTTGCGGCACTTTTAGGGAACCTTTTAGGGAAGGCTCAGTCCCTGAGGCAAAGGCATCTGCCTGACCTTCTCTCCCCATAGGATGAGCTCTCACCCAGAAGGTTCCTCACCCCTTCTGTAGCATCCCCCTGACAGCTGTCCCACCATGTCCCTACGCAAGCCCAGACTCGTTCCAGTCTGGCCACAGACACAGCTCTCTACTCCCACCTGTTCCTCTTGCACTGCTGATTTATGTTCAGATTGAGAAAAAAGACAAGAAGGAAATATTCTAAGAGGTTTTGATCCTGGGAGATTTTACTCTTTTTTATACTCTGCTGTCTTTTCCAAAATTTAAAAAAATAAGCAAGTATCACATTTTCAATCCCTGCCCCCCATAAAAGCTTTTAGTTGTGGTAGATATGGTTAAAAGACAAAATTAACAATAAAAACTGTAGAAGCAAAGAGGAAAAAGAGATAAACTTTAAGGTGTCAAGGAGAAGGAGAAAAACTTCCAAAAGGAATAATGTTATATTTGCAGGTTCCTGAACAAATAGATGAATCATAGATATAGCCAAGAATATACCATAAAACTAATGTCATAGTAACTACAAATCTCCACAATTATTCCAAGAAGTAAAACTATTTTCCGGGCCCTACAAAAAATATGTAGCACATTGATTCTCTAAAAACCTTTAGAGAATTGTGAACTTTTAAGCCTATGTATCACATCTTAACTAACACACACAACTTCACAACTTTTAGACCATCCCAAGGCATGGTAGGTCAGGTACAATAAACAGTACACCTGTAATGGACTATGGTTTTGTTCCCTTTCCATTGTTGAAGTGCTCTATCTCATGCCTTTCCTCTCTCTGAAGCAAGGAGGGTCATTCAATAGCACTCCTTGGAGCTCAGTGCTGAGCACGAGGGGTGTGATTTATGTGTCTGTTTGCCATTGATACTGATGCTGCCTTTTTGACTGGAAGTCACTTTATTTTATTTTGTTTTGGGCTGACCTAGCATCCTCTCCTTCCCCTCCGTCTGTGGATTTTGAGCCACAGGCAGGGATCAGCATCAGGGTTAACGCAGACCCCAGGATGGCTGCGGGGGCTCCCCTCCCTGCGGCCCTGCCCGCAGCTATTAAGTCACTAGGTGACCTGCTCACTGCTTGCTCTGTGCTCAGAACCAGCTGCTGCCCTGGGCTCTCTTCATCTGGGACCGTGGTGAGGGAGGGATGGCTGGGAAATGCGGCGTAGGAAACGAACTTTGCTATGAGCTGCTTGGACCTCTCAGAGCCACCACCACAGACATGAGGGAGGGCACACTCGGCCTGGAATTACTACAGAGATGGTTTAATTGTATGGAATTGTTGCAACGGTGAGAGGTAGTATCATCCCCATTCTACAGACAAGAAAGCAGAGAACCAGAATCAGTGAACTTAGACCCTTCCAGCGTGTTCCTTTGCGAGGGCCGCCAGTAACAAACAAAGCTCACGAATTCCGTGTCTTAACCCTTCAATGGCCTCAGGGTTCCGAGGGCTGGAAGTCTGAGAGTAAGGTGTCCGCAGGTTGGGGCGGGGGCCGGGGTGAGTGGGGAATCTGTTCCACGCAGGCCTTGCTCCTAACTTTTGACGTCTGCCAACATCACCCCAATCTCCCCTGTCATCTTTGATGGTGTTCTCCCCAAGTGTGTGCCTCTGTGTCCAGACTGCCCCTTTTCATAAAGCCAGCAGTCCCGTCAGATTAGGGCACACTCTAATGACCTCATCTCAACTCTGTTACGTCTGTAAGGACCCTATTTCCAAACAAGACTACATTCTCTGGTATGCGGGGTTAGGACCTCTCTCGGGGGGAGAGAAGTGGACACGAAAGTCTCTCCGCTGAAGAGCTACGGAGCCCATATTCAAAACCTAGACAGTCTGACACCAGCTGTTAGCCAAACCCTATGCTGCTCGCTACCTGGCTTGGCCTGGCCACTGGGCTGTTTCCCCGGGGCCCCATCTGTCACGTGGAGAGCAGCGACCTGAGAGGGTGGAGCCTACCTACTGCCTTTGAGGATTGCCTAAGTACAATCTCGCATCTTCTGTGCTTTCCTTTGGAGGAACGTGCTGAGAGCGCAAGTCTTCTTCCCACGTAGATACCGATGGACATTTGCTCTAAGAAAGGATTACCCCCTCCCCACTGGCCACCTCTGCAGGAAGCCCCGTTCCCACCGGTGCACCTCAGACCTTTCCAGCCCTTCCTCTGGAGAAGAGAGAGGCCGTGGCTGTTTGCCTGCTAATGAGCATGACACCCCTCATTCTCTGGTTCTCGCAGTGACAGCCTACACCTGTCACTCCGTGTGCCAAGGGGGGAAGACCGCAGATGCTGCAGACACAGGGGAGGAGGAACAGGAGGAAGGAAGGTAGGCAGAGTGCTCCACAATTCATCATCATTTGAGTACCTGCACCTTTGTGCTCATATTTTTTTTTTTTTAAGATTATTTATTTATTTATTTGACAGAGGGAGAGAGATCACTAGTAGGCAGAGAGGCAGGCAGAGAGCCTGATGTGGGGCTCGATCCCAGGATCCTGAGATCATGACCTGAGCTGCAGGCAGAGGCTTTAACCCACTGAGCCACCCAGGCGCCCCTGTGCTCATATTTTTTTTAATTTTAATATAAAGGGCACCGTTAGTGCAACTCTCAATTAGACTTTGTCTTGGTGTTCTCACCAGAAGACCAACTCCGAACAGCAGTGCCTCAAACCTCACTTGGGTAATACTGGGATCAAGTCACCCCTTTTTGGGGTCTCAGGGGCCCCTCAAGATGGTGAAGCTGTCACTGAATGAGGCAGGCCCACCGAGGGGCTTGGGGTAGCACAGCCGTGCACCCAGGCCCCCCTTCAGGAAGGACTTGCTGCCTCGGCTGTGGGGAGTGCTTCCCTTGTGGAGAGCATCACAAGGCCCAAGGCCAACAACCCCCAGCCCCACCCCGCAGCCTCCCCCCTACAGTGACCAGCTGGGGCTGGGGTATAAAGGTCCAGAGTTGCAGTGTGGGGCAATGCTTACATGCTATTTTTTTGCAGATTCCCCTGCTCTCAGCCGAGGTTGTCCCTTGGGCCTAAATCAGAGAGCTCAACCTCTCCAAGTCACCCCAACATTCTGCCCTTCCCTTCCCTGGGTGTTGCTCTGAAGTGTACACTCTCATGAGCCCCCACATTCAATGCCGTCTCAGAGTCTGCTTCCCAGGAACCCGCCCTGGGACTGGCCTCATCAGAGACTCAAGTCCAAACTCAAGTTTGGTCCTGAAGCTGCAAAAAAGAGGCACCAAGCGTCCAAAGTCTACCTGTAGCTGGGGCTGGACCCCAAACAGCTTTCCTAGCACCTGGTCAGGATGCTCACAGGCCTGTCCAGACTCTCTTCTGTTCTGCACCACTCGAAATTAGCTGACCAGCATCTTTCTCCCTCCTTCTCTTCCACAGAGATCTATCGAGAATCTACTGTGTGCCAAGTACTATTCTAGACATTAGAAATATAGCAGTCTGAAAAAAGAGAAAAATGTTAAAGCTCCTGAAGCTTACATTCTAGCAGAGGGAGCAGATAATAATAAATCAGTAAAATCGTGTCACTTGGTGATAGTACTAGAGGGAGGAAAAAGCAGGGGTTAGAGAGGGTTTGGACAGGACAGAGGGAATAAAATGAATAGGGAAAGACTCATTGAATAGGTAATATCTGAGCAAAACCAAAAGGAGGCGAGGCTATTTGAGGATCAGTGCTTCAGACAGCAGAAACAGCAAGTGCAAAGGCCCTGAGGCAGAAGCTTGCTGTCTGTGTTGAAGGACAAGCAAGGAGGCCAGTGTAACTGGAGCAGAGAGGGAGAAGAGTAAGAAATGAAATCAGAGATCATGTGGGGGGATAATGGGACTGCAGGTATGGAGCGTCTTCTCGGCCACTGTGGGGATTTTGGCTTTGACTCTGAGTGAGACGTGAGCCATTGGCAGGCTCTGAGCAGAGGAAAGACATGATCAGATAAAACAGCTTAAAGAATCACTCTAGCTGCCATGTGGAGAGTGAGTAGGAAGGGTGAAGGCTGAGCAGGAGATCCTTTAGATGCAGAGCTCAGCAAATTCAGGTGTGAGAGGCAGAGTTGGCTCAGCCCTCGGGTGGGCCGTGGTCCAAGTAGTCATCTTATATCTGGGAGATAGAGCTAATGGGATTTGTTGTTGATCCTTCTGGGGAAGCCCTGTGTGTGGCTGGCAGGACCACTCCCGTGGGCACAGCCAGCAGTGTCCTTCCGTGTGACAAGCATGGTGTGTGGCCTTGGGGCCGGACACGCCTGTGTGTGGCTCTTGACTCTGTCCACACTACCAGCTCATCTTGAGTGGGTCACATTGACTCTCTGAGTCTCCCATTTCTTCGTTGGCAAACTGGGGGATCCTTCTATCATGGGATCATTGTGAAGAGATGATTCAAACTAATGCAGCCTGCCCTGTGCCCTGGAAATCGAGCAGAGGCCCATGGCTGGGGAAGCAGGCTGTGAGGGCGGAGGGGGAGCGCGGGAGGGACTTGGGCAGAGCGGGGGGGGGGGGGGGGGGGGGGGGGGGGGGGGGGGGGGGGGGGGGGGGGGGGGGGGGGGGGGGGGGGGGGGGGGGGGGGGGGGGGGGGGGGGGG
>CM053606.1:134182979-134282277 GCA_028646535.1 Procyon lotor | reverse complement strand
AGGGCGGGGGCAGCTTTTAGAGAAAAGATGGCCAGAGGGAACTCCTTGGATGAAGGCGGAGCAGTGGAAAATGGGAACACCCCCAAATTCTGCAGAGGATGAGGTCATCCCAGCTGAAGCCAATCAAAACTCTCCCTTGGGCAGGCAAAAAAGGGTTTTACTAGGCCAAAAACTGTGGAGATGCCTAGCAGCTGCCAAGAAAGGCGAGGCGAGTTCTGGGCCCAAGGCCATGAGCCCCAGAGGCCCCACCCTGGCTAGAAAAAGAGACTAGGGGAGCGTTGGGGGGCAGCCCAGAAGCCGGGCAGGGGGGCTGTCTGAATTGTCTGGTGGTGATGGGGTATTCTAGAAAAACCGTTAGGTTCTGGTCGCAGGCAGCTTACAGAGCTCTGTGTACAAGGGTTCTGCATTTTTTTTTCCTTAAGAAAGACAAAAAAACCAAAACAAAGCAGGATTAGCATTCCTTCCATCAGAGGTTCTACCAATTTATACATACAGTTTTTTCCCAGGAAACCAGGACATAGCCAGGGGTTAAACCAGGGATCCCTGCCCATCCGTCCTATTTAGAGAAAGCCTTGGTGTTGAACAGGATGTGGGTTCAGATCTTGCCGTGGCCGTTGACCTTGGGCAGGGTGCTTGACCTCTGAGACTTTTAAAATGGAGATCTCGTTCCTGGGAGCTGTTAACAGCGACTCTTCTCCCCTCCCCCACCCTGGAGGTGAGGAGAAGGCAAAGAAACCTAATGAATGTCAAGGTAGACGCTCGCAAGTGTATAGCTGGATCTTTCCCGTGTCATGAAAGCCGTGGGGGCTGGTCTCTGAGGGCCAGAGTGAAGAGGTGGGGTCTGGAACCTCAGGGAGCTGGGCGCAACCTCCCAGGGTCTCTGGAGCAGCACCCCAGTCCCACGGTGGGGATTCCTTATCTGATTCTCCCAGTTCAGATGCCGACGGCCTACACAGCGTCTGTTCCCACTTCAGCAGGGCCCTAGAGAAATGGGACAGAGCCCTTGGGAGAGGGAAACCCTTTTCCCAGTTGTCCTTTGAGGTAGAAATCCCCCAAACCCAACATCTTTGGGGGGCACTGATGTCAGCCAGAAGCAGGGCTGTGGGGCTTTTCTGATAATCTCTTCAAAGTGTCCACCTCCGGGAAGGACACCGCTGGCATGAGGCCAAGCCCCACAGCTGTTCGACACCTGCCTGGCCGAGGGAGGCTTCCTGTGTGCCCGCTTCTGGGGCCCTGGGGGCAGGGGTGGTGCCTGGCCAATCCCCTCCCCGTCGCCACCCTCTTCTTGCAGAGGGTGACAAATCAGCCCACCACCAGCAACCCCTAGAATCTCTTTCTTCAGGCCCGAATGGAAACCTCTCCTTCCCACTCCCCATCCCTTGCCTCCCTTCCTTCCTCCCCACCCCACCCCCCTTGTCTCTTCTTTCTCTGGTCTTGTCACAGGCTTTGAAAGGATTTGAGTCTTGTGTAACTTGGTAGAAGACAGAAACTCTGACCCCTCGTCCCCAACCAGAGTTTTTCAGGCCAACGTGTCCCAGGATTTTAGCACAGACATGAGGATCGCCCCAACCAGCCCAGCACCCTTTTATCGAGTGGTTTCTGTGTGCCAGGCACTGTGCCCAGTACTTCATGGGCATTATTTACTTCTGACAACAACTTTGTGAGGGAGACACAAGGAGCTCTAGTTTACAGATATGGAAATGGACATAAGCACTTGCCTAAGGTCATACGCAGCACGGCCTGTGTTGGGAGCCAGGTCTTATGACTATGAGCTTCAAAGCCTCTCCACCACCATGTTACACTTCCCAAAGTATGTTCCATGAATCATTCATTCCTCTAGGTCTGCCAGGAATGAGAGAGACCTGGGGTCAAGCATACTAGGGAGATGCTAGAGAGTCTCAGACCGATGAAAGGCTCTGAGAAGTCCTGCAGGGAGTAAATCCGTTTAACTCTCTCTAACCCGAAGTGTCCCAAACTTATTTGCACTTGGATCCCACCCCCTTTTTAAAAGGGACACTGTTACCATCCCTGAGAATGCTTTGGGAAATGCCACACAAGATCAGATTACCTGCTGTGTTTAGATATTGCCTGGGACATATCGGAGCTCGAAAAATATTGGTTGGCTAAAAAATGGTTTCTCCCCTTTTCAGTCATCCTAACCCATTCCCCACTATTCCTTTCCTTGAAAAGTCCCTCAGTTGTGGAAGATCCCAGACCTACAGATAACCTGCTCCTGATGTCATTCCTGGGTGGCTCTTCCAGGCCTCAGGAGTTGGTCATCTGGGAAGAAAATTCCAGTCGGGCAACTCCTGAGGCCTCCCCAAGTTCAGCCACTCGGAAGTCTCTGCTCTGAGGATAAAAGGAAAGGCCAGAGACAATTCCCTTCAGTTTCGGCCGCAGGAATATGGGTGTGGAAGAGGGTGTGGAAGCTCCCCCGGGCCCCCCTGCCCTCCATGTGGGACAACTCAGACCTTGAGGTGTCCTCCCATTCCCGCTGGCACAGCTCTGTTTTCCACCTCCCTTCACTCCCTTCCTCTGCATTGTCCACCCCTTACCCTCTACCCTCCTGACTCAGCCCGCCCACCGTGCTGGATTGGAATCGGAGGCCCCCATCGGGGACCGTGACTATGCAGCCCAGTTCCGCAGTTTCTGGTGTAATTGCTGCGGAGCGGAGATCAGCCCTCCCGTGCCTTGAAAGGCAGCCAGCGCCAGGAGCCCTGGACTGTCGCCCGTAGCCACGTAGCCACGGCCCTCTCTCTCACCCTTCGGCGGCACCCCCTTGGCAAGCCTCCTGCCCTGGTTCGGGGGCCACTGTGCCCCTGGAGAAACACAACCCCCGCTCACGGCAGACTCAGACTCCCAACTCAACCTCCCCTGCCAGCGCAGGCAGCGGCGCTGAGGCTTGTGGTCTTCAAGCTCCCACCGTTCTGGGCCCCGTGCCCACTCCCGACCCCAGGCCTAATGCTTAGCTCCTTGTCTACTCCTGGAAAACGAAATTGAGGCCACTGGGAACACACGATCGCCACCAAATTCTTGCTCCCCACCGAGTCCGCTACCACCATCCCTCCTGCTTTCCTGTTAATTTTAGAAGCAGGCCAAAATCCAGGTCAGATCCCCCCAGCCTATGAAGTCGGGTCACCTGGGTTCAAATCCCATTTATATCACTTCCTGGCTGTGTGATCTTGCGTAGGTCTCTTCATCTCCTCGGTGCCTCAGCTTCCTCATCGGTGAAATGGGACAATACTTGCCTTTACCTCATAGAGCTGACGGAAGGATTCAGTGAGATAAACCCCACAGATCACTGGGCACAGTCCTGACCCTGAGCAAATGGTAACAAGGGCTAGCTCTGTTCCCTCCCCCTCGGCCCCCTCCAGACTTTGTTCCGTCATTAAGAGCCTCTCCCTGCTTCTAGCTCATTCCTCTTGGCCCATAAAGATGCACAAGTCCCTCCATCCTAGAAATCTCTACTTGATCGTATGCTCCAGATTTCTCTTGTTTCTTCTCATCCAAACTTTTCAGAAGCTTTCTTTATCGGTTCACTCATTTCTTGATCTCTGGTTTGGTTCTCAGTCCACCCCAATGTGGCGTCTGGCCCAACCATGGTTCTGACATTTATCGCCATCACCAAGGTCCTGGCCAAGGCCGGTGGGCACTTCTCTTGGTCCTTGACTTCTGCCTACTGCACTTGACTTATTTGATCCTGTCCTCTTTTGTGACACAGCTTGGCTTGGGTGTCTCCTTAGCACTCCCTTGCTTCTCCTCCTACTTCCTCTATTTTCTCTCCTCCGTCCCCTCGGGGGCTCCTCACCCTCTGTGGCCCCAGGACTTCGATCAGTACCCTGGCTTTGTCCTTAGTTTATGAGTCTCCTCGATGCTCTCACGCTCCCTTTAAGTGATCTTAGTGGCAATTAGGGTCCCTGCTTCTGCTTGGAAATTGATACCCGTTATGGACTGAAGTGTGTGCCCCCAAATTCGTATGTCGAAGCCCAGCTCCTAGTGTGACTATATCTGGAGGTGAGGTGGGGTCGCTGGGAGGGAATTTAGGGTGAATATGATTATGTGTGCAAGGCTCTAATCCAACAGGACTGATGTGCTCGTAAAAGTGGGAGAGTCACCAGAGGTCTCTGTGGGCTCGCCCAGAAGGCACAGCAGGTCAGGAAGACAGGCCCCACCACAAACCAGCTCTGCCTGCCCCGTGAACTTCGGCTAGCATAGTGAGCCGCGAGAACACACATTTTGGTTGTTGAAGCCATGCAGCCGGTGGCATCCTATTCCAGCAGCTGAAGCTGATGTACCATTGATGTGTGTCCATTAGCTTTCCCTGTGTAACAAGCAATTCCAAAACTTAGTGGCTGAAGAGACCATTTATTTAGCTTACCTCTCTGCAGGTCCGCAGCTTGATCCGGGCTGGACCAGGGGGTCCTTCCCGTGTGGGCCAGGTCTGCTCACGTGTCTGTGGCCAGCTGCCGGCTTGGCGGGGTGCTCTTGGGTCACGGTGGCCTCCGTGGGGCTGGCTTGTCCCTGCTCCGTGCACTCCCGTCCCCCAGCACACGCTGCTGACCTTGTGTTCACGGCAGTGCAGCAAGGTTCCAAGCAAGCAAGCTGAGGAGAGGTTTGGAAGGAAAAGCCTCAAACTAGAGGCAGAGGTCTGGGTCTTTCCATTCACAGCCGGTACCCTGGTGGTTGACTTCTCAATATCGAGACAGGTTGGACAATGAACTAGGAATGTAGAATAATAATTAAGTAAATTCTGGGAAAGCACAGAGCATTTTCAAATGTCATTGACAGGACTTGATAGATGTGGCATGAGGAAGGATGAGGAAAAAAGGCCTCCCAGGCAGATGGTTTGGTGGACTGTATGGAGGGTGGAAATAATTTGCTGAGCACTTACTTGTTTTGAAAGATTTATTTATTTGAGAGACAGTGAGAGTGAGCGAGTGAGCACAGGGGGAGTGGCAGAGGGAGAGGGAGAAGCAGACTCCCCGCTGAGCAGGGACCCCTACAGGGGGCTCCATCCCAGGACCTTGAGATCATGACCTGAGCTGAAGGCAGACGCCTAACCCACTGAGCCACCCAGGCGCCCCCTTGCTGGGCACTTACTATATACCAGATACTGTGTTAAGCACTTTGCACACAGAGAACATTGAGGTGTTTGAGAAAATGTCTCTGAGCCGGATTTGCTACATTTGAGGCCCAATTCTGTCACTGACCTGGAGAAAGTTACTTAACCTCTCTGTGCCTCAGGCTTCTCATCTGTAAAGGAGGCACAATAATGCCACTTACCCAGGAGCCTGGCTGCCTCGGTTGGTAGAGGATGTGACTCTTGATCTTGGGGTCATGAGTTCAGGCCCCATGTGGGCCGGGAACTTAAAATAATAATAACAACAACAACACTAATAATGGCACTTACCTCACTAGGCTGTTGTGCAGATGAAATGAAATAATACATAGGAGCTACACAGAAATGCCCAACTATGTGGTGCCCCTATAAATGTCTGCCATCACTGAATCCGCACAATCAACTTTTGAGGTAGATGCCTTTATCTACATTTTACAGGAAAGGAAACTGAGACCTGGAAAGGTTAAATCATGGCCCTCATTTGGGGGGCGGGGAGTGGTGGTGAGGTGTGGCTTTGGACACAGGCAGCCATAACTCTGGATCCTATGCTCTAAATGTCTTTTCTTCCTTACTCCCCCATTCACTGCTCATCAACAGCAAGATAACATGTTTGACATTGAAGATAATGAATTTGTTTTTAGATTTGGAGTTACCTCGAGGACATCCCAGTAGAGACCTCTGGTCTGCAGTTGGGTTTGTATGTGGAATCAAGACATTGTTGGCAGATGGGGATTGAGTCGTGGGGGATAAGGTCACACAGGGAGATGATGTAACACAACAACAGATGAGGGGCTGGGACACATTTAAAGAGTAGATGAAGGAAAAGGAGTCTGAGGACAGGCAGCCAAGTGAAGAGAGAGAGTGGTTTTGGAGGGAGGGAGACCATATGTCTGAGTTTGCCTGGGAGAGTCTTGGTTTATGACAGTAGGCCTGGCATAATAATTCATTAGTGCCCTTTGTCACTTTAAGCTGTGGCCCAGTTTGGAAGACAAATGATAGATTCACCCTCCTTAGAGGGTCAAGGAGGTGAAAGCATCAGGGAGGAGGAAATGCAGGTGTAAAATATCACAGAAAGAACAAAAACATGTTTGCGAAGTGGTACATGGGAGTTAGATTTGGCAAACTGATGACCTTGAGAGAGGTTTCTGAGGAAAGAGGTGGCAAATATATTCACACTGACATCTGAAGAGGCAGCAAGTAGAGATAACACATATGCACAAGTTACTGTTTTTGAGATGAGGGAGGCAGAGGTAACAAATAGACAACTCTGTCCTGATGGAATTTATCGTGTGTGTGTGTGTGTGTGTGTGTGTGTGTGTGTGTGTGGTTTGGAAGAATAAAGCAGAGTGACATGCTGGAATCACTGGAAGCTATTTGAAGCATACGGTGGAGGTTGTGGCTGGGGTAGGGGGAGGTGGGAAGTCCTCTCAGAAGCTGTAACACTTGACCTAAGAATTCTGTGAAAAGAGCAAGCCTGCATCTGACGCTTGAGGGATGGAAACTTCCAGAGAGAGGTGACAGTTCATGCAAAGGCCCTGAGGTCAGGGTTTGAAAAATAGACAGAAGGCCAGTGAGGGTAGCAGTGGGCACCAAAGCAGAGGATGGTCTAGGATGGCTAGGCTTGTCATCCTAGGATGACAAGGAGGGCTTCCCATGTCAACTTTGGAAATGTGGGTATCTGCTCCTCCCTACCCTCAGACAGAACCGACAGAAGAAACAGAAACTGGTTTTGATGGAACTCAATGAATTATGTAGTGAGTTGAGTAGTGGGTTATCCACTTGGACATATCCTTTGTCCAACCGTAACCTGTGAACCTCTGAATGTAACCTTATTTGGAAGAATATCTGCTAATCTGTTACAGCAGCCACAGGATACTAATACGAACTATCCATGTCGAGTGCGGGGAGTGAGACAGAGATGTTAGCTGGGCGAGCGGCTGCATAGAACACCTCTCAGGAGAGAGTCCAGGGCTGGAGATAAAGCTTTCAAAGCCGGCTGAGCAGGTGGCAGTTTAAATCAGAGTTATTATTATTTTTTCTTAAGTAGGCTCCAACACAGAGCTTGAACTCATGACCTTGAGACCAAGATTTGAGCTGAGCTCAAGAGTCAGACATTCAACCGAAGGAGCTACCCAAGTGTCACTAAACCAGCTCTATTTTTGAGGCCAAGCTGGAACATGGCTCTGGAAGTTTTCTCAGAAGCACAAAACAAAAAGCTTCCCAGATTTTTAAAAACAGACTTCCCTCACCGATAATAACCAAACACCCACACTGGATATATCAATGAAAAGCAGTTTTCATATCAAAGAATCTGTTTATATGCATTTTAACATCTCCTGATAAATGGAAGAATATTTTTGTCAGATTATTTTAGGTCAGGAATGCTTGCTGTTCCTTGAACTTCTGCGTCTGCTGGGAGGCTAGCCCGTTTTACAGCGGGCACTACTGAGAGCACATCAGGAGGAGGGTTTATAGGTTAGAAGGAAGCACCAGAAACAGTGGTTATTAGTTGGTGAAACTGCAGTGCAAAAATTCCTCCTGATGCCCCCAGGAGGGCAGAGAAAGTGCTTCCGGGGCACGCGCTGTATTTGTACCTCCTCTTCATCACTTCCCTCCAAATGCGTCCCCTCACAGAGACTGCAGAAGGGATGTTCTGTGCTCTTAGCACCTGGTGTGCCTCTAACGTTGGCAGGGCCAGGGCCAAGAGTACGAATGAGGCCCAGATCATGCTTATGCAAGTATCTACCAATTATTAAACCCATAAGCCTTTCATTAGTGTGTAGTTTGTCTCTCTACTCTGCCAAATCACTTTCTAATGGAAAGTCCAGTATCAAAGTCAAAACAGTCAGGTTTTTATGGAGTTTGCACTGGAATGTGGATCGTGGGCAGGGCTCCCTGCTGACCCCTTCTCCTCCCACGACCTGCTCAGCAGTGCACCTGAAGGGGCTTCTCAGGCTAGAGGCTGACACCAGGGCAGAGGGCCAAGCATCGGCCACATGTGCCTAAAGTCAGTGCCCCAGGCCACCCTCAGGCCTGAGCATCGCAGCGGATCCAGAGGACCTGCCCAGAAAAGAGGCCCTGTGTAGGCCCTAGAGTTGGTTTGGGCCATTTGGAACTGGAAATTCTGAGATCTAGGGGAAGGGCTTGGACTCTGGATAGGTTTGGTCCCTTGGCCCTGTGGATTCCTTGGCCAGTGAAAATGGACACGGAGAACAGGAGCCAGGGCAGGGGTTCCTCTTGCCTGGGTAGATCTAAAGTGGGGGTTCTGGTCAGTAGTCACCCTAGCAAAAGACTCAGAGAAGGGGACCTGGCCACACTCACAAGTGGACTTTCTTGTGTATTTTTCAGTTTCGAGAAAATGCCAGGTTAAGAAATGAAATGCCGTAGATATTTTGAGCCCTGATTAGGAAACACTGTTATTATGCCAATATTTCATTGAGTTTTAGAAATCAAAGATCAAATCCCTAAAAAGTTTTGAATGTAGTAAAATAAGACATTAATGAAGCAGTATCTTGGGTGGCAATGCTTTCCAGAAGCTCTTTCCCACTTCTTTCTTCTTGCCTTCCTCCGCTCCCTCCTTTCAATTTCTCTCCTTCTTTCCAAAGCAGGAAGAGCCAAAATGAAAACCAAAGGCTTTGATGGGGTCAACTAGGGAAGTGCAGCTAAAGTACAAAATGAGAGGGCCATGGCGGGATTCCAGGAAATGTTAGTATTCAGTAATCAAGCCAAGGAAGAGCTTCTACCAAGGAAGAACTCTGGAGTGGGATGGGAAGGAGAGGAGAGACTGGGGCTCCACAGACTGGGGAGGAAAGAGTTCCACAGGAGGGAGTTGTCCAGAAGAACAAATGCCTCAAGAGGCCACCATCTTCCCAAGACCAACTGAAGCAAGCCTGGCCTATGCCTCTTCCGGCCCAACCTCTCAGCCTCTCTGGAGAGCACCAGCTCTTCCTCATCCCACATCTGGGCTGGCTCCAGTCCTGCCCTTTGCCTGTTTTATCAAGGCTGTCTACACCATTTGCTTCCCAACCTCCATCTCCAGCCCTGGTCTCTTCCTTGAACCTCTGGCAGAACAGTGAATCCCAAGCATGTGCTTATCTGGGGAGATGCTCACCTGATAATCATTCAATGAAGTTGTCCAAAATGGAAATGTTCACTAGTGTCCCTGACTCCCAAAGCAAGGACAATCTATTGCATCTCTGGAGAGAGAAGTCTGCACACGCAGCCCTTTACCCTGTGGTCTCCTGTACCCTCAAGACCAGAATGTTCTTCTCCTTTTTCCTACTCCCCAGAAATGCTATTTCCTTGGCTTAGAATGTTCTCCCCACATCCTGTTCTCTCAGATCAAATGTCACCTCTTGTTGAGGGTCTTCAGGCAGGAAGGGTCTGTGTGTGTGTGTGTGTGTCTGTGTTAACCTCTTAGATTTTTCATTTTAGGTTTTCATTGTGTCTTTTCCTCCACAAAAGTGTAAAGCTTGTGGGGAAAGTTTACCCAGTGTAATAAACCAAATCTAAGTGCCCCAAATTTTGTAGAACATAGTAATACTCTCTCATAGAAGTTTATTTAAAAGCTCGAATTTAATGAAACAATCAGGGAAGATTTTGTTCAAGAATTCTCCAATCTTTGTTAATCTGATTTTTTTTTTTTTTTTTAAATCTCCAGTCTCTCAGGAGTCAGCCGCTCTGGTTGGATCCAGGTTTTAAAAGGGCAACCTACTATCTCCTACTGTGGATAGAATATGAGCCTACATATTGGTTTCACGTATTTTGACTTTATTATAGTTATTTACTTATTAAATATTTATTTATGAAATAAATTTATTTATAAAATATTTATAAATAAATTTATTATATTTATATTATTTATTACAGTTCTTAGATGTTCTGCAAGTGTCTGGAATTTAAAATTTTTATTTTTTTTAATTTTTTTTTTTAGATTTTATTTATTTATTTGACACAGAAAGAGAGATCACAAGTAGGCAGAGAGGCAGGCAGAGGGGGGGGGGGAGGCAGGCTCCCTGCTGAGCAGAGAGCCTAATGCGGGGCTCCATCCCAAGACCCTGAGATCATGACCTGAGCCGAAGGCAGAAGCTTTAACCCACTGACCCACCCAGGCGTCCCTGGAATTTAAAATTTTAAAACTGAGCCCCTTCCCCAGTGTCTGTGGGCTTTCTCCTTCATCTCTAAACTTCATTCAAATGGTACCTTCTCAGGAAAGCCTTCCTTAGTCATTCTATTGAAATCTGCAGCCTCCTCCTCCCTGGTCATGTCATACATCCATTTTTCTCCATAGCACATATCACTGCCTGATATATTACATATTTTATTAATATTCTGTTAATTACCTATCTGCTCCCAATAAAATAAGTTCCATGAGGGTGGGGCTTGTTTATTGCTGCAGATACTGCCTAGAGCATCTGGCACGTAGTAGGTCTTTAATTATTTATTAAATGACAAATTTTTTGTCATTGGTTGACAAAGGACATGGTTTCATTTGTCATGTATGGTTTATCAGATACCTACCCTTGGCTCCCACCTCAAACTCACCCTTTCTAGAAACAAATTCTGACACCTTTTTATACCAATACCCAGGTTAAAAAAAATTGGCATCATTTTTCTTCCGCATTTCTTTGGTCTCAGCTACCAGGTTCCCATGTCTTGGCAGCTCCTGTGTTATGTCTCTCACTGATGCACTGCCCTTAATAGATGCTCAATAGATGCTAGGTTGAGGGCTGTAGCAAGGTTGCTTCTAGCATTTGGGACAGAGGGGAGCAAGGAAGATTTATTTTTCCTCCTTACCCTCTGCCCTATGGTATTTTAAAAATCAAGAGAGCTGTAGTAGACAGTGTTGGCTTCCTATCACCCATTTCACCCCTACTTCCTTACTTCAGGTGTCCCTCAGCCTCCATGGCCCACCACACGGGCTGCTGTAGTGAGGAGATGCTGACTCAGACGGTTCAACTTGGTTGTCAGAGAAAGGATGGGTTCTGATCAGTTTAAGCCATTATCTGCATGTATATCATCACCCGGCACCGGGAGCATAAGACCGAAGTTGACCCACTTAAACATTTTCTCTGTCCTCATAGATGTGGACAAGATAATGCCAACTGACTCTGGCAGCCATCTTGTGACTGCTAAGGGAAACAGGCAAGGACAAAGCTGTCATTGAGTATGGCGGGGCTGAGAGATAGTTTGGGTCTTTGATGCTCTCAGGAGCCCACCCTCTGTCTGCACTGCTGGTCCATTCATCCCCTTATTCTACAAATACTGATTGAGTATCTGCTATGTATCAAGCGCTGTTTCACATGCTGGGGATATAGCTGTAAATCAAAACAGACAAAAATCCGTACCTCATGGAAGGGAGTAGTGACAGATCATAAAAATAACTATAATACACAAGCAAATAATATATTAGACAGTTATAAGTACTATGATTAAAAAAAAAAGCCCAGTAATTTGCTAGAATGGCTTCTCAAACCCTGAACTCCTGTATGTGTTGTGTGTTCTTTTCAGTAATAAATCAAAACACCCCTTTTGGAAGTTGACAGTTTTTAGTTTGCAATGTGTAAGAATACATCATTGTGCACTGGAGTTGGTATTCTAATCTGATGTGGATTGAAATGAAAAAATTGGATTTTTTCTTATCCAACTGAACCCATTGTGCATCAGTGGTTGGAGACAGGTAGAAATTATGAAGGACATGGGAGCCTTCCGGGGTATTGGGACTTAAAAAGGCATCTGTCTTTGGGCAAGGGTAATTACCACGTGAATAAATCTCAGATCTGCCTATTAGTGTTGCAAAGTTAGCAGATGCAAACAAGGCAAATGTTAACAAAACAATAAAATATACACATGCAAACGTGATCGTAATTATTTGAAATCTGGATTACCCATGGACTGACAATGAAAGAGAATTGATGCCATCATGCATCACATATTTTAGAGATGCTCCTAAATTCTGGCATAAATTTATCCAACATCAGGCATCATTTTGAAATGTACATAGAATATCATATTAAAAACTATCAAAGTAACTTAATGGTATGATTAGAACACAGTGTTTCAGGAGAGCTCGACAGAAGCCAAATGTGTAGGATTGTATTTCATTGCAATGCCTAGAACTGCTAAGTTTATTGACAAATTGTCAGTCCCGACACCATAAAAAAAAAAAAAAAGGTGAAGAACGATGATCAAAGTAAACATAATGATTGACAAGGTATCTCTGTCCTGCAAAATAAATTACAAAAATGGCAGCCGATAGAAGGCCGCCATTTTTATCAGCACAACCAAGTGAAATGAGTCACTGCAAACTGGCAAACTCACTGATATTCTGAGTCCCAGTGTTCTCTTAGGGTTGTCAGTATGACAATTTACGAACTCAGTGAAGAAGCCCATGAAAATATTTTTAGGCTGCCAACCTTAGCCAGCTTGCACAGACAACTCACAGGTGCTTCGTGATACAGACTGGAAGCGAGAATTTGGGATAGGCCTGCATGGGCTTGTGGTCAGGTTGGCAACACCAGAGGACCATGTCCACCTTCGTGCTGTTACAAAGAAACAATTGCCCTCCAGAAAATGTACGAAGACTTAAGACAGGTAATTAATGAAGTTGATAAAATTGTCAATCATGTCCCAAACAGGCCGTGAAATAAATACCTGGCCTTTTTTCTTGGCTGTATGAAGAGACAGGTCATGACTGCAAAGCACCGTTTCAAATGAAAGCTCTTTGTCTTTTGATTAGAAAAGTTTTCGTTCTTTCTAGTCACAAAAGGAACTTGATTTGTTCATTGAAAACTTTCCCTAGGGGAGATACTGTGAGTGGACGGGCCTGGCTTTACAAGTTAATTTCTGCGCTCATGTCAACTCTGGTCTGTGCTGTTCCCAGGCAAGCGTAGGAGTGAGTGGTCCACCGTGGAGACCCAGGAGTCAGAGCGCGGGAAACCTGGCCCCACTGGCAGAGACCTTGGTCTGAGGAGTTGAGATTTTTGCCCTTGCCTGAAAGATTTGGTTAGTAACCCACCTGAAAATAGGAGGAGACACTTAGACAACTTAATAAAAGGGCTCCAGTGAGTTTTGTGGACAAGGAAACTCTCACGGCACCACTTTAGGACATCACCAAATAACTTTGGACCTTCTTAGGAAGAGCAGATTCTAGAGGTAGCTTCAGGTGGTTTCTTGAAACTGCTCTTTTGGTTCGTTTGGGTTTTTTGTTTTTGAATACAGTTATTTATATTGTTTTGTTTCACTTATGTCTCTTAAGTGGGAATTATTTCTCAGCATCTGATCCAGTTAGAGAAAACCATTAAACAGAGCAGTAGTCATTTACTAGAACTTTCCTTTGTGTAAGACGATGTTGTAAGTGCACACACTCATTTAATCCTCTCAATGACATTGGGAGGCAGGTATTATACTGTAAATAAGCGACTGTTATTATCTCCGTTTTATAGATGATGAAATAGGCACAGAGGTTAAGCATCTTGCCCTGAGTTGCTCAGGTAGAGAGACCAGGATTAAAGCCCAGATAATTCTGGCTTCCAAAGCCAAACTTTTAACCATTACGCTTTATATTTTAAATATATAAATGTGTGTATATATATTTAAAATAAGCGATCCTTTACTGCTGCTGAACAAATGGACAAGCCTACTGGTTCAAAACAACATGATTTTATGACCTTTGCATCACAGAGGTCAGAAGTGCAAAGTGGTTCTCATGGAGCTAAAATCGAGGCATACTCAGGGCTGCATTCCTTCTGGAGGTTCTAGGGAAAATCTCTGTCCTTGCTTTTTTCATCTTCTAGAGGTTACGTGCAGTTCTTGGCTCTTAGCTCCCTTCTTCCATCTTCAAAGGCAGAAGCCTAAAACCTTCACTTCTCTCTCTGACTCTGACAATGGTTCTCATGTCTCCCTCTTTTGCTCTAAGGATGCTTGTGATTATATCTGGATAATCCAGCATAATCTCTCTATTTTAAGGTCATTGACTACCAACACTAATTCCATCTGCTACCCCAATTACTCTTTGCCACATAACACAATATATTCATATGTTCCAGGGATTGGGACGTGGATGTCTTAGCAAGGTCATCATTCTGCCTGCCACTACTTTCTTAGTTCAAAATTCAAAACTTAAAACACAAGATGGTGTATAATGGAAAATCTCCCTTCTATGTCTGTGTCCTGGTCACAGACAGGAAGCTCCCTTCCCTAGAAGGAACTGATGTTATCCTGTGTTCTAGATTTATTTTTATGCATATAAAGGCAAATAGGTATATTAGGGTTTTTAAAAAACTTTTACCTTCACTATAAACACTGTTCTACATATCGCTTTTTTTTTTTCCCATTTAAAAAATATGTCCTGGAGTTCATTCAGGTTGATACATAAAGATCTGTGTCATTCTTTCTGTGTCTGCATAGTCTTTGATTACATGGATTGTATCTCATGTTGTACTGACTTTTACTTATCCCACAGAGTATTTAGGGGTCTCCAGTCTTTGAGTTGCTTTGGATCTTTTTTGATACAAACAATGCTGTAATGGCTTTGTACTATTACCTGGCAAGTGTCGAGTGTGCCTATAGGGTTAACCCCTAGAAGGAGAATGACAGGGTCAAAGAGTATGTGCATTTGCCATTTCAATAGTTAGGGCTAAACTGCCTTCTTTTACTCTTTCAGGTTAGGAATTAAAACAACAACAACAACAACACTTAAAGAACTTATGTTTATCTAACAAATGTAATATATATATCTTGATGCCTAGGTATATGCTTTAAAATTTTCAGTAGTTGTGTTATTTTCTCTTTTCTTTTTTCTTCTTCTTTTTTTAAGTAAGCTCCATGCCTGGTGTGGAACCCAGTGTGGGGCTTGAACTCATGACCCCGAGATCAAGACCTGAGCTGAGATCAAGAGTTGGACACTTAACCGACTGAGCCACCCAGGTGCCCTGTGTTATTTGCTTTTCATTATTTTCTTTTAATCCTTTTAATATTTCAAGTTTAATAACCTATTTTATTTTTATTGTAATTTTAAAATTTCCTTCTGTATGGTGAGAGATTCTGGCTTTCTGTTTACACAGTACAATAAACTTCCATTTAAATATACTTCTTAAAAAAATAAATATACTTCTTTATATTAAAAGGGTGAGATGATCTAAAGTATGTCGATACTGATACCAATGGTACCTTGATATGACCAAAAATTATGAGGGAGGTTTCCTAATGGCTGCTCCCTCCCACCAAATCATTATCACCTGTTTAGTTTTTGTTGATGTGTTTTCCATAATAGAGAATCGTAGTCCATAGCAAGTCCCTTAATAAAAAGAGGGGGGCGAATGGCAGAGCAATCTTTGTGATATTCTCAAATGTTTTTAGCTCACATCTCCTGGATGGAAGCCAGAAACTCAGGCACCCCACAAAGAAAAAGTCAAAATCAAATGGATAAATTGAAATAATTAAACCCAGACAGTCCTAGAACATTAGGCTTCCTGCTACTAGTAAGGCGACAGCTTTTAGGGAAGTCGAGCCTTGATTCATGTGGTATAAACACGCTCATCTTTTTCATCCTTTGCTACGAACGCTCAGCCTGTCTCTCCCACCCACTTTGTAGACGGCGGGTGGCAAACTTTAATCAGGGCTCTCTCCAAGGGCCTACCCTTCTTGTGACCGAGCATATTACATTCCTTCCTTGAGAAACGAGGGGATGCAAACTCTCTTTAATATTTGCTACGGCAACATTCCCCAAGGGAGGTCTACAGAAAATAGTTTTGGAGGACTTCAATGAGTACTACTTGGAAAAGAAATTCTATGAGGAGATGTTTGAGCCACTTTGAGTTAAAAGCTTCCTTTAGTACAGGCTGGCTCAGGGCATTTATTGTGCTCTCTGCCAAGAACCATGAATTCAGATGATCTCAAAGGACCCGCATTCCATGGACCACCAGGTGTTCAATGGTACTAGCCCAGACAAAACATAATTAGGAACCTAACCTGAACTTGATAACACGCTCTGAAAGCTGAAGTTGGAATAACTGGGGTTATCTGCTTTTTTGGATTATCCACGTGGTGAGAATTTCCAGTGACCAAGCACATGCTTTGTGCCAGCCACTGGGTTGGCATCTCAATGAATCTCATAACAACTTCTCAACAAAGAAGACCTGCAAAGGTCTTCTTTAATCTCTACTTACAAAAATAAATTAAGGATCAGAAAGACTAACTTGGTTCATTCATTTAACAAATGCTTATTACGAAGCTCCTGCTAAGTACTGGGCCTGACTCATTGGCCCCACACCCCTAATCACCTGCAGACTGGGCCCCATCATCAAGAGCGGACATTCTTGGCAAACAGACACACAAAACCTAACCGAGCTCCGCACATGTTTGGGATTTACTGTGACGTGGTGGCTGCGAGCAGGGCTCTAGATTCTAAATCTGTTGAAATCTCAGCTTTTCCATCTGAAAAACGGGTTTTGAAAGGAAACCTAACATCAGAAGGAGGTTGCGGGGATCAAGTAAAGTCATACATGGGGTATGTTTCATATGGAGCAGTTACGCGGAAGTTTTCAACAAATGTCAGCTTGATCTGTGGAGCAGGATGTGATCAAGTGTTCAGACTATCTGTGAACACACTCCTTATCTCCTCTATCCAAAATCACCAAGAGAGAGAGGAAGGGAGCAGAAAAGGAAAGAAAAGGAAATTTTAAAATGTTGATTTTCAAAAAAAAAAAAAAAAAATTGTTGATTTTCTGGTTGAATCCATTTCGGGTTGGTAGGGGTGTTCTAGAAATGGCTTCCATGTAAAGTAAAATTCCCCACCTGGAGACCTTAGCTCACAGGAGGTTAGAGTAGCTCTCCTGAGGGAAAGCATTTCTGGATAAGAGCACAGAACCTTCAGAAGGGCACTCAGAATGATAAAGCAAAAGAAATCTGATGCTAGACCTGAAAAATCACCACTAATGGGAACTGAGCTGATCTCTTTTAAAGCCTCTAGTAAGTCTAGTTGAGTGGGCAGTTCCTAGTTAAAGAACAGACCTGGACATGATGGGGACTTCATGATGGGTGGATCAGGCCTACCTTCCCTGAGGTCCCTGACCAATCTGAATCCCACCAAGGTTGAGTCTACCAGGCATTATAAGCCTCTCGAGATCATTTCACAGGAAGATCCCAGAGCTGCCTATGAAGAATTCTTGCAAAAAATAAAAACAAAAAATTGAGCCTGACTCCAGTCAAGTCTCTAGACTCAGTTTGATAGGAAACCCAGGGGAAAGAGAACATGTGAAATGACACCATAAAGATGCAACCCACCAAGCCAGAGCCAGGGAAACTATAGGACAAATGAACAAAGAAATTTTGTTCAAATAAATGGTTTTTCAACAAAGAAAGGGCATAAAAAGCGGGTGGAGTGGGGAGGGAATTGTTAGAGATTTGATGGGATTGAAGAAATGCAAAGTGTGGAATTGTCTGGATTCCAATCAAAGAAAGCGACTGCAAAATGGCATTTTTGGAGGCCATGGGGGAAAATTGAACCAACTGAATAATAACTGAATCCAAGGATATTATTATTGTATCTTACCAGCAGGGTATTAGATGATGTTAAAAAGTTCTTAGTAATGTTAGGTGTGATAACAGTATCATGTTATGTTTTTATTAAAGTACTTAGTGGTTAGAGAGAATTCCTGACTTACTAGTGAGATGATATGTCGTCTGGAACTCACTTTAAAATATTCCAGCAAAAGCGAACAGACAATTCAACGAAATCATTTGTTTATGGAAGACTGGATGAAAGAGGGGGGTGATGCTTGAGGCTGGGTCTTGAGTACAGCGGCCCTCATTACCCTTCTCACCACATTTGTGTGTGTTTTTTAATTTCCATAAAAGGTAAAATGAATGCAACTAATTTTTAAAATCTTGAGAACTGAGCTGAGTGTTTTCCAGGCTCAAATCAAAGGGAAACCGGGTCCACGGTGAGGTTCCAAGGGGTGGCAGGCCTGGGGAGCCCCACTGGGCTGCAGTCTCTTGGCAGCCCAAGGCGGCTGCTACCTACCTACACAGACGACAAAGGCTCCCCGTGCGGCCCATTGTCAAACTGTCTATTTGACATGCTGCACTGGCTTCTATAATGTCTAACTATCTACAGAGCTAATTAAATTATTAGATTCAGAGCTGTGAGATGGCCCAGTTTACATGCAAAGAATCCCTCTTCCCAACACTGCAGCCACCAAGTGAATTCCCCTTGAAGTCATAATTAGTCATCCGGAGTGATTCCCAATCAAGTTGTGTCTCTGATAAAGAATTCCCAATTTGCTCCTAACACTTCCCTCGTGGTGAAGTTGTTTATTGGATTTCAGCAGGAACAGCTGGAGGCAGGGTGGACTGGGACAAAGCCTTCTCAGTTTGGCCTGGAAGGGCCGGTCCTTGAGATAGGCTGTCTGTCCAGTTAGCGGGGCCTCTATTGAATCACCGGGGACTGAGTTTATTCTTCTTCAAAGGCTTGGACAAGGCTGTTGAGTGTGGCTCAGAAACACGAGTGACCGTGATGAAGGAACCGTGCGCCGGTCTTCTCCGCCACCATTCCTCAAGGCCAGAGACGGGGCCTAACCCCCTTGAAGAGAAGCGACAGGGAAGCACAGCACGGTGGGAAAAAGCCGCAGGCTTCCAGCAAGTGCCCACATTCCCCTCAGCTCTCAGGGTCCTCATCTATAAGATGGGGGCTGAACAAAGAGATTTCAAAGATTCCTTTCCAGCCACAAAATGAGCTTAAGTGGCTGGAGTTCTTTGGAGAAATGGCTTCAAAGCTCATCGTGAGATGTTGGCAGTTTCCATGGCCCACAGCACAGTATAGCTTAGTGGTCAACCAAGGACCCTGAAGCTGGAACACCTTGGTTCTCTTGCTGCTCCCACTCTCACCAGCAGGGTGACCTTGGGCGTGTCACTTAACCTCTTGAGCCTCGGTTTCCCCTCTGTCAAACGAAGATAACAGCAGGCCTTTCCTCATAGTTTTTATGAGGACCAAGGAAATGGATGCACATGAAATATGTGGAACTTAATAAGAATAGTCCAACTATTGCCATTCTGCTTATCAAGAGTAGTAACACTTCACACACCATAAGCCCTAGGAATCATGCAGGATGCTGTTGCTGTTTTGGGATTTGGTTAGACCCTCTGCACTGACTTTTAGAGTCTATAAGACAGGCATTCCTATGAAATCCTTGGCGTTGACAGTGGTAACTGTTATGATAGGAGGTTGCATTGATCTCACACTTTATTTCCTGGACTTACTTTTTAAGTCAGCAGGTTGGAAGAGCATGAGGTTGGAAAGGATTTCTAGGGTTTTCCAGCATAAGCCTCAGTCAGAAATTCAAGTCTCTGGGGATGCCTGGGTGGCTCAGTTGTCTTACCTGGGGTCATTCTCGGTTGCGGGGGGCACTGTCCTGTGCGTGGTACGGTGCTTCGTAGCATCTCTGTCCTCTGCCCACTCGCATCCAGCAACATCCCTCCCCCATCCCCAGTCGAGGCAGCGAAAATGTCTCCAGGCAGTGCGAGTGTCCACCGGGTGGAAGACACTGCCCTAAGTTGGAACCACAGATGTGGACGTCCAGACCATCGGCATGGACTCAACACCTCATTCCTGCCCCACCATCATTGCTTTCTGTGCTTTGTGTGCTCCCACCTCAGAGCAGCAGACCTGACAATCCCATAGCAGGATGGACAGGAAATGCATGGCTATGAATTCAGGAATAGGTGATCCCTAGAAATCAGGTAGGTGGGCAACTGGCATCAGGATTTTTCCACATGGGTCAGTATTTTCTTGACAACATCAATTTTGTCAATGAAATACATTCTTAGTATGCCTCTATTAAATGTCATAGTTGTGAAGACTGCAAATGGCAGAAAAATGCTCACAACAATGAAAAGAGCAGGAGAAAGCTGTAAGGGCATCTACAGCGGCAAGAGGCCTGATGGAACGAAGGTAGTGGGATTGTGGGTGATGTTTTCTCCTCTTTCTGAATTTCCTATAGTGTAACTTCTATCATACCTTTGTAATTTAGTAAAATTTCAGGTGGTGTCCCCAGACATGGGTTCCTGTCCCCCGACCCCCCTCTCCAGGTCGTGTCACCAGAACAGTAGTAACCCCATGCCCTACAATTACTACCTGGACCTCCTGATTTACCACCTACATCCACAGTTTGACCTCAGACAATGTCATCGATATGGCCTATGCTGTCTCTAGGTTGCCCTTCATATGTTCACATGATGAAGTTGATTAAAACTCAAAAATGGCTACATTATTTTTAAGAAAGAATTAAGGTTTATTCTTCTGTGGCTTGATCCCATTTGTGAATCTGAACCCAACAGGTGCCTCGAACCTCCCTGCTCATCTCCGAGCATCCCATCTCTTCTGAGGCCGCCCAGATCCAGGAGGGACCCGCCCCCCGCAGTCACGTGAGGACAGTAGGCCCTGCCCCTAACCTGAGCTGGGCCAATCAGGTTCTCTTTCTCAGAAATCAGGAATTTTGAAGCAAGAAACGCAGCCCTTGTACTGTTACATAAGTGGCAGTTCTCTAAAAATAATAAATTCCTGCTACTTGGATCCTCAATTTCTATTCCTTCTGAAATGTGGTTGGTCAGTTTTGCCTGGAATCCTCCCCCACCAAAAATAATAACGATTGCATTGTTTGTTTCAACTGGCTCTAATTGAATTTTGCTTCTTGCAGCTAAAAGAATCTTAACTCCTAGGTGTCATACTTGAGAATCCGTTATTATTCACACGAGTATCAGGCCATAAGTGTTCTGTTCCTCTTCCCAGTGGTGATCTCTTTTATGGTCGCATCTTAAGAGCAGGAATATCGGCTTCGGTCAGACTGATTTCCTTCTCAGCTCTGCCTCTCAAAGCCTGAGTTTTTGCATGGGAGGTCAGTGGGCACTTACCGTTGTTGTAGGGGATGGAGGGTTTTAAATGAGGGGCGTGCACAGGGCTATTTCTGAACACAACACCCCCTTTCTGCCTTACATTCTGTCTCAAGCCAGAAAATATTGGTTCTTCATTAATAGTCCAACCCCCCCATCCCATTTTGCAAAAACAGTCTATATGTTTCTCCAGGTGCTTCTTACATTTTTTGTTCTCTCCCTAAATCCCAACACTTGGTTTGAAGCATGTCTTCAAGGCTTTTGTTTTTTTCATCCAGGATTTCCTGGACCTTAGAGGTGTTTGTTAGGTTTCTTCTGACCTAGAATTCGTGTCTCACACGAGTCCTTTACAATAAGTAGTGGTTAATGGGCTTGAAACATCTTTGGAGATGCTTTACCGACATCCCATACATTTGATCTGGAAATAGTAGTTACTGGATGCTTACTATGTGCTCTGCTCGAGTTATCTCATTTAATCCTCATGCAACTCTATGAGGTAGGTGATGCCATTCTGCCCATTTTACAGAAGAAGAAACCAAGGCTCAGAGGAGTTAAATAATCGGCTTGACGTCACATAACTAGTAACAATTAGAGTTGAGTCCAGACCCTGCATGTTTAACTGCTAAGTGTGCTGAATTTTCTGTCTTTACATTCCTTAGGACCAACTTCCTGCCCCGGCCCCAGTGAAGGATGAGTCAAGCACCATGACACGCCTATGTATTGTGGGCCCGGAGCGAAGGTCTCTGTATCCAGGGGCACGAGGGTCCTTACTTGCAGTGCCCCGGAGCACACCGTGCTGCTCCTCCCCTGAAAGTTCCGGCTTGTGCCGCCCACCGCTTTCGCTCAAAGTTACTGCTACTTCTCCTTCTCTCCTTCATCTGCAGGCCATCTACATCCTCAGCTTCTTTCCCTTCTGTTTATTGCACACTGGCTGTGGGCCACAGGAATGTGCGGAACATAAATCACAACACACAGCAGCCCTTACTCTCATCGTTAGGCTTCACACACGCCTGGCGCCCCGTGGCCAACGTGGCGCCCAGCGATCCAGCAGAGCCTGTGTCCAACCCCTCTCCACCCCGCCCCCTCCCCGCCTCCGCCTCCTCCCTCTCTCCCGCCCCCTCCCTCACAGGCTCCAGCCTGAGTCCCTTGCAGCTGTGGGAATACTCTCAGCTGCTCCTGCGTCAGACTTTGCACTTACCATTCCTTCTGCCTGGCTTGCTTACCCCCTTCCCTCAGTTCTCTACTCAAATAGTCCTCAAAAACTATGCTCTGCCCGCTTCGTAAGTGATCTCCTTTCATCCCCAGCAACCCTGTGAGGTAGGGGCCATATTGGGTTAAGGCCCTACGTAATCACCAGTATCTGACCATTTGACTTAGAGAAAAGCCATTTCATGTTGTTCAACCTAATATTTTCTTTTCCCTATTTTACAGAGGAAGGAATTGGAGCTTAAATAATTTGGCAAAGGTCACATTGTGATCAAGTGGCAGAGCCAGGATTCAGTCTTTGCCCTCTCTGGATCCTTAAACTCCACACTCTTAGTGTCTAACCATTTGCCTCCCAGACCTTCCCTGTTTCCTTCTTGGAATCCTGTCCTTTCCTGTTTTCCAGGAGCATGACATACCCTCTATGAAGCTGGGGTACCAAGGAACAGGGACACTAATGTTCTGACTTTATTCATTTATCTATTTTAAAGATTTTATTTATTCGACAGAGAGAGAGAGATCACAAGCAGGCAGAGAGGCAGGCAGAGAAAGAGGGGGAAGCAGGCTCCCTGCTGAGCAGAGAGCCCGATGCGGGGCTCAACCCCAGGACCCTGAGATCATGACCTGAGCAGAAGGCAGAGGCTTTAACCCACTGAGCTACCCAGGTGCCCTGATATTCTGACTTTAAAAGTCCTGAACCTTTCAATGAATGCAGAGTTTGCCCACCGTCTCATGTCTCTGCTGCCATCCTGCTCCACGCCCCGGGTAAGTGACCCCAGGCGGCCAAGGATGTGCCCTACAGACCAGAACTGTGCTTACTGAAAAGTACAGAGGCATTGGGTACCTTGCCTGAAAACAGAAAAGTGGCTCAGAAAATGTGGAAGAGCCAAGAAACCTGGCTCAAGAACACTGAGAAGGCAGAGAACTCTCTTCCACTATACCTCTCACCGGCCAAGCAGAAGCCTCCCGAGGCAGTCAGCCCACAGCCAGCGGTGAGGGTCCACATCAGAGGAGCATGCAGCATGAATATGCACAAGTTGATGGCTTTTAGGGAGCACCAGCCCCCATCCCTTCTCGCCCCCAGCATACAGGCAGTCCGAAGGCCAGATCTCGCCCAGGCTTGGTCTTGTTGATGCCATTTGAATATCATTGCCAGATGCTAGTGTGTGCTACAGACTTTACCAGTTACGGCAAATCTCCTCAGAAGAAGAGTGACTCCCATCTTCTGCTTAGTGCTCTGGCTTTCCAGGTTTGCCCAGATTTGGGCCCACCTCACAACTCATTATCCTACCGGGGTCTTTGGTACTTTGAGGAGTCTTAGAGAATGTACCACGGAGGGTCATTCCAGAGCCTACCTCACTGCCCTGCTCAACATGCAAGTCCATTAAATGTTCTTAGGCTTAGGAGTCAGAGGGTATCAGACCTTTTGCTTTGTTTTTTAAAAGATGGCTGATAGCTGTGTGAAGGATGGTTGAATCGGGGGCAGAATCTGAACAGGGGAGACCATTTCAGGGGCCATGGCTTTAGTCCAGGGAAAGATGGTGTTCACTTGGCCTGGCCCGGGGAGCAGGCCGTGGAGGGAGATGGGAAAGAAGGAGCTCAACAGATATTGTTGCGGTGTCTGCACCTGCGGGCGACGGGCTTCTAGGCGAGCCGAGCGGGTACTCGAGAGGTCTATCCTCTAATCTCAACCACATGGCTAGCGGACCAAGTCACCCTAAAATCCTTCCCAACTTGGCATGGAGTAAAAATGGCACGGCTATGGCTGTGGGTAGCAATCTGCAGTGTTGAGGAGTTGTGACCGATTCCCATGTACATGGTCTTATTTGATCTTCACAGCAACCTTGGGAGGTACATGTTATTTTTCCTCTTTTAGATATTAGAAAACCCAGGCACAGAGAGTTTAAATGATGGATTCAAATACTAATCAAATCCCATGGCTTTGGAGTTCAAATGCAAGTCTTCTAATTCCAGAACCTACCTGGTTCTTCTATCATGAGAGTAGACACATCTTCTGAGCAAAAGTGCCAAGGAGACTATAATGTTGAGACTAATAAAATGGATAAAACTCATGCTGTTATTTTTAAGTAAATAAATATCCATGTTATTAAATCGAAGTATAATGATAACAACACTCCACATCTGAATGCTTACTGTGTGTTAAGAACTGATTGAAACGCCATGTATATAATCGTAATCTGGTCCTCACAGGAACCCAGAGAGGTAGGTACAACTATGATCTCCGTATTACATATGGAGAAACTGCAGCACAGTGGTTAAATATATTGTCTAAGTTCACATGGCTCGTCCACTGTGGAACCGGGATTAAAACCCAGGTCACTTAGACACCTGAGTGCTTTGGGGTAGATGGTCTCTCAAGAAAGAATATATACACAGGTGCTATTCTATGCATAGGAAGCTTCTAAAACTCCCTATAGGAAGGAAGACCAGAAGCTAGAATGGGAGGGGAGGATACCAATTCTCACTGTCTGCCTTTTCCTATCACTTGAATTTTTTCACTCCAGCTGGCCACCAACACCCATTCTCCCCCTCTTCCTTTAATTATAGAAATCCTGAGTGCTAGCTGGGCATGTGGGAGCCCACCTAGAGAGTGTACTTCCCAGCCTCCTCAGTAGTAGGTATGACTGTGTGACTAAATTCTAGCCAGCAGAATGAGGGCAGAAAGGATATATGCAATATTCTGTGCCATGTCCTTAAAAGGAATGGGTAAGATTACCCTGAAGTTTTTCCCTCTGGATTGCTGGGATGTAGACCTGATGGCAGGAACTCAAGCAGCCACCTTGGACCTAGAGACAGAAGCAATATATTGAGGATAAGAGAACTACCTTATCAAATGTAGAGAGTCTATTTCTTGACCTTTACCTGAGGGGAAAAAACATCAAATTTCTATCATATTTATTTATTTATTTTTAAAGATTTTATGTATTTTTTTAAACAGAGCACAAGCAGAGGGGAGTGGCAGGTAGAGGGAAAGGGTGAAGCAGGCTCCTTGCTGAGCAGGGGCTTGACCCCAGGACCTTGGGATCATGACCTGAGCCGAAGGCAGATACTTAACTGACTGGGCCACCCAGACACCCCAAATTTCTATCATATCTAAACCACTATACTGGTAGATCTATTTTTAACGAGTTTCTATGTATCTAACACATGCATATATTGCCTTTTACAATGAGAAAACAAATTTTAAAAATCATGACATAGGGAACATAACCACAGTTATATATTTGAGATAAGTATTCCGTGAAATAGTAAGTGTTTATTTATTTATTTAATTTGAGAGAGAGAGAGAGAGAGTGTGTGTGTGTGTGTGTGAGGGCTGGGGGAGGAGCAGACAGAGAGGGAGAGAGAGGGAAACCCAAGCAGACTCCTCATTGAGCATGGAGCCTGACTCAGGGCTCAATCTCACCATCTTGAGATCACGACCTGAGCCACAACCAAGAGTTGGATGCCTAACCGACTGAGCCACCCAGGCACCCCAGTAGTAAATGTTTAAAAAACAGCTCTACCAGGGTGGGGGAAAGCCCTGATTTGTAGCATTTTCCAATTTCCCTGGTATAAATACTCCTCCAGGACTGATTTCAAGCTACCAGTGTGAGGTCACTGGGCACAAAGTTGGGAAGAAATGGTACACAGTTGGCTCTCAAGAGTTAGTATGAGCTACCTCTAGCATACCACTGCAATTATCCTGGTGACCTTTGGAGAACATGCTTTAAATACTAATTACAACAGACTCTGTACGTGATCAAATAGGATTCTCAGGAGCCTCTAGTATAGATAAATTAGAAAGATATTTTTTTTTTATAAAAGGTATTTCCGTAACTGTAAGATATTGCTTAAGTCAGAAAACTTAACAAAACATGAAAGATACTTAATTTGACTTGTCAACCTATGGGTTTGAACTCTCTATAAGTTTCAGACTTACTATAATGTAATATAAAAAGATGAAAGCTACAAATGATGTTGGGAACACATAGTCCTTTAACAAATGTTTATCATACCTGCTAGAATGGGAGGGCAAGAGGGAAATCAAATATGGCCCCTGCCCCTTGAAACATTGGTGACTTCTTTTTTTTTTAAGACTTATTTATTCATTTTGGGGGTGGGGTGCAGAGGGAGAGAGATAATTCTAAAGCAGATTCCCCGCTGAGTGGGGAGACTGACATGGGGCTTAATCCCAGGACCCTGAGATCATGACAGAAGCTGAAATCAAGAGTTTGTTACTCAACTGACTGAGCCACCCAGATGCCCTGAAACACTAGTGGCTTTAACATGCAGTGTCTAGGGGCCCCTGGGTGGCTCAGTGGGTTAAGCCTCTGCATTCGGCTCAGGTCATGATCTCAGGGTCCTGGGATGGAGCCCCACATCGGGCTCTCTGCTCAGCAGGGAGATTGCTTCCTCCCCTCTCTCTGCCTGCCTCTTTGCCCCCTTGTGATCTCTCTGTCAAATAAATAAATAAAATCTTAAAAAAAAAACCAAAAACATGCATTGTCTAGAAACAAAACTCCATTTATCAGTTGGTAAGATTTCTGATGGTTATACCAAAGAAGGGTATTTCTCTCTGTCCAAAAACATAAATTAAAATGAAGTCTTCCTTATTAGTATTTTAATTTAATTTTACAGAAACTTCCCCTCATCATAAAGCAGTGGCGAGTTCTACCAAGAGCATACTCCACAGGAAGAAGTAGAAAGTGGGTAAGTTTGGGGTGCTTGGTTGACTCAGTCGGTTGGGTGTCTGACTCTTGGTTTTGGCTCAGGTCATGTTCTCAGGGTCGTGAGCTTGAGCCCCGTGTTGGGCTCTGTGCTGGGCATTGAGCCTGCTTAAGATTCTCTCTCTCCCTCTCCCTGAGCCCCTCCCCCCACTCAAGTGCTCGCGCTCTCTCTCTCAAATAGGTAAATCTTAAAAAAAAAAAAAAAAAAAAAGAAAGGGGGTACCTTTGGGAAGGGCTGACCACACAAAGCAATCACCACAGTTACAGCATTTTTAAGTCTGAAGGACAGTGAGATTACAATAACAAATGCTGGAAACTTACAGGGCTTCAGACGTTTCCCTAAGATAATGGTGGAAGCCCTATTGCCTCACCAGGTCTCACAGATGAATTTCAAAGAATCTGGGCTCACCAACATCAGCTTATCAAATTTCCCTAGATCCTTTTCCCATAAACCAGGGTTAAAACAAAAAAATACACCTAGGTAAAAATAGCTGAAGAAATGCTATATCATGGTCTGAATTCTTTTACTTCAAACAATCCTCTACACTTAGAATTTGCTTTATGTAATCTAGAATCTAGTATTGTAACCCATGGTTCTGACTGTAAGGTCTGATTGGGATGGGAGTCAAGCATCAATCAAGATCCACATGAATGAATATCCCTGGGGTTACTGCTGCATTTGAGAGAGTAGGAGCCATCTCTACTCTCTAGGAGTTGCATAGAAACGAAAGGAGAAGCATGTTGGATCCCAGGCCGTCTTGCTACTGGTGTCTGGTGTCATTGCAGAAGTCACCAGTGGCCCGAGTAAGTCCAGCTGGCAGAGGGTTGGATAGCCTACGGGGCTACCCTAGGCTTATCTTCTTGGCTGCGAGCCTCTGAGCTGTGGGGCTGTGACCGAGCCGCCGGATTCCATACAAGCAGAGACTGTACACCCCCAGTGACATCCAGCCCATCGGCAACGAGCTTCTGGACAATTCTTTCAAAAGATGGATGGACACCTGGAGCCAGACTTTATCAGACTTACTGAAGTTTGACCCTTATAAACAGTTCAGTTTTCCAGAGTTTTCTGGCTTGCATGTGGTTGAAAGTGGGACTGTGCCAAGTTCTGAGTCCAGCTTTGAAATGTTTATCCTCACCACCTGCTCCAGAACACGAGGTGAGTAAGTGGCCAAGGCTCATGGGCTGGGTGTGTGGGGGGCTGCCTGACACGCCAGGGTCACATGTCCATACAGATGGCCACCGGCCATGCTTTTGGGCTTGTAGCTCCTGACAGTTTCCATTTTTGGCTCCTCTCACAGGCTGTGGTGCAGAATGATATTGGGGGAGTATGTTTTCTTGTGCCTACTGCCATCAGTCAAACTGTGTGCCTATAACCATGTTCTTCAGAGTTCCCTGGTGCTCAAGTGCAATGACAGTGAAAAAACCAACTTGAGGTACAAAGGATTTACTTGAACCCTAGTCAACAAAAAATTACTAGTGCCTTCTAAATACAAAATACTCTCAGGCACCTGTGTGGCTCATTCAGTTAAGCGTCTGCCCTCAGCTCAGATCATGATCTCAGGGTCCTGGGATCAAGCCCCTCGTTGAGCTTCCTGCTCAGCGGGGAGCCTGCTTCTCCCTCTCTCTCTGCCTGCCTCTCTGCCTACTTATGCTCTCTCTCTCTCTGTTAAAGAAATAAAAAAATTTAAATAAATACATATGTACGTGCATACATACATACAAGGTACTCTCCTGGGAAGTATGATGTAGGGGGAGACACTACAAAGAAGTAAAACTGGGTACAAAGACAAAATAAAAAATTCGGTCCTGGCTTTTATGCAGCAGAGCAAGCAAGATTTGAAATAAGTACTTTCGGTATCTGTCCTCCTCGGGGAAGTCTGATCACCATCCCCAGCCCAGTCCAAAGTATTTAGGTTAAACCGCATTTGTGGCTGCTTCTCCACTCAAAAAGGTAGAGTGCTAGCAACTGTATTTGGTTCAACCTAATAATCAGTTCTCCCAAAGCACTTTGCCTCTTCCTCTGTGTGTGTGTGTGTGTGTGCGCGCGTATTTTCCAAGCAGTGTGCTGGTGCTGCAGATGAAAAGCTAAAAAAAAAAAAAAGAAGAAAAGGCCTAAATCAACAAGGTCGATGTCCACGGTGAGCCAGAGTCTCAGTGAAACACACTGACCGAGCAAATTTCATACTGTCAAGAAGGGTTCACGAGTGGTACTACTGGCATTTTCGATCAGGTAATTGCTTGTCGTGGGGCTGGCTGAGCTGTGCCTTGCAGTAGATGCCATTGGTATACCGTCCACCCCCACCCCAGCTGTGACAAGCAGAAATGTCTCTAGACATTGTCAGGTGTCCCCTCAGGAACAAAATCACCCCAGATTGAGAACCACTTCGATAGATGTGCTAAGGCGGCAGGATGCCAATGGGTGATTCAGAGAAACTTCCTGGAAAGGATGACAACCGGGGCAGGTCTTGAATGACATGTAGGAACTAGCAAGGTGAAGCAAGGCAGAGGCCACTGCACAAGCAAAGACATGACATCTTACCCACACTTTACCTTGACGAGGCACAGGTGTGGCCCACACGCGAGTGAAAGCCAGCTTTCAAAAGTGAACTCATACAAGATATATTAGCCAAAGTACGCACTCTTTAAAAAATAGATCTCGCTGAGTCTTGGTTTCTGATATAAACTTCTTTCCTTGAATTCCTCCACCTTCAACAATACTTGACCCAGATATAGGACCTTGATGAATTAAGTGAGGTCATTCAGAACGGTTTTAATGTTCATGCAGAAGCAACATCAAGATTTATAGTACCATCTTTTGGCAAAGTGCTTTATAAGGGCTTTTTTTCTCTCTATTATTTTCTTTTTGCATTAATGTTTTAAGTACCTAATGAGATGTTGAAAACACACAAAAATATTTTTTTGTTTTTTATTTTAATCCCAGTATAGTTAACACACATACAGTGTTATATTCATTTCAGCTGTACAATATAGTAATTCAACAATTCTATACGTTATTCAGTGCTCATCACAAGTGCAATCCTTAGTCCCCACCATCTATTTAACTCATCCCTCACCTATCCCCCCTCTGTTTGTTTTTGTTCCCTGTAGTTAAGAGTCTGTTTCTTGGTTTATTTCTTTCTCTCTTTTATTTTTTCCTTTGTTTTGTTTCTTAAATATCACATATGAGTGAAAGCATAGAGTATTTGTCTTTCTCTGACTGACTTCTTTCACTTAGCATAATACCCTCTAGCTCCATCCATGTTGTTGCAAATGGCCAGATTTCATTCTTTTTTATACCTGAGTAAGGTTCCATGGTATTTGTGAGTTTGTGTGTGGGTGTGTATCACTTCTTCTTTACCCATTCATCTATTGATGGACACTTGGGCTGCTTCTATAATTTGTCTATTATAAATAATGCTGCAATAAACATAGGGGTGCATGTGTTCTTTTGAATTAGTTTTTTATTCTTTGGGTAAATACCCAGTAGTGCGATTACTGGATCACAGGGTAGATCTATTTTTAATTTTTTGATGAAACTCTGTATTGTATTCCATAGTGGCTGTTCCAGTTTGCACTCCCACCAACAGTGCACAAGAGTTCCTTTCTCTCCGCATCCTCGCCAGAACTTGGTTCTTGTGTTTTTGATTTTAGCCATTCTGACAAGTGTGAGGTGATATCTCATTGTAGTTTTGATTTGTATTTTCCTGATGATGAGTGATGTTGAGCATCTTTTCATGTGTCTGTTGGCCATCTGTATGTCTCCTTTGGAGAAATATCTGTGACTTCTGCCCATTTTAAAATTAGATTATTTGTTTTTTGGGTGTTGAGTTGTTTAAGTTCTTTATATATTTTGGATACTAACCTTTTATCAGATATGTCATTTGCAAATATCTTCTCCCACTTAGTAGGTTGTCTTTTAGTTTTGTTGATTGTTTCCTTTGCTGGGCAGAAGCTTTTTATTTTGATGTAGTCTCAAAAGTTTATTTTTACTTTATTTCCCTCACCTCTGGAGACATATCTAGAGAAATATTGCTATAGCTCATGTCAGAAAAATTACTGCCTGTGCTCTCTTCAAGGATTTTTATGGTTTCAGGCCTCACATTAAGGTCTTTAGCCCATTTTGACTTTAATTTTGCATACAAAAGAATATTTAACATGCAAACACACAGAGAACTAATGAAGCATTGACTTCCAGAGAGCCAGAGACATAGACTATCACCTCCACCTTTGTAGTCACTGTGTCCTCCTTCCTGATCTACTTCCAGGGGAGAAAGATTTTTTGTTCACAGACATTTTCCCGAAATACCCCCACTAGCTATGGGTCTGGCTCTGTGCTCTGAAGTAGTGGACAGAACAAAGTCTTCCCCTCCCTAACTTAGAACGCTTTCGTGTCAACCATTTTAATTTGACTTCATGGTCTTAATATTCCAATGAGATACATTTAAGCAACTAGTAATTACTCTTTCCCTGGCCTGCTTCACAGATGAGGAAATGGAAGCTCAAACTATTGACTCGTCCTAGGTTATATGGTTTCTAAGTGGCAGAACTGGAACAAGAAGACAAGTGGCTGCATCCCTCCCTTCCACCTCCTTCCATTGCACCACATCTTTCCGCCTCCTCTCCTGGCTTCACCTGATAGCACGCTGGGGGTTGACTGCTGCCAGATGCCAAGCTGAGCAGTTAATGTGAGGCAACCACAGAGCAGGGAGATGTGCGGGGTCCAGAGACCCCTAACAACTGTGCTGGATTCAAGACAAATCAGCCTACATGTTGGGAGGGGAGGCCTCTGCAGTGAAACGGCCCCCAGCGGGGCCAGATTTGTGCCCAGCCAGTTGGGTCCATATCCGACCCCCATCTTAAGGTTGTACCATATTATACTCACAAAGCCATCTTTTGGCCTTTTCCGATTGATTGGGGGGAATGGTTTATCTGTGTTCATTTATTGGTTACTTGAGTTGGATATACTTGGGGCCATTTACGTATGACTCAATTTCTGCTTCACTTGTTGTTATTCTTCGTTGAAGACCTCCCGGTAGACAAAATGACCAATGCCTTAGATGGCCCAGATGACAGGGAGACAGACGTTGGAGGCTGCCCAAGGATGAAGAATGGCTTTTATCCAGTGTAGCTACTCTGAACCATAGGCAGTAACTACCTGGGGTGTTTTTTGTCTTGAGGTTTGAGGAACATAATAGATTAGCAATCATGGGCTCTGTAGAATGGAGCAGAGAGCTCTTACTTCGCATGTTTATCTACCCTGACATGGCCTGTGATTAGTCAAGATTAACCAAGCACCAACAAAGGCCTCAGACCAGAGAGGACCATGGCACCCAGTAATTGGCCTGTCTCTCTGTGTGTGAATCACATACTCAAAGGGAGGCAAAGGTCTGTTTCCTGGTTCCAGACCCTTTCAAATGAGGACATAGCATGATAAGAAAGTCCCAGCTCTAGAACCAGATGTGATCTCTGTGACATAATAAAAAATATATATTTGGGCTCTGTCTGCAATTCCTAACGCAGAGCTCCCAAAACCCTTATAATCTCCTGAGTGAAAAAGATGCTAGGACATCTTTTGTTCTAATATTTGGTCTTCGACCCTAGTTCCTGACAGAGCTCCTCAATCTCTAGGAGTTTCCTGGGTGACAGGAGCATCCTTTGTTCCAATGAGGTGACTCTTGGTGAGGGCCTGGAGAGCTTCAGAATGGGGGCTGGTGACCAGAAAAACCGTAGCATGATTAGAAGCTTGGGACTTTTAGCCCCACCCCCAGCCTCCAGGGAGGGGAGAGGGACTGGAGGTGAGTTAATAATCACCTCATGCCTATGCCGTGATGAGCCTCCCTAAAAATCTCTCAACTGTGGGGTTTGGAGAGCTTCTGCATTGGTGAGCACTTCCATGTGCTGGCACCCTATGGAGGTGTCCCAGCTCCACAGGAGCTGGTGTCCTGCCCTCGGAATCCTTCCAGACTTTGCCCTATGCACTTCTTCATCTGGCTGTTCATCTATATTCTTTATATTGTTCATAGTAAACCAGTTAATGTAAGTGTTTCCCTGAGTTCTGTGAAAAAGTCTCAAGCCTGAGGAAAGGGCCACAGGAACCCCTCATTTATGGCCAGTAGGCCGGATATGCAAGTGACAACCTGAGACTTTTGACTGGTGTCTGAAGGGAGTAGAGGAAGACGCAAGTTTGATTCATAAACTCAGTCCACCAGTATTCATTGTATGCTCTTCTGTGCCAGGTCCTCTACTGGACACTGGGGATCCAAAGGTGACCAAATCAGAGACCCTGTCCTCAAGGTGCTTGCTTACTGCCAGGTGGGTAAGAAGGGTATCAAATAAATAGTCACATCGCAGTATAGTGTGGGCTGTGATAGGGCAAATGTAGGATCCTTCCAGAACTTGGTCACATGGGTGGTCAGGAAAGGATGGCTGCCCTCAACACTGGCGGCAGAGGAAATTATACAGTTGTACAAAGAATCCCTATCCTTCCCTGAAGCCTGTTGGTGAGGTGGTTTTGTGACCTGTCTGTGCTTAATGATAGGAAAGCAGTAAGAGGCTGGACTCTTTGTACTCAAGGGCAGAATAGGTACCGAGGGCCGCTATCAACAGCTGTGCAGGTTGTGGCTTGCTCAGGGGAACCGGCTAAAGGGAGAAACAGGAGGAAGGAAAGGCTCATTTTATTAATTCTGCCCAAAGAGGTCACCTTTTTCTAACTTGCCCGAAGTCCTGTATTTGCCAGCAGAGAACCTAAGGGAACTATATCTTTCAATTGCCCTATAATCCTAGAAGGTGGGAATGATTGGATGACCTCTTAGCTGTTTTCACAGTGTCTACGTGTCTTCCTTTGGACGGAAGTGGACATTTACACACTTCTTTGGTTCTACATGGAAGGCTGATTCCCAAGCATTTCTTGACTGGTCAGTCAGGGTTTATTCAGAGAAGCAGAAGCTTCTGGTATAAGGGATTTATGACAGGCATTAGCCTAACTCAATGGAAGGAGAAGCTGCAGAGGTGAAGACTCCTGAGGGCCGGAGGGTGAGAGGGAGCCGCCGCCAAGCAGTCGACCGGACAAACGAAATCGCCCTACCGCTGTGGAGGGAACACAAGGAGAAGCCTGTGGGCGGACTTCTGGGGGCTGTGCCCTGTGTGGGTCCCTCCTCTGTGGCTCTGTCACCGAGTGGCTGAGGAAGTGTCTGGGGCTCCGTTCTAGAGTCAGCGGCCAGTATGAGAAGCTGGATGTGGAGTGGAGAGTGAGGACGAGCGGGGAGCCGGCCCCCTGGTGTCTGCCTGTCATCACATCTATCGATGATGACCTTCCAAGAGTAATGCCTACTGCTTCCGGTTCACCTTCCAGATCCTGCGCAAATTCCTCCAGCAGCGGACTCTAACTCGGAACCGTACGGGAAAGGGGGTCCGGGAAGGGTAGTTCCATTTTAGCCAGGTTGCCAGACTACCAACCACCACCCTTGAAGAAAAGGCCGTGGGTGAGGGCAGCTCCTACCCTGCTTCAATAAAGAAACAACTTAATAAATTTAATAAAGATCCTGGCTTTAATAAAGAAACCAACGCTGCAGAAGTTCCTACCTCAAAGCCCCAGAGGTTCGGAGACTCACGTGTGGAGCCGAATTGCTTGAGGATCTGTTAAAAGACCAGTTCCCAAACCTTATCACTCCAGATTCCAACGTGCAGCTGGGCGCCTGTTTCAACAAGCTCCATAGGGGATCCTGATGGGCCTGAAAGCTTGAGAACCACTGTCCTCAACCTTACAAGCAAATAAATAGGTTATTAATCAGTTCAACTCCAATGGCCTGCTGTTGGGAGCCCTGGATGGATGACCTGACACCTGACATCCCTCACACTGGGATGGTGACCCAGATGTCAACACTACCCCGAATTCCCTCCTGAGCTGGACTTGATGGGTCCTCCATCTCCCTGCCTGAACCCTTTCAAAATCAAAGTCAAATTCACTCCTGAATTCTTCTCGGAGGAAGCTGGGTGTGGCCGTACAGCCAGAGGAGTCTCAAGGCTGATACTTGCCAAGGGCTAATGGAGGAAAGCCAAAGGTATGCCCCGCCCTGGAAACTGGGTTTACTGGTAACCACACAATTGATTTATTTCATTCAGGTGATCACCATTAGACAGTATGTACCTGGGGGTGCTCGGGTGGCTCAGTCTTTTAAGCATCTGCCTTTGACTTAGGTCACGATCCTGGGGTCCTGGGATGGAGCCCCATATTGGGCTCCCTGTTCAGCGGGGAGTCTGCTTCTCTCTCTCCCTTGGTCTCTGCCCCCCACTTGTGCACACACTGTTTCTCCCTCTCTCAAATAAATAAGTAAACTCTTAAAAACAAAAAAGCAGTATGCATCTGATACCTTGAAGTGCACGGGCATCCATGCAGGGTACTATGTGAAGCAAGTAAAAATGATAGCTACCCACCTAGGAGGTCAGGGATGACCAGACTTACAGACCACGCCCCCCGTTCCTTGTGGGGCCCCGGGCTCTCAGATCCGCACCCAGGCACATACCTACCCAACTTGCTCCTACCCACCACCGCAGAAACTTTTGACCCACCTTCCAAAGCTACTGTCAGTGCAGCCTCTCGCTCTTAGGGAGGTAAGGGAGGTAACTCGAGATTCTCATAGAGGATGAGCCCAGACCTGGAGTGGCGCAGCTAGGGCACGAGACAGAGCTGAGAGATCTTCCTGTACAGTTCCACAGGGCCAGAGTCAACCAGCCTGTGCCCCACAGATTGCCCCCTTCCCATGCCAGCCTTTCCTGCCTTGGCAAACAGAATCACAGAGGAATGGAAGCACATTAAAATGCCCTTCTCCCTGTCTTCTCTTCCTCTTGGTCAGTTTTAGCATCGCTGGCTGAACAAACCGGTGAGGGGGCTCAGATCCTTACTCCCATAAGGTGCCTTGACCCCCCCCAGGGAGCTCGTCAGTGATGCAGATTCCTGAGTTCCACCCTCAATGGGTGAGACCGGGAAGCGGCATTTTATTTTTTTATTTTTTATTTTTTTTTATTTTATTTATTTATTTTTTTTATTTGACAGAGAGAAACACAGCGAGAGAGGGAACACAAGCAGAGGGAATGGCAGCGGGAGAAGCAGGCTTCCCGCAGAGCAGAGAGCCCGATGCGGGGCTCGATCCCAGGCCCCTGGGATCCGACCTGGGCTGAAGGCAGACGCTCAACGACTGAGCCACCCAGGCGCCCCGGGAAGCGGCATTTTAAATAAGCGTTACCTGGGACTCCCACTGAGGTGGTCAGGCACAAGATTCTGGAGAGCACTGTCCTGGGCAGACTGCCTTTGGAGGCGGGGTGAGCAGAGGACAGAGCAGAATACGGCATCAGTCGAGGTGGGAAGACAGGTGGCACACAAATGAAAAAGACTTAAGGATGGGCCCCATGCACAGCCTCGCAAAGAGCCTGGGAAGGGAGAGTTCACTTGGATCCATTCATCTCGAGCTGCTTTGTTTACGGCTGTATCCCCAGCAGCCAGCAGGGCTCGGGCAAGGGGGAGGCAAGCAAGGCACCCAGGGCACAGCATTTAAGGAGCTCCCATGCCCAGTGCCCCGCCCTGCACTTGCACAACCCTAGAGAGGGCACCTGGGGTTGCCCCCCAGCCTAGCCCTGGCACCTGCAGCCACGCCTGCTGCAGAGTAGCAGGCGTAAACATCTGCATCAATCTATTTGGCATGTACTGAGTGCAAGCCTTCACACTAGGTGTGGGCCGTTGGGTGTGGGGGTGGGTCCAGGAGAAAATGACAGCCTCCAAATGAATTGGACACAGATCTAGCTCCTAAAGAAGTTTGTGATCTGGTAAGTTTGGCAGGCCCGGAAATACAAAATGCAAGGGAACAAAGGCTGGTGGAAATGGAAGTTTGGGGGCCACAGAGAGGGGGTTTAATAGAGCTCTGCCGGCCAACGTGCTCCGTGAGAGCAGGGACCCTGCCTCCTCCAACAGTCTCTGTCCCTGGCACAGTGCAGACACATGGCAGACATAATGTGCATTCGTCAAGGGACTGAATGCTGAGCGCCAGCCCCAAAGGTCTGGAGCTATACCTTGGTGTACTATGCATCTATGTAACAGAATCCAAGTCCAGAAAAGCAAGTGCCTGGAGTCAGGGGAGGCTCATAACAAATGCCCCATTAACAATCCAGCCTAGTGGTTGCCGCACTTGGCTGATTATCCAAAACACCTGAGGAGTGTTTGGAAAAGACTGATTCCTGGGCCCCACCCCAGAGCTACCAAATCAGGATCTTTAGGGCCAGAAGTCGGGAATCTGGATTTGAACTCCCTTGGTGCAGTTCACGAGCACCCAGGCTTGGGAATAACGGCTCTAATGGCTCTATTCAGGACTAAAAACTGCAGAGTTTATTTATTTATTTGACAGAGAGAGCGCAAATAGGCAGGCAGACCTAGGGGAAGAAGCAGGCTCCCGGCTGAGCAGAAAGATTAACACGGGGCTTGATCATGACCTGAGCGGAAAGCAGACACCTAACCAACTGAGCCACCCAAGCACCCTAAAACTCCAGCTTTTAGAAAGCACTAGACCCCAGCCTCCATGAGTGGCTGCTGCCCTCACATGACGCCAGGCCAGGTGGGGAAGTAGAGGCAGGTAGGGCACCGATGGTGGCCTGCCTGGGCTCAAATCCACTGACCAGCCAGATGATTCATTTTTGTCTTTAAAATTATTTATTTAATAGAAATTAGATCATAGTATTAGTGATTAGATTATTAATAATTATTTAGCATTAATATAGTAACTATTAGGGCGCCTGGGTGGCTCAGTGGGTTAAAGCCTCTGCCTTCGGCTCAGGTCATGATCTCAGGGTCCTGGGATCGAGCCCCGCATCGGGCTCTCTGCTCAGCAGGGAGCCTGCTTCCCCCTCTCTCTCTGCCTGCCTCTCTGCCTACTTGTGATCTCTTTCTCTCTCTCAAGTATATATATATACTTATATATATAATATATATATTTATATATATATAATATATAAATAAAAAATTTAAAAAATATAGTAACTATTAATATATAATAGACAATTAGTGTCATTGAATTAGATCAGCATGATTCATAGTATTGGTGATTATATTATCTACAGTTATTGGTTATTAATATATAATTATGGATGTATTATTAGATAATTAATGTAATTAGATTATTTTTAAAAGATTTTATTTATTTATTTGACAGAGAGAGAGAACAAGCACAAGCAGGGGGAATGGCAGCTAGGGTTCCCTGCTGAGAAGGCATTTTGCTTTCCCACCAGTGGCGTGCAAGTGTTCCCATTTCTCCACATCTTTACCACACTTACTTTCTGTTTTTGTTTTTTGTTTTGTTTTGTTTTGCTTTACTTTAATTATAGTCATCCTAATGGATAGGAGGTGGTATCTCCTTGTGGTTTTGATTTGTGTTTCCCTAATGATTAGTGCTGTTGAGCATCTTTTCATGTGCTTATTGGCCTTTCACAGATCCTCGCTAGAGAAATGTCTGTTTGAGTACTTTGTCTATTTTTAAATCAGGGTTTTTTGTTGTTGCTGAGATTTAGGAGCTCTCTATATATTCTGGACACTATCAGATATATGACTCGCAGATTTGTTGTTGTTGCCTATGCCTTTGGCTTCATATCCAAGAAATCATTGCCAAATCCAATGTGCATGAATTGCTTTTAAATTTCTTTCCACGTGTCTCAGTTCCTTCTGCTGTACAGAGAGAGGATACAGGTAGCTTGAATGAAGCTAAGGGAGATAATCTTCATAAAGATTTAGCCCAGGGTCTGGTGCCATAGCCTGTGGTCATTGTCATATGTGCCTTTCTAGCAACACACCCAGCTTCTCCATTTCCTTTTCTCTTCTCTCCCAAAGCCAGGAGTAGCATCAAAGGATTGGATGCCTATGGTTGAATTTCACTGATGCTCAGGAGCTTTTGTGGGGAGTTCCATCTGGGACCCAACAGTGGGATTCGAAAACCTGATTTTAGTGCAGTGCTAGTCTTACTGGGGTTTTCTTTAAAATACAGCTGCCCCGTGCACACTCTTCTCCCCTTTGGCTCTTTTCTGAGTCCTCTTCCAGCACCCCTCTTCTGGCCCTGCACCCTCATCTGGGGTACCTGGGTATACAGGGGATGGGACACGTAACTTTGGGAAGAGGCGAAGCTGTGGACCCATGGGGCAACCTAAGCAGGCCTTGGTTCCCCTCACAAGGAGGGGAGGGAGCCATCCTTCATGTTGCTTTCTCAGGCCAGTTTCTGTCCCCAGGTAAATGATGAGGAAATGCGGTTGGGGGGCAAAGGAAAGTCCCTGTACTCCCAAACCTGGAAGCATTCTTCCACTTAAAAAAACGAGAAAACCAAAAGATTACTTTCTCCTTTCCACGCACTGTCCACCAGCCTTTTTGCTGTCTTTGTCCACGGAAATGAACTTGCCAAGAGGCTGCTGCTTCTGCTGAGCTCCTTCTATTTCTAAAAGGGAACTCAAGTGCCATCTCTTAGAGAACCTCTGCTTTAAAAAGAGGTCAGTTGTTGGGGCGCCTGGGTGGCTCAGGGAGTTAAAGCCTCTGCCTTCGGCTCAGGTCATGATCCCAAGGTCCTGGGATCGAGCCCTGCATCGGGCTCTCTGCTCAGCAGGGAGCCTGCTTCCCCCTGTCTCTCTGCCTGCCTCTCTGCCTATGTGATCTCTCTCTATATATCAAATAAATAAATAAAATCTAAAAAAAAACCCCAACACTTAAAAAATAAGTTAAAAAGAGGTCAGTTGTCAAAGGGAATTCAGAAGCCCAGCCCCTGAGGGTCTCAAGCTGTAAGCAGCATAGGAAGGATGCCTGGGTCAGGCCGAGGAAGTGGATTAACCACCTTGGGACCTTTCTTTATTTCCCTCCTATTAGTAGTTTTAGACCCTTTTACGTAGTTGTCTGAGGGTGGGGGTGGGGGGACACCCTTTGTTTGGGAGGATTATGCAAACACTTTCACAAGTGCTTTATTGGTCTGTGTTTAACCTCTACTTAATTGGTTCTAATTCACCTTTGCTAACTGCTGCCCAATGCCAAGAAAAGCTCTGGTTCTAAGTTTACAGCCTACTGAAAAAGTGATTAAGACGTGTAAACACAGCAGGAAGATTCTCGCCACAGTTCAGGTGATAAGAGATTTCCAAATATATGGAGGGCATCCCTGCAGAAACGGAGCTTTATTTGTATGGGGGAGGAAGCCCACAATGGCAGAACTCACATTAGTGGGGATGGGAGCTACAGGAAGGAAGGTACCCACCTGATCCAAGGAAAAACTTTTGGACAATTATAATTATTTTAAAATAAAAATAAAAACAAAGTGCTGAGGGAGGTGGTGAGCCTTTGAGCACTGAAGGGTTGAATCAGGGGGTGGAAAGATCACCCATCAGGAGACTGGGAGGGGGTTGAGCGGAGGTCAGAGGAGGTCCAACCCAGGTCGAGGATTTCGTGATAAAGGTGTGGGCTAGAAAGTTATATATCTTATCTGGACAGAGTTATCTTCTGTCTAGAGCCAGGGAAATGGTTTGCAGACTGGACAAAGGAGAAGGGATTCCTACCTCTGACGACCTGTTATAGAGCATTCCCAGTTCTTTGAACAGGTAGTTACCAAAATAGAGCATGCATGTGAACTTGTTTACAAACCGGAGAAGGTATGATGCACTTCAGTCACAGGTGGCTGTAGATATCAAATGAGAAAATATGGGATTGTGCTTGGAAGGGAGCCTTGGCTCAATAAACATTAGAGATTATTATTAGCATTATTATAATGCATGAGAACTAGCTGGTCAGTTTCTTTCTCAGGACACAGTTATTAGACACCTAGAGAAACAACTAGAAAGAGGAGTACCTGGCTGGCTCAGTTGGTAGAGCACAGGACTCTTGATCTTGGGATGGTGAGTTCAAGCCCCACATTGGGTGCAGAGCCTACTTAGGAAAAACCAAAAGAAATTCTAGTAATCTATGAAAATGGCCAGTGGTAGAGTAGGGGGAAGTAGGTTTTTGAGTTTAGAAACTTAAACTTACAATAACTTATGTTACATAGCCTATACTTCACAGTGTACATTTACCTCTTTTGTGTAAGTATTTATATGTATATTTATAAATACGCAAGGGTTCCTTATCCAATTCCTTGAAGTTAGGAAGTTGAGCAGTTGGGTAGTGAAAATATATTGTAATAAACAAATCACCTATAAAATTGGTCCCTACTAAAACATTTCTCAGCTACACTCCTATCCTACCAACAAGGTATATGTGAATCAGTCTTTTCCATTTAAAAAACTTAGCCAATATAATACAGCAAAACTGCCAAACTTGCAAAAGATGCAGGATTTCACAAAGTTGACAAAAATAATATTGGAGAATTGCTTGCATCTCAAGCAAAGACATTGGCAAATGTAAAGATTTGACATGTTTAAGCCAGCTTACAATTGAAAAATAGCTCTGAGAAAGGTGTGCCATATAAGCCCTTCAGAAGAAAATGACTTAAATATCAAGGGATAAAAAGAAGCTTTAGGAAAAATTGATAGACTCTTAAATATTTTGCAAAAGCAACAAATAAAATCCCCAAACCCGCCCTTTTCTGTGATAGGTCTTTAAAATTCAAAGTGAAAGTTGCTATGGTATATAATTTTATCAGAAAATGTATGCTGAGAAAAGTAACTAATACCTAATTCATTCTTTAAGAATCAATGCAATAAACTGAGGGTCGCTGAAGGGGAGGGGGGTTGGGGCATGGGGTAACAGGGTGATGAGGTTAAGGAGGGCATGCCCATAACTGGGAATGCTCTATAACAGTATTTAAGGAGGGCACATGATGTAATGAGCACTGAGTGTTCTATAAGACTGATGAATCACTGGACTCTACCTCTGAAACTAATAATACACTATAGGTTAATTAATTGAATTTAAATTTAAAAAATAAAATAAAAATGTTAAATTTTTATATTTATAATATTTATATAAATTTATATAATATTTATTATAGAAATTATATTTACTAATATATATTATATTAAAAATAAATTTCTATAATAAAATAATATTTATAAAAAGAATGAGTGCACATTCACACTTATAACCTAGATTTGTTAAACTTAAGAGAACATGTTTTAATATCATTTAGTATCATTTTTCAATATGAATTTTCAATCAAACTTCCCCCCGCCACACACCCATTACCAAACTGTGATTCTCTTTTTAAGTGGATTCATACTAAATGTCCTTGGCTTGTAGCAGTTATCCTCAGATGTGGGAAGAGGAAGGGAGGGAGTATGAGCAAGCCCTAGTGACCTTTCTCAACAGTTACCTAATTTTTCAGCTAAGTAGCAATGTGACACAAACAGACCCACTGTCCTCCTTTTAAAGTCTTGTGGCATAGAGGAAGAAAAACATTTCCTCTTACTGGAGAAAGCCCTAGAAGGTTACCTGGGGTCTTTTACTAGACTTTCGCTGGATGAGTTTGTAGGGTGAGTCTGAAGTAGATAGCAACATTCAAATCAGATACATATAGACATTTCAGAGTTTGAACCTCAACTTGACTTTCAACTGCTATTTGACTGTATCTAGATCTAGATCTAGAAAACCATTTTACAAAATGGCCCGTGAGAGTCAAAACTGTGTTGCTTTTGGTCAAATACATTTGGAAGCAATCCCCTCATTTCATAGGGAAGAAAACTAAAGAGAAAATAAATATGTGACTTCCCCTAGACCACACTGGCTATTTGTTAATGGTTTAATTAGAACCAAGTCTCCTGAATCTAGAGTTGTGGTTCTCAACCTTGGTTGCACACTGGAATCACCTGACAGCTTTTAAAACTACTGATGTCTAGGTCTCAACTCCAGAGGTGATGACTTAATTCATCTTGAGTATAGCCAAACTGGGAATTTTTAAGTCCTCTCAGGTGATTCTAACAAGCAACCAAGGTTGAGATCCTGGTCCTTCCCAAATTTTGCTCTTGCAAGATGATCTATGTCCCTTCCACTAGAGTCCTTCTCATGCTTCTACCTTTCCCTCCCAATTGATCCTTTTTCTTCTCTGGTGTTGTCATACTGTAATAATCATTAAAGCCCAATGCTCAAAAAGGAGAGCTGTGGGACCACAGAGCAGCGGGCACCCAGTGGCCTCACCTGCTTACACTGGACAGATGGCGAATTTCAATGCCAAATGTAGCACAGAACCAATGCCACTCTAGCAGCAGCCGTATACCCAAATTTAAGTTTAAATATTCTGCATATGCTCGGGTTTTGGATTCTCTCCTGGAGCTGCAGGCAGCAGAAGCTAACCATCCAAGTCCTAGCAGATAGCAATGACTTTTGGAGCTAAAAACTGCAGACTGCCGTGGCAACGGGAGCATGAGGGCAGGCCCTGAACCAACCCATTTCACCACCTAATTGCTCTTCCCTCAGCTGTGAGATGGTCTCTCATTCCACTTTGCTGGGTGTGTTAAAAATTAGTGCTGGATCCCTATACAAGAAGAGCAGTGGTGAAAAAGCCAACCTAAAAATTAATCTTTTTGAGAAAAGTCATCAGTACAAGGAGACAAGCCCATCCCTGAAGCTCAAGCCCTTGCAGCGTGGAGTGAGGGACTTTGGGTCCACAATGCTCGTAATGGTAAGCAAGCTCTCCGCCCCACTTCCAAGATCACTACTGCCAGAGAAGCTCTGACCCCGCCTCCTGGAGAATGAGCCAATCAGGACACTGGCGGCTGCCGTGGGCTTTAGCCCGGAGGATTCCCGTGATGCTCTATCACAGTGACCTGTCCTTGGGAGGTGGGTTCCGAAGGCTGCTTCCTGTTCCCGCCACTCTAAAAGCGGAAGTGCAGGTTTTCTGGGGAACGACCAATCAGACAAATATCCGATCTGCTGGCCCTGTGAGCCCCAGGTCTGGCTGTACAGAAGGTAGCTTCCGTTTTTCTGAAAGACGCGAGGGCCCACTGATGAATACCCACTCCTTTCCTGCGTGGGCTTTCACCTGCAGTTTGAAGCGATTCGGATTTCCATCCCAAACCATGGGACTCCCAAGAGTTCACCTTAATGGTATTGAAACTTTTTTTCGTTTTATCTAGTCATTTCTGGGGCATTCATTCTACAGTTTCTTGAGGGGTAGGAAAGTAGAGATGGTACTTTAATGACTCAGGACACGAGAACTTGAGCAACATTCTCCTTATCATATATTAATTTTGTGGCGTATCCTAGGACCATAATACAAAGCGTAATACAAACTACTACCAATTGTAGTTTTTAATTAGCTGTGTAAATTAATTAGAGGCCAGATTGCTCCACCTTTTGGTTTAGGGGTTCAGGGAAGCCATCTCTCAAAGCTTATTGGAGAGGTGCCCCTTACGTGATTAATTCGGGCAGCAGACACGGGCAAAGTTCCGACACTCCCTGAGTTTATAGCCTGATGGAAAGCAGAGATCCTTGAATTATAGACAACCATGCTGTGTGGTGTGTCCTGCAGGAGAAGATGCACAGTTAAATGACTTCCTAAGGTTCTCTGTCAAATCAGTGGTGTCACCCAAAGCTCAGGGACACCTCCCCCCCCCCCACCTAAGGTATCTTAACACATATTTGGCTAAAGTTGGCCACATTGTGTTGGGGCCCAGCCCGTCTGCTAGGGACCAATTGAAGGTGAATGTTGCAAGAGGCCACGATGAAAAGAAGTTAACTGCAGACAAAAAGATGTCAAAGAGGGGATGTCGTGATGATGTTGTGATCTGTTGTGAGCTGTGAAGAAGACGGCCCCTGAAATGGGGAGTTAACTTTGGGTTAGGTCAGGTGGGGCTGGATTGTAAAGCCTTTGTACACGTGGTAGAGGAGAGTTTTGGGGGCTTTGTTTGCTTTTTATCTTTTTGCTTTTTACCCCAGGTGATGAAATTTTAGTTAAAAACTCGGTTTTTAAGTAATTCCTCATGAACCCGTGCGAGATTCTTCTCTTATTTTACTTTTTCTTTTTACTTAACAGACTCTGATTTTGTTTTCCTTTGCCCCCATAGCACCCACTCATATGTTTAATATATCTTTATAAGTACATGTATACCTTTTTGCAAAAGGTATATCATTTTTATGCCCATGTGTCTTTACAGAAGTGATAATGTGCTCTAAATCCTATTCTGTTTCCTACATTTTCCCCTTAATACTGGGTTTTTAGAGCAATGAAAGCTGCTGTGTACATCTGGTTGGCACTTCTGTTACTTAGTTTTCAACAGTGCACATCTGCCATGTTTTTCTCATCCCTTTCTCCAGTGATAAGCATCTAAACTGCTTCCAACATTCAGCTACCCCAAGAAATTCCATGATAAACATCTTTAGGGGCCTGTGGGAGATTTTCCTAGGCATATATATTCCAGAGTTTTCCCACAGATTTCATAAGACATGTGCACGCATCGTCTCAACAACTGCCAGATTACTTTCCTGAGCGCTGGCATCAGTTGGCATCTCCCTCCAGCGGTGCCCCAGAGTTCCATCTTCTACGTTCTCAGCTGCACCATTATCTCCCTTCCGACAGTGCCCATTCTCAGACATTCAAAGGCAGAGCTCAGAGTAGATGCGAGAGGTCATAGGGAACTATCTAAAGCTCTTTACCTGTGAGTGCCATGAGAAAGGGGATGCTTTGAAGTTGTGCCAGAATGATCTGACTCACAAAACCAAAAGATGCAACGTATATGTATTCTCTGGGAAGTATGGGAGCTATTTAGCATTACAAATAAAAAATATTTTCTCCATATACTTCTTTTTTTTTTTTTTGGTACAAATATCCTATTCAATATTTGCTCCCACTACCCATGTTTGGTTAGTTTGTATGACTTGGTTTGAAACATGATTTGACTTGGCCATGGCCAGTCCTCACCCTGGCTGGTAGTGGGAGGCAAGGAAGGGGAGGTGGAGCTAGGAAACCAGAGTGTCCTGCTGGGCAGAAGACTGACCTCACGTGATAGGCTGTGCCTCCCTCCCTATCTGTAGGTGTCATTCTCCCGGTGTCAGAGAGTTGGGTGGAATATTACAGTGGCAATAAATAGATTTCACAATGAACATTTGTAGAGTACTTGCTACTCAAAATGTGACCCTCATTCTGGCAGCCTAGTCATCACCTGGGACACTGTTAGAAGTATGGAATCTTGGATCCCACTCCAGGCCCCCTGAATTGGAATCTGCCTTTCGCAAGATCCCCGAGGGATTCTATGCACTTTAGCACTGCTTCAGTCTTCGCTGAACGTTTTCACATAGATTGACTTCTTTAAGCTCTTCCCAACACCCCTGACTTCTTTGGGTATAGTTATTATGTACTTCCCATGTTACAGTGGAAGAACTGAGGCTTGGCACGTTAAAATTACTAGCCCAAGAGTACCAGAAGAGTCCAGAGCAAACAAATTTCCAAACCCTGCAACTGCTTTCAAGGTCACCCTTTGTTTTTATCTCCTTCTCCCTGTGCCCATTTTCCCTCATTCCAAAAGGAAATCACCCAGGAAGAGCTCATTTCAGAGCCAAACAAAAGTGGAGTGTCTTTTGTTCCTAGTCTTCCCAGGGCAAGAAGCAACCACTGCTCTTCAGCCTTACGCCTCCTCCTGCTGCTTGCAACTTTGGGTTAAGAAGGGGAGCCAGATCTTCAGGGAGTGCAAAATAGGTGGAGATATTAGTCCTGCCCCTGAGTAAAGTGTACCAGGTTTCATTTTTTCTTCTTAAAAGCAGGCCAAGCAGGGGTGCTTACTCTGGGGTTCCCCAGATCACCAAGGCATTTGTGGGTAGAATTGAGGAGTCTGGGAACTTAGCGTTTTCTGCCCCATAACTAAAGGAAACAAACCCACAGCGGCATCAGCAGGACCTGCGACTTTGTAACTAATAGAAATTACAGATATTTCCATTCTGAGTTGCAACTGTCACACAACTCCAAATCTCCTTTATGCTCATCCTGACTTCAGTACTCTAGGTATTAGACCCACACTAGATCCTGTTATTTAATATGTTCAAGAAAGGGCACTATATCGCTAAATGACAACTTTATTTTTTGATATTTTGATAATAGTATAGCCATATAATGGTTTTCTTTGTCATCTTTACGAATTTCATCTATGAGCTTAAAAACATTATTCTGCGAAGGAGCTCACAGGCTTCACTAAACCGTAAAAGGGCCATTTTGGAATGATTTGGGAAGCTATCACATCCCCCAGTCTGCTTTTGGTTGGTTTGGGGCCACCCCCCTATAATTGTTTTATATCTTTTTTTTCCCCCAAATATGTTTATTTTATTTTTTCAGTATTACAAGATCAATTGTTCATGCACCACACCCAGTGTTCCATGCAATACGTGCCCTCCTCAATACCCACCACCAGGCTCGCCCTTATATCTTTTTTTGATAACAACATAGCACCTAAAGCCGAAAGGGCCTATGTGCTTGTCTTCAGGGGTGGAACAAAGGATTTCCCGAGAAGACTATACTTTACTACACAGCCAGGCTTGGTGGGAGTGAGGGCTAAAGAACTCCAAGGGAGAACATTTATGACTATTCTGTTATTCTAGAAGATTTTCTCAACATTCAGAAGATTTCAACTAAAAACGCCATGCTACTTGCTGGATAGAGGGACCATTAACCATAGCTTTCTTTGGTCACTTACCCTTCTGCAGGTTTGTGTGATGGTCTCGATTATAACTGACAAAGGAAGTGGAGGATGTTTGGCCTTTGCAAAGGAACACCCGCCTTTCATACCCATGACATTAATCAAGATTACCAGGATTCTGAAGTCTGAAAAGGTAAGTTAGTTACTGGCACTATCCAGAGAAAATGCAAGCTCAGACTTTCAAGTAAGCTGTAAGAATTCTACCTTGATAATTATCGATGTGCAGAAAGATGTCCATGATAGATAAAGCTTTCTTTTTTTTTAAAGTGGGTTACAAAATAGCACATTTTATTCTATAGAGAGAGGGGAAAGTGAGAGGGCTGGGCAGAGGAAAAGAGTCTGAAAAAATAAATATCAAAATATTGTTAATTCGGGGTAATGGAATTACAGGAGATTTTCATCTTTTATTCCTGTTTTGTTGTTTGTCATTCTTTTTTTTTAATGATCAGCATGTATTACTTTTGTTAAAAAAGAAGGCAGTGGGGCTATTTTCACTTTGTAAAAGTCAAAATGTTTAGCAACTCTATTTTACCTCTGGTTGGAATCTTGCTGAGCCACTTGACCACTTAACTAGCTTCATAGCACTTAAGGAGATAAAAAAGAGAATGGAAAGCAGAAAAAATTTAATTCTGTACTGAAAAAACTGTAACATCGAGTGCTGTAATACATCATGGACTTTGTGTAGTGGGTCAGATTAGGTGCCCCATATTGTTAGAGCATCAGACAGCCACTGGTACATAGCAGGCCCTCCGTCAAAGTGAGTGCCCTTCCTTCTTCTGGTTACCCGTGTATTTCCATCACAGAGCGCTCAGTAGAGTGCTTGCGGGGGGGAACTGTATATTTTTCTTCCAGATCTATATACTTTCCATTTTTCCAAGTTAGTTCTTACTCCAATTGTTCTTCCTTTCCTACTTCACCAGTTTTTCTAGTCCTTCCTGGGGGACTTTTTTTTTTTTTTTAAGTATTCTTTTTTTTTTTTTTTTTAAGATTTTATTTATTTATTTGACAGAGAGATCACAAGTAGGCGGAGAGGCAGGCAGAGAGAGGGGGGAAACAGGCTCTCTGCTCAGCAGAGAGCCCGATGTGGGGCTCAATCCCAGGAGCCTGAGACCATGACCTGAGCCGAAGGCAGAAGCTTTAACCCACTGAGCCACCCAGGTGCCCCTTTTTTAAGTATTCTTATAAGATGAATATTTTGAACACTGTGGCCGCCACTCCAGAGCTGAAACAATCACACACCCACTGTTTGTTATTTCTTGTGGCACAGCAAACCACCCCACGACCCAGGGACTGACTGCTACAGGCAGAAGCAGGGGGTGGGGCGTTGGTGGGGGATTGGGGGGGCTAGTGCCTCCCCTCCAGAAGTGCTGTGTGGGTTGCCCTTCCATATACCATTCTTGATTCTTTGGGTTGGGAATTCAAGTAGAACTCATCTCTGCTCTAGGCTGTGTCCGCTGGGCCTGCTTGGCCAGTGCTGGAGGGTCCCAAGTGGGCCTGCTCATTCATCTGGAGTCCTGGGCCTGGCTGTCAGCCGGGGTGCCTTGGTCTCCATGTGGCCATTCTCCGTTCAAATGTTCTTATTCAGGAGTTCAGCCCCTGCTTCCTGGCTTGTTTCCAAGAGGGTGAAAATGGAAACTCCAAAGGCTTCTTAAGACCTAGGTGTGAAGTCCCCCAGCACCACCCCCCTGACTCTGTTGGCCAAGTGGAGCCCCAGGCCCAGCATCCTCCCTGGGGCTGGGGACCCAGATTTGGCCCTAAATGCAGGAATAGCAAAGTCACCTTGGAAGAGGTTAGGTGGAGTAGAAGAGGTTGTTGTGGCCATCTTTAAACACAATCTATTCAACATAAAAAGTTTGAGATTTTATTATTATCATTTTTATTTATTTATTGTCTTTTTAAATTAAGCTGTGTACCCAGTCTGGGGCTTGAACCACGATCCCAAGGTCAAGAGTTGCATGCTTTCCCTACTGAGCCAGGCACCCCTGAGAGTTCAAGATTTTTTTTAAATTTTAATGAGCTTAAAAACAGAGTAATTAGTATAATGAAAACTATAAATAATATTCACTAGTCAGAGAAGCTGTTTTTCCTAACCTGTGTGACACTTTCATTTTCTGAATCAGCCCTTGCTTGTCTCTCATCTCTACTTTAAGTCCTAGTAGGCCAAGAAATCATAAGTTCTGGGTATGGAAGAGAAGTCCTCGCCTGTCACCCTTTGCCAGCATTTCACCACAGGGCTGTTCCCTGTCAGCTTCCCTCCCCAGCCCAGCCTGCAGCTCTCCGGAGACCCACCCTCGGCTCTCTTATCTCTTGTTTACCCTTCCCAAGGGATTGCAGCCACTCCTCTGGCCTCAGCTGCTACCTATACCCTGATTACTCCCAGATTTTAATCCTCGGCCCAGATCTTTGTCTCCTGGGCTCCAGACCTAAAATTCCAACTGCCTCCTGGGCATCTCTATTTGGAAGTCCCACAGGTAACCTTATCTTCATATGTCCCAAGTCAGATTTGGCATTTTATTCCTCTCCACCCGGACCTAGCTCCCTGTGGCCTGTTTGTTGGGCAATGGGGTTCTGTTTCATCCAGTGAATCAAGCCAGAACCTGGCGATCCTCGTCCACATCTTCTTTCTCATGCCCCCTTCCAGTGAATTGCCAAATTCTGTTGTTTCCTGCTATTTGCATTCCGTTCTCTCCGCCCCTGCCGCTGTTTCCTTCGTTTAGGCCGGCATCCTCTTTGCTGCCTACATTATTGCAAAAGACTTCTCACTGGTGTTAGACCTCCACCCCTCTGGTCTATGCTGCACACTGAGCCAAAATGGGCTTTCTATACCATCGCTCCTTGCTAAAATCTGTCAGTGAGTCCCCGCTGTCCTCAGGATAAAGGTTCTACTTCCGTGTTCCTTAGCATGTCGTGCAAAGGCCCTTTGTGTTTGGGGCTGCCTCCCTTAATAAGCTCTGCATCCTACCTCTCAAATCTGTGATCCAGGTGGGTTCTGAGCATCCTGAATCCCCAGCGGTCTCTCTAGTCTCCACCTCTCCCCCTTCTCTCCTCTCCCTTAGGGATCAGCTGAGGGAAGCCTGCCCTCATCCCTTCCTTGACCCTCCTAGGACACTCTGTGCACTCCCCTTTCCTAGCATTTACCACACTCTAGAGTCATGGTGGCCTCATATATTTACTTCTCCTGCTATTCCGGAAGCTCCTTCCACATACTTTTATTGTTTTTCCTCAGTGTTCAGCTAGTGCCTGGCATATGGTGGGGCGACAGATGAATGGCAATGATACCCATGGACTTTAAGGAGCAATGAGAAGATGCTGTCAGCTACACTATGTTTTAATTCCGTAACTCAACTGAGGGCTCTTTACATGTCAGCCCCATGGCCACTTCCTTCATTATTCTGATGGAAGGAGAAACCAGCACCGGCAGCAGGAAGGGTCAGTGTCTCTCCGCAGTACTGCTTACTACTGCCCAGGATGGTTTTTAAGTCATGCCCAAGATGACAGTTTTCCATGTGTGGTCCTACGGTGATGCAAGCTAGGGGTAAGGTATAGAAGGATCTATCCTTCTGCCCTAGGTGTTTGTCCACATTCTGTCTGTAACTCCTCTGGATCTTCAGAGACAACCTACAATTTTTTTTCCTCCATTAAAGAAATCTCGAGTGCCTCATGTAGAACAGACGGCGGGCCAGAAAGATTGTGACATGGCCACCACCTTGAAAGAGGTCAGAGCTGGGTGTAGTATGAGCAGGATTCAATATCGTAAAATACTTCTCACAATAAGATGTGATATGTGCCCCACACCCAGCATGGGGTGCGGACAGAGTGCTGTGGGGACACAGGACAGTGCATTCCCCTTGAAGTTATCAAGGAAGGCTTCAACAAGGTGGCAGTAGAGCAAAGGAAGCCAAAGGAGCCTTTCTAAGATAAAATATATATTTCTTCCGAGACACCATGGCTCTTGTTATACTTTAAAGCAAATCTGTATTTCACACTATGGCCTATGAATTCCTCAGTAATCTGGCTGCTCCTGCCTCACTCTCCAACCTCGCCCTCCCCCCAACCTTCACCTCCCCCAGGACTCTCCAAGCCTCCAGCCACACTGCACCACAGACAAACTCCTTCCTGGCAGGACCCTGTGATAGCTGTTCCGTCTACTCAGGACATTCTCCCTGAATCTGCCTATCCTCTCAGTAGGTTTTCAGCTTAAGTCCCTTCCTCAAAGCAAGATTCTCTTATCTCCTAAATCAAACCACATTCATAACAATCATATTATCCTATCACCTATTGTGATTCTGTGTTGTAGTTAACTTTACCTTCATAAGTGATTTTGTAATATATATAGAGAGAGACAGACAGACAAACAAAGACACTTGTCTTTGTCTTCCCGTCTAGGCTTTTTGAGAGCAGGGACCTGGACTGTTTTGTTCCTTGCAGTTGTCCAGGTACCTAGAACACACAGTAGGTGTTCAAGAAATACTTGTTGAACCAACTGGCTAAATGAGCAACAAAGTGTTTACTGAATGAGGACGTGGCTTAGAGATGTGGAATTGTACCATATGTTTGAGGAACAGCAAGCCATTTGCTCTGGCTTTGGGCAAGGGTATATGTCTGGGTGGGAGAGGAGCTTGGAAGGGTGGGGAGAGTAGCCAGCCGGGGCAGACTATACAGTTCTGAATGGAATAGCCTCTTATCTCCTAGGCAACAGGAGCCAAGGATCCTTTTTTAAGTAGGGAGTGTCATGACTTGTGACTTTGAAGACACCACTCTAGTAGCACTACGGAGAGTTTGGTCACTAAAAATCAGCTGGGGTGGGGCTGGAGTTTGGATGGGGGGGGATTGCAGATTATTTAATCCAAGGGAGAGTTGATACTGACCGACCTGGAGTAACAATCAAAGGACAGAAATGAAAAGTGAGGAAAAAGATATTTTAGAGGCAAAACTGTTGGGGTCTGGGGACCAACCCAGGTCCAGGAATTTAAGGAGAAGGTGAAGGCCGGGTGGGAGATGATGACTTCATACGGGAAGGAGCAGAAATGATTTTAGTTTTGGTAATGTTGAGTCTGAAGTGCCTGAGGAACATCTTTCTCTGAATCTCTAGGAATTGTGCCACCACCACACTGTTCCTCCTACCCCTTTTCTCTTTTCTTTCCTGTTTTGAATCACTCCCACAGGCCACGAATGCTCCCTGCTTCTCAGCGTGCTGGGACATCATGCCAGCAGGCCCCACTTTCCTGGAGAAGGGCCTGGGTCCAGACCTGGAGGACTGGCTGGCAGTGGCCACCCGAGGGGGCGGCTCCCTGACAGGAAGGCAGGCTGGCTTGTGGAGGGGGCGGCTCCCTGACAGGAAGGAAGGCTGGCCTGTGGCTGGGCACAGACGGGAGCTTGCACTGCTGCAGCAGGTGCCCAGGGCCAGCTGCTTCAACCCCCTGGGCTCAGATCAACAGGATGGGACAGCCCAGGCGGAAGGAAGCCTACAGGAAGGGACACCCCTGCGGACAGAGTGGGGGCATGGGGTGGAGGGAAGACAGGAGAGCTGCCTGGGCTGCTGAGCTGGTGCCCCTCCAGCTGATTCAGGAGAGGCAGTGACAGGAGGCCATTCAATCCCCAGCCCTGGTCAGCTGTATTATTACTACTGTTGTTGGCTACCCTGGGCCTTGGATATACCAGAAGGAAACACTGAAAGATGTTCATGGATTTGCCAGTTTCTAACATAATTCCCTTCCTATGCTTATTCTGTGGTTACCGGGAAGGAAAGGTCACTTGCCTTAGCCTCTCTGTTACACCGAGAGGTGAGACAGCTTGAGGGAGGGGCAGTGATTTGTGCCACGTGTTCAGCCTGTCCAAAGGAGATAAAATCTCTAGTTTGCTTTAAGCCGGGTTATCACTGCCCAACTCTCCCAACAACAGCTGCTGTGAACCGGCACGCAACAGCCAAAAGAGGGCCAACTGGGAACGAAAGCAGGCACTGGCTCCAAATATGAGGCCCTGGCTCTCCTCGGACCGGACCGGCCGAGGGGTGAGGAGGGCGGGTGGCCTTTAGAGGGGGCGGTGTGTCTTTGACCCGGCGGGCATCCCCGGAGCAACCCCAACCCCAGGTACGCTCGGGCGGGCGCCGGGCGACCCTAGAGGACCCCTCCCCACAAGCAGTTTCCAGGGAGGGCGCTTCCGGAAGCTCTGGCCCGGGGTGGGAATGGGGTCTACCTTTGAAACAGCTGGTAGACTGCAATTTAAACTTTACATCGAACTCAAAACTCGATTCCGCTACCGAGCGTCGGCGCCACAGGAGGATAAAAACTCGGGTCTAGAACTCCGCATCACCCCACTGGTCCAGGTCTCAAAGCTTCCTGCAGTCCCCACGACGTTCTATCGGCAGCCTGGGGGAAGGATGGGCGGGGAAGGCAGGGGCGGGCACTGCTGCCTGCAACGCAGAAAGAGGGCGAGCCCGCTCCGGTGACCCGGGCGTGGGCGGGGGGCCACAGAAGCAGGTGTCGGCTCAACGACAGGGCTCCCTTCCCTGTCCTCCCCGCCTCCGTGCTCCCCACAGCTCAGCGAGCAAAACCCAGCAAATGCTCGAGAAATGCAGCTCAGTCGGTCAGCAGGCTCTGCTTTCTTGCCAGACGCCTAAGAGGACGGCGCTTCCAAATGCAAATCTCTTGGCTCGGGCGCCTTGGCCAGCAGCCGCCGCCTCCCCCGCCCGGCTGCCCGGCGTCCCGCCCACCCCGCCGCGGGCCGAGATGGGGCCCCGAGCAGAGGGGACGGGGCGGGGCGGGCATCCCTCCCCACCTCCCACGTGGGGCCGGCCCAGCGCTGGGCCTGGGCGCGCCGCCGCCGCGCCTCCGGGCTAGGCCCCCGCCCGCGGCACCGCCCCCTAGGCCGGGGCGGAGGACCGCAGCAGAGGGTGGGCGAGGGGTGGAGGGGTGTCAGGGAGTCAGGTAGCCTTGGGAGTTCCCTCCGGCAGGGCCGAGGGAACACGCTGCCGGGGATTGTGTACACGCTCCACTGACACAAGCTTCACGCTGCCGGGCAGCCGCTGATCACGCGTGGCCCCGGGAGCCCATTGGCCGGCGCCTCACACACCTTTGTCGGTGATTGGCCGGCCGCAGGCTCCGCCCCCACCCCCGCCCGCGGCGCGGGGCAGGCGGAGAGGCTACCTGAATGGGGAGGGGGCAGACGGCGCGGAGCGCGGCGGCGGCGGGATCGGCGTCGAGTGTCTCCGGGCGCCCGTCTGTGGCCAAGCAGCCAAGCAGCATAGCAGCCAGTCAGCTCGCCGCCGGCGGCCAGGCAGCCAACCATGCTCAACTTCGGCGCGTCTCTCCAGCAGGCTGCGGTAAGTCACCTGGGGATGCCCCAGTCCTTCCCTTCCTCGCTGCGTCTGAAGGGCCAGCCGGGGCACCAGCCTGAGCCCTTGACATCAGTGGCGCCTGAGGACCGGGGCTGCAGAGGAGTCCTAGGGGAGGAGGGGGCTTTCTGCCTGCACACTGGGCATTGGTGAGGGCGTGTGTGTCATGGAGTGGGTCAGGACAGGCGGACGGAGATCTACAGCCGAAGGGACAGGAGTCTTGCTCAAGGTGTAATGAGGGGAAGGGGCAGCTCCGCTGGGAGACTTGAGGCAGGTGAGGGGGAGGATAACTGGAGGGGCGCGAAGAGTGAGGAGGGGGCTGCTGCCCTGGCAGCGAGGACAGGGGAAGGTGTGGAAGGGGGGGTTGACAAGGGGGCTACCTTGCACCTGGCACCCGGGAGAGATGCGGCCATCTGCATCAGGAATGCGAACCAGGGCGGGAGGGGGCTGCTTATTGGCATTTGAGGGGCGGGGTGTCCACAGGAGAGGAGAGGGGGCTGCCCCTCTCGGGGGTCTGAGCGTAGCCTTGTGGTAGTGGGGCTGCTCAGCAGACAGCCGGGGGCTGGGGGAGGGGGCGCACGGCGTGGGCGCGGAGTGGCACGTGGGCCCCGGACCGCCTGGGGGGACTAGGAGGTGCGCCCCCAGACGTCGGCAGGGGACTCCCCACCCCCTACGGGAGCAAGTGGCCGCCTTCTGAGGAACCCCTGGGAGGGAGGGGTAGGGAGATGCCTTGGGGATGGGAGGGTGGGAAGCGGGAGCCAGCAGCGGGGCGGGGGATGTAGGCGGGGGGAGCCGGGGCCGCGAGACGCGGGGGCCGCGTGTAGAGGCGGGAGCCGCGGGCCGTGGGGCCGCGCGTCTGGAGCGGGAGCCTGTGGGGGCTGCACGTCTGGGAACCTGTGGAGACTCGGCGGGCGGAGATGGAGCTGCCGGAAACCGCGGGGAGGGGGCGCAGCGTCTGCGGGAAAGACGGGGTGGTCTGAGGTCCCGCGGGCGGCGTGGGCGGGAAGCGCCGAGGGCTCGGCCGGATCCCCGGGGGCTGCGGCCGGGAGGAGGGCGGGGGCCGGGTTTCCGCGGGGACCCGGCTCCTCCTCCGGCAGCTGAGGCGGAGGCCGGGGGATGGGCCGGGAGCGGGTGCGCGCAGGGAGCTTCTCGTCCCGGAGTGACCCAGCCCCGGCCTCCGCCAGGGGCGGCAGCGAGGCCCAGCCCCGCTGTCGGTTCCTAAGGGAACGGCGGCTCTCCGGGAGCGGGGAGGGGCGGGCGCTCCCGGGGAGCCGGCGGCCCCGCCCCTCCCCGCGGGCTCGGGCGCGCACTGCCGGGCGGTTGGCGGCGGTGCCCGCGGCCCCTCCCCCGGGCCGGCGCGAGGGCGGGGGCCCGCGGGCTCAGGAAGTAGGTGAAAGGTGACGGCGCGGCAATTCCCAGTTCACGTTTCCTGCGCCGCCCGGAGCAGCCGCTGATCACGCTTTGTTCACATGCCTCGCCCCCTCCTCCCCCGCGCCCCCCGCCCTTCGCGGTCCAGCCAATCCGGGCCCGAGCCGCCGGGCAGGCTGGCCAATGGCGGGGGCTGGGGCGCGGGGACGTGCGAGCGGCGAGGAATGTTCCCAGTGACTCACCCGCGAGCCTCATTGAGGTTAGGGCGGCCCCATCCGTCTGTCCCCGCCAGCGAGGATCTCCCCCGCCGTCCGCCCCCGCCCCTCGTCTGCCTCCCCCGCCTGTGCCTCCACCCGCTCTTCCCTTTCCTGCCTCGCGCCCCACTCCCTTTCCTCCCCTCCCCGCTTCTCTTCCTGCCCTTCTCAGCTCACACTCCCTTTCCCTGCTTGCCTGCCTTTTCATTTTTTTTTTTCTTTGCATTGGCGTCTTGAGGCTTTTACACATTCGAGCGCTGTCCCTTTCAGCTTACATAAAGGGGCGCGCGGTTATGCAATAGCGTTACTAGTGAAATTTCAAGAGCTGTGGCTCCTAAGGATATCAACACGAAGGGTGTATGCATTTTTTAAAACAAGCATTGAGAATAATATCTTGCAGCGTTAAGAATGCTTTTCAGTATTTTTTCCACGATCTGTACTTAGACCAAAAGAATGGGATCACATTAATGGAATATGGGAGGTGGTGGGTAGTACCATTTTTTTTTTAAGTGCAGTTTAAGGAACTTTAATATGAAGCGTTAAACACTTGATGGAGCAGTACAAATAAATAGCAAGCGTGTGCTGTCATTCTTGTCATCAGTTATTTTAAAAATTAAAATACGTTCGACTGGGCTATTGAAGACTCAGTTACAGTCAGTTTTTTGCAGATTCTGGGTAGAAGACTAAATTTTATGATTGGCCGTTTTTTAGTAGTATTGCATTAGTTGGTCATAGTTGTGCATATCAAACCATTGTGTTAACCAGTGAAAAGGAACACAAATAGGAAGAACCTGAAGTTTCAGTAAAGCTTTGGGATTTTCCCACATATTTCAATTCATCTCTCTTTACCGGAGTTAATCAAGCTGTGCAGGATTTCAAATAACCTAATGCAGTAGTTTTAGAGAGACACTGAGGATTTTTATGCTGTTGACTTAATGGCAATAAAGTGCTCTGTTCTCCCTTGCAAGGCTATCAGTGTTAAACCCTAAGTATGAAAGAATGAAGATTTTATTTTTACCATTACCATTAGTTGGGGTGAGAGAAAATTATTTCAGAAACTTGGAAATCTGTGCAAATTGTAAAGAAAAAAGTTGTGTGTTGCTCTGTTATTTGGATGACAAAAATATGCTTATAATCATTTGATCTTTTTTTTTTAGGAGGAAAGGATGGAAATGATTTCTGAAAGATCCAAAGAGAGTGTGTATTCATGGAACAAAACTACAGAAAAGAGTGATTTTGAAGCTGTAGAAGCACTTATGTCAATGAGCTGCAGTTGGAAGTCTGATTTTAAGAAATACATTGAAAACAGACCTGTTACTCCAGTATCCGATATGTCCGAGGAAGAAAATCTACTCCCGGGTACACCTGATTTTCATACGATCCCAGCATTTGTAAGTATTACTGTTTTTAAGATGAGAATGCAGATTACAAAATTTTTTTTATCATTTACCTAATGAACTTGATTTCTCAAGCTCATTGCCTGTATATTTTTCTTTTCTAGTGTTTGACTCCACCTTACAGTCCTTCTGACTTTGAACCCTCTCAAGTGTCAAATTTGATGGCATCAGCGCCATCTACTGGACACTTCAAATCATTCTCAGATGCTGCCAAGCCTCACATCGCTGCACCTTTCAAAGATGAAGATAAGAGCCCAGTACCTGCCCCCAAACTCCCCAAGGCTCAGGCCACAAGTGTGATTCGTCACACAGCTGATGCCCAGCTGTGTAACCACCGATCTTGCCCAGTGAAAGCAGCCAGCATTCTCAACTATCAGGACAATTCTTTTCGAAGAAGAACCCACGTAACTGTTGAGGCTGCAAGAAAAAACATATCCTGTGCAGCTGTGTCACCAAACAGGTCTGAGTGTGAAAGGAATGCGGTAGCAGGTGTTGATGAGAAAGCAAATCCTGGACTTTATGACTTTTCTCTGCCTTCCTCAGAAACCGTCATCTGTAGACCTCAGCCAGCTCCCGTGTCCCCACAGCAGAAGTCGGTGCTGGTCTCCCCGCCTGCTGTTTCAACAGGGGGAGTGCCGCCTATGCCAGTCATCTGTCAGATGGTTCCCCTCCCTGCCAACAACCCTGTGGTGACAACAATGGTTCCTAGCACTCCACCCAGTCGGCCACCAGCTGTCTGCCCACCTGTTGTGTTCATGGGCACGCAGGTGCCCAAGGGCGCGGTCATGTTTGTCGTACCCCAGCCCGTTGTTCAGAACCCGAAGCCTCCAGTGGTGAGCCCAAATGGCACCAGACTCTCTCCAATTGCCCCAGCTCCGGGCTTTTCCCCTTCTGCAGCCAAAGTCACCCCTCAAATTGACTCCTCCAGGATAAGAAGTCACATCTGTAGCCACCCAGGATGTGGCAAGACTTACTTTAAAAGCTCCCATCTGAAGGCCCACATGAGAACACACACAGGTACCAATCATTTCTTCCTTGTGTCTTAGAAAGTTAGGGGAGTATTTCTAGGCCATGATCACAAGTATGAACCAAGCGTGTTAAAGAAGAACTTACTTTATTAGTCAGTTCAGTGGCTGATATTATCAGTACAAGTTCCTTCAAAAGAGTTCATCAAGCTGTTTGGTCTTAAGTTCTCAAATGATTCCTTAAGTGTCTGAGTAGTTACTTTAGTAAAGTATCTCTGAAGCTTTTGTACCACATTGAAGTCAGAAAACCTTTTTGTTTTTGGCTTTTTATAAAAGGAAGTTTCCTGTGAATGTGACAGAGCGAAAGTTGAAAATAGAGCAGTACACACATTCACTTAAAAGTTGATTCATTTAGCAGCTTTTATTTTGAAAAGATTCTTTTAATATATTTTAACATGTATATCTTTAGATATAATTAGATATGTAATTTCCAATGACTTGGGAAATGCATAGTAACGATCTGAATTTCTTTGTCTCAGGAGAAAAGCCTTTTAGCTGTAGCTGGAAGGGCTGTGAAAGGAGGTTTGCCCGTTCTGATGAACTGTCCAGACACCGGCGAACCCACACAGGTGAGAAGAAATTTGCGTGTCCCATGTGTGACCGACGGTTCATGAGGAGTGACCATTTGACCAAGCACGCTCGGCGCCATCTGTCAGCCAAGAAGCTACCAAATTGGCAGATGGAAGTGAGCAAGTTAAACGACATTGCCTTACCTCCAACCCCTGCCCCCACGCAGTGACCGCTCAGAAGGTGAGAATCAGAAGTAACTTTGGTCACAGCCAGGAGCCAGTGGTGATGTAAAAACACTTCCACTGCAAGTCTGTGGCCCTCCGGCATGGGGCTGAGAGCAGAAGTCCTGCAGCCGGAGGAGAAGGCTCGGCCTGGGCTAGAGGACAAGAAGTGCTGCAGCCACAAGCAGGTCAAGGAGTGGCAGGATTCATTTCTTATCACATAAGAGAGATGAGGAAGCTTTTATTCCTTTGAATATTTTTTGAAGGTTTCAGATGAGGTCAACACAGGTAGCACAGATTTTGAACTTGCGTGCACAATTTATTACTTCATTTTCACCATTTATACTTGAGACCAACTTTTCAATGTGATTCTTCTAAAGCACTGGTTTCAAGAGTTGAGAGACTGGAAATAAACATTACGGTACAGAGACAGAGATGGAAAATTGATTTGTATTATGAATATTGGCATCTTTTCCTAGTTACCTTGTTTACTATTCCTAGTCTTTCCAGTCAACTTCGTGGATGTAGTTGTTAAATATACCTAGAACTAGCATTTTTATACTTGCTAACATTTGGAATTAAGCAGCTGTATATTGCTAAAGAGGACCTAAAGAATTGGAATCCTCAATAATTTAATTGCTTTGAAGTATAGCTATGATTTTTTTTTTTTTGCGTTTTTGTTTTGAAAGTTTAAGAGATGACTGTATCTAGGCATTTTATTATGCTTTGAACTTTAGTTTGCCTGCAATTTCTTGTGTAGATTTGAAAATTGTATACCAATGTGTTTTCTGTAGACTCTAAGATATGTTGCACTTTGTTTAGAAAAAAAATTGAAGATAAAAATATATTGTAAAAAGGGGATACCAAGAATTTTAGATAACTCCTTGAAAAAGATGACTTATGTCATCAGTAAAATACCCTTACATTATGAGGATGTAATGTGTGCTTTATTGAATTAGAAGGTTAGTGACCACTATTCACATGGACAGATCTTGTCCTGCTAATTTATAGGAGTTTTTCCGCTGAGAGGAGCCAGGGGGAGGTGGGACTGGGTGAAGAAGAGTTGGTTAAAACAAAACATTCACTTTTGTTAACAGTATTTCTGTTATATTTGTCATATAGTGGATGATACACAGTAGTAAAACAAAAGTAAATTGTTTAAAATATATAGTGAAAAATGGCACTATATTTCCATTTAACATTTTTTCTTTTGGGTATTAATTTCTGACGGCAAAACTTGGATCCTTGGAAAACAATTTTCTTTTAATAAAAAAACTTTGTGATTTACAATTTGCACAATATTCCTTTTGTTGTACTTTATATCTTGTTTACAATAAAGAATTTCCTTTGGTACATTCTCTTGGTTGATTGCATTTGTGGAAAACCATTCTCGGTCTAACAATGACAGCGATCACTTATGGTATTATCCAAAGACTTAGTGTCCGAATTTTCTCTAGGAACTTCATTCAAATTGAGAGCTGCAGGAGTGTATCCTTCACATAAGTCAATTTATAGAGAGTATACAGAGTGAGGCCTGGTATTCACATCTTCATTGAGATAATTTGCAAGTCTGCCCAGCCTAAGAAACCAACGTATTTTAATTTTTGTTCTATTTTATTTTTAAAGATTTTATTTATTTGACAGAGACAGCAAGAGATGGAACACAAGCAGGGGGAGTGGGAGAGGGAAAAGCAGGCTTCCGGCTGAGCAGAGAGCCAGACGTGGGGCTCGATTCCAGGAGCCTGGGATCATGACCTGAGCCAAAGGCAGACGCCTAACGAATGAGTCACCCAGGCACCACTAAACCAACACGTTTTAATCTCAACATTCTTCTACATTTTGATGATTTGGGATCAAAATAGATCTTTGGCTCTCAGGAGAACCTCAAGTAGCATTAAGTGAAAGGGCATACCACAGTGAATAATTACAAGCAATGAGACTGCTGCAGCAAATGGAAAGGAGCCTGACCTGTTAAATAGAGCGTGAATTACTTACCTCTATAAGTGAGATTAACTCAGGTCATTAAGTGAAACCTTAAATGCAATAAACACACTGGTACTTAAGCTGCATGAAAGGTAATATACCTGGGAAGAGAAACACTTGCTAGTCACTTGTCAGTGGAACTAGGAGCTGTCAATGCTACTTGGTGTATTGAGTATAATTCTGGAGATTGGTATTTTAGTTGGCTCTGAAGCCCCCTTGTCATGGGAGAACATCTTCCACAGTGTCCAACTTAACCGTCGACCTGAAGTCTGGCTCACTGTTGAACACCCATGGTAAGGGGCAAGGTAATGTGCTCACTTGGCACCAGTTACAAGGCAAGCATCTCGGCTTATCCGTGCACCTGTTGCCATTTAGTTTTTGGAAACTTACCACCACCCAAGTATAGCACAGCTGCTGGAGAGGAGCCTTGCTGTTCTGCGGCTTCTACGCTGGGAACCTGGACCATCCTGACTCAGTTCCTCATGATGTTAGGTCTTCAGAAGTTGGGAATACAGGAAGGTAGCTGACCTAGTACCCAAGTCCTTGTAATGACACTGACCAGCAGAAATGTGCCACCCATTGCTGTTTTCCCGTCCTAGTTGGCATCCGAGGCTTTACCTTAGAAATTCCGTAAGTCAAATCATTTTAACAGAGTAATATATTTTTATATTTGAGTTGAATGTTCATGCAGGCTCTGATCTTGATGCAAAAGTTGCCCCCAACGAACGACATTTGGAGCATATAATGATAGTGTGGCATTAGTGTAGCTTTAGCACTAGTTTTGGTGGTTTCCTATCTGACATACAAGTTGGACGGTATGAAATTGCTGATATTCAAGCTGTTTTAACAGTTCATTCTTTTTAGATAATTTTAGACTTAGAGTTGCAAAAGTAGAGTTCCCATTTACCTTTCATCCAGCTTTTCCTTGTAACATCTTACATAGTCCTAGAACATTTATCAAAACTAAGAAATTAACCGTGGTACAATACTATAAACTATAGACCCTGTTTGTGTTCCACTCATTTTCTACCAATGTCTTTTTTTTTTTTTTTCTATTAGAGGACCTAATCCAGTATCTCAAACATTTACTTGTCCTATAGAGTTTTCTCCAATCTATGGTCATTCTGTCTTCTCTTATCAGTCTTGAATAGTACTTGTCAGTTATTTTGTAGACTGACCCTCCTTTTTGGTTTGCATGATATTTTCTCGTGACTGGATTAAAATGATGTGTTAATGCGGAAGCTACCACAGAGTGATGTCCTCAGAGCATCATATCAAGAAATACATGATAATCTGTATTCCTGGTGATGCTAACCTCGATCACTTAGCTAAGTGATGTCCAGAATTTTGCACTGTAACCTGTTTTTATAATTATTAACTATTTGGGGAGAGGTATTTTAAGATGAATAACTTGTTTCCACTTAACACCTTTGCCTACTCAGTATGCTTCTATAGAGCTTGCTTATGGCCGTTATTACTGATATAGATTAATAGCAATTTCTTATTTCTTTCATTATTTACTGATTGGAATTCTGGGGGGAAGAATTGTTGCTTCTCTCCCATTTATTTACGTATTCAGTTGTTTATGTCACCATGGAATTAGGGATATTTATGTCATTCTTTGAGTTATGATACAATACTTATTTTGTGACTCAATTGTTCCAGCTTTAGCCCTTGTTCTTTCAATATTCAACTGTTTTTGATTGACAAAGATGGAAATTTCATAGAGATTCAACCCATCATTTCTCACTGGAATGAGAGCTGTTTGGTGTTAGTAATCTGATTTTTTGAAAGTTTTCTCTATCCACGTTGCTACCACTCATCTAATCTACTCTCTCTCACTTCAACAACCTCGACTCTTGCAAACTGGTCTCATCTTGTCTCCCACCATCCAGCCTCCTCACCAGTCTTTCAAAAATGCAAACCTGACCATGTCACTTCCCCATTTGAGACATTTCAAAACCTTCCCAGTGCTCTTAGGATCAAGTCTAGGTCTCTTAACACGGTCTAGACCAGTCCCGTCTAATAGCAATATAATGTGAGCCACATATGTAATTTGAATTGTTCTAGTAGCCACATCAGAAAAAAAAATTTAAATTAAATATTTTTATTTAATATATCCAAATATATTTGGATATCCATATATCCAAATTATTATCATTTCAACATATAATCAATATAAAATTATTGATGAGATATTTTATCTTTTTTTGCACGAATCTTCAAAATCCGGTACCTATTACACATGCACAGCACATTCGGTTGGAAGTAACCCCATTTCTAGTGCTCAGTAGTTGTAGGGGCTGCTGAAGGCACGGAGCAGAGCCAGAAGGCCCCTCCCCGCTACTCTTCTACCAACCTCGCACCACTTTCCACCTTATTCAACTTAACCATGTCCAAGCTCTGAGCCTTCACATATGTTATTTCTTCTGCTGGAAATATTTCCCTGCCCTTTCACTTTGACATTTCTGCTCTAATAATTACACTTTGCCAAAACTGCTTAATGTCTTCTTCTCCTTGACTGTAAAACTCCACAAAGACAAGGACCCTGTGAGTCTTGCCCACTGCCCTATCACCCGCTTCTAACACGGTGCCTGACACACAGCAGGGGCTCCCTAAATTTTGTCAAACTGGAAACTGAACTGAGGGGAGGTCTGTGCCACTTTAGGGGGTGAGAACAATTAAGGAGTTGTTAAATGACAGGCAGGGTACAAACAAAGGCAATGAAAAGCTGAAGCCCGCCTTTTTCTTATTCCCATCAATCTCTGCTAGTGCTGGAGGGACCACACACTACACCCTCCAAGCTCTCAAAGAGTTGGATGGAATTCAGGTTCTTGTGGTTGTATTTTTAACTGGGCAGGGAAGAAATCTGATCAAGATGGACATATGCGGGGCGCCTGGGTGGCTCAGTCGTTAAGCGTCTGCCTTCGGCTCAGGTCATGGTCCCGGAGTCCTGGGATTGAGCCCCGCATCTCGCTCCTTGCTCGGCAGGAAGCCTGCTTCTCCCGCTACCACTCCCTCTGCTTGTGTTCCCTCTCTCGCTGTGTTTCTCTGTCAAACAAATGAAATCTTTAAAAAAAAAAAAAAAAAGATGGACATATGCAAAGTTCACCTCACTCTCTGTGAGTCTAATTCCTCAGCCTGGAATGGCTCACCTCTCACCCCACCCTTTGTCTTTGGAGTATACTCAGAATGAGGCAAGAACATAAATGGGGACATTCATTGAGAGCACTGGACAGTCTGCAAAACCCTGGAGTCAAGAGAAATCTTTTGGGAACTGAAATCAAGGGACACCCGAAGGGAAGACTTTTTTCTAGAGATGTCACTGATGATGTGTGTGTGTGTGTGTGTGTGTGTGTGTGTGTGTGTGTGTGTGTGTGAATCCAGTTCTGGCATTTTTCTGACCAGCTTAACAACAGTTTGGGAAAAGGCTTAGAGTTGGTTCTCAAGTGGAAATGCCTCTGATTGTCTACACAGGTATCTGTGCCCTAGAGAAGATGTAGAGGAAGAGCACTGATCAAATTATAAGACCTGGTGTATTAGGGTTCTCCAGAGAAAAAGAACCAATAAGCTTTATATGAACAGATTAATGATAAAGAATTGCTTCACGTGTGGCAAGTCCCAAGACCCACAGTGGGCAAGCAGGAGACCCAGGAGAGCCGAGGGCACAGCTCCAGTCCAAATGGAGTCCTTCTCAAGACTCAGGAAGAGCTGATGTTTCTTTCAGCTCAGTCTCAAGGCAGGAAAAAACCAATGCCCCAGCTCAAAGACGTCAGATAGCAAGTATTCCTCCTTACTCAGTCTTTTTTGTTGTCGTCAGGCCTTCCACTGATTGGACGAGGCCAACCCACATTAGGGAGGGCAATCTGCTTTACTCAGTCCATGGTTTCAAATATAAATCTCACACAGAAACACCCTCACAGACACAACCAGAATAATGTCGGATCACGTATCTGGACACTCTGTAACCCCCATCAAGATGACACACAAATGTAACCCCCACACCAGAATTCTAGTTTTCTATACTGACAACTAGTTTTCCCCGGGGATGGTTACTTTACCATCCACAGCATCCACTTTTAAGAACAGGGCTGAATGCACCTGTCCTATTCGGCTCACAGAGCTATTGGCGAGCTCCAACAAGGTCATGGAGGCAAAAGCTCCCGGAAAGTATAATACATTTTACACTTGCTGGCACTGTATCACACCCATGTCTGGGAACATAAGTATGGCAGTAAGTGGATTCGAATTTCCATGTAGGGTGGGAAAAGGGAGGCCACTCAAAGCTGGGAAGATTAGAGAATTTTAATGTCCAGGGTTTCCATACTTCTACCTATGTATCTAATTATCTGGGTGATCCATTTAGAGTAATTGTCGCTACGGTGAGGCCAGTCGAATGGAGAGGAAAGCACAAAGAATTAAGGCCATGGCATTTCCTGAGCCAAACGAAAGCGCGGACCTTTGTCACTTGGTTGTAAAGTACAAATCTGGACAGAATTACCAGAGGGGCGCCCAGTCTATGAGCTAACTGCCTTTATGGCGTCTGTCCGCTTACGGAGTTTCCTTTGTTCTTCTTGTAATGACCCCTGCTTGTGGGAATTCTCCAAGTCTGAGCTGAGTTAATTCATGAGAAAGTGCCCAATATTGGATGCTGTATAAAATGGCTGAAATGTCTCATGGACCTCTAGGAGTCGGAACCCCAGGGTCAGCATGAGTGATAAAAACATCATTTCTCCCAGAAAATTACTAGGCCACACCTTTGCCAGGTTTCCCTGGATAATGTGATCTCCTCCTGGTAACAGACACGTTCCAAAGAAGCATAATTCTCTCATCTTTGGCTTATTGTTCCAATGGAAGGAATAAAACCAAATGGGGTCACCGTAAATGAGGTCTATTGTCTTAAGCTCCCCCTGCCAGCAGACATCCTAATCTTGACAGATCCTTAGACATTCATAGCTTTCTTCCCGGTGGATGCCAACAATCCCAGTTCGACCTTGACTGACCAGTGTGGCAGCAGGATGCTAAAAAGTAGAAATACCCCCAAATATAAGAAGGTGGTGATACCTGATCTTTCTTTGACTTTCTTGGGATAATATAATTTTAATTCTCATTTTAGCCACTGGTCAGCGGAGGCACAGTCTAGATTTGGGAAAACTCTGTATGAGATCCTGGGAAGAAAGAGGGAATATGAGATGCCTGGGTGGCTCAGCTGGTTAGACATAGGCCTTCAGCTCAGGTCACGTTCCCAGGGTCCCGAGATCAAGTCCCACATTAGACTCCCTGCTCAGCAGGGAATCTGTTTCTCCCTCTCCCTGCTGCCCCCCCTTCTCGTGCCCTCTTTCTCCCTCTGACAGATAAATAAAAAATTTTTAAAAAGAGAGCAAAAGAGAGAAGTTAAGAATAACCCAAAGTGATGAAGGGATGATCCCTGGTAGGCTTTGGTAGATTAGATTCTCTGATTAGATTATCTGAACCTTGAATATCAGTTTAAAAAGGTACCCCTTTTATTTTGCACAGTCTCACTGAAAAGATAAATACAAGCATCGAGTGTTTATCACCGCTGGACAAAGTAAGACAGTGTGTCCCTGGAACAGGAAACTTCTCCTAGGGCCCTGGGGCCCATGTGCTGTTATCATCTCTGAACTTTCCATAATTATGAGCTCAGCAATTTAAAATTTCATGGCTCTGTTTCATTAGCTGTAAAATGGGGGTTCTAATGCTTCACTGACCTGCTTCCCAAGAGAGAATTAGATCTGAAAACTGAAAAAAATAAGCAAACAAATGCAAGAGAGCTACCCCAGTACAAGGGTTGGGTACTGCACTGTCATAATTCAGATCAATCTGAAAGACAGAAAAAGCTCCAAAGTTTCTGACATCAGTTAGAAATTGTGATGGTACGGTCCCTCTTAGGTTGGATGGTCAAACTCCAAACATTCACAGAAATGTTCACAGTTGGCTAGAAGTCTGAGATTGAGGTCTCAGTGGGGCTGGTTCTTTCGAGGCCTCTCTCCTTGGCTTGAAGATGGCCGTCTTCTTGTATCTTCTCATGGTCTTCCTTCTCTGTCTGTGTCCTAATTTCTTCCTTTAAGGACACCAGTCATATTGGACTAGAGCCCCCTCCAATTACCTCATTTTACCTTATTAATTCTTTAAAGACCCCATCTCCAGGTACCATCACATTCTGAGGTACTGAGGATCCGGACTTCCACCTATGAATTTTGAGGTGACACAAAGCAGCCCATTATATTGGTCAACCTATGTCAGTCTGTATTGCTCTGCCTTAATACACGGAGAGCAGTGTTTTCTACACTGGTTTTAAGTTCCTATTTCCAGTGTCTGGGAAATTTCCTATGAGAGCTAAGCAACTCCCTACCCCATGTCACACAGTGACATCAGGCCCAATGCCGTGTGTCATTCTTAGCCATCAGGGAGACATATTTTTCTATGGTGCATTCGGATATTTCTTAATCCTGGAATAATCTTTATCCTCAACAAAGTTTTCCTTCATTACATACCTTTAAACATTATTTGAAATGTAATTCGACCATCCCTTCTTTTCTCTTAATTATCTCAAAAGATAAGCTTGTTGCCAGGGATATAAATCAGATTCAGAATTCTCTGCCCAATCCCAACAATATCATGAATGGAAGAGGCATCATGATGGTCTTTTGATATCCATGTTTGGATTTGCTCAGTTTTATTTTTTTCTAAGAGATTAAATATTCTCTTGGGTGCCTGGGTGGCTCAGTTGGTTAAGCAACTGCCTTTGGCTTAGGTCATGATCCCAGAGTCCTGGGATTGAGTCCTGCATCAGGCTCCCAGCTCCTCGAGAAGTCTGCTTCTCCCTCTGACCTTCTCCTCTCTCATGCTTTCTCTCTCTCTCTCTCAAATGGGTAAATAAAATCTTAAAAAAAAAAAGAAAAGAGGGGCACCTGGGTGGCTCAGTGGGTTAAAGCCTCCGCCTTTGGCTCAGGTCATGATCTCAGAGTCCTGGGATCGAGCCCCACAACAGGCTCTCTGCTCAGCAGGGAGCCTGCTTCCCCCTCTCTCTGCCTGCCTCTCTGCCTACTTGTGATCTCTCTCTCTGTTGAATAAATTAAAAAAATTAAAAAAGAAAGAAAGAAAGAAAAGAAAGATTAAATATTCTCTTCCCAAATTTAAATGTAGTTCAACTAGGAAAATTCTGTCAAGACTAGAATCAGCCTTGCTGGTCGGAGATCTAACCTAGCCCTGTTTCCTTCCAATACCATTTAGCACATGTATTCTATTCTTTGTCAGTGTGGTTATAATACCAGCAATCTTCAAACAGAAAGGGACGCAGGGATGGGAGGCGCCTGGGTGGCTCAGTCAACTGAGTGACTGACTCGGTTTCCGCTCAAGTTATGATCTCAGGGTCCTGAGAATGAGCCCCACATGGGGCTCTGCACTCAGACCAGAATCTGCTTGTCCCTCTTCCTTTGCCCTCCCCTCCCCACTCCTTCTCTGTGGAATGGATAAATACAATCTTTATAAAAAAGAAAGGGAGCCTGGGTCCCCATCCCTGTAGGGGTCATAACAGTGAGTTCATCAAATATTTCAGGCTCTCGCTAGCATTGCCCTCCCTGGTGACTGGCCGGGATCATGCACTCGGGTCTGGCCAGTTCAGGTCTGTGAACAGAAATGCCCTGGGTCACTTCTTTTTTTTTTTTTTTTAAAGATTTTATTTATTTGGCAGAGAGAAACACAGTGAGAGAGGGAACCAAGCAGAGGGAATGGTAGCGGGAGAAGCAGACTTCCCGCAGAGCAGGAAGCCCGATGAGGGGCTTGATCCCAGGACCCTGGGATCATGACCTGAGCTGAAGGCAGACGCCTAATGACTGAGCCACCCAGGCGCCCCCTGGGTCACTTCTTGACCAGAGTGTGTGACTACTCATGTTAGGCGCCCCAAAGCTGTCTTTCCCTCCGTTATGGTGACCAGCCGAATTCCAGCTAGCCAACCTTAGCTCTGGAGGGAGAACTACACCTTTGTAGTTTGAGACTTTGTGATGTGAGGTGGGTTACTGGTCGCCAAGGCTAACCTTGACTTACAAATATATACGGACTAAGAAAAGCCCTTTTGTCCCATGAGGCTGCTTTGCTCTAAGTGAATTTATTTACCTCCCTCCGGGGATCATTTCACCATATCATGAGGTATTAAGAGGTATGACTGTAAAGGAAAAAAAGACCTGTTCCACTTCCCCCCGTGACATTGGTGCCTTATAATCGCGTAAATAAATGGGGCCATGTTCCAGTTCAAGGATCCTGAACAAGGAAGCTCTTCTGCAAGGTGTTCGGTCACGTCTGTCCAGAGAGAAAAGCAAGCTGCCTTAGGTGGCCCCCTCATACCACCAGCACCCTACTGGAGCTGGTAGAGACACAGCAAAGGTTCTAAACCACTGTTTGAAGAGTGCAATGATACCATCTTCGAAAATGCACAAGACAGCTTGGAATTAAGGCCTTTGTTTTGAGATTCACAAGCATTTAATGGGACAGTCTACTCCTTTCCCCTGAAGCATCTTGTGTGTAAGGAGGATGGCGGGATGGCGGAATCCTCAGGGCGCAGTAGATGCGGAAGCTAATGGTGAAGGGGGAGCTGGTCTCTCCCAGTGTTTCATTCCCAGCAGCTCTAAGGACTAGGAGATAATGAGCATAGGGCAGAGAGCTGCCACCTTGTGCCTGGTTTTGATGGGGAGGATATTACAAAGGCTAAATGGGTAAAATGCTCATCTCCTTCCCTAAATATTTTAAGAAGGCAAAGTATCATGATGACCCAAAGCATGAGGTGAGGACGCTCGCGGACTTGCAAATCCTAGCTTTACCATTTAATGACTATGTGACTTAGGGCAAGTATGAAGATGAAATGAATTAGCAGTTATAAAGCACGAAGGATGCCTGGTGCCCAGGGAGCAGAACCGTGACACATTGGGGAGAATGATAACATTCTTCTACATTTTCGATGCCCCCGCCCCAACGATCCTGCCTGGGACAAGATTCACCTATTTGAGATCTCTGCCTTCAAGGGGGGAAAGGGGTAGGGCGGGGAGGCTTCTAAAGGAGGGTTTTATAGGCAGTCGGAGAAAGGGAGGACTTTATAGGCACACAGTTTTCACAGGACACCTGCGCCCTGTAGTCATAAAGATTCAGGTTCGGCCCGCCAGCTGAGTCCCTGCGTGGCCCTCACTTTGAGCGGAAGCCGGAGCCACAGGGCAGCTTCCTGTCCCCAGGCCTGTTGCTCAGGGGAAGAGGCTTTAACCTTTTTTTTCTGAATCTGAATGCTTTAGGGATTGTTTAGATTTGTGTTCAGGCTTTCTTTGGCAGCTGGAAAGTAACGCCTTTTCAGCAGGAGTGAGTGTGGCCGCGCGCAAACCAGCCTGCGTCTCTTGGCCCGTGTGCGGGCAGGCTGGGTGGCCTCGGCTCTAGCCACTAGTCACCGCGGGACAGACTTGGAGCCAGGCCTTGGCCCCGGCCTGGCTCCTCTGTTCTGCTTTGGCTGACTCCACCCTGCCCCTGTCCAGTGGCCATGTCTGGGATGTGGAAAACAGGGAGAGCGGCGACTTCAGGCTGGGCGGGTCCTAGAAGGTTCTGCCCGGCCCCTGGCTACAGGCCCAAGCGGTCCCAGGCGGGTGGGAAGATCAGAGTGAGCGTTAAGGCCCCGGCCCACCCTCCAGTGCTATGAATTTTGAAAACCTTGTGATCTAGGGTTCAAACCATGGTTTTCTCACTTACCCAATCTTGGACATACTCTGAGCCACATTTTTGTCACATGTCAAATGGACCAATATTCATATTTTACCTCGAACTGAGTTGTTTTAAGGCCGGCCAGACGTAATGGGTTCGACACAGGAGACACGAGAGAAACGTCAGCGGGCCTCGTCACCCCCACCTCCGTCCCCGTTGCAACAGCATTGCGTCAGGGGTCATTTCTGCTCATGTTCCTCCGCTTGTCTCTTGTCTAGAAATACCTGCCTCCTCTCCACTTGACATACGCAAGTCTCGTCCACTAGGAAAGTCCATTTCTGAGCAGGAAAGGGGAAGGGCGCCTCCAGGAACCGGTTGGATCAAATCTGTATGAGTTTCCCAAGGCTGCTGTCACAAAGCATCACAGACGGAGGTGCTTCAGCAAACTGAAGACCCAGGGGGGGAGGGGGGGCTCCAGCAAACTGATTGCCCCACAGTTCTGGAAGCCAGATGTCTGAGATCAAGGTCTCAGCAGCGCGGTTCCTGCTGGCGGCTTCCATGCCTCTCCCCAGCTGCTGGCCCGTCACACCCCGTCTCTGCCTTCCGCTTCCCCTGGCCTTCTCCCTGTGTGCATGTTTCTGGGTGCAAATTCCCCCCTTCTAGAAGGACGTCAATCCTGTTGGATCAGGGCCGCCCCGAATGACCTCATCTTCACTTCAACAACCCTATTTCCAAATAAGGTCACATTCACAGGTCCCAGGGATTCAGACCTATGAATTGGGCAGGGGGTGGGGGGCACAATTGAACCCATACAGGACCCAGCTCTAAATCCTGGGATTCCTCTTCAGGATCCCCAAGGCCAGCTTCAGGGAACCCTCCCTCCCCCCGCTTTCCTCTCCTGGGCCCACCCCACCCCTCAGTCCCTGCTCATGCCAGTTTGGCTGTAGGCTGGGGCTCTGGTGCTCCCTTTCCCTCCTTCTGTGCTGTCCCCTACGAAGGACTCACAGGACAGGCTTTCCATGCGATTGATTACTGAGAAACAGGTGGGCTCACAAATCTGGAAAGATCTGAGCCCCTGGAGCAGCTGGGGATCCCCACAGAAGCACACTGTCCAGGCTCTCTTCCCTGGGGAGGAAGTGACACAGAGGTGGGTGGTGTGGGCTGGAGCTGGCCACCCTGAAAACCGCTTTCCTCCAATCCTGAGATTCTCTTGGAAGGGAGAGCCCAGGGTCTCAAACCCAAATGTGTATGGGAAGGGTTGGGTGCAGCCTATAAAGGAACCAAGCCTCACATGTAGCAAATGAGCAGAGATGGCCCAGGTGCCAGGGTCACTATGAGGAAAAGCAATTTTCAGAATACTCCCATTTTTCCAAAAAGCTGGAAATCTGGATTCTTTTTTATTGTGGTAAAATACACGTGACATCAGATGTTACCATTTTAGGCATTTTAAGTGTACAATTCAATGCCATTGAGTATATTCACGATGTTATGCCGTCATCATGACTATCCGTGGAAACCCAGATTTTTTATCCAACGTCCTGATTTTAACTTTGGCATATAATCCATATAAAAATAAATCCTTTATGTTGGCGGTTGCCAGTTTGGAACAGAGGAGGCCCATGAAGTGATTATTTGTTATTTTGGCCCTGGGATGGTGACAGTTGCCCAAAAGGTGGGCAAAGGCAGAGCCGGTCAGGGTTGTCTCAAGCCCTGGAGACAAGAGGCAGAGCCTGGCGGGGGGCGGCCCTTCGGAGGAGCGGGGCCCCCCCAGGAGCAGCTGCCAAGTTCAAGGGCCAGCACTCAGCACAGGTGTTAGGTGGGAGAGCGCCGAGGTTTCCTTTGCCGAGTGGAGGAAGGGGCCCCTGAAAGGATTGACCTCAGGGTCCCCCCACCTTGGCAAGTAGAAGCCCGAATGGATTGAATCTGATGAAAGGTAAGCTTTCTTGCATTCCTAGAGTCCTGGGGCAGTTTGTAGCCCTTCCAGGTGTGATGTCTACAGGTGGTCACACTCGGTTTCTCATCCTTGGCTCCTGAGTCCCCCAGCCCCTCTGGCCCCCAAGGCGGCCCCTAGTGGCGTGTGGACCTCCATCCTCTGTGTTTCTTTCCAAGAATGGGGCTCATCGGAAACCCCGCTCCCCCCCCCTTTGTGTGCTGCCCGGAGAAAAGCCTCTGAGGACTTGTCCCCTGGCAAAGTCCTGAGGTGGGGGAAGGCAAGCTGTGGGGCGTTGGCAGCCCGCACGTGGTCCAGAGTCGCCGTCTGGGCAGGGGGAGACTGGCCCTCCCAGAGGGTCTCGGAGGCTGGGCGAGAAATCCAGCGTGGCAGCTGAGTCACACCAGATTTAGGAACAAGGACTGCAGCAGAAGTTCAGGGTAATGGAGCACGGAGCCTCCGGGCGGAGGGTGGGCATCCAGAGCCCAAGCCTCATGAGTCCGGAAGGGATGGAATCTGAGCAGCTCTGCGTTTCTGTCCAGTAGGACTTTGTCCCCACTTGGCCGTTTCTGACCCTTCGTCCAGTGGGGCCGGGGCCATCCGCAGGCCGCCCCTTCCGGCCGGGCTCTGTCCCGGCCACAGAGTTTCCTCGGGGGTCTCTGCCCTCCCCCCACTCGAATGTCCACTGAATGGCCACTGTCCTAAGCTCCTCAGCCCCTGTCGTGACTTGTTGTCCTCTAGGCCCCTGACCCGCCGCCTTCTCTGGGCAGCTTCAGCATCTGATGCAATGTTTACCTCACGCCTGGGCAGATCCCTGGGCCGGATATATTGGGTGGGGACTCAGCCCCGCCAAGTTGCCCAGGACGCCCCCTCAACTGACCTACCTGTGGCGAGGAATTTATTGCTGGCTCGAATGACCCACCTGGACTTCTCTGGACCAACAGGCTTCCAAAAACACTCTCAGGCCGGACAAGGAAAGGAAGAGAAGAAAGGGAGAGAGGGAAAAACAAGCCACAAAACCCTGGATTCTGGGGAAGTTTCACTGGCCTGAAATCTCCCCCACGTCAGCTGGGAGCCGTCGTGAGCTGGCACCTTCACCAAAGGTGTCCCACGTTCACGGAGCACCAGTGGAGGAAGCTGGACATTATCTGCACAGCTGACGAAGCCTTTCTTCTGACCCCCGACCTGGCATTTCTGGCCCTTATCCTCGGTGACCTCTGTCTCCGTGGGCTCACTCTCGGGCAGAACTTCGAAGCCAGGCCGCTCTCGGGGAGCCCCCTGGAAACCGGCCACGCACGAGCGTCTTACTCTGCAGCCCCGGCTCCCAGAGTTGGTGTTCTAAGACGCAGATCTTACAAACCACTACCAAGAGTCACCCCCCCTCGTCCACAGAGGGGATCAAACTTCCCTCAGCATTCGGGGGGCTTCGCAGTCTCGCCTTGGCCTCCTGTTCCAGCATCATCCATTCCTACTCCTCCAGGAGCTACAGGGGCCCGGGGCAGGCTGTCCAACAGGGAATATTCCTGCCATCGAGGAGCCCAGAGCTGGGGGTGGGGTGTGCGGAGAGCCTTGTCACACCTGCACAGATCAGGTTTACATGGCCACACCCCCACCCCCCCAGAAAGAGCCGCCTCTGCTGCCCTCCGTGACAAGCCCGGAGGCTGACGGGGCACAGGTGGAGGTGCCCAGCCTGCCATCCTCCAGCTCCTTGCCCAGCCGGGCTGCCACTCACTCCTGCCCCGTCCAGGAACATGCGGGAGGTCGGTGGGGGGGAGGGGGCGCGCTAATGGGAGTGAGGATCTGCTAGTTGGTGGCCGAATGCCCACTAGGCCCCTGGCCCCAGGCCCCAGTTTGGGTTTTTGTGTTTGGGAGTAAGAGAGTTTGCTTCTCAGCTTCCCAGTTCTGACAATAAGACTTCTAGTGGATTCATAGATGGTCTGTCTTTGAGCGACAGACTGGAATTATAAACTCCGCAAGACCACTGTGCAAACCAGAATGTCAGTTTCCTGCTTTGGGGGGTGCGGGAGGCAGTCGTTAAGGTAACTCTGGGCGCGGCAATAGACGCATCCGGAAGAGAGGTTTACTCTGGCCCCACAGGGAGGCAGGAAGCCAGGCTCGGCCCGTGGGATCACTGTGGCCTTGTCTCCAGCCAGAGGGGGATGAGCAAGGAAGACTGTGCAGGGCGTGGGTTTGAGGCCTGAATTGGTGCCGAGGGCTGCCGAACCAAACCACCACAACCTCATGTCTTAAAGCAAAGGGAACTTATTTTCTCACGGTTCCAGAGACCAGAAGTCTAAAATCAAGTGTCAGCAGAGTCGATTCCTTCCGGAGGCTCTCAGGGAGAAGCTTTTTCAAGCCTCTCTCCTAGCGTCTGGTGGCCGCCGGCATCCCTGGCCGTCCTTGGCTTGGGCATGCTCCCCTCCACTCTCTGCCTCTGTTTATGCGGCCTTCTCCCCTGTGTGTCTCTCTCTGTGACTTCTCCAGGCACTTGTCATTGGATTTAAGGTCCACCGTAATCCAGGATGCTCTCATGGCTCCTTCTTCCAAATAAGGTCACTGGAACATAAAACGAAATACATATTTGGTCTCCTGGCACCCTTACAATTTCCTGAGTGATAAAGATGTCAAAACATCTTCTGCTCTAATATTTGGTCTTTGACCGTAGCTCCCGACAGAGCTCCTCAATCTCGCTTTCCTGGGTCACGGGAGCATCTTTTATTCTAATGAGGTGACTCTTGGTGAGGGCCTGGGAGCTTCAGCTTGGGGGCTGGTGACCAGAAAGACCACACCAGGATTAGAAGCCCGAGACTTATAGCCCCACCCTGGCCTCCAGGGAGGGGGGGGCGTGGAGGTGAGTTACTGCCTATGCGATGAGCCTCCGTAAAGATCCCTTACCTCAGCCGAAGGGGTTGGAGAGTTCCCAGGTTGGTGGAGTTTGCCTGTGCCAGGAGGTTACTGCACCCCAGCTCCATGGGGGCCGAAGGTCCTGCAGCCAGGATCCTCCTGGACCTCGCCCTCTATATCTCTTCATCGAGCTGTTTTGTTTGTATCCTTTAGTATATCCTTTATAATAAAGCAGAAAGCGTGAGTGAGTGTTTCCCTGAGTTCTGTGAGGAGTTTCAGCAAATTCTCCAATCTGAGGAGGGGTTGGTGGGATTCCCCCAATTCATAGCCCATTGGTCAGAAGTATGGGTGACAACCTAGGACTTGGGATCCGTATCTGAAGCGGGATGAGTCTTGTGGGATTGAGCCTTCAACCTGTGGAGCCTGGGCTAACTCTAGGTAGTTAGTGTCAGAACTGAGTTAATTCAGGGGATACCCAATTGGTGTCCACGGAAGAGTGGAAAATTGGTATGGGGACACCTCCCCCCCTCAATGTTTGGGGTCAGAAGTATTCTGTAGGTATAGAAAAATATTTGTTTGGGTCACACCTGACGTTCTGAGGAAACGTGAATTTTGGGGAGATGCTGCAGCCCGCTACGGGTCATACGTGGATATGCCGGACCCCTTGTGCTCACTTTCCACTGGCCACACATTAGTCCCACGGGCGTACCTAATTCTGAGAGACACTGGAAACTGTAATCGAGCTGTGCCCAGGATGACTAGGAAACTGGTTTGGGGAAAGGCTACCAGTTTCTGCCACATGGGGGAGGGGGGTGGTCCTTGTTTAGGACCAGAAATTTCATTCAGGCTTCAAGAGGGAGGAAGGATTCTCCCTGAAGCAGGACCAGCGATACGCAGACAACATCTCTTATCTAATCCCCTTGTCTGTGGCAAAGCCTGGCTGATCTGCCATCACATACCCTCTCTTTGATTCGCCAGGTTTCGAGGTCGGTTGCAGGTGCTCGTTAGGAGCTAACGAGCTGGTCGCGCCATGTGTCCTGCAGGTGAAATCGTTCAGGGCCCTCGTGGCCCCGAACACCTGGGTCCATCGTGAGTTCTTCCCCGCCCTCCCCGGCAAGCTCTCCCGCCTCTTGTTTATAACTCTCGTCAGGGGAAAACACTCACTCCTCGCTGCACTTGCTTCCTTCCGTGGAGCGGTGTTTCCTTGGACCGTGGGCTCCTGGTAACCCCGTCTACTGCTCGCTTGGTGGAAGAAGATGAGAGCCATCAGGTTAGTGATTGTGGAAGGTGGAACCCAGGCTCTTCCTCTTCTCTTTTCTCGGGTGCTGGTTTCTACTAAGGGATGCAAGTTAGGTTCTGTTCCTCCAGCTGGGTGGGCAGCCTGCCTGATTTGAGGCTTCAGAATTAAGAAGCCGATTTGTCTGCAGAAATAAGTCAGATTTTTCAATATCAACTTAATGGTGATATATATTTTTTAAAGATTTTATTTATCTGTTTGACAGAGGGAGAGAGAGAGAGAGACAGCAAGAGAGAGAACACAAGTCGGGGGGCGGGGGGGCGTGGGAGAGGGAGAAGGCGGCTTCCCGCAGAGCAGGTCATGATCCCAGGGTCCCAGGATCGAGACCCACATTGGGCTCCCTCCTCAGCCGGGGAGTCTGCTTCTCCCTCTGACCCTTCCCCATCCAAAGCTCTCTCTCTCTCTCTTAAAAAAAAAAAAAAAGAGAGAGAGAGAGAAAGAAGGACTCTGGGTGGTGGGACCTTTGTGAGGATTTTTAAAAATTTTATTTTATACTTTTCTGGGATTTCCAAAGTTTCTAAATGAGCATGCATTTTTATAATTAGAAAATAGGTAATGCAAAGATTTTCAAGAGACTGGAAGTGAGCAAAACAGAAACAGTAAGAGAAGCAGCTTAGTAATAACCCCCCAGGAGCACACCAGCACTTCACTTGGAAAACACTCGACAGCAGACTTCTATCAAAACCTCAGACCCACCATCGTCTCTAAGTCTGTGAGACCGTAGGAGACAGCCCTTCATTTTCACTAATTCTTATCTTGTGCATTTTGCCCAGAGGAGGCTCTTACCTAGAATTAGCCTGCAGGGCTGTGCAGAGGCACCATTCTGCACGTCCCCCAGGGAACACAGTAACTATATATAAATATCACGGGTGGGGGCGCCTCGGTGGCTCGGTCGATTAAGCGTCTGCCTTCAGCTCAGGTCATGATCCCAGGGTCTGCGGTGGAGCATCTCGGGCTTCCTGCTCAGCGGGGAGCCTGCTTCTCCTCCCACTCCCCCTGCTTGTGCTGGCACTCGCTCTCTCTCTCTCTCTCTCAAATAAATAAGTAAATCTTCAAATGAATGAATACCACGGTGCCCTCTGCAGAGGTGGGTACCAGGACCAGTTCTGGGCCTGAGGTTTGGCGGAGGGCAGGGTATCCATGTCCGAGTGGGACACAGGCAGAAATAAATTGATTGCTCCGATGTGAGCCCCAAGACATTTTTCAACTAGGGAGCCTTTGGTGTGTGAAAGAAAAGGTCAGGCTTTCAGGAATTTGAAAGATGGGAGAAAAAAATGTGACAACTGAAGGTGATTTAAAAAAAAAACCAAAAAAACAAAAAAACAGCTAAAAGCAAAAATGGGACAAAATTCAAAATTAGCCCAAGAACATACAGCCAAAGGTTACTGGCATTGAAGAGAAGGAAGAAAGAAACGAACACTTATTTGTTGAGCGTTGCCAAAGTACCCAAGAGTACTACGGGCTTTAGGGTAGATTTATCTTCTTTTAGTGCGTTTATCCCTCTGAAGTGGCCCCCAGTGTAGCCTAAGCCAAGGGCTTGAGGGTTTCAGAGACCATTTTTCTATCAAAGGGCTTCCAGATTCTCTGAGGAGGGTCCGGAGATCAGCAAACACACTCCCAGTGAGGGTTCATCACGGTCGTGTTTGACAAGCGTGTGACCCGCTGCCTGCCCAGGTCTGCTGACTCGGCTCTGAGCAAAAGCCTTAGTCCTCTTAGCAGATCTGTGACCTTGAGCCCTCGCTCCACCTCTCTGTCCGGTCAGATGCCCCTGTACTTCCTGCAGGACAAAATGAGATCCTGGAGATAACAGAAATGAAAGCCCGTTGAAAGCTAACGGCTCTCAGATCATTTCACTGACTTAGAAAGTCCAGAGCTCAGTGTTGGGGGCGGGCGGCGGGCGGCAGGCGGGCTGGGGGAGAGGCCTCACTGCCTTCCCCAACGAGAGCTGGCCCAGGAAGGGCAAACCGTGCTCCTGGGGAGGCTGGCTGGCTGCTCTGTGTGGTTTAATGTGGTTAAACCACCATGAGTTCCTGTGGCCTCTCTGGCTGACCCTAGTACCACCCTCCTGGCTCCGGGTAGTGTGGCTGCCGGCAACTCTGGGGTTGGTTCCTGTTCTGGCAGATTCCAATCCTGAAGCCCGACGCGGTTGGTCTGGAGGTTTGCTGGAGAGAGGAGCATCTGACTGCAGGGTGGCCTTGCTAGGTCCTGGGCCTGCTCAGATGTGGCTGAGCCATGGGACTGGGCGAAGCAAGGCAAAAGGGGCAGAGACGCCAGGCCCCGCACAAGGTCCAGTCCAGGAGGCCTAGCCCTGGCCTCGGCAGGCCTGAGCCCTCCTGGGGACCCTTCTTCTTCGAGCTGACTCCCACCCCAAATGATGGGGAAATAGCTCCTGGTACTCATTCATCCATCCTCTAAATAATTGCCGATCGCTTACCAGTCACAGACCCGGCGCCAGGCTCCATGTAACCACAGCGGACAGCACGCCATTCCCGTTTCAGATTGCTTAGGTTTAGTGCTTCTTACCCTGGCCTTTGGATCTAAAGCCCTAGAAAGCTTGTTAAAAAGACTGACTCCTGAGACCCAGCCCCAAGATTCTGACTTAGCAGGGCTGGAAGGGAGACGAAGCATCTCTTGTGATTATGTTGGGTGCTGGGGGGGTGTGGGGGGGGAGGTGGGGTCTTCCCACGGGGCTCGGAGAAACCCTGCTCTAGCCCAGAACTTCGGGGAAGAATGAGGTGAGACGCAGCCTTGAGAATGTTGTCCTTTCCGTGGGGACAGTGCATAGGGTCAGCTTCAGAGGGGAAGGAGAGGGTGCGCCCTGGTGAATAAGGCTGATTGTTGGAAGTTGGCGAAGCACTTTTTCTGGATTGGGTTACCCGCCTTCCACCAGGCAAGCTCCCTTGCCAGCCAGCCTCCTTCTTCCTCTCGTCTTAAGGACCCTGAGCGGTGAGATGTTTTGCCTGGCCGGAGGCTCACTTGGGCTGGATTCCCTGGGCTTTGTAATTGTCTGCAGCCGGCTCGGCTGGTGCCTTTCAGGTTATTTTCTGGATACCTTGCCCTTTGATTACTTTCCATCCTGGTTTTCTGGCAAACTGTGAGTCTGGGTAACTTTGTACTTCTCATGCATTCTAGAATCTTATACAACATGTCTGGATTTGGACTCAGAAAGCTACTGTAATTAACCCAACCCACCCTCAAATCCATTTTAATATGGAATCTGGATTAGGAGGCCTATTACATGCACACAGTGAAGACTCGATTCCCTGACCACCCCCCCAACCCACAAGTTTTAAAATTTTTATTATCAAAACTAGAACACTTCCTTAAAGGGAAAATAACCAGGTTTAAGAAAAATTTTAGTCTGGGGCCCCTGGGTGGCTCAATCAAGAAAGCATCTGACTCATGACTGTGGCTCAGGTCTGTGAGATGGAGCCTCAAGTTGGCTACATGATCAGTGGGGGAGTCTGTTTCTATCCAACTCCCTTTGCCCCTCCATCCACTTGAGCACAGAGGCTCACTCTCAGAGCAGAGGGAGAGGGAAAAGCAGGCTCCCCGCTGAGCAGGGACCCCCCCCCCAAAGTGAGACTCAATCCTGGGACCCTGGGAGCATAACCTGAGCCCGAGGCAGGCACTTAATCGACTGAGCCACCCAGGCCCCCCTAAATAAATAAATCTTAAAAAAAAAAAAAAAAGATGATAAAAGAAAAATTTTAGTCTGGAGGAAAACATATTAGGGTCTTGAGTCTTGTGTCCAGAATACATTTATATAAGATTTTTGCTGTGTCTGGGGCAAGGGTCTTAATTCTAATTATTTTTAAGAGTTTTTCTAATACTTAATAAAGGGAGGGTACAGTCTCTGAGAAGTTTCTAGAAAATAAAGTGAAAGAAAATAATGAAAAAACAAAAAGGGAAGCTTCCATATTTTATATAAATATAAACCATTAGAAATATTTCTAAATAGAAATATTTAGATAGATGGTTTGCTATATGATTGGAAAAATAGCACCACTGTTAACTACAGTGATTTGGAAAGGATGGAAAACAAAGCAGAGTGGTTCTGTGCCTGAGCTCTCCTGAGGCCCCACCACTTACTACATGACAAGTGTCCCAATTTCTGAAAAACTTAGCTTCCTGACTGGTAAAACAAGGACATGAGGACCAGTTTGTAAATTGATGAAATGATACAATTTGTGTAAAAGTTTTAGTAAAGTGCCTGACACAGAGATATAATAAATAAATGCCTGCCATCCTCATCATCACACCATCCTCATCCTCATCCCCATCCTCATCCCCATCACCAGACCATCACCATCCCCATCCCCATCATCATGGCCATCCTCATCCCCATCCCCATCCCCATCACCATCCTCATCCCCATCACCATGACCGTCCTCATCCCCATTCCCATCCCCGTCCCCATCCCCGTCCCCATCCCCATCCTCATCCCCATCCCCATCACCGACATCTCTCAATGTTAGTTGAGTCCATCAGTTTGCTTCTCTGATAAAATAAGCCACTTTAAGGAATACTGTTTTCTCTCCTCCTCAACGTGGTAGCCTCTGTAGTTCTGTCATTGAGCCAAGCTTCTGGGGATCTTTTTTCTCAAAGTGACATTTATTGATTTGCGTAAAGCCAGGTTCTGAACTAGACACTTTACATGCCATTTCTCTTTTTCTCTTTTCATTCTCTCAATACTCCTCACCAGTTAAGTTCTCCTGTTATTAACATCTAGTATGGGTCAGGAAGTTGAGTCAGAGAGAGGATAACAATTGTCAAGGTCACACAGCTACTAAGTGGCAAAACTAGCTCTTTAATTTGGATCTACTTTTGTTATTTTCTTGAGGAAATACTTCACCACTGTGAAATCTGGTCTTCATCTATATAGAGAAAATACAAGATTGTTGTTAAGAGCAACTTATGAGTGCTCAATAAATTATTCAGAAATTAAAATTATCCATTTCATCTTGAAAATGTGGGATTGGTCTGAGGTTGAAGTGAGAAGGCATATTTTTATAAAGCATCTAGCATTTTATAGTCATTTAAGAAATGCCTAAGTCCCCTTATTTATACCTTAGTATACTACTCTATCATCTGTCACCCCGAAGGACCTACCATGCGGTATGAGGAGTAAGGGCTCAATATTTATTTCTTTACTGAATGAATCTGAGCTTCTTGAAGGGCCTCGTGACTGGGGGACAAGTCCCCCAGACTCGTCACAGAGTCACGAGTGGCTCAGAGTCAAAGTGGCTCAGAGGCCACTTTGGCCTCTGATTCTTGGTTGCTTACCTTGTCCCACAGCATACCCTTGGGATGGCAGGCTCCTAGGCACTGCTGGTCCCCTCTGTCCTGTGGGGTCTATTGCCAGAAAACTGCAGGCACTCTTCACGTCCAGGTTACCAGCTAGCGAGCAAGTAGCCTGCCCACCGCGTCATTTAGGACACAGCCATGAGCTGCTGCCGCAGGGGGCTGGGGTGCAGTTTCCTCACACAACAGTTCGGGTCGGCACTCCGGGGTTGGTGTGGGGCCGGGTAGGGTCGCAGGCCCGGGCTCCCCCTTCCCACTGTCCTCCCCCCGGGGGCTACCTACCCTGCACAAACATGGCTCTGCACCAACCCACAGCGCAGGAGAAGGAGAGAGAAAAGGGAAGCATGAGCTCCTTGCTTCGAAAGCCCCCGATCTGAAAGTTGCACGTGCTGTGCCCTCTGCTGCCTGCTGACCACAGGGATTATTCGTGAGGGCTGTCATAACAAAGTACCACAGACTCCGGAGGAGCTTCAGCCACGGGAATTTATCTTCTCCCACTTCTGGAGGCTGGAGGCCCAAGATCAAGGTGCCGCCATGTTTGGTTTCTCCTGAGGCCTCAGTCCTGGGTCTGGGGATGGCCCCACCCTCTTGCTGTGCCTTCACAGCATATCGATGGGACCCCCTGTGTCCAAATTTCTCCTTCTTAGAATGACACCAGAGAGACTGGACGAGGGCCTAATGTGAGGGTCTCATTTTAATTCAATCGCCTTCACCTCTTTAAAGGCCCTATTGCAGTCACTTTCGGAGGGACTGGGAGTTAAGACTTCAACATAGGAATTTGGGGAGCACACAATTCACCTCAGGGGCCCCCCATCAGGGGCCCCATGTTCAGCTGAACTAGGGGAGGGAGACTTCCTTCCTTACCACATCCTATCACACCCCTGTTTCCTCGCCTCCAGCCTCCTCCTTCCAAAGCACATCTCTTGAGGACTATCTGAATCACAGCTCTAACAAACTGGCCCCCTCCTTCCTGCCTGCGCCCTGGGCTTTCCGTCTTCACACCTTTGCTTAGGATGTCTTCCTCCCACACCTAAGCCTTGCAATGCTCCTCCCCCCACAGGTTCTTCAGGGTCCTAAGTGCCATGCCCTTGATAAAAGTTGTCCTTTTTTTAAATCCCCATAAAATGTCATTCCATTTCCTCAATCATGCATTCAATCAACAAACTCCACAATCAACCCCACCAGGCACAGGGCCGGATGAGATGCTGGGTGCCCAAGGGAAATGAGTGTCCCTGCCCTTCAGCGCCCACAGTCTGGCCACGGGGTCTTCCCCCCTCTGCTTTGCTCAGCGGACCTTACTGATCCCGCTTAGATTCTGAAGGACCACGCTTAGATGCTGGGTGCCCAAGGGAAATGAGTGTCCCTGCCCTTCAGTGCCCACAGTCTGGCCACGGGGTCTTCCCCCCTCTGCTTTGCTCAGCGGACCTTACTGATCCCGCTTAGGTTCTGAAGGACCACGCTTGTGTGTCTCCTCTACTCTCCGCGCTCTTCGGCAGTAGACTTCTCCTCCGACACACATCAAACAATCCATCACACCCACCGGGTGTCCTGCAGTTTAGCTTGATTCTGAGGCTACCTACCCGGAGAAAGTGTCGGGTCCCTCTGGTTAAGGGCTTAGTCCACAAAGCTGCCCTGCCCCTCATGCCAGACACTTGTCAGGGGTCCAGATTGTCCCCTGTGCCTCTAACCCATCGGCTGAAAGTCGCAGGGTTCCATGACCCCCTCCTCGAGTTTGATTAATTTGCGAGAGTGGCTCACAGAACTCAGAAAAGGCTCACTTACTACACTATTGGTTTGTTATTAAACCAGTAATAAACCAGTAATTAAACCAGTATTAAACCAGTAATTGTTCTGTCAGGAACAGGCAGACAGAAGAGCTGAACGGGCTAAGGTATGTGCGCAAGGGCGTGGAGCTCCTGCGCTCTCTGAGCGGCAGCTCTCCCAGCCCCTCGGATGGCCAGCCACCCTGGCCTTGTGGGGGTTTATGGAGGCTTCATTCCATAGGTATGATTGATGAAGACGTTGGCCATTGGTGACTGATTCAACCTTCAGCCCTGAAGGTTGGGACTGAAAGTTCCAACCCTCTGATCAAGGTTGGTGCCCCTGGCAACCAGCCCCCAGGCTTAGGTTACCAAGGCTTCTACAAAAGTCACCTCCTTAACAGAAGGTGTGGTTGAAAGGGTCTTGTTATGAATAACAAAATAACAAAAGAAATCCATTTCATCCTTATGGCCCTGGAGCCCCTTCCAGAACTAGGAAAAAGAGGGCGCCTGGGGGACTCACTTGGTTAAGTGACTGCCTTTGGCCCAGGTCCTGATCCCAGAGTCCCGCATCGGGCTCCCTGCTGAGCAAGGAATCTGCTTCTTCCTCTGACCCTCCCTCCTCTCATTCTCTCTCTATCTCAAATAAATAAATAAAATCTTAAGAAAAAAAAAAACTAGGAAAAAGATGCCTCCTTAGCTCCTATCACTTAGGAAATTATGAAGGTTTTAGGAGCTACTTCCAAGACAGAGGCCCAAATACTATGTTTCTTATTCCAAGTCACAATATCACAGTGCCTATGCCACGCTTTGCCGTGTGAGGCTGCTATTTATACACTGGCTTGATCTCTTCTTTGGGAGCGGAAGGGCAAGGTCCAAGGATAAGCATGCACCACGAGCTGTCTGAGTCAATAGCATTTAATTTTAAAAAGTAAACCTGATCCCCTGCTGGGTGTAAACGTAAAAGAATTTAAAGCAGAACTCAAACAGACATCTGTACACCCGTGTTCATGACAGCATCATTCACAAGAGCCCAAAGGTAGAAACAGCCCAAAAGTCTGCTCGTGGATTGATGGATACGGAAAAACTGGTAGATCCGTACAGAGGACTAGAAGCCTTACAATGAGCGGAAACTGACACCCACTACCACACAGATACACCTTGAGCCCTTATGCTAAATAAAATAAGCTAGTCCCGAAAGAGAAAGTACTGCATGAGTCCACTTACATGAGGCACCTAGTGGAGCTAAATTTGTAGCTACAGAAAGTGACAGAGAGGTTCCCAAGGGCAGGGGTTGGGGACAGAGAGCTCAGAGAGCTGTCGTTCAGTGGGAACTGCTTCTGTTCAGGAAAATGAGAAAGTTCTGGAGATGGATGGCGGTGACAGGCGCACAGCAGTGGGAACGTAGGCAATGTCACTGAACTGTACACTCAAGTGGTTAAAATGGTGAATTTCGTTATGTATATCCTACCTCCCCCGTCCCAAGAAAAAGTCAGCCTGGTGACGTGGGCAGCTTGGGAGGCGCATTCTCCCATGGCCAGCCCAAGCCAGCTGCTTGTCAGGGGTGGGGTAGCTTAGACCTGCACAGTTCTGCGAAACATGAGGCCTCGGAGAATCAGGGATTATGATGGAGGGGAGGAGAGTGAACCAGTATTTCCTGTTAGCCTGGAAATATGGCCGACCCGCCACTGCCTCCATTCACAGAAAGCGGATAAAAAGCCCAAATCATCACAGGAAAATTTACATTTTTTTTCCTAGCAGTGTATTTTCTTTTCTTTAGTGACTAGAACAATCAGTAATCATAAAAGACGCGAAGTTTCTATTGGTAGGAAGGACAGAGTCGCCCTCCCGTCTCAGAGCATCCCGGTCTTGGTATCAGACAGGCTGCGGGGTCCTCTTGCAGTCCTGGGCCCCATCTGTCAATCACCTTGTGGCTCAGCCCACACACTCCCTCTGGAAAGATGGGTGAAGGACCACAGTCCTCCCCTGTTCTTCCACCCACACCTCCCTTGTCCCAGGAAGGACCAAACTTTGAACCCAAGTAGGTAGGTGGTGGGAAGGGAGGGCACTTATTTGAGTAAGTTTTAAAGAAACACAGGCACCCTTTCCTGACTCCTTGCTGACCCTCAGAGAGGGCTTTGGCCACCCCGGAGTTGTGCTGTGAGCTTTAATAAATCTTCGACACAGTATGGACTTCCAGGGCTGGCCTGGCCCAGCTATTTTTAGAGGGAGAACTTCTGACCCTGGTCTAGATAGGAAAGGGTGTCTGACAGCCCCCAGCTGGCTAGGCCTGGAGATTGCTGATGCTCCTGTCACCTCTTCATCCCCATTGCTCCGCCTGCCCTGCCTCTTAGGGCCAGAAGCCCAGGATGAGCTCGTCCTGTCGGAGTTTCCCCGTGGCTGTTCACACACACTCCTGTGAGCACGGGGCTAGCTAAGGAGTTCCGTTTAGCTTGGCCCCTCACTGTTCTCAACCTTCCAAGTTCCTGGAACCCAAAGCGTGTGGAAATTAGGGATTTCCTGCGTTTATTGGAAGTAGCCATTATGGAAGTCGTCCCGATCCTACTGCAAAGGAACGTATTATTAATGAAAACTACCAGGCCATGTATGGTCCCACACATGGTGAGGTTTAGGATGGGAAGGAGTGAAAAGTCGGTCTTCCTGGGTTTAAACCCCAGTGATGGCAATTACTGTGTAATCTCAGGCAAGTTATTTGATCTCTTTAGCCTCATTCTCTGTTTCTGTAAAATGGGACTCCTAGGTAGGTCCCTCACTGAGATATTGTGAGGATTAAATGTAAGATGACATATAAGGTTCTTAGCATATAAGACTCATAAGTCTTAGCTATAAGACTTAGCATCTTAAGACATATAAGACTCAAGAATAGAATATGTTGTTTATTGTAGCTGTTATTTGGACATTCAAGCGGAAGAATATATTCATACGTAACTTTCATTCGTGATATTTCCTAAGGCATGTTCATGCCCAATCTATATCTCTTTTCAGTGATCAGTATGCAGTAAAAAGCAGAGAAACACATGAGAATATAAGAGCGTAGAACACGGAAATGCTTTGCAACATCACAGCCTCCAAAGGCCAGGCTGCCCACCTGGCTCACACACTACCTTGATACCGGGGAGCCTTTGAGCAGTTCCAGGTAGATTCCGTGTCCCTAATTTTCAGGTATCATAGAAGGAGAAAGAATGTCAGAGATGCACTTGGTTTTTCACTGTCCAGATTAGCAGTGACTAAATGCATGTGCTTGGCACTGAGTTGCGTGTCTGACGAGGCAGCCAGAGGCAGAGACCTTGAAGTTCCGAACCTTGCCTTTTAAGGAACACAGGTCCAACTCAAGACTCCCGCCACCACACGGCTCCGGGAGACCAAGGCCGGTGCACTCCGTGTTCTTCAACCCGTTCTACGTGGCTCATCTTTAAAGGCAAGCCAGAATTTCCCTGGGGATCCAACACCAGAATGAATCCAAGTCATATCATTGTGAACGAGAGCCTTCTTTGGCCAGCGCCTGGAGCTGGCTTGACAGGGACGTCTGCCATACTCTGGTCGTATACAAAGGCCAGAGTTGGGGATCCTGGTGCGAGATGTTCACATAATATAGAATAAACAGAGAAGACCATTTCCATTGGTGGAACCAAACCGTTTCAGCAATTGGCTTTTACCTAAAACCATGAATAACAGGGCTGGCTAAAGCTGTTGCTTGGTGACAAGCCCACCGGTCCGTGTGGTTACTACCAACTTTCTACGACTTTTTCTTCTTCTTCTTCCTCCTCTTCATCTGGTAAGGTTAATGCATATTTAGCAATAGGTTCATCTCCTTATGTAAGCATCACTTCAAAAATCTTCCCATTCACACCTCTCATCGTTTCCCACAAATGCAGTGTGCAGTTTGTAGGACCAAACATAGTAGTTAAATAGACAGGGATTTGGGATCTCATTTTGATGTTTCTGGTGCTTGGAATGCCCTCTAAACATCAAACCAGATGGTCTGATTAATGTCCAACATTACACCTTACAGATAGTCAAGTATTACAAATCCTAACTGGATGTAATTTTGCCAGTACGGTTTCCTATAGCATCCTCAGTTTTCCCTTTCCCTTCGTGGGACTCAATTATTACTCTCTATCTAGATGATGCTACTGACCCCTTGCCCCTTTAGAAGGCCCTTCCTATACGCTAAATTGCCCTCCTCCCGTCAAGAGTAATAGTGAATTTGTCCTGAACCACATCTAGCTCATGCTTGTATCCAAAGACATTCATTTCACAAATTGGAAGTGTCGTGGGGATTTGTCACATTTGCTTGCTCTGCATTCATTTAAGTTTTTTGCAAAGCATCTGATTTTCCTTAGGAAACCACATATTCCCCAGTCTGTGTACATGTGCTTGGAGTGGCTGAATCCACGACCCCACTCCCAGTGTCCTCTCCTCTCTGCTCCATGGGCCACCAGGTAATGTAAGCCTCACCTGGTGTATAATCCACCCCCAGGCACAGAGATGGGGCAGGGATGAGCACTCGCTCCAGATGGCCCGTTTAGACTAGTGTAGGGAGGTTGCCTGGAACACTGGGGAAAGGGATCTCTGTTTTGGGGTGTGGGGTGTCCAGATGGACTGGACTGTGAACCTTGAGTCTCTGGTGGCTGGTTTACCTCTGAGTGGGAGGAGCCTGTTTAAATGAAATCAACACAGAGAAAGCAGAGCCAAAGGACAGAGATGGAGAGACACCAAGTCCTAAGGACAGCACTGGAGCCCCTGCAGATTCCCCACATTTTCCTCTGGACTTTGGGTATAGGTACTAATAATTGAACCTTTTTTTTTTTTTCTCTTAAGTCAATTTGGGTTGTGTTCATTGAATCAATGAATGGATAGTGAATGAATGAATGAATCTGGCCACACACCAACAAACACCAGGAATACCTGCTACCTTCCCAATGGGTTTCTGTGCCATGGCCTTGTAGAACATTCTACCATTGAATCACAGTGAGTCATTCCCATGTGTGGCAGCCATTGTTAGTTGCCTGCCCACTGGTCACACCTCCTATCCCCTACCTCCTCATTTCTTGTTAACAGGGCAACCAGGTTCCAGCCTGCAGGGATAACTCATAATGACCTCTAGTGTGTGATCTCAAGACAGACTGCACATGACAAGACTTTTAGGATAGCTGGTCCCCGCTCATTAAATGACAGTAGCCCATTGTTGACCCCAAAAAATGCCCTCCCTGCTCTCCACTGTCTTCCCCCACATTTTCAAACTCTTGTTACTCCTTTTTGCCAAATAATCACTTTCCCAAATTTTCTTATTTCTTCATAAGAAACAAGAGGAATAAAGTTCTGCTAATAAAAAAATAAAATTCTTTCTCGTCGTCACTCTCTATCTTTCTACTTTGAATACAAGGGTGTGAGGACATGATATTTGGTGAGGCAGCAGCCATATTTGGACCATAAGTGTATTTGTTTTCTAGAGGTGCTGTAGCAAATTACCACTAACTCAGGGACTTAAAACAGAAATTTATTTTCTCGTCACTTTGGAGGCCAGAAATCTGAAGTCAAGATGTCAACAGGGTTGGTTTCTTCCAGAGCCTCTGAGTGAAAATGCCTCTGTCTTAGCCTCAGCCAGCAACCCCTGAAGCTCCCCATGGACACATAGCTCTGATCTCTTCCTCTCTCTTCACAGCACCTCCTCCCCTTCTCTTCTAAGGACACTTGTCATTGGATTTAGGGTCCATCCTAATTCAGGATGATCTCATCTTGGGATTAATTATACCTGCAAGGACTTTTGACTCTTGATCCAAATGAGGTCACACTCACAGGTTCTGGTTGGACATCTTTTCTGTGAGACCACCATTTTACCCATAACAGTGAGTAACAATTCCAGGATGGAAAGTCAACGTGTGAGAATGCCAGAGAAGAAAGTTAGAAAGATCCAAGTTCTCAGTGAGATAACCCACTCATGGATGCTTCTTGAGCCACTCGTCCAAGCCTAGAGTTTGTCACCTCCAAGGCTTATGTCAGTTAATCAAGAAGTCTTAGAACAGTCCTTCCTCAGGTCTCTGACTCAAGATTACACTATAGCTCATTTGCTGCTTTCACCTAACAGTCAACTTAATGGAATCTGGCAGATTCCACAATAAGACGGGGAAATCCAATTTACTTGAAATTACTCCTTTTGGTGGATTAGGAATGACGTGAGAAACAGGAAAAATAAGGGCCCTGTATCATTCTGTGTTGATTTATTTTGACTAGGAGTGTTTAATTTCAATTATTCATGATCAAATTTTGTAGGCAAGCAGCTAATGTGTTCTAGGAAGCTGTTTTAAGGGAACACATGAAGCCCAACTACAGCTTGTGAGCTCACAGTCCTCCAAACCCTTCCCTGGGGTAAGATCTGGGAGAAGGGAGAGAAGAATTAAGTCGTTCTTGCAGTAAGGCAGCTGCCATTTTTTTTTTTGGTTTGTTTTGATTCTTTTAAAATCACCCAAGTAGCATGTATAGTCTGTCTATTTAATTTTTAAATTTAATTTCTTTATATATGCCTTAGCATATGCAAAATTTTCTCCAGATGCATAAATATACTTGTATGTGGTTCCTCTTTGTTTTTCTTTTGCTTTTATTATTGGCTCCCCCTTCCCTCTCTGGTCTTCCCTTCACCCCATGGTCTCTAACCCCTACCTACTCACCCCTGTAGCCCCTGGTTACAGCTATGTGTCTGTCCCACTCATTCCCCATCTATGCACATACCCTGTGAAGCTGGAGCCAGGCCTGCCCACAGAAAGTTCCTCCGTGGCCATGAATTGTAAAGTCCTAGATCCCGCAAATGCAGACACAGATGATGACGGCAAGCCACATGGCCTGAGACTCAGGCAACACAAAGGGGGGGTCACTCAGCATAGAAGAGCCAGCAAGAGTCAGCTCTCGGGCTCTGGATGGTGGGCCTGGCCAGCAGGGTTTGCAAAACACCGGTGGTGTGTGCTGAGTGATGTGTGAGATACCCAGATGCCGGCAAGGCCTTTTGGGGGGAGCGGTGGGAGGTGGAAGGCCAAAGCCGGGGAAGCTTCCATTTAGGGCAGCCTCCGCCCCTGGCCATCTCTGGAACCCCCCTCTGTCAGATGTAGTCTTTGTGTCGTTCTCATGTACTTTCTAGGCTCCACGGAGCTTGTGAGCAGGACTGAGCCGGACTCGAGGGCTTCCTCTCTGCCTTCTGAAGCCACCTCAGGTCTCCTCAGATTCCGGTACAAGGACTCCATGTGGAGGAGTGTCTTTAAAATGACTTTGTAGATCAAGACGTGGATATGAATATGTTTTTCCTTCTTCTGTATCTTCCTTCTTCTTGCTCAGGGAATTCTCTTCAGCAACTGGAGGGGTGCTGGTACCTCCTTCCGCGGTCGTGTGATGTTCGGCGTCCCTGCCCACTAGCCAGCTGTGGCACTTCCGAGTTTTTCCTTTCTCTTCCTTTTTTTCTTTTTTCTTACTGTTGTGAAAATTTCTGCCAGAAACATTCTTGAACATACGTCCTGAGACACAGAGGGGCGGGGCGGGGTGGGGTGGGGGGGAGCTTTTACGGGTATGGAATGTCCATTACTGCCACACGGATGAGCCGTGAATATACAATACTATGTGAGAGCAGCCCATTATAAATAACCCCATTTATTTTTTTAAAGATTTTATTTATTTATTAGAGAGAGTAAGAGAGAGCACAAGCAGGGTGAAGGGCAAAGGGAGAAGCAGACTCCCTGCTGAGCAGGGAGCCCCATGCGGGACTCGATCCTCCAACCCTGAGATCACGACCTGAGCCAAAGGCAGCCGATGAACCAAATGAGACACCCAAGTGCCCCAAATAATCCCATTTGTATGAAATGTTCGGGGTAAGCAAATCCAAAGAGAGAAATAGGTTGTTGTTGATTGCCTAGGGGTGGGTGGGAGGAGAGAAGAATTGGGAGTGATTGCTAATGACGCAGGGTAGGGGTGAGGATCCTTCCCGAGTGATGAGAACATTCTAAAGTTGGTTCTGGTGAAGGTTGCGCAAGTCGGAATATACTAAAAACCATAGGACTGTGTACCTTAAATGGGCGAATCGTATGGCACGTGAATTTTTTTAGCAAGAGAGCTGTTCTTAAGAAGAAAAAGAAGGCGGCGATCACTGGATCAAAATGTATATGTATTTTTATTTTAATAGATGCCCCTAGACTACTCCCCAAAGGAGCTGCAGCTCTTTCCGCTTTCGGCAGCACCAATGAGAACACGCTCTCTCCACGGCCCAGCAGCGGCGGCCCTCACACTCTTTTCCAGTTTCGCCGATCTGGCGCAGATAAAGTGATTTCTCATTTTTACTTTAATTTGTTTGTCCTGGGTGGATGTTCCAACAATACTTAGGTAGTAATAAGTACAAGTTCCCTTTCACCTCCTACATCACCCCTCAAGTAACCGTTCCCAACAGTTGGGTCTCCAGGTCCCTTTGAATGCATTTATAAACTAACACACATACACATTTGTCATTTTATAATTAATAAATAGAATCACACTATAATGCTCTATGACTTGTCTTTTTCCTATAGCCGTATGTTTTCGAGATCCTTCCAAATGAGTACATATAGCTCTAGCTCATTCTTTTTAATAGCTAAATGGTATACCGTGGTATGGATAGACCCTAATCTATTTAACATTGGTGGATATTAGATTATAGCCAATGTTTTGCTTTTTCAAACCATGTCTCAGTGAACAACCTTGTGGCCGTATTTTCTTTACTGAGGTGCAATTCACAGGACATAAAATTAACCATTTTAAAGTGGACAATCCACTGGCATTTGGTACACTCATGATACTGGGCAACCACAGCCACTATATAGGTCAAAAATATTTTTATCACCCCAAAAGAAAATCTCTTACCTTAAGCAGTCACTCCCCATTCCTCCCTTTCCTGAGCCCCTGGCAACCACCAGTCTGCATTCTGTCTCGATGAAGTTACTTATTCTGAATATTGCATATAAATAGAATCATACACTATACGACCTTCTGTTCCTGGGTTTTTTCACTTAGCACTATATTCTTGAGATTTATCACCATTGTAGCATGTATTAGTATTTCATTCCCTTTTATAGCCCAATAATATTTCGTTGTAAGACGAGACCACAATTTGCTTAGCCACTCATTCACTGACGGGTTGTTCAAACATCTTTGAGCTCATTGGACTAATGCTCATCAACCATGTACATGGAACTATTCTACTGCTTTAAATGTAGAAACTCGGGGCTCTTGGGTGGTTCAGTTGGTTAGGTGACTGTCTTCCGCTCAGGTCATGATCCCAGGGTCCTGGGTTCGAGTCCCCCATCGGGCTCTCCTCCCCCACTTCCGCTCTGCGAGGAACCTGCTTCTCCTTCTCCCTTTGCCTGTCACTCCCCTTTGCTTGTACTCTCCCCCACCTCATCAAATAAATAAGTAAAATCTTTAAAATAAATAAATCCTTAAATGGAGAAACTCAGGGAATCCTATAGCAGTCCTATAAGGTCCCTTATTCTACCTTATATCCTCAGTCCCAGATGTCAGTGAACCACTAAATTCGCTAACCCTCAGTTTACCTACCTCCTGACTTCTTATGCTATATAATACAGCCCTTGTTGCTCAAACCAGTTCAAATGAATGATTGTTCCTTGGAGCCAAAAGCACCCTAATTTATCTCGAGTCACTAGCCGCCTCCCATCCAGCCCCACCTAGACTCTAGGTTCTATGAGAGCAAAGACTGTGTCGTTTGAGTTCATCAGCTCTCGGCCCAGTGCCTGGCGCCTGGGCGTCCCTCCACACATATTCGCTGAACGGTGAAGGAATAAAGTGCTTTGAGATTAAAGCTGAGGAACCCACAGTTTTGGGCTTGAGTGTGGAGAAAGTCATCATCATCATCAGAGGTGGAATCTGGGAGACAAGTGGGAGTCCGTCGGATGAGAAATGGCCCTCCCGCAGAGGGAAAAGTCAGAGCAGGCCCCGGAGCTGTGGCCCGTGCGGCGCGGTTCTAGCACTAGGGAGTGGGCTCATATAGATGGAAGAAATAGGAAAGGCAGGAGATGAGGTCAGAAATGTTGGCTCAGACAGCAGAGTCTAAGGAATGCCGTGTTCAAGAATTTGGATGTTGGGGCGCCCGGTGGCTCAGTCGTTAGGCATCTGCATTCGGCCCAGGTCAGATCCCAGGGTCCTGGGATCAAGCCCCACAAGGGACTCCCTGCTCGGCGAGAAGCCTCCCTCTCCCACTCCCCCTGCTTGTGTTCCCTCTCTCACTGTCTCTCTCTCTATCAAATAAATTTTAAAAATCTTAAAAAAAAGAAAAAAAAAGAGAGAATTTGGATGTTCTCCTCAATGGCTGAAAGTCATTGAAGAGCTCTGGGCAGGAAGACGTGTGTCTAGATCAGCAGTGCGGAAAGCTCCCTCTGGAAGCCGTTCAGACGGATTGGAGGCTGGCAAGCCTGGAGGCAGGAAGACCAATTAGCAGATACATCTATCAGGTCTTTTTTGGTTGCAATTAGCAAAAATCCAATTCAAATGGCAAAAAGTGGAATGCATTAGCTCGCTGACCACAGGAAGGGCTTCAGGAACACCTACAGCCTGGGTCAGGATCGCTGCCAGGCCTTCCCTTGGCTGTCCCGGTCTCGGTCAGAACCGCAGGGTTCATCTGCTGCCTGGAGACAAGTTCCAAATGGGAAAGGCTTGAAGCTTCCCTTTAACCGAAGATGAGGTTGTCATCCTGGGCGGGAAGAGCAGCCCAGTTTCCACACGGCTGCTGGCCCGGCGCGGCAGCCTCCCAAAGAAATGCCAGTTGGAACTTTCCACCTGGCCTTGACTTTGGGTGGAAAGGAGGCTGGGGGAACAGAGATGATAGTGTCCCTCCTGGTTGACAGAAGGGCAACGTGATTGTCCTCAGCTCACCCCGTCGTGGCTACTGGCTGGAGGCCTCCGGCAGGCTGGCTGGGGCTCAGGGTTGAGAAGGGGCCTCCGCCAAGAGAACTCCGGGGGACTGGTGTCCCTGCCCGCGGGTCCGTTAGCAGAAGCATCTGGCTGTGAGCTCAGCGGTTCCACCCAAGGCCAAGGCCGGGGAAGGCAGGGGAGGGGCGAGATCCGCTGCCCTCCACCGACCCCCCAGGGAGGGAGAAAGCCAGGGCCTGCTCCAAACCTGGGCCAAGAGAGGCTCTCTACTGGGAGAGGAAAGACCCTGGACAGTTTAGGCGAAAGGTTGGTGAAGTTGGCAGGGCTGGGTGATGGGGGAGGGGGGTTGTTCTAAAGCCTGGACCTGAGCTGCCAGGAAAAGCTTACCCTACCTGGAAGATCCAAGCAGGCTCTCAGTGGGTCAGAACTTTGGGTTATTTTTAACTCCAGATGGGGTTACAGAAAGCATTTAGCCCACAGTCTGCACAGCTCTGGAAGGCAGACCACTGCGCTGGCAAGAGCTGGCAGGAGAGGGCCCAGCAGCTGATTCTTAGGTCACGCTGACAGGGACAGCCGCCAGCCCCGGGGCCAGCTGAAGTGCAAAACCCCAGCGGCCTGAACTTGAGTGACTGGCACCGGCTTGCCCCACCTTTCCCCTCGGGAAGTTCTGCACTTCAGTAAGAACGTAGTCAGAGAGTTAGACTCGCAGCCGGAGGAAGGAGCCGATGGCACCCATCCTGCGTGGAGGGCAGGGAGTATGCCCCGGGGACGGAGCCCAGGGCTGTCCCTCAAGGATGAATCATCCGGGCACGTCAAGGCAAGCTGGGGCAAGGGCCACACAAGAGTTTATAAGCAAAGGGCTACCAACGCAGAGAAGTATGGGTGTCTGGGGTGGGGGTGTGGGGGGGAACTGGGACTCCAGGCTGGGGCACAGGAGGAGGCAGCGGGAGGATGAGCCCTCTTCCCCCCACGGGACCTTGGAGGGTGGAGAGAATTTTCCAGGCACACAGGGATAGGAGCAGAGAAGAGCCACTGAAGAAACGACCTGAGCCAGAAACGGGAGGGTTCTGGGCCCACTGGGGAAGGGTGAGATGTTCTTCTACCCATAGTTTATATGACTCTGGGAGTCCAGGAGAAAATCCTGGAAGGGTAAATCATAACTGCCTGTCAAGGACTTCTAACTTTCAGCCGTGGGCGGCCGGAGTCAAGGAAGACTTTGAACAGAGAGTAACGCGGTCTGGTTACACTTGAGTGCTTCTTGGATGGCTGTGGATAAGGCCAGGCTGGAAGGGGAGAGCCTGGAGGAGGAGAGGCTCAGTGGGAGGCACGGGAACAGCTCAGGCGGTGCGAAGAAAAAACAGGAAATGGACAGGAGCCCTTCTGTCTCTCGGGGCTACAGTGAGGTGGGAGCATAAGGCACCAGGGCTCGGGGAAGGGAGCTGACGATGCCACCAGATCGGGGGCTGAGGGCCCAGGAGTGTGAGTGGCTCCTCTGGAGGCCCTGGGTGTGGGGCAGCCCTGGATGCTGTCAGGCTAGAGCCTTGGGGGTCACTGCGTGGAGGGGAGAGCGCCTGCAAGGAGGTGGGGCGAGGTGACCTGGGAGAGAAGAGAGGAAAAGAAGACAGGGAGGCTGGCAGAGACTGCCCGCTGTTGCCGGAATCCGCTGTCCCTAGTCTGAGCTGGGCACCTGGCCACCCGGCTCGAGATAGCAGGGAGTGTGTGGAGGTGGTGACACGTGAAACTCCTAGGTCGTGCCTCTTAACAATGAAACAGTTTCCTTTCTGCCTTTCTCTTTCCCCCCTTCAGCAGGCTGGGACGCTGGGAGGCAACTCTGAACATGGAAATGTGGATACCTGGGGGCGCCTGGGTGGCTCAGTGGGTTAAGTGTCTGCCTTCGGCTCAGGTCATGATCCCAGGATCCTGGAATCGAGCCCCGCATCGGGCTCCCTGCTCAGCGGGAAGCCTGCTTCTCCCTCTCCCACTCCCCCTGCTCATGCTCTCTCTATCTCTCAAATAAATAAATAAACTCTTGAAAGAAAGAAAGCATGGATACCCCTCGTAAGCAGGGTAGAAGAGCAAGACAGAAAGGACCCCAGCTCCGGGATGCCTGCCGACCCTGGAAAGCCTTGGTGGCTCCAGGCTAGCAAGGGAAGGGAAACACACTTCTCTCGTTGGGGCTGCTGTTGGGGCTTACTCTGGGGGGAAGGGGAGGGAGGGAGCGGCTTTCTATTACAGCCTCTAAGCCTGTATCCTAAGTACCATTAAGTTCTTATTCTGTAGAGAATAAAACTCTGAGCGATGCTAGCACTGGTGAGGTCCCCGTGGGGAAAGTGGGAGAAAAAAGAGAAGAGGAAAACCAAAGAGATGACTGTTACAGGATCCCAAGGAAGGGGATGAAGAAGCAGCAGGCAAATAGGGTGAAACGCAGCAGGGAAGGGCCACAGAAACAAGGATGGTCGAGAGACTGACGTGGCGAGTAGTTCACCAGATGATAGGGGCTTCCTTTAGGCCTAGGAGCTGACCCCGGAGCTGACCCCGGGATGGAGAGAAGAATAACATTTCGCCCATCCCTGGGCAGACTTTTTGCAAATGTATCACTCATTTGGACATTTTTAGTTCTGCGTTAGCCTTTTGATTAAAAAAAAAAAATCAGAGCCATGCACGCTTGTGCTCATGAGGTTATTCAAGTGTGTATATTGGTGCTTAGTTGTGAATCATAATTTCTGTGGTATCATATGCGGTCAAAACAAAATTTTTGAATATTAAGTATTTCTATCCATCAAAGAATGTTCATTTTTCTCATCAGTTCTCTTTATAATAGTAAACAGTTATGTAGGCTGAATTACAAAGTTGATGAACTGAGCTGTACTAGTTAGGAATTTTTTTATTGCAAGTGAAAGATAAACCAAACATTTTTAAAACAGAAAGATAATTCACTACCTCACCAAACTGGAAAGGTCAGGAGCAGGACGGGCTTCAGGCACGGTTTGATCAGGGGCTCCCATTTTGTTACTGAGACTCAGGTTCTCTCTTTCTTGCCCTCAGTCCTATGATGGCTTCGTTCCTAAAGAAGCTTCCTCCCTGTGGTCACCAGATGGCTGTACTGCTCCTCACATTCACCCCACTTCAAGTGCAGAGAAGAATAAAAGGCTATTAGGAAGATGCCCAGCAATGGCATTGAGGCTCTTCTATGGGCGTAGGTACAACCCTGAACCAATCATATCAGTCAGAAGAAAATAAAGTATCAACTATGCACCTTGGGCAAGTGACTTAACCTCTCTATTTCTTAGTTTTCTCTTTGTGGAATAGGAAAAATAGTGCTTATCTGATAGGGCTATTATGAGACTTAAATAAGTTAACATTTAAAAAGTACTTAGAAGAGTGCCTAGCTCAGCATAAGCACCATATAAGTGTTTGTTGAACAGGTGGACCTAGAGCTGACTGGACCTAGAGTCACGTGGCCCCCTCCCAACCCCCTTGGACCATAGTGACTCTGTGGGAGGAATGGCAGGTGTGGGATGTAGGGGAAAAGGATCCTGGGGACACAAGGGACTCATGTTCTCTAGAGGGTTGGAATGGCAGGAGTAAAAGTACTTACGACTGATTGAGGTACAAGACTAGATTCGGGAAGGTAGGAGTTTCTGATCAGGGAGGCGAATTTCCGGGTTGGAGGCTTTAACCAACAATGTCACAGTTTTGTGATGAAGAACATCGGGAGGGTAGTATTTTGGGGTTACTGAAGTAGAGGTGGAAGGTAAAGCAACTGTAAGGCCAAGTTCTCTGAAGACTTATCTGTGACAATCCTTGGCGACCTTTATCAACTCAATTGGGCTTGTTCTAAAAATCATATTTTTAAAGAATATTGGTTTTTAACATTCTAGATTCTATACCTAAATATTTTAG
>CM053606.1:134170866-134182479 GCA_028646535.1 Procyon lotor | reverse complement strand
CTAAATGCCTTGCACCTCCTCTCCCTCTCTCTGTCCTGGGCTTTGTCAAATACACGAAGAAACAGTGGTGTAATGAAGCATGAGTTTCATTGCTAGTGAAATTAGATCAAACGACTCAGGACACTTGGGATGGAAATGGGGCTTGTTTTCCTCTCCTCTCAGGGTCGAGCTGCCCAGACTTTGGCCAGTGGGGGTGCCCGGGACAGGCCTGTGGGAGGACATGTGACTCGAGGCTGTATGCGAGGCCAGCTGGAACCAGGAACACGGAGGCCCAGGGAGCAGTCAGAGCAGCCTTTCCCCTTCAAGGGGAGGTGAAGGGAAGGGAAAGGGTCTGAGTTTGCTGGCTCAGTATCCCACTCACTATTGTCTTTATGGTTCTCATCTCCTTAAGCTGCATGTCCATGGAGAGTCCTCTGAGACCCTAGATATTCTTCTGCCAAAGCACAAAATCCTTCTTGCATTTTGGTTTAGAAATCCAATTTGGGGAGACTCCACCCTCCTTCCTACACTGATTCCTACTGTTTTTTTTTCTCTCTTCCTGTTAAAACATGCCTAATGGGGCATTAAAAGGACATCACACAGACCTGGACTGAATCCCAGCCACCCCTAGCCATGTGACTTTTGGGAGAGACAGTAGACCTCTCTGGACTTCAGTTCTCCTTTCTGTAAAATGGGGATCACAATGGCCATTACTTCATAGGGCTATACAGAGGGTAGGGGTGGGGGGTTACATGGAATAATGTTTGTGAAGTGCCCTGCCCATCCCTGGAACGTAGTAACATATCAGTAAATGTGGGTGATTGTCTTACTTCCTAGAAATCTGAGAGATTCTAGTCTAGCATGATTCTAGTCGAGCATGGAAGATTCTAGTTGAGCATGGAAGGCTCTATTGGTTATGGGCTCACTCCTTGTCTTCACTGGCGGGTTCTCCCCTGAGACTTGAGCCTAATTTTGAAGAGTCTCAGTGGTACAGTCTCCTGCGGGCTCAAAATTGCTTTGTAGCCTTGAAATCACTTCCACAGCAATATTTGCCCATCACTAATCCTGTTTTTAAGCAGTTTCCTCTAGTGATTAAAAAAGAAAAAAACGATGCAAGTTGGAAAGTACGCGCCACACCGAAAGCTGTGGTGAGATGTACCATTGCCCTTTAGAAGTATTTTTATTGTTCGTGTCATAATAAGCAAGGATTTGATAGTTGCATCATATTAATATAATAAGATACATTTATATGTTTGTGAAATGGAAGTCTAATCCACATAGGCTAGTATCTATATAATTTCCACATCTCAAATGCACTTAGAACCTAAAAATAGACACATTTAGAGGTCTATTTTTATTGCTTGCTTTCATTTTCAGTCTGCCAAACCTGAATTTTATTTTAGCTTTTACCTTGTTTAGAATATTTTTTTTGAAGATTTTACTTATTTGACAGAGAGAGAGAGAGGTGTGTGGGGGGGAGAAAGCACAAATGGGGGTAGGAGGAAGAGGAGCAGAGGGAGAGGGAAAAGCAGAAGCCGGCTCCGCACTGAGTAGGGAGCCCCACCACACGGGGCTCGATCCCAGGACCCCGGGATCATGACCTGAGCCAAAGGCAGACGCTCAACTGAACCTACGCTCAACCAGATGCCCCTGAAATATTTTTTTACGAAGCTGCAGATATTTAAATTTTATACTATGAGTCTTCAGATGGAAGCCAAAGAGATAATCTTCTGTGAGCAGATTATCAGGGAGACAGCTTTATTATACTTGGGTATTTTTTATGGCTACAAACTTAAACCCAGAAGCTGGGCTCCCGTTCTAAGGACTAGGTAGTCTTTCTAGTTACTTTATCTTTGAACTCAAACTACTTATCTTTTATACCAATGGGAAAAACAGTTTAAGAAGCAACTGCTCTCCTTTCCCATTACATTATGGCAATTAACAGGCAATTTACAGCTGGAGGTAAAAAGAGAAATCAATCCCTCCCTCAAATATGAAGAGTCGGGTCTCTTATGTTACAGGCAAAACTTAAACACCATTTCACTCAATGGAGTGAATAGTGTTTTTTGCTGTCGATAAGACTATCTTACCTTTCTCAGACTGACACAGAATCTGTGCTTTTCAGGCAACCTGAAAAACAGCATTATCTTTTGAGCTGATCCTAAGTTTTGAAATAAGTCACCTTTAAGAAATCTTTCCTTCAAAGTCGATGACATACATATGACTCAGAAAGCAGTAATTAGAAATACAGGTAGAGATTTCATACAGAGATGTTTTTTTAATTTAAAACTTTTAAAAATTTTTTATTTATCTATTTGTCAGAGAGAGAGAGAGAGAGAGAGCACACAAGCAGGGGGAGCGGCAGGCAGAGCAGGCAGAGGAAGCAGACCCCCCACACCCCACCTCCAACCCCAGCAAGAAGCCCAATGTGGGACTCGAGCCCAGGACCCTGGGACGATGACCCGAGCTGAAGGCAGATGCTTAACTGACTGAGCCTCCCAGGCGTCCCCAAGATGTTGTTTCATCATAGTGAGATGATGTAACAAAGAGTTTTCATTTATTACAGAGAAAAATTGCCAGCCACCCAGAGGTTAGGAAAAGGTAATCTATTCCTAGAGACAAAAGTGTAGCTATTACAAACAATAAATCATGTAGCATATTTCTTTTTTATTTTCAACATTGGCTCCTTTTCATTTATACATGAACTCAGTACAAAGTGTGTTGACCAAAAAGCTTCACAGCAGCACAAACATTACACAGGAAGGCCTGATTTTTAAGGACTTCACTCCTAACCCAGCAGTAGCCAAAAAAGGGAAAAACGTAAAATTCAACATGCAACTTGACCTAAGTCTCATGTATTATTCGTCTGTGGCAAAATACCATGGTAATGCAGGCTGCCTCTGGCTGGTGATACTCAGATCAGTTTTCATTTTCTCTTTTTCTTTTATTTCCTTTCAGCATATTCCAGAATCTCTATATTAAGCATGTAAACTTTTATAATCAAAACTCATAAAAGGTAAAAATTTGAAAAGAAAAAGAGCTAGTAGAAATGAAAAAGACAGCAAATACCAAGGTCAAAGTTGGACTTTGGGGTGAAAGACCAAATAATCAAATTTTGGGCTATTTCATTCAAACATGCGCCAGCCCAGGGATGGTTTCTGATGCCACTAACAAGCTTTGCTCCAGCAGTAAAGGTGCATATGTGGCATCCTGGCTGCCCACATGGCGTGGCACTGGGCAAGCCATCTTGTCCTCATGGCCTTACTTCACCCTTCTGAAGGATGACATCCGCCCAGCGTCAAAGTCCTAAGATTCCATTTCGTATAATCTAATGTATATTTTTCTAAAACCTTCTGTTGAAAAAAATTCCCCTTTGGCTAAGAAGGTTGAATTCTGTTGGACACATTTGCTTTCTGCCGGGCCCTGGGATGAATTGGACGTAGGCAAGGAACAATTCTGGTTTTAACGGCATCTACCATCTGATGGGAGGGCCAGCTAAGAGCAGTCGGTGGGGATATGTTAAAAGTAGATGCAGAGAGCTGAGAGCCCAGAGATGGGCAGTTAGACCCGTCCTGGGCTTGGAGACGTTCTCCTGGAAAGGGTGATATTCAAGCTGAGTTGCAGAGAGAAAACAAGGAAGCCCAAACCGGGAAGGTACAGATGGCCTTCCATCGTTGCAGTGCATTGGGCAGTGCTTGGGGAGTGAGAGTGATCAGTTTTAAAATTCAAGGAATTCAAGGCCAGAAGACTTTCTAGTGGTTACTCAATAAAGCCAGTGAGTAGCTAATACCAAGTTGATCGTGTCATCCATTGTGATGCCCCCTTCAACATCTGGGAGGACAGGAGACATTATTTCTTTCTTTTAATTAATATACAATGCTACATTCGTTGCAGGTGGACAGTATAATAATTCAACAATTCTATACATTACTCAGTGCTCACCATGATAAGTGTACTCTTAATCCCCTTTATCTGTTTCACCACTCACCCCAGCCACCTCCCCTCTGGCCACCACCGGTTTGTTCTCTGCATCTGAGTCTGATTGTTTTTGGTTTTGTTTATTTTTTTGACTTGATTATTTGTTTTTTGGGTGTTGAGTTTGAAAAGTTCTTTATAGATCTTGGATATCAGCCCTTTGTCTCTAGTGTCATTTGCAAATATCTTCTCCCATTTCGTGGGTTGCCACTTTGCTTTGTTGACTATTTCCTTTGCTGTGCAGAAGCCTGTTATCTTGATGAAGTCCCAAGAGTTCATTTTCGCTTTTGTTTCCCTTGCCTTTGGAGACGGGTCTTGAAAGAAGTTGCTGTGGCTGATGTCAAAGAGCTTACTGCCTATATTCTTCTCTAGGATTTTGATGGGTTCCTATTTCACCTTGAGGTCTTTCGCCCATTTAGAGTTTCAAAAAATGGGCAGAAGACATGAACAGACACTTCTAAAGAAGACCCACAAATGGCTAACAGACACATAAAAAAATATTCATCCTCGTTAGCCATCAGGGAAATTCAAATCGAAACCACATTGAGATACCACCTTATACCGGTTAGAATGGCAAAAATTGACAAGGCAGGAAGCAACAAATGTTTGAGAGGTTGTGGAGGAAGAAGAACCCTCTTCCACTGTTGGTGGGAATGCAAGTTAGTGCAGTCATTTTGGAAAACAGTGTGGAGCCTCCTCAAAAAGTTAAAAATAGAGCTACCCTAAGACCCAGCAATTGCACTACTGGGTGTTTACCCCAAAGATACAGATGTAGTGAAAAGAAGGGCCACATGCACCCCAGTGTTCATAACAGCAATATCCACAATAGCCAAACTGTGCAAAGAGCCAAGATGCCCTTCAACAGACAATTGGATAAAGAAGATGTAGTCCAGGGGCGCCTGGGTGGCTCAGTGGGTTAAGCCTCTGCCTTTGGTTCAGGTCATAATCTCAGGGTCCTGGGATTGAGCCCCACATTGGGCTCTCTGCTCAGCAGGGAGCCTACTTCCCCCCTTCTCTCTGCCTGCCTCTCTGCCTACTTATGATCTCTCTCTCTGTTAAATAAATAAATAAAATCTTGAAGAAGAAGAAGAAGAAGATGATGATGATGTAGTCCATATATACAATGGAATATTACTCAGCCATCAGAAAGGATGAATACCCAACTTTTGCTTCAACATGGATGGAACTGGAGGGGATTATGCTAAGTGAAATAAGTCAATAGAGAAGATCAATTATCATATGGTTTCACTTGTGGAACATAAGGAATAGCATGGAGGACATTAGGAGAAGGAAGGGAAAAATGAATGGGGAGAAATCAGAGGGGAGACAAACCATGAGAGACTATGGACTCCGGGAAACAAACTGAGGGTTTTAGAGGGGAGGGGGTGAGGGGATGGGTGAGCCCGGTGATGGTATTAAGGAGGGCATGGATTGCAAGGAGCACTGGGTGTGCAAACAATGCAAACAATGCAACAATGAACCATGGAACAGTACATCAGAAACTAATGATATACTGTATGGTGACTAACATAACACAATAATTTTAAAAAAGTCTTTTTTTTGTTTCTTCGTTCTTTGTTCATTTGTTCTGTTTCTTAAATTCCACACATAAATGAAATCATATGGTATTTGTCTTTCTTAGTCTGCCTTATTTCACTTAGCCTAATACACTCTAGCTCCGTCCATGTTATGGCAAATGGCAAGGTCTCGGGTTTTTTATGGTTAATATTCCATTTCTATGTACACCACTTTTTCTTTAGCCATTCATCTATTGATGGACAGGTGGGCTGCTTCAATATCTTGGCTATTATAAACAATGTTGCAATAAACATAGGGGTGCGTGTGTCTTTTTGAGTTAGTATTTTCATATTCTTGAATTCATTTCAAATTCTACTACCCAGTAGTAGAATTACTGGATCATATGGTAGTTCTATTTTTAATTTTTTTGAGGAAACTCCTTGCTGTCTTCCCCAGTGGCTGCACCAATTTGCATTCCCACCAACAGTGTCCGCGGCTTCCTCTTTTTCCACATCCTTGCCAATATTTGTTGTTTCTTATCTTTTTGATTCTAGCCATTCTAACAGGTGTGAGGTAATATCTCGTTGTGGTTTTGATTTGCATTTCCCTGATGGTTAGTGATGCTGAGCATCTTTTCATGTGACTGTTGGCCATCTGGTTGTCTTTGGAGAAATGTCTACTTAGTTCCTTGCGCGTTTGTAAATTGGATTATTTGGTTTTTTGGTGTTGAGTTATATGAGTTCTTTATATATTTTGGATATTAACCCCTTTTTGGATAGATCATTCACAGATATCTTCTCCCATTGAGTAGCGGCCTTGTTCTATTGATGATTTCCTGTGCTGTGCAAAAGCTTTTTATTTTAGCAGAGTCCTAATCATTTATTTTTGCTTTTGTTTCCCTTGCCTGAGGGGACATATCTAGAGAAATGTTTCTATGGCTGCTGTCAAGGAAATTACTGCGAGAGACACTATTATTAACAGGAAAAAAACATCTGGCTTCGAGGGTAGTCTTTAACTTTTCCCATGGAAGCATTTTAAAACTCCCGTGGAGAGATCACCTCCCTTTGGGGTCTTTGCCTCTCTGATATCCTCCCCCTTACGTTTCTCACTGCCCCTGCTATCACCATCACCACCGCCTGTAGGACAGCCTAACCTTCCTCCTGCTAAATTAGACCTCTCAGAGCACAAGATACATGAACTGGGCCACAGAGAGCTGCTGTGAGCCCGCCGTATATCTTCGGACCCATGCCTGAGCCCCTTGCCCTTTTCTCCATTGATAAGACACAGAGAGGGCACTAATAAAGACTGGATATTCTAACCAAGCCAAGACTCTCCCCACTGGGCCTGTGTCCTGCTCAGGGAGACTGGTGGCTAATTAGTTATGCAGAACCTGCAGCAAGCCCTGGTGGGGAGGTGGGGTTGACCTTGGAGAGCTCTTGTCAATTTCCCTCCACTTACTCCAAAATAGAAACAAGGATTGTTTGCAGCCTCTGACCTGAGTGTGAGACCTGCAGGCTTGCAGGAGGGCTGCTCAGAGCCCTGAGCCTGTGGAAACAGGAAAGGAGGAGAGGAAAAAGGGAGGCAGAGGAAGGGATGGGGTGGCTGACGCTTTTGAAATCGGGGCAGGTGAGAAGGGCCCCTTGCCTCTAAGACAAGTGGAAAGAAGGGGATGGTCTCAGAGGTGAACTACCCTCGACTGTGGTCCCCTCAAGGATCCCTGCAGAGGGGACAACTGTAATACTCAAGGTTTTCAGTGCGCAAGACAAAGGATTATTCCTTGCTCCGGTGACAGTTCCTTGCCAGGATTCCTGAGCCGGGACAGCTTTGTGGGCACGGACACCGCATCTGCTGGCTAGGAGAGCTTTGGCTGCAGGGTGTAGGAGGCCTTCGGAGGGAAGGGATGAACAGGATGAGACTGAACAGCCATCCTCCAGGCCCTCCACGAAGCCCCGTGTGTCCACCATGCCTCCCCTTCCGAAACCCAGTTCTCGTGGGTGGTGTGTGCCCCGACATCAGAGTCTGATCCCTGTTCAGATTCCAGCTCCATCACTTGTGGGCTGTGCCACTGGGGGCAATTTTCTCTCTGAACCTCGGCCCCCTTGTTTAACAAACAAGGATGCTAACATCTGACACGGTTGTTGTGAGGACAAAGCGACATTTAGAACATCGACATCAATATCTGTTCTTACTCTAAGCAGGGCCCCTTGACTGGCCCTTGAAGGGCTATTGCTGCTCAAAGGAACGCAGAGAAATGGCATTAGGTGACTGTCACCTGGAAGAAAGGAAAGCAGAATTCCGTGCCTCTTTGCTCATCCCTAAATAAATCCAAGATTCCTCTTATTATCTTGGAGTGGATGACTTTCTGAGGATGATTCAAAACCCAGAAACTGAAGGAAAGCAATGGTCAATCTAGCTATAGAAAGATAAAAATATATAGACATTGTGGAAGAGAGATGAGAAAATGTGAACATTTGCGACCCTATCCAGAAGAGCTAATATCCTTAATAAGTAAATATTTCCTAGAAATCAATAAGAAGAAAGCTAACAACCAAATTGAAGTGGTCAAAGGCTAGAAACGGTTCCCAGAGAAGAAATACAAATGGCTCTTCAAAGTTGAAAAGATGCCCAGCCTCCCTCCTAATAATATAAATGTAAATTAAGACTACAATTAGATACCAACTTAAAACCTTTCAGACTGGCAAAGGCCAAAAACTTTGGTAACACCGTCAGGGAAGGTGTAAGGAAACAGACGTTTATGTACATTGCTGCTAGGAGTGGACAGATTCACCCTTTCATGGAGACTAATTTGGTAATCCCGTCAACATTTAAATTTCATGCACACTTTGAGTTAGCCATGCGACTTTATGGATGTATCTTGTAGATACATAGATATAAAAATTACTTAAAGATTAGCAGCAACCTAACTATCCATAAATCGAACAGTTGTCATTAGAATATGATAATGGCATATAGTTGAGTGCAGGATTAACCCTGTATTTGAGATGTAGACTTCTCCCAAGTGGAAAAAGATTACAAGAGTGCAGTGTGTATTTGTGGGGGTGCTCGCATTCAGATTTTGAGCAAGTAGTATCATCGTCATTTTCCAGAGGAAGAAGGTGAGGCTCAGAGGGAATTAGGCAGCTAGCCCCGAGCCATCACATAGTCTGTGGTTAAACAGCAGAAGCTGGCCAGGTGCAGGGCTATCTGGTCTCGCTGGTAATGAACTCCAGGTTCTTCACACCATCCGTTAGGGCCTTCCCTAACCTCGTAAGCAAGGGACTTTCCTGTTTCCTATGTCTTTCCTTCATCTACTTCCCCAAACAAGACTGAACTTTTCTGCGTTTCTCTACACATGTCCTTCTTTACTTTCCCCACACATCTCTGCATCTTTGATTGTGCTGCTTAGAGTTCTGGATGAGCCAGGGCAAATGCTTCCTCCTCCAGGAAGCCTGCCTTGATTGCCCCAGGCAAAATTAATTTCTGCCTCTTCTAAAACCTCAAGCGCTTTATCCCACTCAGAAATCTTCGGAGGGTGGGTTCCAGAGGGAATAAGAGAAAGGAAGGGAGAAAAGAAACGAGTAGTTATTGTAAGCCTACTTTGTGCCAGGCACAAGGCCAGTGCTTTTACAGGAGTCTTCTCATCTAGAATGTTAAGTATTTATGATTGGGCCATAAAATCACAGAGGGTAGGATCCATGTCTGATTGATTTGGGCATCTCTCCAAGGGCCTAGCAAGGCTCCATTCCTTCAGTGTGAGCATTGTTTGAGATCCTATGACTTGTCAGAGACTGTGCTGGGTGCTTGGGAAACTGAAATGAACAGGATGAACAGGGCCAACTGTCAGCCCTCCAGCTGCCGGACTAGCGGGGGAGGCGCTAAATTATATATGAACATTGTTAATAAGGGGGGCGGGGGTGCAAGAGGCTTGTTGGCCAGTGGGTTGCGGGCGTCCGATTATAGCTGTCCAATGCCTACCTCCACTTTAAAACCCTCACGGCCCCTCAGGAATCCAATCCTGTGACTGCCCAGCCCACGCTCAGTGCTGGAGTTACCACGGTCTCTCCCACTGTCTAGAACTACACTGTCTGATGCTGTCGTCCGTATCCACCACAGGTGGGTATTGAAATTTAAGTGGCTCACAACCTCAAAGAAGTGGGTAAAGGCTGAGAGCGGGAGGCAGCCTCCAACATACCAGAGTCACAGATAACTAACTGCTTCCGCAAGAAAGCAAGCACCCGCTCTGCGTGGAGTCTCTCTAACCCTTTCTACCTTCCTACCACCACCAGGATAGGCAGCAGACACGGATCTTACATGCAGGGCACGCCAGCAGCCCAGCCGGGCCACACTGGGACCGCGGGACACGGGACCGCGGAGGACTTTCAGCTCTCATGGCCTGCCCACGGGGGGGGGAGGGGGGTGCATCTAGGGGAAGGGCACCCTGAGGCCACAGTGCCCTCCTTCCTTCTGCGCACAGGACAGAGCCACAAGGCTTCCCGTGCAGGCGCGGGGCCCCTGCCTTTCCCAGGGCTCGGGCCTCCCGAGGGCTGCCCGGAGTCCAGGGGTGCCCCTGCAGCTGCCAGCAACCGGGCCTGTTTTCCTGCCCGGGAGTGGGGCGTGGGGCAGAAGAGCCTGGCACCCCCGTGGGAGTAATTCTCCTCCTCTCCTGCACAGCCTGGGGACCTTCTCAGGCTCCCCTCCCCACGGATCCCTGCTCTGCACCTCAGCTGCCCCGGGGCCTTAGCGCTTTCCACCTGGCGCAGAGTCTAGAACCAGCCACTAGAGGGTAGTGAAAACCCTCTTTTTCATCCCGAATAAAGTGGGGGAGAAGGACAGCTCCCAGGGTGCTCGATGCTCCCCAGCCCCACAGATGCGAAAATGAAATAGAAAACATTTCAGAGAGAAATTAACGCAAACTCTATTTTCATGTTGTCCATGAATTTCCAGATGGATGCGAATCTGAAGAAATCCCTCAGGAAGTCAAATAAGAAACCTCCCAAAGCAAGAGGTTTCGTGTCCACTGATTATTGTGGCATCTGTATTAATAAAGTCCTCTAATACCATGTTCTGCACCACGCTGACGAGCTAACAGCATTGCAGTAGAATACTGCTAGCTCAGGGGCGATTTTCCAAGGGAAGGACCAACCAGTAGGTTTCCCTCCCTCCCTTGGCATTCTGCAGTCTCTTTTATTATATTTGTCACGAGACTTGAGAACTAAATTTAGAAATGAGACAAAAATTCGATACCTACCTTAGCTTAGTTCTTGACAATTAGCTGTGTTCTGTCTTTTCTACCCTCCGCAGGGAAAGCAGAGTCACTTTGCAGTCAGGCCCGGTTAGTTTCCACACACCGACGCCCCCTAGTGGCGACACCGAAGTCTGGCCACGGACATCACCTTTCACCTTTGACCCAGCAAGCTGGGGTTCATTACCAAGAGAAGGGAAAAACACCCCAAAGGGCTTTTCTGTCTGCCTTTTGGATTATAATCTGTACGGCCATGGACTTTTTTTTTTTTTTAATCTCCAATGTGTTTGCCTATCTTTAGAGAGAAGTTTAAGTTCCATTCCTTATGAGGCTGTTCCATTTTTTTCTCGACAGGCAAAACAGCACAGAGAAATTCTTGTTGGGTAAATCCGAAGAGCTAGATTGCACCGTGGCATTTTCAAAACAGCCCTGAAAGGTATGAATTACTCTCCCCATGTTGTGCGTGAAAAAATGGGGAGTTGTCCCTGGAAGTGTCTCAGCCAGGGCCGCACAGTCCATGGAGTCAGGACTTGAAACCCAACTGCTTTGCTCTCCCCTCTGATAACCTCCTGGAGGACAGGAAAGGTGTTGAGTCAGAGTTGCCAAAACCCTCTGCCCCCTGGCCCTACAGCTGGCATATCCTAGGCCCTCAGCATGTGGAGTGAAGGTCTGGAACACACAGAATAAGAAGGGGTAGAAAGAATCAACAGGCCCCAAATGGAGTCCCTTGTGGTAGACCCACAGCACCAAAGTGGGACTTAATACCTCACCTGACTGCAGTTTCCACCCTTCCCAGGAAGGTATTCTTAACTGGTCAGTCTGGAATTTCCTGGTTAGCACAGGTAAAATAATTCACCTAATAAGGAAGGCCTTTTTGTCCTCCAAAGGGAGGACAAAAT
>CM053606.1:134154953-134170766 GCA_028646535.1 Procyon lotor | reverse complement strand
GAATTTTTATTATTTAACAGGAGAGAGATCAAGAAATTACCAGACCCCTGGAATCCGAGGCGTGGACCATGCTTTAGTGAGCTTGCTGGGGGCTGGGGGTAGAGCACAAGGTCTGCTGGCCTCTCATTCCTGCCCTTTCCTTGCTGACTCCATTTTACAATCCTCAGCTCCGGCCCAGGCTACAGAGGATGGAGGCCACCAACCGATGGGACTGGCTGGGGGCAGGGCGGCAGAGAGAAACCCATGGATGGGCCTGGGCTTGCCTGGGTGCATCTCAGCCAATGCCAGCCCTGCTGTACCTGGAGCCAGAGGGTTTCTGACCTTAAACTACCTGGGTAGTTTATTGAGGACCTACTTTATGCCTCTGATACTTGGCAGAGTTAATTTATTTACTGTTCTCAAAACACAGCAAGGCTGTATCCTTGCTATGGTAAGAAAAAGAAACCTCAGAGAAACTAGTTACTTGTCCAAGAAACAAACTTTTTTAAACCTTCCTTTGTATACATATTTCCCAATTTAAATTTAAAAAGTGAATGTTGGACAAGGAAGTGGAGAAAATGTGGAAATTTTACTGGGAACTGTGGTTGAAGGGAGCAGGGGATAGAGAAAGCATTTGCTTTGCTTTGTTAGAGAAGAAGAGGCATGTGTTGGTGTGCGGCTGGGGGGCTCACCGGATAGCCTGGGAGAGAGCAACGGATCTTACATCTTTTTTTTTTTTTTTAGATTTTATTTATTTATTTGACAGAGAGAGACACAGGGAGAGAGGGAACACAAGCAGGGGGAGTGGGGGAGGGAGAAGCAGGCTTCCCGCCAAGCAGAGAGCCTGATGCAGGGCTCCATCCCAGGACCCTGAGATCATGACCTGAGCCGAAGGTAGATGCTTAACTGACTGAGCCACCCAGGCACCCCTGGATCTTACATCTTATGGGAGAAGGAGGGCAGGTTTGGGGTGGCAGCCTTGGGAGTCAGAGAGCGGGAACAGAACCGAGGTGCCTGGGAAGGTCTGATGGTGGCAGGGGCCACTTCGTTTGGCTTGCTCCCAGCTTCTGACACCCTCTAGACTCAGGAGGGTGCAGGCACAAAACCACTTATGGCTTCTCTGTCTCTAGGGGTGTTTTACCCACAGGGGGTGCTTCTTCCCACTTTCTGCTTACCATCTTCCGACTCGGTGTGGCCCATGGGTCGGCAGCACAGGTGTCACCTGTCAGAAATGAGAACTTAGGGTCCCCTCACCTGTTGAATCAGAATCTACAGGTTCCCAAGAGGCTCAGGCGATGTGATAAGCAGTCAAGTTTAAGGAGCTTTGGCATACAACTCCCAAGAGCCCCCCAACTTCCAGCAGCATCCCTCTTTGCCGGGTCATCTTGCCCCTCTAGAGAGATTCTTCACCCATGTCCCTTTTTAGGCCCCCAAGTCCAGCCTCCTTCCTCCCACCCACACCTGGCCCCGGGGAAATATGTGTAGGAGGAGGGAGGAAAATCTTTTTCCTCTGCCCATCTTCAGTTCTTTGGCTGGGGCCCTGGGAATTAGACTGACAAAAGGCATAATAACAACAGAAAACAAATAGAAGTTTAGTAGCATGTACATTTGCATGGCGAGTGCTCAGCCATGAGTAACTCAAAGGGGTGGTTAGAACTTGGGCTTATGCAGCGTGACCAAAGAACAAGAAAGTTTTAGAGAAGTGACGTGACGAGACAAAGGAAAAGAACTTTGAGCTCCCAGGGATGGCAAATTGTAGGAAAGCAAATATATGGGGAAATAGAGGCTACTTTTAACAAGGTTTGTTACGCAGACTCCTTTCGTGCTTGAAAGAGTCTGGAGTTATCTCCAGTGTTTAACTTCTATCCTTCCTGGTAGAGAGGGCAGGGGGAAAACCTTTACAAATGTCCTGCTTTTAGGCAAATAGGGGGAGGGCAGGGAGCTTTTCTTGTATCTGTGTCTTCTCAATTGCCATTAGCTCAAAATAATCCTCACACCAAAGTAGCATACTGGGGGTCGCCTGGTCTGCTACTCTTCACACGCTCGCCTCTCGCCCTCTCAGATCGGCAGCCTTATAGAGCCACCCTCATGCAGAATGGCTCCCTTTTAGAATTCCCAGGTGAGGGTCAGTGCCAGCCACACTTCCCCCCCCAAATCCAGGGGACACACTTCGGACTCTCCAAGTGTTCTCTCAAAGCTTCTGGAGGGAAGGAAAAAGTTTTCCTGGACCCCCTCAGGGGACCCCCTAGGTCTGAAAACTAAACTGACAAAGACACGAAAAGGAAAAAAGCACCCAGATTTATTTGTGGTGAGTTTTACGTGACCTAGGGGCCTTCCTAAGGAAACGAAGACCTGTGTATTTTCAGGCCATGTCTGATGCAGAGCGGTATAGATGAAGGCGTGTACAAATATAATAGAATGAGGAGTATGAAGTAAGTGTCACGAATGGGGGGGTGCTGTTTATTAGGGTTCTTGTTGGTGTTGAAGGGGAGCAGACTTTGCCACCCCAAGACATGTTTCTTGGCATATTGATTATTTTAAGCTGGTTGTTTTTTTAAGAAACTGCAGACTCAGAAGAAGCTTTGAACACTGAGACGTTTCCCTTTCACAAGGGACATTTAGATTTAGAAGAGGCTTCTCCATTAGTAAGGGCGCCTCCCTGTCTGTAAGATGGAGATCAGGATGACTAACTGTTTAGAAGCTCTTATTGATGAAGAAGGCAATAGCTTAAATCTGAGTAGCCACCTTATCCTTGTTCACTGTGCTTTTCCTGGGAATTGCCCATAATGGACTCCCGGCCCCACCATCTTCCTTTGTCTTTAGCTTGAGATGGTGCTTAAAGGCGATGGCTCCAGCCATTTTGGAGAGTTCCCTCAAATTCCTGGGTCTCTCCTGTGTAACTAGAGGTACACATGTTATTAAACTTTTGTTCATTTTCCTCCTGTTTATCTGTCTTTTCTCAATTTAATTATTAGGTCAGCCAAAGAGTGTATCAGGGAAGAAGGGAAAACTTTGCAGCCACTGCACATTCCCGTTGTCTTCAGATACTGGGGTGCTCCTTCCCTCCAGGTGTGGGGAGGGCACCTCTCACAGGAGGGTTTTAGGACCGCTTCAGAGAAGGGCAGGGGAAGGTCAAAGTGAATTTCCAGCTTCTGCTGTTTTCTCATACACCTCCAGCTTAAAATATCCAATATACTGTTTAAAAAAGTTAACCTTAAGAATAAAAATACCAGTTATTTTACCAGCAAAAATGAGTTTAGTTGGGAATAGCAGAGGTCTGCAATCCAGGACAGGCAAGCTAAGGCAAAACCATTGGCAAGTCCAGAGAACCAAGTTGAGGAATGCTCTTTTATGGAGGAAAGGAGAAACTTTATGGAGGAAAGGTGTAAGCAAAAAGTCCACTGAGTACACTGAGACTTTGAAGTGCAGTGGCTTTTTGTTGGGACAGTGTCTCGTTGGCTGGGCTGTTGCTGGGGAGGAGGAAAGCCTCTCTTCCCCTTGCTGGGAGGGCAAAGGGGTATCCCCCAGCCAACCATTGGTTCTGTTGGGTCTGTAATTGACAGTGAGGAGTGGTAGGGTGTGAGGGCTCCCCCTGCTGGCCTCCCGGCTCCTTTCTAAATGACATTTCCTGTTATTAGTTTTCATCCCCAAAACCACCAAAACCAAAACAAAAAAAAATTCAACTGAATGAATCTGCAGAGCTAATTGACTTTATTCTGTGATTTGCAAATTGGGCAGTATCCCACTGAGTGAATAGAAAAGAGCTCCGAGGAGCTGTACTAGACAGAAGGTTTTTTGGGTTTTTTTTTTAATTATTATTATTTTTTATTATGTCATTGGCTTTTGATGTAGTGTTCCAAGGTTCATTGTTTACGTATAACACCCAGTGCTCCTTGCAATACGTGCCCTCCTTAATACCATCACCTGGCCAACCCATCCCCCCACCCCCTCCCCTCTAAAACCCTTGCTTGTTTCTCGGAGTTCATAGTCTCTCATTGTTCAACTCTCCCTCTGATTAACCCCCTTCCTTTCCCTAATGTCCTCTATGCTATTCCTTATGCTCCACAAGTAAGTGAAACCATATGATAATTGACTTTCTCTGTTGACTTATTTCACTCAGCATAATTCTCTCCGGTTCCATCCAGGTTGATGCAAAAGTTGGGTATTCATTCTTTCTGATGGCTGAGTAATATTCCAGACAAAAGGGTTTTTTTTGTTTTTTGGGTTTTTTTTTTAAGGCAGAGGGGAGGTAGGACAAAAAAGTTGTAAATGACAACAAAAGGATTATTTTGGGCAAAGTCACTACCTTTAGCAGAGCAGTACTACGTGATGGGGGAGGGGAGGTTCTTATCAGGTGGTTCACCTCAGGTGCTCACCAGGAAATTCCAGACTGACTGGTTAAGATTACATTCCTGGGAAAGGTTGAAACAGCAATTACATTAGTCATTAAGCTGTGGTTTGGTGGTATGGGCCTAGCACAAGTAACTCCATTTTGGACCTGTGGTTTTCTTCTTAACAATGCCATATTGAGATATTTTGGGGTAGCATGTCCTGAACCCCATCACTTCCCACATTAGTTGAAGTGGGGAGCATGTCTTCCTTCCTTTCCAGTGATGTGGGTTAGGGGGTGCACAGCTTGGCACGCTGACCTACATCTCTTTATGGAAAGCCTCACTACCACCTGCTTCCATGAACCCCCAGCCTTCTTGGAGATGCTTGGGCGCAGGGGTTGGGGGGCGGGTGGTTATGAGCAGAGACAGTGTTACAGTCTCTTAGAAAGTCTCCCCTTCGTGTTTGTGTTTGTTATCTGTTTCTGTGTATCAAATTACCTCAAATTTTAGCACTTAAAACAATAAACATTTATTATCTCACAGTTTCTGTGTGTGAAGGATTGAGCTGTGTCCCTCCAAAATTCATATGTTGAAAGCCTAACCCCTCCAGTACTTTGGAATGTGACTGGATTTGGATACAGTGCCTTTAAAGAGGTGGTAAGATTAAATGAGGTCATAAGATGGGCCATGATCCAATAATGACTGGCATCCTCATAAGAAGTGGAATAGGTAGCCAGAGTTGTTGGATATGGAGGAGAGGCCACGTGAGGACACAGAGGGAAGCTGGCCATCTGCAAGCCCTGGGCAGATGCTTCAGAAGAAGCCAACACTTTGATCTTAGACTTCCAGACTTCGGAACTGTGAGAAAATAAATGTGTGTTGTTTAAGCCCCTCAGTCTGTGGGACTTTGTTATGGCGGCCCAGGCAAACTGGTACACTGAGTCAGCAAAGCACAGCTTAGCTGGGTGCCTTAGGCCTGGGCTCTCTCCTAAGGCTGCAATCAAGACGTCATTTTAGGCTACGGTCATTTCAGGCTTGACTGAGGAGGATCCACTTCCAAGCCCACTTTCCCGGCTGTTGGCAGGCCCCGGGTCCTCGCTGACTGTTGGCCAGACATGTCAGTTCTTGGCCCGGTGGACCTCTTCATAAAGCAGCTCACAACCCGGCAGCTGGATTCACCTCAGAATGAACAAGGGAGCCTGACAGAAGCTGCAGGCTTTTAATAACATAGTTTCATAGTGACATCTGTCACTTATACAGCATTCTATTTATTAAGAGTGAATCACCAGGCCTCGCCCACACTCATGAGGAGGCAACTAGAAAAATGCAGGAGTACCAGGAGGGTCACAAGGAGCCATCTTAGAGGCTGCCTTCCGCTGCAGACTAGTCTCCATTCTAGGATTAAGGAGTGCTTAGCATCTACGGCATTGTTTTTTGTCTTTGTCTTCAATGAAAATGTGGACAACCAGGAAAGGACCCTGTGGCATCTCGTTACACTAGTCACGAGAGAGAAGGCAGAGAGTGTGGATTCACATCCCAGTGGATTTGGTGGTAGGAAGATCAGGAAAGATTGGAATGGTTCTATTTTCCAGAGAAGTAGGAAGTGTAGTCATTATCTAGAACTGGGACTGTGGAAGATGTAACAACCTTGGCTACCCGTACAGCAAAGACTCATGCTCCCTCACATTCCCCTTCCAGATTATAGTGTTGTCCAGCTGGGAACTACATATCCCAGACTCCCCTACAGCTCGAGGGGACCACGTGACTCATTGCCAATCTACGATAAGTAGAAGCGGTCTGTGGCATTTCCTGGCTAAGGTAGTGCATTTCTCCACTTTTCCCTCTCACATATATATATGCACAAGCTGTTGGGTGGGTCTGGAGAACTTTAAGGCTCTAGGAGAGAGGAGCCACAAAATAAAAGGTCCCCGGTTCCTGAGAGCCATCTGCCAACCAGAGAATTCCTGTCCTGGACTTATATGTGAGCAAGAGATAAACTTACTTTCCAAGCTACTGAAAATTTGGAATTGGATTGTTGCATTTCTCTAGGGAGCATTACTCCAACTAATCCTGGTGCAGTAGGCTTGAGACGTGGTGAGCAGTATGAAATACTGGTGTTGATGAGTGGGCACAGACAGAACGGATGCTCTCAGTGGGACAGTCCACCACATGGCAGGACACTAGACATGGGGAACCCACTCAGATGTCTCCATAGTCAGAGATGGGCTGAGGAAGGGCTGAGCTGCACAACAGAGGCTGTGGTCCAAAAGGCTTCTCAACCCTCTTTGCTCCGGACCCTAGTACAACCCAAAGAGGAGGGTGCCCTCAAAAATGACTGAAAATAGACTTCCCACCAGTCACATGAAAAAGGAGTATGAGAGTCCAATGACTTGTACTCTATAAATATGGGTATGCCAGGGACATCACACATTTTTACTTTGAATTAAATTTAGTTTCCATGCCTCTACCCTGCCAAAATGGGTGGAAGGTCAATTCTAGGCATTATTGATGCTTCAACCCTCTCCTTAATGTTACACCGTATGCAGGAAGCCAATGTGGTGGTCCAACAAGGCAAGGCCAATCGTCTTTGATTAAGGATGATCAGTGCTTATATTCTTAAAGAGAGCACCCAAGGCCCTCGGCAGCCCTGCTCTATTCTCTGGGCAGTTAAAAGAATAGGACGAGGTCTATGAATACTTAGAAAGCCACCAATCTCAGGAATCTCCCTGTGCCTCTTTCTACTGCCCAAAATCTAGTCTTTTCCCCCTGCCATCTTTCCCCTGGAGCAACTCTATTACACGTTTGTCCTCTGCCTTCCACGGTCCTTGACTTCGTCATCACGAAAAACAAGCTGAGTGAAAGTTTCAGGCAAGTCCTAAAAAAAAAATTGTAAATTCTTCCTATTAGTTACTGTCCTCACTAAATAAGAGATGCCGCCACTCCATGAATGAGGTCATTTCCATCGTCCAAGCATAGACATTAGGCTTAGTTCACAAACATTTGTGGACAAAACAGAGGAGGCCAGCGGTGGCCACGAGAATGCTTCACTTGTACGGTCCTGCAGGGAGTGCAACTGACCAGCAGCCTCAGAGGCCCAGCTCTGAAATTTTCACATGTTCACACCAAGACCACGCCTCCCAAGATGCTTCCAGCCAGTGAGGGAGCGGAACCTTTGCCGGGGGGCGTGGTCTCCTCTACTTGGCACCTGGTTTGGGAACTCCCCCTTCCTTAGATTGCAGGTCAATGTCAGTACACACACACACACACACACACACACACACACACACGCAGGTCAATGTCAGTACACACACACACACACACACACACACACACACACACACCTCACCTCACCTCACCTCACCTCACCTCACACATGTTTCTCCTAATAAACTTCCGCACCTTTCATCATCTCACATCTGCTTCCGGGAGGACCCAGCCTAATCTGTTCTCCCCATTTGGTATACTCACTTTGCTTTTTGTAAGGACACCATATATTTAGATAGCAAATATTAGTTAATGTACTTCCTGTATTTCAACTGAAATGCTACATACAAGGATAAATGTTTTAAGTATAACTGTTAAGACTTCTTCCTACTTTAAAGAGTTCATGCTTGTTTCAACTGCACTTTAACATTGATTTTTGCTAAATTTGGCAACTGCTACTCTTCAGTCTGAGCTTTAATACCTCAAGTGGCTGTTGAGTTCCCTCATGGCCCTTAACTCTCCCTAGAAACTCTGATCTACTTTAAAAAGTCAGTGGCATTGAAAATACATAAAAGCGATGTGACGTCCCTCAGAGTAGTGTAGAAGGGGACTTCCCACAATGCCATCATCCTAACACAAGAGCTGCCATTTTCCGGGTCCGTGTGTCCCCCACTAGCTTCCCTTCTCTCTCCGGAGCCGCCTCCTCTCTCCAGATGGGGGTACCCAGAACTGCCTATGTTCAGCAGGAGCCTCAGGTTCTGAGACCTTGAGGCCTGTCAGAATCATCTCTGGAGCTTTTAAAAATGACCACGTCCTGGGGAGCCTGGGTGGCTCAGTTGGTTAAGCTGCTAACTCTTGCTTTGGCTCAGGTCATGATCTCATGGGTCGTGGGACTGAGCCCAGCAGCGGGCTCTGTTTCCTCTTCGCCTCGCAGAGTCCGCTTGGGATTCTCTCTCCCTCTCCCTCTGCCCCTCCCACTCGGGCGCTCCCCCCCCCCATAAACAAGCAAATAAATAAATCTTAAAAAAACAAAAAAACAAAAAACAAAAAATTCCCAAGCTCCAAGCCTGATTCGGATCTCATTAACCTAAATCCTCTCTTCTTCTGTTTTGGAGCCCAGGTACAGAACTGAATTGGTAAGAATCTGTCGCGTGTACCATTTTACCAGCCCCGGGTTATTCACAGAGCATTGCTTTTTATTTCGTTGGATTCCTTGGTCCCTGATCCCTACTCTCACCCCCCCCAAGGGTACCCCGTGGGCTTTATATATATATACTTAAGTGTGCATATATGCTTATAAATGTGTAATGTTCTTTAGGTCTTTGTGTTCTTAATGTAGATTCATCAATTTCATTGTTTCTTACCTTTCCCCTCAATACTATGTTTTAAGGTTTTATATTTACCGACACATGAATATCTATTCGTGGTTTCTCATTTCTGCACAGTATCCCTCACACTTAGAGATGGACATCCCTGTTGCCTGTAGCGCTCCTCCAGCCCCAGCGGTTGTGCAGCCAGCGCCCTCATGCATGTCCGCCCATGAGCCCGGGTGAGGAACCCCCCCTCAGCCCGCCCCAGGAGGAGTGTTCTAAGTCTCCTCGGCTGATTCTGACCCGCTGCATAGGCAGGACTGAGGACCACCGCCATCCCTCAACAAACTTCATGATCTTTGAAGGTTTTCTTCACACTTCTCTCCTATGGGACTGAGTCCTCCCCAGCTGAAATCTGACATACTTAGGCTATTTTTTCTTTTTTTAGGTTTTATTTATTTATTTAAGAAAGAGAGAGTGGGCCCAAGCAGGGGGAGGGGCAGAGGGGGAAGGGGTGAGAGAGAATCTCCAACAGACTCTGCACAAGGCTCAGTGAGCTACTTTTTTTTTTTTTTTTTTTTACCGCATACAAATCTCCCTTTAGGAACTCAAAATACTAAAGTCAAAATGATGGATATCCTCCATATGAATTATTTCCTTTTGTTGCTCCAAGAAAGTACTACATTCTCGGTGGTTTAAAACAACACAAAAGTATGTGCTCACAACTCTGGAGATCCGAAATCCTAAAAATAAGAAGTCAGCAGGTATGTGTTCCTTCTCTAGACTTTGGGGCAAGATTCATTTGCTTCTTCCAGCTTCCGGAGGCCCCCTGTGTGCCTTGGCTGGTTGCCCTTTGGCTTGCATCCCTACAGACTCTGCTCTATCCTGTTCAGGATGGACCCTCCCACCTGCTTCTTCCAGGGACCCTTGTGATCACATTGGGCTCCCTTGGATTATCCAGGAAACTCTCCCCAATTCAAAATCTTTACTCACACTTGCAAATGTGACTTAAAACTTTTTGCCATGTAAAATCACATATCCCCAGGTTCCAGGGATTAAGACTGGGTTTCTTGGGTGGGTGCGGAAAGCACTCTGCCTACTATGCGAGCATTAAATTATTCATTTAAGTTTTATGGAAATTTCTTAAAGTTAAAATGTAGCACATACTTGTTTTGTGTTACCAACAATACAGAGCAGTATAAGGAAAAAGATGATGGCTCAGCCCACCCTTTCCTGATACTACTGAGGGTAAACAATACTGCTTCCATACCTAACCTCACATATACACGTCTGTGTTTTGTGTTGTGGGGTAGGGAACCAGAGCCATAAACAAGAATCTGCAAATCTTTCCTCTTCATTTGTCATGGATTCCCTCCAGACCAATGCAGAGGGACCTCACCCATTATTTATTTTAACTAGCTAAATCTTGCACAGGATGGGCAAACTGTAACTGATTCAACTAGTCCCTTATCGAAAGATATTCAGATGTTTTTCTGATTTCCAGACCTTCAAATCAGGCTTCAAAATGTGTCCTTTTGTTTGCATGCACCAGTACTGTTACTTCTGGAAGATTCCCTGAAGTAGAATATGGACTCCAAAGATAAAGGTATTTTTAGTAGACAGTACCAGATTATTTTCCAAAAGTTTTGGTAATTTACACTTTTACCGGCAAGAAATGAGTGCATCCATTTTACTGCAAAACTATCTCTCAGCCAGAGTAAAATAGCATCCGTCTCCATAGTTTATGCTAATTTGACGTGTGAAAAAGTGTATGCCATTGTTGTTTTGATCTACATTTCTATGATGACCACAGGGGTTGGGATTTTTTTTCATGTTTATTGACTATTGCATATTCTCATCTCAAATTGCCTATTTGTATTCTTGTCTATCATTTTTAAAATTTTTATTTTATTATTTTATAAAGCACTTTAACAGCAGTTTTAGATTTGCAGAAAAATTGTAAATTGGTGCAGAGAATTCCCATATAACCCAAACCCAGTTTCCCCCATTAATAACATCTCACTCAAATGTACACTCAAATGTACTACAGCACATTCATTACAACTAATGAACTAATATCGACACTTTTTGTTTTTTTTAAAGATTTTATTTATTTACTTGTCAGAGAGAGACAGAGAGAGCACAAGCAGGGGGAGCAGCAGGCAGAGGGAGAAACAGGCTCCCCGCTGAGCAAGGAGCCCTATGTGGGACTCGATCCCAGGGCCCTGGAATCATGACCTGAGCTGAAGGTAGACGCCTAACCAACTGATTCACCCTGACTCACCCCGATGTTCCAGTATTGACATTTTTATCAAAGTCCACACTTTATCCAGATTTCCTTAGTTTTTACCTAATGCCCTTTTTCTGTTCCAGGATCCCACTTTACTGTTAGTTGTTTCTTGTCCTTAGGGTCCCCTTGGCTTTGACATCTTCTCAGACTTTTCTTGTTTTTGATGACCTTCACAGTTTTGAGGAGTACTAGTCAGGCATTTTTTAGAATGTCCCTGTACCAAAATCTGTCTGGTCTTTTCCTCATGACCAGATGGGTGTTAGAGCACATACCATCAACACAATTTATCACTTTTGTTATTGACCTTGATCACCCAGCTGAGGTTGTATCTGTCAGATTTCTCCACTACAAAGTTATTCTTTCCCCCACTTTTCTATACTGTACGCTTTGGAAGAAGTCAGTACGGACAGCCCACACCTAAGGAGTGGGGAGTTATGCTCCACTCCTTGAGGGTGGAGTCTTTGTAAATTATTTGGAATTCTTCTGCATGAGAGATTTGTCTCCTCTCCCTCATTATTTAATCATTCATTTATATCCATATAGATGCATGGATATTTACTTTACACTTTGGGTTTAATCCAATACTACTTTATTTATAAAAAAAATACTACTTTATTTATTTTAGTTTGTCATATTGTTCCAGGTTTGACCACTGGGATCTCTTTCATGGGCTTCCATGTCCCTTTGACATACCCCCATCAATGTGGTTTTTGTTTTTTTGTTTTTATGAGTACTTCCTTATATTCTTTTTTTTTTAAGATTTTATTTATTTATTTGAGAGAGAGAGAGAGCGTGCACAAGCGAATGAGAGGGAGAAGACTCCCCACTGAGCAGGGAGCCCAACATGGGGTTCCATCCCAGGACCCCAGGACCATGACCTGAGCCAAAGGCAGATGCTTAACCAACTGAGCTACCCAGGTGCCCCAAGATTTGATTTATTTATTTGGGGGGGAGGCGCAGGCAAAGGGACAAGCAGACTTCCCACTGAACACAGAGCCAGCATGGAGCCAGCTTGGGGCTCGATCCCAGGACCCTGAGATCATGACCTGAGCCAAAGTCAGATATCCAACCGACTGAGCCACCCAGGTGCCTGAATACTTCCTTACTTTCTGGCACTACAAGATCCTCCAGGTTCCTCTTGTATATTCCTTGCCCTTATCCTAGAATCCTACTTCTCCAAGGAGTCTTAGTTTATTAGAGAATGGTATTAGCAACCAAGGTCGGCACATAAGATATGCTCATTGCTCGCTGGTGTTGCTGCTTCTACATCCTCTCAGTTGACAAAGCAAGGAAACATATGTGTGCCATACCAACCATGGTATATATACGTATCTATTTATAGGTATGTATGAATCAATGGGTATTCATGTAGGTATCTATATGAACAGAAGTTCATTTCTATATCTGCAACTCTAGTCCACAACCACATGGATCATTCTAGTCTCTTCCCCTTGCTTATTGGTAAATGACCACTCCAATAGTGAGAAGCCTCACTCCCATCATCCACTGATCTTTACTCAACTGTTCATTTCCAGCACACAGGTATTACAGTATCAAAATTGTTAACCCCGTCCCCTGATGGAAAACAACTTCATCAACAAGAATACAGTTTTCTGCGCAACTGTCCTTAGTTTTACAATTCCATTCCTTTCTAAAGCTACTTAGGTCACCACCTTTTCCTCCACCTACTTCAGTAAGATGTTTTAATCATTTGTAATACAGATTATTTTGTGACAGTCTACATTCTAACCTGGTAACCCTTGACCTCCTAAATGATTTTTTTTTTAATTTGTGTATACTGGTTTACCCTTTGTGCTTTAAAGTTCTGTGGGTTCTGATAAATGTATAGTTTCCTATAGCTACAGTCACTGTATGATACAGAATAGTCTCCCCTCCCTACAAAGTCTCTCTTCATCTATCCAAGCCTCTACCCTTTCCTACCAACCCCCTGATAATCACCCTTCTTACTGTCTCTCTAGTTTGGTTTTATCAGTTCTCATTATCACTGGAATCATACAGTACGTTGCCTTTTCAAATTGGCTTTTTTCATCGAGCAATTTGTATTTAAGTTTTATTGTCTTTGCGTGACTTGATACTCTTTTTTTTTTTAAAGTAGGCTCCACGCCCAGCATGGAGCCCAATGTGGGGCTTAAATTCATGACCCTGAGATCAAGACCCAAGCTAAGATCAAGAGTTGGATGCTTAACTGGCTGAGCCACCCAGGTAACCCTGTGACTTGATACTTTAAAAAATATATGTATCTATCACAAAATTATATCCTATTCTGTGCATATACTGCAGTTTGTTTATCCATTTCATGTCTGATTGAAGGACATCCTAGCTGCTTCCAGAATGGGGAGATTGTAAATAAACCCGCTATGAGCATTCTTTTTTGTCCATTTTTGAGTTGCTTGTCTTTTGCTTTTTAAACTCTCTATTAAGGATACATACTTTGTCAAGTTTCAGCTATTTTTTTCTTAGCCTATTATTTTTCTATTGACTTTACGATTTTTGCCTCAGTATTTAAAACTGTAATTGAATATACCAATATTTTTTATTACGGCTACTGGATACCCTGTCTTTTTTCTTCTTTTTTTGAGGTATTACCAAATTGTAATTACATTTTTAAAAATAGACGTACAGTTGACATACAATTAGTCTCAGGTTACAACATAGTGATTTGAAATGTTTATACATCATGAAATGTTTACCATAAGTGTAGTTACCATCTGTCACCTTACAAGGTTATTACAATACTACGGACTATATCCGCTATGCGGTACTTTGCATCCCCATGACTTACTTATTTTACAACTGGAAGTCTGTAGCTCTCACTCCCCTTCACCCATTTTGCCCATTCCCCCCACTCCCACTTCTGGCGACTACCAGTTTGTTCTCTATATTTATGAGTCTGTTTCAGTCCTGTTTTGTTTGTTCATTTGTTTCTTAGAGTCTGTGTTACAAGTGAAATCATATGGGATTTGTCTTTGACTTGCTCTGACGTATTTTACTTAGCGTAATACTCCCCAGGTCCATCCATGCCATTGCAAAGAGCAGGATTTCATTCTTTTTTTGGCTGAACAATATTCCCTGTCTATATATATACCACCTCTTCTTTATCCATTCATCTACCAATGGACACTTAGGTTGCTTCCATATATCAGCTATTGTAGATACTGCTGCAATAAACATAGGGGTGCACATATCTTTTTGAATTAGTGTTTTCATTTTCTTTGGGTAAATACCCAGAAGTGGAATTTCTAGGTCATATTATATTTCAATTTTTATTTTCTATTTTTTAGGTTTATTTTTTTGTTTTTAGTAATCTCTACACCCAGCGTGGGGCTCAAACCCATGATCCTAAGATCAAGAGTGGCACACTCCTCCAACTGAGCCAGCTAGGCACCCCTGTATTTTAGTTTTAATCTTTTGAGGAACCTCCATACCGTTTCTCACAGTGGCGGCACCAATTGCATTCTTACCAACAGTGCCTAAGGATTCCCATTTTCTTCATATCCTTGCCAACACTTATTTCTTATCATTTTGACACTAGCCATTCTAATGGTAGTGAGGTGATATCTCATTGTAGTTTTGATTTGCATTTCCCTGGTGGTTAGTGATGATGAGCATCTTTTCATTGTCTGTTGGTTGTATGTATGTTTTCTTTGGAAAAATGTCTGTTCAGATCCTCTGCCCAGTTTTTAATCAGGTTGTTCAGGTTTTTTTTTTTTCATTTTGAGTTGTATAAGTTCTTTATACATTTTGGATATTAATTCCTTATTGGATATATCATTTGCAAATATCTTCTCTCATTCAGTAGGTTGCCTTGTTAATTTGTTGATGGTTCTTTCACTGTGCACTGGGAACCCTATCTTGCTCTGTTTGTTTTCTACAATCCCAAGGTTAAAAAACATCCTCCTGAATTTCTTTTCCATTACATATTAAGGTAGAGTGAGTAAGTTTAAGCAAAAGGGGTAGAAATGCTGAAGAATAACAGAGGATATGGGGGACAATGACTCTGGGGCTGAGAAGCACTTTCCCTGTGAATTCCCAGTGGTCCATCATGTGGGCTTTCTAGGATCAGCTCTAAGTCGGAGTTTTCATGGGGTGTCTTTAGATCCTGTAATTCTGGGGCGCCTGGGTGGCTCAGTGGGTTAAAGCCTCTGCCTTCAGCTCAGGTCATGATCTCAGGGTCCTGGGATCGAGCCCCGCATCGGGCTCTCTGCTCAGCGGGGAGCCCGCTTCCCCGTCTCTCTCTGCCTGCCTCTCTGCCTACTTGTGATCTCTCTCTCTGTGTCAAATAAATAAATAAAATCTTTAAAAAAAAAAAAAAAAATCCCGTAATTCTAGGAGCAAGGAGCTATGTGGCCAACTTTGGAGAATTAAGACCAGACTAGGGTTGTTTCCCTGAGCTCATCCCCCCCGTTCCTGTATCCCTATATTTGCATGCTCCATATTTGTCTCCCTCCTAGACTATCAGCTCCATAAAATGAAGAGCCAGATCTGGCTTGTTGATCTCTCCTTCCTCAATCCCTGGCATGATGTCCTGTGGGCAAGCAGGTAAGAAGGAAAGAAAAAAGAAGAGAGTGTTGGTCATTTTCCATTAATCCTGAAGTTTCATGTTAAGTTCTTCTCTGTTTTGTTGTAAGCCCTGGATGGCTAACCTTATTGGACCACATCCCTGGCTCCCTTGCCTTCC
>CM053606.1:134089473-134154853 GCA_028646535.1 Procyon lotor | reverse complement strand
GGGGCAAATAATACATTATATGTTAATAAAAATTAAAAAAAAAATCCCAGCTGAGGGTCAACTCAGTTTCTTTCCAGGACTCTGACAGGTCCCTAAAGGGCAAGAAATAGGGAGAGCAGCAAAAGGAGCTTGGAAGGATAAGGGGGCTCCTCAGAAGAACTCACACAAACCCAAGAGGAACAATTCTTAGTCCTCTCATTCACCCACTGAGGGAAAGAGGACTTAGAAAAGGTTGTGTAAGACCCACTGCCCAATGGCCCACTTGAGTCACTCCAGCTACCCCGCAGCTGGTGGCTCTACCTCTGTGTGCCCCTCAGTGGGATTGGTTCTGCCTCCGTAGGAATCCTTGATGAGGTGTAATTATAACTTACCACTTTATGTGTTTCCCAGGCTGGAATGAAAACTCCTTAGAGGCAAATTTCGGGTGTGGACCATTTCTGCATCCTGGCTTGCATCTCTGGGGCTGCTGGGCCCAGAGCACATCCTTGTGTGGGTTCACACAAAGAAGGAATGATGGACCCTATGGGCCCACTCTTCCAGAGCCCACCCCTTCCTTGGAGGTAGATCCCCCTTGGAAGCCCCTGGCCAGGCCCTGAAGGTTAAATATATTTGACCCTGATAATACCGGAAGGTGACTAAGCTGCTGTCTCAGGAAAACCAACTTCCTCTTCCAAGATGGTTGCCTAATCTATCATCAAGTTGTTTTGCCCAGACACATGCTGGTCTTAGGCATTCCTGCCGCCTTTGAAAGCTTCTTCAAGGGCTGCCAGTTTGGCTCAAATAATTTTTTTGCTGTTGTGCCCTTTCCTCCTGTTGCTGTTACCTGAACAATCTGTCCCAGCCCTTTGACGTTTCCAACAGGAGACCCTGACCACACACAGAGGCCAGACGCATGGCCCACACCCTTCCATCCCCAAACCAGGACACGGCCATTTGGAATCTGGGCTGTCCTGGAAAATCTGGAATATACACTCAGTATAGTTATGGGGGCAACACTAAGCCTTGATCCATTTTCAATTCAAGTGGTTTTAATAACCACAAACATATGGGGAAAAAACTAGCAAACAAAACTTATTTGTGTTTAACTGTAGTTGTTTTCACAGGCATGGTGACCATATTCTTAGAGTTTTCTAATGCAGTATTAATTTCAAATGTTCCGTAAGTGGAAATATTTTTAGTGCAAAATATTATGACTTTTTAATATTGTTGTATTGCTTTTAATATAAGCAGTTGTTTACATGTATAATCATGACATTTTTTTTATACCACTGTAAGATTTTTTCATCTAAAATCACTGACCACATGACCAACCCTGGAGTCGTCCCAGTGCAGGTACCAGATAGGAAATGAAGCAGCCTCCGCAAGTCCAGCCATGCCTTGTTTGAGTTTCTTACTTATTCATGACTATAAAATATAGACAAACCAGGGTACCACTCTTTTCAGACCATTTTCCTCAGTGTGTGCAAATGCAGTTATCACTGAAGTTTGAGTTGAAGAGAAGGGGTCTCTTCCTTCCAGAACCTCCTTGACTGGTAATTCCAGGTACTCCAATGTTTAGTGGTCCCCATTTTACCTAGAGCAGAAGTTATTCCAAACAGGCCGGCTTATGTTCATGCCTCTGGGGGAGCTCTGTACCGTGCAAAGAGCAAGATGACCTACTGGGAGAGGTTCTAACTGCTGGACTAGTTGCCTCAGGAACAGTGAATGCTGGATTTCAAACAACTTTTTGGCATCCTGGTTCTAGGAGCCTCCCTATTCATGTGTTTTCTGAAACACATGAATCATGGGCTTCATCACCTGTCAAAAGCCACGTTTATGAGCCTTCAAGGCATAGTGCTACATCTGCCAAGTATACTGACTTCTCTATGACTAATACCGGTACCAGAACTTGACAGTAGCTAGGGAGGAGAGCACTTAGTCTAATTGTCAAATTTGTAGACATCCATCAGTATCCAAAGGCCTCAGCAGTGATGTATTTCATTTTTGTTTAATAATTTGAGAGACAGGAACCAATAATTACTGTACAGCTCCAGACTGGAAAGAAGTGCTCCTGGGTCAGCATGGAAAGCAATTGCTCCCTGAGGGTAACTTCCGAGTTGATCTTCCACCCATGATCACAAATCCTGTGACTCAGCTAAGAGTCTGTTGAGATCTTTCTATGATGCATGCCAACAACCCTACAAACTTTGCTTGAATTCATCTAGGTCACCCAGCCAGACCACCCCTCCCTCCCTCCCTCTGGTTACAAACCCACAGTTTCTTCTGGTTTCAGTATCAATTTTACCTTAATTTTCAGCATAATGTCCTCAGCCAAAAGGCTAAATTGGACTGTCCCAACCTTTTCCAGTCTGTGACACTCGTAGGTTTGTATGGGAGAGAGGGAGACAGAGAAAGAGAAACAGACAGAGAGAGACAGAGACAGAGAAGGAGGACTTTTTGTGGAGGGAAGAGAAGTTGAGATCATTTAAAACTACTTATTCTAACAGTTCTGGGGACATGAACAATTCATAAATAAGATTATTTTATGACTGCAGAACAGTCAACTGAGGGTCTTTGATGTCATTTTATAGAACACTACATGAGTTTTAAAAGAAAGCACTTGAACAGTGCATGGTAGTAGCCAGGGGGGATGGATTCCCCTCAATCCTGTACCTTAATAATGCTATTAAGCAGCTCTTTGGCTCCAGAATGTACCCTGTGTTCACTAGGAAGTGTAACTACCTTCATCTCCAACTTCAGTTCTAGAATATTTACCCAGCATGCGTATTAGAAAGTGGCATGTTAATATGCCCTCTCACTGAAACATGGCGGACAGTGAAGCAGCTCAGCCTCCCTCATCTTTCCGTTACTGCCTGGACCAGTTTCTCACCTCTGCCCACTCCAGAGTCTCCCCACCCTTCCCAGATTCCCACCCTGGTGGATGAAGGAGGGTATTTCGGTTGGACTCCAAGCTATAGAGCTGTGCGAGCCCCCGGGGGTCCATCTGACCAGTGACAGACGATTTTGAGAAGAGCAAATGTTACTTCTTCTCCCTCATATCCACTTCCTCCTCCGTCTCAGGAACCTGCTTAGTTCATGGCATGAACCCTGCTTTCTGCCTTCCCTCCAGGATGCAGGCAAGACCCTCACCCAAGCTCGGTCTCCTCTGGCCTGTGTCACCTCCCTGCCCTCCTCCGTGAATGGCAGGCCCTTCCCCCGTATGCCATACAATTTAGTTCTTGATTCCACAATGTCAGGTGTCTTGACAATTGTATCACAGGTGTTGGTCTTGCCTCGGCTAGGAGGTGGTCCTGGAGAGGCTCCTTCATGACGGCTCCTGACACCATGCTTTGCTCATAGCAAGTACTCAGCAAATACACATTTGCCTTTATAGCAAGTCTTTCCCTGGGAGGGTGGTGAGCAGACTCGGACAACCAGCCCACCAACCCCAACTCACCGCAGGCCAGACTCTGAGCTGAGGCTGGCCTCTGGCTTCCCCTGAAGCATCATGCAAGGCAGTGATGGCAACAATGCATTCCACGCAAATGCCGGAGCTCTGGAAGGCCCCTCTGGCCTCTCCTAGCCCTTGTAAATTCAGTAACTTTGGCATTCCCTTCTTCCCCAATCCCTCCACGCTACCCCTCCAATTTAATTTGAGGCATCTGTGAAAGGGGCAGTCTCTTCTCTCCATCCCTGCTGCAGAGCACCGTCCCTGGCATTTAAAATCATCAAATCTGTGGGGCTCCCCACATGAGAAGGCAGATGGGGCAGGAGATGCCATGGACTCTGCCCCTGGGGAGGGACCCGGCTGATGCCTCCTTAGCCAGAGCTTGGAACAGACTCACAACCAGCAATGTGAGTTCAACGGCTGAGGTGACATACCCTGCCCAGGGGAGCTCATAACCCAATTCAGACTACTCTCCCCCCACCCTCCTCTTAAAAAAAAAAATCATAAAGACTCACTGGATGAATGAATGAATTGCTGGGCCAACAGGAGGGTGTGTGGGTGAGTGGGGCAATGAAGAGCTGCCAAGAGTGCCGTGGATCGGCACCTTCCAGAGGACCCAGATTCCTACTTGTCTAAGACCCACGTGGGATTCCGTTTGACTCCACGGGGTGAAATTTTTTCAAAATCATTTTCAAAAATGTATAGCTTAGAAACTGGAACATTAATAAATCAAGTTATGGCAAGACACTTGTAGGTGTAACTCTACAATTTGGTACACACAAACATGCTTATTTATACCTAGTTCCTAGATAATAAATTTTCGAGATGTTCAATGTTTTTTATTCACCACCTGTATTAGGAGGCCATTACTTCCCTCAATTGAAAGCAAAATATGTCTGCCATCACCATCAATATTCTTTAACCTTGAACTCGAAGGAAGCTTTTAGAGAAAAAAGGCTGGGAGGGCTTTACGATCCCATGCAGAGTATCTCAACCTTAGCTGCAGGTTTCAATTACCTGGGGAGGCATTTTCAACTCTCTATGCCCAGGCTGCACCTCAAATCTATTACATTAGAAACTCTGGAAATGGGAGCCAAACATTAGTATTTTTTTTTTCCTTTTCTAAAAAAGGCCTGTTTTCCCTTTTTCTTTTTAATATTTTTCACTCTCTCTTTTCTTTGATTTGGCATCCATATTTTTAAAGCTCCCCCAAGGGATCCCCATGTGCGGTCAAGGCTGAGAATCACTGCTTTAATCCACGTGTAGCTGAGACCATTGAAAGAACCCTGTGCAAACGGGAGGGTTTTATGTTCCCGGCGGGAGTCAGCTCGGAAACTGGCCCATGTCTCATTCTGACCTTTCCCAACGGGTCCTTCCTCTTTTCCACTTATTTCTGTCCTGGCCATCCTGGATGGCTCATGGGTCTGTCCGGGAGGATCCACGTTCAAGTGAAATAGGTTATGATTTTGTGATTCGCTAGCATGTCGTGAAAGGTGTAGTTTTTCACTCACGAACTTTGAACTGAACTTCTGTGTCTTCAAAAAGTTTCAGAGGGGCGCCTGGGTGGCTCAGTGGGTTAAAGCCTCTGCCTTCAGCTCAGGTTATGATCTTAGGGTCCTAGGATCGAGCCCCACATTGGGCTCTCTGCTCAGCGGGAAGCCTGCTTCTCCCTCTCTCTCTGCCTGCCTCTCTGCCTACTTGTGATCTCTCTCTCTCTGTCAAATAAATAATAAATAAAACCTTTAAAAAAAAAAGTTTCAGGGCTTGAGAAAAGCAGCTGATATAAATCACAAGGAGGTTGCAAACCGGCCTGAACCAGAGCTGGCATTCCCTCCAAATCATAGAAATGTTGAGAAAAGGAAAACCGTCAAAGGACGCCCCTGTGTCCGTGAACGTGCTTCCCCCCTCCAGTCCTCTGCATTTGCGCTCTGATCGGTTGACCCAGTAAAACCCCCGCAGCGCATTTCTGGGGCAGAGCACGCGCCCCACTGCTTCGCAAAGTGCTTGCCTTCAACCCCACTAGTCTCCACGTCTGCTCTACCCACCAGCTTGGTTTCCGAGCTAGGCCATCTCGCTGGATCGCTTGCAGAAACAAGCTGGATCGCTTCCCCACTCAGGAAGTATCTTTTCCTGGAAGTTGGCGGTGGCTGGTACGGGGAGGACACAGAGGGGGGCCCGACCTCCCGGGCTCGTCCCCACCGCCTCCTCCGGCGATGCCCACTAACCGCGCCGCGCTCCCCCAGTGGGCTGAGCCAAAAGACTTTCACACAGCACAGGTGGGTTGCAGTTATGTATTCAGTTTCCTAGGGACTTGAGTACCACGGGCCGTGGGAAGAGGAAGAGAAACACTGGAAGAGCTACCTGGCTGGAGTACGGGCTTTCTCCACTAAGTCATGGGCTCCTACACTTTACAAAATCATCTTTCTACAGGAAAATCGGCTCCCGCAGGGATAGCACGGGCTGCAGGGGTCGCAGGGGTTGCAAGGGTTGCAGGGGCTGCAGGGGCTGCAGGGGCTACAGGGGTTGCAGGGGTTGCAGGGAGACGTGCAGGGGTAGCATGGAGACTCGATCTTGACGCAGCTGCCCAGCCCGTAGGAGTACGTCACGTCCTTCTCATCCACGCACGGCGGCAGGCTGAACTCTTTGCAGATGTTCATGTAGCTGTACTTTTTCGAGCCGAGGCAGTCGTACCTGTTCTCCCGCTCGGCCGACACGCACACCTTGCCGTCCTTCACCCGAACTTTGACTTGATCAGGCTCGAAGCCGCACACGTTTACCGATCCTAAAATGTTACTGCTACAGCAAGAGGAGGCCAGAATTCTATTTGTCGTCCTTCTCAGTCTGGAATTGAGAAAAAGGGAGATGGTCTCAGACGCAGATCTCGGACACAGCTGGAGAAACAATATTTTGATCTCTATTTTTTATTACTATTATTTTTTAAGTAAGCCCTCAGCCCAACTTGGGGCTTGAATTCACGACTCCAGGATCAAGAATCACATGCTCCAGCCAGCGAGGCGCCCGATCCCTGTTTTGTTTTTTGTTTTTGTTTTTTTTTTAAATAGCAAAACACTAGTCATTGTGGAAAGTCAAACTCTACAGAATTGTGTAAAGTAAAAAATGAGAGCCCTCCCGTGTAAATCACTCTCTCCCACGCATTAACCTATGTTAACAACAGATGGCGGCTTGGCGTTCCAGATCTTTCTCTTGCATTTGAGTTCTGAGTCCCAGGTCCTTCTCTTATTAATTGTGGAAACTTGCCTCAGTTTCCTCATCTGTAAAATGGAAATAATAAAAGCACCTACATCATAAGGGCTTTTGGAAGTTTAGAGGAGATTATGAGTTTTGCTTAATGCCGTCCTTGACACATTATAAATCTTGCTTAATTGTTACTGTGATCATTATTACTACTGTTAAATGGAGACTCTTAAGACTTTTTTTAAGGGGATCCAACTAATATACCATGTAAAATCTGCATGTTAAAGATGGCTTTCAGCCTCAGAACCCAGCCCTGCTACCGACAAGTCTGGGGCCCCCACTGGGCCATCCCACAGACCCAGCCTGAAGGCCCCATCAACAAATGACAAGGTGAAAGCACCCCAGCAAACAGAGGTCCCCGTGGTTCCTATATAGCGCTGCTCAGCAGTCCTGAGTGAATCCTTCATAGAACAGCAGCAGCAGCTCACACCGACGGAGCACTTGTGGCGTATTGAGAAGTAGGGAAGTCAAGTGCCTAAGAGCACGGGTTCCAGAGCCAGAGATTTGGGTTCAAATGGCGGGCTCTGCCAGGTGGATACGATACTTAGCTTCTCTGTGTCTCGGTTCCCTCATCTGTAAAATTGGACAAGTATTTATCGTGGTGCTTGGCACACAGGTTGGGCAGCCTGGTGTTAGCCCTACATGCTTTGGCCTTCCTTAGGGTCCTTTTTTTTTTTTTCTCTATTTGCTAATCCTTGCAAAGACAACCTAATATTCTGAAATGGTCTTTTTATCCCTTATCAGGAAAAAAAAAAATCTATGCTCTAAGAGACAGTCCTGGCAAATCTTCTTGCATCTCTTAGCTGCACTGTTGGTGGGCATGCAAGTTGGTGCAGCCACTTTGGAAAACATAGTGGAGGTTTCTCAAAAAGTTAAAAACAGAGGTACCCTCTGACCTGGCAATTGCACTACTGGGCATTTACCCCAAATATACAGACGTAGTGAAAAGAAGGGCCATATGCACCCCAATGTTCATAGCAGCGATGTCCACAGTGGCCAAACTGTGGAGGGAGCCAAGATGTCCTTCAACAGAGGAATAGATTAAGAAGATGTGGTCCATCTATACAATGGAATATTACTCAGCTGTCAGAAAGGATGAATACCCAATATTTGCATCAACATGGATGGGACTGGAGGAGATTCTGCTGAGTGAAATAAGTCAAACAGAGAAAGACAATTACCATATGGTTTCACTCATATGGGGAACATAAGGAATAAGCATGGAGGACATTAGGAGAAGAAGGGGAAAATGAAGGGGTGGAAATCAGAGGAGGAGAAGAACCATGAGAGACTCTGGACTCCAGGAATCAAACTGAGGGTTTTAGAGGGGAGGGTGGGTCGGGGGATAGGCGAGCCCAGTGATAGGTATTAAGGAGGGCATGGATTGCAAGGAACACTGGGTGTTAAAAAAACAATGAATCTTGGAACACTGCATCCAAAACTAATGATGTACTGTGTAGTGATTAACATTACATAATATGTTAAAAAAATTTTTTTAATTTTAAAAAAATAATTTAAAAATTTTTTTAAAAAGAAGGTAGGTCTTGGAGTGTGCAATTTCTAGAAACTCTTCCAGTTTGACAAATCTAAACTTCACAATTGGATGATTGGCTTGAGATACTTTTTTTCTTTCCTGTTATGCTGAATTTTGTTTATATTCTTCTTGTTATATTAGTTATACAAGTTCATTGCAGAAAACTTAGAAAATACACAGATAAGCAAAAAGATGGAATATTTTGTTTTAAAAACAAACCATAATCCTATAGAGCATGTAACATTTTGATGTTAGATATTCTTCTCTGGGTTTATTTCTACATACTTACGTAGATTCTGGTATGTGTTCTTATGAAATCGTGCTATACATACTGCTTTGAATGTGTATTTTTCACTTGACGGTCCCGAACATGATGGGTTTAACAAGTGTGAGCCCTTAGACCGAAGGTTACAAATCAAGGCTCTTAAGAGGCTAATTACAAATGATTAAATGGAACAATCTAGAAGATCAACAGAAAGAGCTGTGCCAGGCACTCAGGGGACTATGACGGTCAGTCAGCTTCATTTCCACCTCCAGCCCCAAGGAACGTGGGGTGCATGGAGCGCAGATGTCTCTTGTGCCCAGAGTGAGCCCGGATACCTACAGGCCACACTAGGGAGAAAGGAAGAGAACTGGACTTTAAAAAAAAATCTTTACCTCTGTAGAACAAAACAGGAGAAAACGTACTCTATCTTCCCTGGATGGACAGAGAATAGCTCCCAAAGATGATTCGTGTCCTCTCTGGACGGACCAGGGCCTGGAAGGCTGAACAGCCAAAGCCAAGAGCAGAACAGAGAGCAGAATGGGTGCGCCTGGGTCTCTCAAGAACCTCCATGGTGTGGACGTGGGCTGAGAATGAGAGCTCTTCTGTTCAGCTCAGACCTTCCCATTGGAGATGGAAACATCAAACCCTGCCATAAAGGGGGCTGGGCCTCACAAAACAGGGCCAAGGAGCCCAAGCAGGATGGCTAGGACCCCTCACGACTGCCTTTCTGATTCCATCAAAGGCCTTCTGCCCTTTGCAGGAGATGGAGCCAGAGCCAGCTTCCAGATCCTTCTCCTCCTGTCAGCAATCTAAGTCTCGGAGTGCAGTTGCGTGTGTCGTCATTGTTGTTGTCTTTGCTCGGGTTCCCCCTCTTCCTCTGGCCCTGTCACTCGCGACCCTGCCCCTGCAGCAGCTACACAGAGATCTCACCAATGCGAGTCTTCAGGAAATTGCCTAAAAAGTCTTGGCCAAGTTAGGTGTCTTCTTCCTTTTGCTTCTTGGTCAGGGGTTATCAGTGTGGTTTCGGAGAAATTGCAGTAGCTGTATTTTACTCATCAGCTGTAACTCTGAACTTGCAATTTGACTCCTATCTGGCGATGTACCTTTCACCCCGCAAGGGAATGCCCACAGCTCTGCAGCATTCTGGGCAAAGCGAGATCGCCTCCTGTGATTGTGATCATGACGGTGGAGCCGGACCACAGTAAACACAGGGCAATCAGCCCCTTGGTTCGTAGCAGAAGCATGACAGAGGAGCTTAGGGAGAGCGAGTGGCTGATGGTGTCTGCCACTCTGGGCTACCAGCTCTCCTCCCCGCCGCAGCTCAAGTTCTCTGGAACGTAGCACCAAGCTCCTGAAAGAGAAACACCCTGCCCCCGCCAACGATGAGCTACCTAGTCAGCCCTTTTCACAAAGATATGGATGAGGTCCAGCCTGGTGCTAAATAAAATAATGAAGATGTCAAAAAGGCCTCTCTCTGCCCAGGAGCAGAGGGAAAGAGGTCTTCTTGTAGCCGTCCTGGGAGTACTTCGCTTTTTTCTCCTAATGGTAGACCCCTTCCAAAGACCCACGGAACTCCTTTCCTCCTTCCTGACTCAACTTTTCATTTTCTTTTTTTCCTCCCTCTTCCCCCCTTCCCTACCCTGTCTCTCTTCCGACTTCTGTTTGGTACTGAAGAATAGCGTCATTCCAGGAGCAGAGTAGCAAAAGCAGGTGCATCAGAGCCCGCCCCCACCAACGGTGCTCCTGAGAACATAGCTGGCTGCGTCCCACCCCCAGCGTTTCCCCGGTCAGTGGGCAGGGGGAGGAGCCAAGAATTTGCATTTCCAACAAGTTCCAGGTGATGCTGGTCCAGAGTCCACTCTTTGAGAAGCACTGACCAGGTGGTTAAGCTCATGGATTCCAGAGTCAGGCAAACCCGGCTTCAAGTCCCGGCTCTCTTAGCTCCTCGCGGTCAAGATTATGGCTCCTGAATCTGTTTCAGCATCTCTAAGACAGCCAAGATGTTATGAGGATCAAATGAAGATGGAAGGTGGCACCTAAGTTTCTCTCAACAAAGGGTAAGTCTCTTATCAGGCTGGACCTGGCCCCGCCTTACTCAGACTTCCCTAAAGCCTGGGGCTTTAAGTCACCAAGCTCCAAGTCCTGTATCATGAAACAATAAGGTCAAACCAAATAATAGGCATACTTTTGGCTCAGATGGGTGGCCATTGCTACCCCTGTGCCGCTGGGACTGGGCTCTGGGACCTGGGGTTGGGAAAGAATTAGGAGGAGAAAGGAACTGTGGGGGCCACATTGGCTTCCCCCTCTGCAGGGATGCTGAGGGCGAGAATGCTCTGCCCTGCCCTGTGGGTCAGAGCTTGGAAGGGTTGGAGAGATTCCCCGAGGGCTTAGACCTGGGCAGGGACTCCTAGACGCCCCCCATCCCCCCCCACTCCCCCCGTGACCCCTCCAGGCTGACAGTCAGCAGCCACACTGAGCAGAGTGAGTCAGTGAAAACCTTAGTCTTAAAATGGGAAGGAAAACAAGGAAAGAAAAGAGAGGGCAGATTTTTGAAGTTTGCAGAAGATGATGTCCCTCCTATGTGGGGATTTTCAAGGGAATGTCTTACTGAGATTCAGACCAACCATAGACAGTTGGAGGAGTGAAGGGAAGCGCAGTCTCAGGCTGAGTTTCCAGGTATTAATTAGTAAAGGGTGTGAGCTTGAGCCCAAAGCGCCCAACAGCACAGCTGTGATCAAGCATTTGCCTGCAAGGACTAGCGCCAAGGCCGGGGTCAGGGTCAGGGTCAAAAAAGGAGCATCCATTCATTAGATAATCAACTCCTCAGGGCAGGGAGGAGGAGGGGCTGGCTTTCCTTTACGCCCCTTCTGTAGGGAGGATCCGGAAGGCCACGAAGCGTGGTGGTGAATCAGGTGCAAACTTGAGACAGGCTGGTGGCATTGGCTTCTTAGAAAGGAAGCCAGACTCCTTCCTGCAGTCCCTCCAAATCCAGAAGAGGAAGGAGGAGTCAGGGGGACTCCTAGTGCTTGAAGCGCAAAGGGTAATTTGGGGAGGAAAAGAGAATCTCAAAGAAGCTAAAAAACAGAAGTCCTTACCTGAGTCTCGACTAAGGAAGTTCCTGCTCAGATGTCTTTTGAAGCAGCTGGTAGGTACACAATGGCAATGGATTGGACCTATACCTCGTCTAAAAACACACGTGTGCATCAGTCTAATAACACGGACTGGGGAATGCCCAAGCAACTTAGGGGAGAAATGTCAGCCAAGCCTTCCTACCACTTATTAAAAGAGCAGATTGCCTCTCTCATAGAAAAACAATTCCAGTGGGGGTGTAGTAGCTACCGACCAGGGAATCTTTCCCACTGGACAAATAACCTCCGTATGGCACAGCCTGGCATCTGAAAGGACATGTCCTACCTAACCAAGCTGGTAACATCATTTAAAGGGGTCGAAGGTCATGTGAATATGATTTCTAAACTCACAAAGCCTTGGGCAAGGTTTCACACCCAGGATTGTTTAAAAAAAATTGAATCGGTGTGGTATTTCTGGATCTATTTAGTCATGCTTTGGGGGCTAGGGGAGAGATAAGGAAAAAGAGGCATTTTGTTAGAAGAAAAAAATGTTAACAGTAGGAGTCTTCTGGGACCAGGGCTAGATCAGGGTTTAACATTTTCATCCACGGTCAGGAAAATGGAATATTTAAGTTTGCAGGTGATACTAAGCCCTCCTGGAGAGTGAAATGTCAGGCTGTCAGAAGGAGAGCAGAGGAGCTCACAAGGTGGTATAAATGGGAAGAAAGTGCTGAGGGGGAGACGCAAGAGGGTAAGCCTGAGGTCATTTCCAGAACGGACTCAGAGTTATCAGTTCAGAGATGGGGGGAATTCAGGTAAAGACATCACCAACTTCATATATTGCCTCAGGCAGAGAAAAAAAATCAGAAAAAATCCAGACGTTGTCGAGAAAAATCTCACAGCCCACAGAAAGCATTATCTCTTGTACAGACCACACTGCTGAGAATTAAGCTTGAGGTTGTGTGCACTGCAGGCCAAAAAATAGGGACCGGAGCTGGTGGAGGGTGTCCAGAGGGTGAAAACCAGAGAGGCGTTCTTCTTGGAGAGTCTGGAGAGGAGGGACAGCGAGGAGACAAAACCTGGAAGGTCTTGGCTCAAGGGGATTCAAGGATTCAGAGGCACAGGGATCGTGGACACAGGCCTGTTCACAAGTAACCCTTTATGTAGACCATTTAAAAAAGGAATCCCTGACACAGTGCTTAAAACTTAGGTAACTTGATGCTCTGAGGTGTAAAAATAAAAACTGTTTCAAGTTGAGCATAGGTGAGTTTATAGGCAACAGGCCCATCCCGAACTATTGAGAGGTTCATTCCTGACCTTTGGTGATTGATGACTCGGACAATAGTTGCTCTGTTACCTTTTCTAGTGTAATAGCCCAGTCAGTTATCAAGAGTCTGTGTCTGTCTCCAACTCTGTATTTTTCCAGCCATCTACCCACCCGTCCATCCACCGCTTATCTATTTATTATCATAAATAAATTTAACCAGAGGACAGTGTTTTCAACCTTCGTTCTCATCAATTGTACCAGACCAGCTGGCATTCAGTGCAAAGCTAGAGACGGAAAGCGTTCTTTGGCCGTCAAGGGAAATCTAATCAAACAAAATGGTAAAAAGTGGCTTTAAAAATTACCCAACTCGGGGCGCCTGGGTGGCTCAGTGGGTTAAAGCCTCTGCCTTCGGCTCAGGTCATGATCTCAGGGTCCTGGGATTGAGCCCCACATCGGGCTCTCTGCTCAGCGGGGAGTCTGCTTCCCCCCCTCTCTCTGCCTGCCTCTCTCCCTGCTTGTGATCTCTCTCCTCTCTGTCAAATAGATAAATAAGTAAATCTTTAAAAAAAAAAAAAAAAAAAAAATTACCCAACTCGATTAAAGCCCTCTCAACTCTGCTCTGAAAGCTACACCTCTCGCTTCTACAGTTCTGGGCACAACCTTCACTGCCGCTGGAGGGGGAGGCCAACAGCGCGGGCCCTGCTCCTGATGGATTTGAAGGCTGCGTGGAGTTGGGGAACGGGAGGTGGCTTTTCCCACCGAGCCCAGGGAACGCCTCTGTTGTTCAATTTGCTCCCCTGCTCTTAAAGCCTCTGGCAAACATTAAGGGGTTGATCAATTGTTATTGCTTCTCCCGTAGTCGTTTCTGTAAGCCCAAATATACTCAAATCACTTTACTCATAACCAGAAAAAATGTTTAGCCTGCTTCTTCCAATAGCTTCTTAACGACACCACTCCCCTCTCCCCCTCATTAGAGCCCCGTTATTCATCACGTTGGCACTCCAGCTATAAACCCACAACCACCTCGCCCGCCGACATCATTCCACTGTCTTTTGAGACTCACGATTCCCTTCGCGAACCCACGGACTCTTCTTAAACCTTGGCTGAGTCACCGGAGCCGTTACCCCCAGCCAGCCCTTTCCATCTTTGTGCGAGTGGCCACCGCTCCTTCCCCCACCCCCGACCCCCCACCCCTCCGTCCCCTCCCCCCACCCCCCTCCCCCCGACTCCTAAGGCTTCGTGGGGCGATGCTAAAAATCGTACTTGGCCAGCTCTCTCTTTTCGTCCTCTATGGCTCTAATGGCTTTCCTCTCCAAACTTCTGAGCGATGGTCGCAGACAGTAGAGCTTGACATCACACAGGCAGCACGGGTAGAGATCGCAGAGGCCGCAGGAGCGCGCCCGCTTGGAGTAGCAGAGGCAGTAGGGGTAGGGGTGCAGGTCACAGCAACAGTAGGGGTGCATATACAGGTCGCACAGACACCGCGTGCACTCGTCGATGCATCGCAGCTGCCTCAGCTCCCGGTCCACCTTCTTGATGTCCCTTCTAACGCTGTCCAGAAGACAACTCAGTGCAGCCATTACAGTCACACCTTATTGTTTCGTGAGTACCTTTGGGAAATGGCACTCAGGGGGAAAAAAATTGTTCTAAGCTCTTCTCAGAAGTTTCTTTTAAAAATAAATGAGGCCCACATGGTTCACTTGCTTTAAAGCTGGGGGTCTGTGACCTCACCACCCCCTGAGTATGTCATAGTCTTCTGGTTACCGTGTGAACCGGGCACAGGCCTGGTCTCCTGAGACCCGCCTTGGGGCCACAGAGCTGCTCTCAGAGCCACACTGGTGTTGAGATTTCATTCACCCTGAGGCTGTGTGGGTCCCCTCAAGCACTCACAGCTCTTTGGGGTTCATGGCCATGACCTTCAGTGTGCCTGGCTTGTGTATGTCCTCAGGCCTGGCCGTGGGCTACAAAGATCACAGGGTCGGGGGAGGAAGGAGCTGCCTGGCTCCTTTCTCTCTGCCCTTCTAGCTCCAGCTTGACTGGACACTTAGCCTCGGCCTTATCCTCTGGGAGTCACCTGGCTCCTAGTCCATATGTAGAAAGGCTTCTTTCTTCACAGGGCTTTCCTGGGTTCTTACCAAGTCATTCTCAAGTCAGCCTTGGTCCTTGACCACCTTCGCCCCAAATCTCTGAGTCTCGCCCATCCTTTTTCTTTCTTTCTTTTTTTTTTTTTAAGAATTTATTTATTTTGAGAGAAATATAGCGAGAGAAAGCACAAGCAGGGGGAAGGGAAGAGGGAGAAGCAGACTTCCTGCTGAGCAGGGAGCCCGATATGGGACTCGATCCCAGGAACTTGGGACCATGACCTGAATCAAAGACAGACACTTAACAGACTGAGCCACCCAGGTGCTGGCGTCCTGCCCATTCTTGGTCATCTGGCATCCTTGCTGCCCTGTAGCCTCCAGTGCCCGGGGTCGTCCTCTCAAGCTCCCATCCCCCAGTGCCCAGGCTCCTATCGGTCACCACCTCCCGGCAATTTCACCTCCGGTCTTTCATCCAGGCCCCTGGAGGCCTTGTCCCCAAGTGCAGCTCAAGGGCTGCTCCTTGATACTCTGACAGCCAACTGTCTGAAGTTGCTTAAAGCCTGAAATCCTCACCTGGGCCAGTTTCCCGTGCTCCCCGCTGGATCAGTGTGCTGGACCCAGGGCTCAGCCTCAGCCTTGGCTCAAGGACTTCTGCTCTGGGCCAGTCCCTTCAGCCTGCTATCCGGCTCTCAAATCCCCTTTTTATGGAGTAGGCATGGGGTACTTGAGGATAAGTGGTTGAACGTGGCATCAGAGGAGACAAGAGCCAGATGTGAAGGGACTTGTGGGCCAACTAAGGGGTTTGAATTGCATTTTGAGCACAATGAAGAATCACTAATTTTCTTTTCTGTTGAGAGAAGTTGAAAGGTAAGCCTGATAGATACATACGGCCCCCAACGTTGTAGGGGGACAAAAGCAGAGGTAAGTTCTGGGAAGAAAGGACAGTCAACGTCTGGACTGGGGATCATGGCTGTAGGGATGGCGAGGAGGAACACAATGGGATCCCCTTCCCCTCGTGTCACTGAGACTCATTCCGTCTCTTCTCCGAATTGCAGCCAGCATGATTTTCATGTATAAATCTGTCAACCCCACACCCCACCCCCCCTTCCCATCCTCTTAGAAAAAGGGCCCAATCCCTATAAAGTGCTAAACAATAGGGCTTCTGCCTCCCTCTCCATCTCCTCCCCTATTGTTATTTCTGTAATTCATCATGCTTCAGCCATAGTAGCCTTTCTCAAAGTCTTACTCATTCAGAACTAGTGTGCACACTGTTCTGTCTGTTTAGAAATCGAGCTCCCCACCCCATGCCCTTGATCTAGAAGTAGTTAACTCCCGGAGGCATCCTTTAGATCTCCTTTTAAATGTTCCTTCCTCAGAGAAGCCTTCCTGGTCCCCCTCGACTAAGCATTTATAAGTACACATTCCTTTCATGACATTATTTGTCCATTTCCCCAACTAGGCTGTAAGCTCTATGAAGGAGGGAGCTTGTCTATTTTTGCTCACCATTAGATACCTAATGCAATGCCTGGAGTGTAATAGGGGCTTAAAACTTATTCACTGAACGAACAAATGAGTGAATTAAACTGAACTTAGTGAACAGAATGAGGATGAAGGGAGAGAGGAATCAGTAACGACTCCTAGGTTTCTAGCTTGGCGGAATGGTTGCCATTGACTGAGGAAGAAGAGTAAGTCTGGGGGCTATGCTAAATATGGGGCATTACTGACAACTTGAAGGTGGAAAGGGTAGATAGCTGGCAGGTGAGTGGGTCTGGAACTCAAAAGAAAGCTGGGCCAGAAATACAAATCCAGGAGCCCCAAGTCCATACACAGTTGGAATCCTGGAGTGGACAAGATCCTTCAGGAGAAGGAATGGAGTGAGAAAAGAAGAGAGTTCAGGTCATCCCCAAGGAACAGTAACAAGCAATGGAGGAAGTGAAGGAGCTCATGATTACTCCTAGAAGGGGTAATGAGAGGGGTGAGAGCCCCCTACACAGAAGTCTCTTGTCACTAGGCCAAGCCTAGTATTCCCCAGTGTTCCCCAGTCATGACCTAGGGGGCCCCTTTCTGTGCAGATGAGGTGTCTTAGTAATGAGAATAAGTTTCCTTGGAGGTATTAGAATGGGAGGCTGGCCCCTGACTCACATGGGCTATGGTAAAGCAAAAGTGAATCATCTTCCTCTATAGACAAATTCTTAGGTCTCTCAAGAGTGATTCTACCCGATTCTGAAGCTTGAACTCTGTTAATAGGAAATGGCCCACTCTTTCCTGAGAGTTCACTGAAGGACTTATACAGATTTCTTTAGCTCCAAGTGATAGACTTCTGAACCCATATCACAATGAATTCTATCCCTTAGCAAATGTCAGCAAAGGTTAAAACAAGCAAGCTTTTGGTTTTAGATTCTTAAGTACACAGGTTTAGAAATTTAAGTACACACATCTGTATATACATGACGCATCACAAGGATGGTTACAGCTTTATTTTAGCTAGGATTCCTCTATGATGCTATCCTCCTAGTGATTGTGCTCTTCACCATAAAGCATATTCTTGACATCATTTCAAGTGACTCAACAAAGATAATATCTCCTTTAAAGATCAGATGGAAATGTGACCTATCCATGTCAGAAGGAGATTGTAGAAATTCACCAGATTCAACAGAAACCCACAGAAACCCTGGTTTCTACAGAAACCCTGTAGATCTGTAGGAAAGATCTACAGTCACAATTTCCTGAAGCGTATACACAAGAAGCTTCCATGGGCTCTAACATGGAGGTAGGGGCCCTTTCTTACATAGGACTATGTCTGTGAAGGCTCCCATCCTCCCTGGCTCATGTCCAGATAGGACCTCCTTTGGGATAGAAGGCAGACCTTGGCAATTTCCCAGGCTGGGCAAAGTGGATGCTTGGTCCTCAGTGTTGGTGGAACTATAAGCCAAAGAAGGTCTTTCTACCTCTTCCACCAGCTGGACAGCTCCAGGTCAAGTCCATTCAGTGGGCCTATGTTACAAACATACTCCTCTACCAATCACCGGATCGCTATGTGATACTTACGCATTGAATACAAAAATCCTATGTATGATGAGTTCTCAACTGGGTTAATGAGAATTCATAGAAGGTGAGAAATCCCCTCAGAGATGAACTGTGGTTATCTCTGAGTAGTGGAATTAGAGATGACTTTTTCAATTCCCTTTTCTAGACTTCTTTTGTGATTTTTTAAATGTCTTCAGTGAGGATATTGCCAATTTTAGAATGAAACTTTTTGAGAGTGTACTGCCTGTCACACTGTCAGCTTTGCACTGAATTGCCAAGCCCACCTCTGGCCTGTGCCTCTAAAATCCAAGGGGGCTCCAGGACTGCCCTCTGAGGTTTGCTGCCCAGAAAGTCTTCCTACAATGGACATCCAATGTTTGGCCTGCCCGTTTTCCAGGGTTACCTCCCCTCCTACCCTGCCCACCGCCACCAGGCACTACCAGGAAAATTGCCCAGTCAAAGGGGAGGTACACAACCAAAGATGGGCAATCCAGCTCTCTTCTGGGAATCTGATCTTTCACAGGGAGACTAGTGATGGCTGGGGCTAACAGTAGAGCCTAAAGAGATAATACCTTAGTTACCTGCCCTATTCTGTCGTTTTCAAATTGGTTCTTTAGCTTAGCTTTGAGTCTCTGAGCTCTCCATATTTTCCCAATAAATTCCTGTTTCTTTAAGTTACTCTGTCAGTTTCAGTTACTTATAACTGAAGAATGCAACTGATACAACAGTTACCTGCCCCCCCCACCCGACCTGTCCAAGGAGGACTACTCCAAGCTGAACCTGTGGGTCAGCTGTTGATCCGGTGGGTACAGTTCCAGGCCAGCCCAGCTTCTTCCTCTTAACCCCAAAGTAGCCGCATCAGCACAGCTGCCGTTACTGAAGGCCCTAAGTAAGTACGCGACAGAATTTTAGATCACTGACAAATCAAAACCTGTTGCTGCTAAGAAATGTTGATTCACAAAAACAAATTCTCTCTCTCTCCTCTGGGAGGGAAGAAGCTAAGGAGAGGAGAGAGAGAGCATGAAAGGCTCCCCGAATCTGCTAGTTGTATGACCCACGGTTGGAGCTTGGGGAAGAGATGAGCAAATGGACCAATTGTGGTGGCTCACACTGGATAAATGTCTAGAAACCCCTGAGAAGGCCCATCCATGGACACTGACTCTGGGGCAGGAGAGACGTCACTGAGGTCAGAACCTCAGAACCCAGGAAGCTCTGCTCAAGCTCTGGAGCCTGTTATGGAATGGGGTGTCCCCTTAATGGTTTAGGGACCCCTATGACCAACAATAGTGGCTCGTATAATTTTATCCCTCTTCCCTTCCCCCTGGTCCTACAAGGTCTTTAACAAATATCTTCCTGCTAAAAAGGTGAGTAGGGATGAGGAGGAAGAGGATGTTGGTCAGTAACTTTCCAGCTATGCCCAACAGGAGTCCAGCTGGGGAGGGGAGTTGGCTGTTCGCTAGCGGGGTCTGAAAACTGAGAAGTTTACAGACTATGTGATCATTTTTTTTTTTAAAGATTTTATTTATTTGACAGAGAGAAGCACAGAGAGAGAGGGAACACAAGCAGAGGGAATGGTAGCGGGAGAAGCAGGCTCCCTGCCGAGCAAGGAGCCCGATGCGGGGCTCGATCCCAGGACCCTGGGATCATGACCTGAGCTAAAGGCAGATGCTTAACACCTGAGCCACCCAGGTGCCCCCAGACTATGCAATCATTTAAAAATAATCATAGGGTGCCTCGGTGGCTCCGTTGGTTAAGTGTCCAACTCTTTGTTTCGGTTCAGGTCATGATCTCAAGGTCGTGAGATCAAGCCCCACTTCATGCTCCATACTCAGGAGGGAGTCTGCTTGTCCCTCCCCACCCCACCCACGCGCATGCTCTCTTTCTTAAATAAATACATAAAAATCCTTTTTTTTTTTTAAGTAACAACAGGGGGTGCCTGGGTGGCTCAGTGGACTGGGCGTCTGCCTTTGGCTCAGGTCATCATCTCGGGGTCCTGGGATCAAGCCTCATGTCAGGCTCCCTTCTCAGCAGGGAGTCTGCTTCTCCTTCTCCCTGCTCATGCTTTCTGTCTCTGTCTCTGTCTCTGTTTCTGTCTGTCTCTCTCAACTAAATAACTAAAATCTAAAAAAAAAAAAAAAAGTAGCAATAGTAAACCTATTACATATTAATATAGGTAACATTTTTTTATGGGAACTCTGTTTCCAAAACAGAAAACATGCAAATGACAGGGCATTATTTTACATTTTTACAAATCTTTTTACTGGCTTTATAGAAGACAGCTGACATATCTCCTTCTACCTTTCAGTCTGTTGAGATAGGTCATCTTTTGTTACGTGTTCGCTTTAAGTATAAAAGAGAATCCAGCTTTACACAAATGTGTAGATGAAAAAGGAAGAACATCTCATTCCCCTGAAGGGGTCTTGGGGATCACATGCTGTGAATCACTGCTTTACGTATAGTTCTGGAAGTTAACCAGCACCCTGGCACCATAAAGCGTTTAATTAAGCCCCACCTCAGAGAACGTCGTGATAGAGGTCCTGGAGCATCTGCTTACCTGTTGATCCCTTTCCCTAAGAACTGAACCCCACTCCCACCCATCGGGGAAAGATTTGGAGGGGGATTCTGGCAATAATCCTTCTAAGACCTGACCTGCTTCCCACCCTAAGTATAAATTTCTGCACTGAGGGGGGTCCCCAACCGGAGCTTGTCAGCCAGGCTCTTTCTCCTGGGACTTGGGCATTGGGGAATGTGCGCTAAGGGATTTTGAACTCAGAAATCGAGGCTGACATTGTGGGTCAACCTCCTTAGCCGTGGAGCCCTTGGTTCTTCTTGGCTTCTAGATCCTGCTTCAGATCTCTCCAAAGACGAGGCTCCTGTTTTAACATACTGCTCATTTACTATCCCACTTATTTGTTCTTCTGGCAAACATCCATCGGTCAGTAGCAGCTGTGGTTCTCAGAAGAGTCGGAAGAGTTAAAAGTTCAAACTCCAGGTGTGAATGTGTGTGTGTGTGCACAACTGTGGGCGTGTAAGAGAGAAGTTCATTAGTTATAAGTGAAATTTTTAAAAATGTATGTAGCAGGATCCTGGCTTCAGCCAAGTTGTAACCCCTTCAGGGAGTCGGTTGGGTCTGATGCAGCCCACGGACTGGAATGCTAGTTCCGGTTAGTGTCCTTTTGCTTCTTGAGAAGGAACTCGCCTAAAGGCAGAGGGGGTGTAAAACTCAGATCGGAGGGAATCCTGGACACAGGGCAGCGTGGCGTCCACAGCCCCATTCTATTCTCAGCCCTGTGCTATGTCCATCCCCTCGCCCGCACAGATTCACGGTGCAATCTCAAGTACAGGGATATAGCCAAGGCTTGTAGGGGAATTGTTAGCTATTCTGCAAGACCGGTGTTCTAGGCAGTAGTGATAGCTACACATTCCAGGAAATACTCCGGGGTGCTGATCACGTGTTTGTGCATTCAATCCTTGCCGCTGGCCCTTTGAGTTGGCTGCCGCTATTATCACCATTTCACAGGGGAGGGAGCTGCAGCACGGGGCAGGCCGCCCAGCTGACAAGTCCCCCAGGAAAAAGGTGTGCGTGGTGACATCCCTGTGGCTCCCGGCGTAACCCCCTTGGCTCTGCCCCCCTAACACTTTCAGTGGGGAAGTGGTATTCTTGGAAGCTGGCATAGGATTTCCCTTAGAGGAAAAACGTTCTCTGTTCAAGAAGGGGAGGTGGAGAGGGGGTCAGGGGGGTGAACCCTGAGGGGTCAGGAACCCTGGGCAGAGAGACTGCTCACTTCCTGTGCCTTAGAAACCAACGAACAGGGGTGCCTGGGTGGCTCAGTTGGTTAGGCGTCTGACCCTTGGTTTCGGTGCAGGTTATGATCTCAAGGTCATGAATTCAAACCCTGTGTCAGGCTCCGTGCTCAGAGGGGCGTCTGCTGGAGATTTTCTCTCTCCATCTGTCCCTCCCCTTGCACGCACACATGTGCTCACTCTCTCAAATAAATAAACCTTTCAAAGAAAAAAAAAAAAAAAAAAGAAATGAACAGGACCTGTAGGCTCCAAGACATGAGTGAGAAGGGAGAGGAGAAGGAAGATAATGAGACACAGACCAATGCAGCCAAAAGAAAATCCCTCAGTGGTAGGAGGGCTTTAGTTACTGGACATTGTATTGAAGAATTTCGTCAACAGACGTCTTGAAAGTGTCAACTCATGAGCATCCAGCCTGGTGAATTCTCACAAAGTGATCATACCCACATAACCCACACTTACCTAGAAGAAAGGACATTGTGAGCACGCCGGAAGTCCTGGCCAGTCCTCTTCCCCGGCATCAGCCACCCCTCCCCACCAGCTCCCTGGTGCCAAAAACTCATTTTGCCTTTCGTGTCTCAGACAATGGCCTAGTTGTGAGTCTCGTCTCTGTTGATGGGTGTAGTTGTGCTTTGCCCCCTTTTCACTGCCCTGTGGTAATCCAACATGCCACAGCCTGCTTACGCTTTCTACGTGGATGAACGTTCCTGGATGGACATTCAGGCCTTCTCCGTTTGGGGCGGCTGTTGGGACTAAGGCCATGCGGTCTTTCCCCCACGCATCTCGGTGAACGTCCATAGCGTTTTTGTGGAACGGAATTGCTGGGTCAGGGTGTAGGGTAGGCACGTGTTCCGACTCTACTAGCAGCTGCTGACCAGTCTCACAATGTGCATGTACCCGTGTATGACCAGTGGTGGGTTCTTTTTAAGACTAAGGAGTGTCCAGTGTCTTTACGAATTTGTGCTGCTGGGATAGAAACTTCCATCCCCTCCTCAGTGTTCAATAATATCTAACCCATCTCACAGATCACTTATGTGAATGGAGGGGTGTTGTTTTTTTTTTAAATGGAAGAATAAGCTAAGAGTCATGGCAGGGCCACAGCGATATAGCCCGTGGGCACTGGTGAGGGACATCCGAGCTGGGGGGCGACACCAGAAGCCCAAGCCCAAGCCCACGCCCCTCCTACGGCGATCTTGGAGAGCATCTCGGGTCTGAACGGAGGGGCCCAGCCTCTAAGTAGCCAGGGCTGGGGGGACCTCAGCTGACTTTCAGGTCACACACACACACAAGAAGGGGGTGAATAGTCTCCTTGTTTTGACAGGTAGCAGGAGACGCTTTCTAGCGTCAGAGGCTCCACAGAGCGGAGTTCTGCCGCCTTCCACCCTTCTCGGGCAGTGACCCCAGACGTGTCCAGGGCTGACCTGGAGGAAGTCCCAGCAGTGTGAACAGAGGCCTCCAGGAAATCGCTCGAGGAAGCACCGCTGCTGGGAGTCCCGGGCGATGGTGCCCTCGGCTAGGATGTCAGGGTCCTCAGGCTGGAACTGGCTCAGGAAAGGTGACAAGACATCTGCAGGTGACCTGTAGGCTGGAGGCCCGGGAACCTCGGTGGAGCGAGTGGGAGCAGGAGGTGAGCAGAGTGGCAGACTCTGGGGCCAGAGAGGGCCACTTGTGAGCTTCTAGAAACACTTGTGCAGAGCTCCCAGAAGTAACTAGGAAATTCTCAGCAGAAGGCTGGGGGTGCTCAACCATGGGAGGGCGCCCCCCAGAGCAGTGTGGTCTGTTCCTGTTTAAGTTGCCCTTGGAGGGGGGCGCCTCTGGGTGGAGAGTACAGTCAAAGTACTAATAATGCCCAAGTTTACGTTTCTCTTTTTTAATTTCATTTACTCCTACTTTTGGAAACAAGTGTTTATCTCTTACATAAATAAAGCAGGAGTGTCATTTTCCCGATGTTTCTCAGAGGTCTATCCCCAAACCCCGTCTTTCACCCAATCCTGGTTATGCTACCCCCCACAACGGTGCAGTCTACCAGCAGCAGTGGGGAAATGAGGGAGCAGGGTCCAGGGGCGGGGTGGGGGGCACGGAAGCCTGCTTACAGCCTCCCCGTGCTCTGCCGGGGCCCTGGCGATGGCCAGAGGGTCCGTGGTCTCAGACATGGTCTTTTCATCCAGCAATCCTACCCTCCCCATCTCCGCCGCTGACTCCTGGCATCTCTCTGGGTTCTTAGCGTCTCGACTTGCTGGCCTCCCATGACCTTCACCTCTCCTTGGGCCCAGCCCGGCTCCCTCCGGGTTCTGTCATCCAGAGTTCTTCACCTCTCTCATCTTCCTTCCAGAAGTTCTACTTTCTAAACATAAACTCTTAGCCTCCAACTTTCTAATTTGTTTGTTTGTTTAATAATACACTGAAGGGTTGTTTTTTTTAAACTTATGGAGGACTTGAGTCCCTGAACAATCCACCAGCCGCCCCTGCTCCTCCCCCCCTTGTCTGTGAGCTCTTCCTTGCCTCTCGCCACCTTCTTACTTTGCCAAGACTCAGTGGCTCATCTGAGCTGGGTGAGGGGTGGCAGGGAAGTTCCCAAAGTGAAGGGGAGCACCGATGGCAGACGGCAGCCCACACCTCTCTCTTTCGCCCCTGGGGTCTCGCTGTGTCCCCCACGCATCACTCCCCCTGCTTAGCTAACCCTGCCCATGCTTCGGCTCTTGGCTCAAACACCACTTCCCTGGGCTCAGCCACCTCTGTCCTCCCGTGCCAGGCTCTGTCTCAAGCACACATCACAGGGGTGACCTCGGGCTTACATGCCCATAGACTCAGCCAGCCTTGTGCCCCTCTGTATGCATAGCGCCCAGCACAGTGCCTGTCACACAGCAGACACGGAGAGGATGGTTTGGGGGTGAAGGGATGGCCAGAGAACATGCAAGGGGATGTAGCTAATGGCGGTGAGGCAGAGCCCAGGCAGGGCTGTCAGGGTCAAGAGAAAGACTCGTGCTCCTGGGGCCCCCACCATCCCCTGGGCCCGTCTCCTCCTCTCCGGCTGTGGATGGGATCAGCCTCTCCGGACACCCCTCCTGACTCAGCCAGGGCACATCCTTGTGGGAGTTTCTGAGGTCCCCTCCCGGCTGGTACCTTCAAGGGGACAGCTGAAGAGGACTTCCTCCGGTTCTATTGCCATAGCCCCCGTCCCCCAGGAGAGTCCTGCTCCTCCCACCGATCCACCCTCTCTTTCCCATGCACAGGGGACCCATTGGTTGGTTGACATGGGGACAGCAAGTGATTTGGATGCATGTATGGTAATGTCACTGAAACCCTGAACTGGTCACACAGGTTATATGAACTGCCTCCCACCCTTCTCACACAGAACACCCTTGTGTTATCACCCCTAACTAAGAAGGGTTTTTTTTTTTTTTAAAGATTTTATTTATTTGACAGAGAGAAACATAGTGAGAGAGGGAACACAAGCAGAGGGAATGGTAGCGGGAGAAGCAGGCTTCCCACTGAGCAGGGAGCCTGATGCGGAGCTCGATCCCAGGACTCTGGGATCATGACCTGAGGCGCTTAACGACTGAGCCACCCCCGCGCTCCAAGAAGGATGTTTTTACTGAAACAGAAAACACAGTGAAAGGGAGAATGGGACTAGACAATAAAGGGGACTTGTTAACCTTCGTGATGAACATGTATTATCTGCCCGTGTGTACAGCAGAGCTGCAGGCATGGTTTGATCAAGTCTCTAGCTCCGTTTCTCTGGGCTTCTTCCCTTGGTGCCCTCCTTGGTGTCTTGGCTTCATATTCGGGCTTGCTACCATCATGCTCACAGGATGGCTAATAACAAGAACCAAGGTTACAGGTTTCCTGAGTTATGCCTGGACGAGAAACAGGGTCCGCACGACAGCTCTCGACGAGAGTCCCGGGCTTTATTCTGATGGCGCCAGCTGATGTCACGTGCCTACTCCTTATTGCTGTAGAAAGTCATTACCATTAGGATAGTGCTCAGCGTGTCCCGTGTAAATACTTGGATTGGAAATTTCCAAGTCTGGGTTCCCCTGTGATGCTGTCTTTAAGAACAAGGCAGATAGCCACTGCCCTTTCTCCTCTATTCTATTCCACGAAGTTGTAAATGATGCAGGATCTGGCGCCAGGGTCTCCCAGGGCTCCGTGGAAGGAGATAAGCATTTCCTAACACTCATCTTGCTAGAGGTACCACTGCCAAATTGAAGGCTCCTTTATTCCGCGGAATTACGACCCCCCTTCCCATGGTCTACCATGCCAGTAGGCTTGAGATCCCTACGCCTACCCTTCCCTGAAAGTCAAGGGCGTCCTTCCTTGTCAGATAGCATAATGGACTGAATTTTGTGACCCTGAAATTCCTACGTCAAAGCCAATCCTGGGAGCGAATATTTAGAGTAGCTCATTGTATGGCAAGATCTCATTCGCTTTTTTTTTTTAAATGGTATTTTACGAGTTTCCCTTATTCCCACCCCAAACACACTCTAGGATCAGATTGTTGGAACAGGAAGTGGCTTAAAAATAAAGGGATCCATCTATTCTGCTATCCCTCAGCTCCTTATCTTTTACTCCAAATCTGTTCAATGCATTAAAAGAAAATAAGAATAGAGCAAAATTGTACATGGCTGGCTTCCCCCCCCCCCGACCCCCCAACCTTGGCTTTTGTTTTGGACCCAACCAGTTCTCCTTGAGGGCCAAGAGCAGGAAAGCTATTTCCCACCCAGCTTGTGATTTACATTTTTGTTTCTTCAGTGTTTCTTCAGTCGTGCAAAGGAGGTAATTCCCAGAGACCTCTGCTTTCCTTCCCCGCTCTTCACCCAACACGTTAGCCTACTTGGGAAAATATGTGCTAATTTTATATCCATCCTAGGTTTCACATCTCTCCCCAGAGCAGTTCTTTAAAGTACTTGAAATTCATGGCAGAGCATCATGGTTACTTAGACACAAATTTGAATGACTAATTGGATATCTTCCATTCCACTTCAATTCAGGTTGTACGCAGCGCAGTGTGCCGAGCTCTCCCACCTCTTCCTGTGGCTGCGGCTGAGGTTGAACGATCTGCTTAGGCAAGTACCGGGGCCGCCGGCAACCCCCCCTATTTCCCATACTGCAAACTCCGAGTCTTTATTGAGTGAGTACTAGCCAGGTTCCAAAAGAGCCCCCTCCCATCTCCCCCCGCCTGAAATTCTGAGTTCCTGCCCCTTCTGCATGTCCGCGCTCCACTAGAACACCGGATCTGCCTTGGGCAGGCTGCTGACTTTGTTCAGGGAGCCTGTGCCTGAGCATCCGGGATCAGGTCCTGGGGGGCACCTGCTGGGCTCAGCCCGTGTGCCCTCAGGCCCAGTTACCCCCCTGTTCCTGTCCCGTGGGGATGCCACTGGAGCACGCTTCGGTAATGCTGGTGCCCGTACTGCTGGATTCTTTTCGGGGCTATGAATTCGGGAAATATCCTGAGATGTGCTGAAGCAGGTGTGTGACAGGGAAAGATCTGACTGCGTGCATCTCCTCTCTACTTCGCGCTCAGTGCTGTCGCGGTGGTAGCTTGAAATCGGCCACGGAGGGAGTATTTACCGCAAGGCAACCAGCAAACGTTACAAATCAAGACTAATTCCTTTTCCCCCCAGAGCACCCACTTCCAGCACACCCCTGGAAATACCCCTTTAAAAGAAATCTCTCCAAGGAACCAGGAGCACATGTGCATTACATGACCTCTCTGGAAGGGCCCGTTTTCTTTTCAATCCTCATCAAACGCTGTCCTCTCCTTCAGACATCTGGTAGACTCCACTGACTGCAGAATTACAGTTGCCCTCCATGTGACATCTCCTTTCTTTTCTTTACACTGACCTCTCTCAGGGTTTCTCTCTAATAACCCCATGAGCCAACAAGCCGCGCTGTCTGTTCACAGAGGTTCCAGAACCTGAGGGGGGATTGCAGTGAATACAGATCTCAGGGCCCAGCCTCCAAGGCAGGCTGTCAGGGGCTCTGGGTTGGGGCCCAGGAATCAGGATTTTCAGTAAGCCCCCTCCCCCCAGGTGGCTCTGGTGTTGAGGTCCAGAGACCTTGGGCTGGGCTGACATCTGGAAAGCACAGCATGAACATCTGTGGGTACGCTGGGTTCCTCCTCGGCAGCTTCTGAGTTGGGAGCCAACTGGGGTGAGGCTGCAGGCTTCCCTCGGCCTGTTCTGTTTTCCGGGTTGACAGGCGACATCTGAGAGCATCTGCCCTGTCATCCTTCAGCCCACAAGACACGGGGAGTCTCTGTGACTTTCCTGATGACCCGGAGACACAAAGGCTGGCTCTGAGGTATGGGAGGGGGTGAACTGATTACCTGCCTCTTGCAAAGCTTAATTGCACATAGTTTCCTCATTTGTCATTTGCAAATGAGGCAGAGGCTGCCAGGTGAGCTCAGCTGCACCCAATCAAAAGTCAGGCACATCACTGCCCTGACTCACGGTTACACCCCAGTTTGGCACTGATGATGAGTGGGTGCCCCCCTTTCCGGTGACTCCCAAATTTCAGGATGCTAATGAATCACCCAAGGAGCTTGTTAAAAAGCCTGACTCCCAGGTTCCTGGTTCAGTAGGTCCAGGCTGGATCCGGGAATCCCCTTGATCAACAAGCTCACTGGGTAAATTTCTTTGATATAGCTAGTTTTATGGAAAGCAAAAAGGTTTACATGAAATGTCTAGTCTTTAGGGTATTATCCTCCCTTAAGGAATTCCTCTAGAGTAACAATGAATCAGTTTTTTCCATAGTTCTTTTGAAAAATACTGAGTTTCAGAAATCCAGCCATGGGTTCCAGCAGAGGAAAGTGAGTACCATTGGGGGCCATCTGCCCAGTGACACGTCCGTCATGAAAACATATATGGTGAGTGACAAGCCCCCCACAAGCAGGTGGGCTGTTCCTTCAAGAAAGACCTGGCTGTAACAGCTGGATGTGATGTTCCCCCCACCACGGTTAATTCAAGTGGTCTCTTTTTGTGAGGGTAATCACCAAATTAAATGTTTTAATTACTGAAATTATATATGCATTTCTTCTGAGAAAAGAGCATCATCGGAACACAGTATCCACTCCCCAGGGGGCAAAGCTGCTCTGCTTGCTGGGAAGGGGCTGTCTGGAGGAGTCCATTTTAATTTCATCATAAAACCAGCTTGAGAAATAAAGGCATAGACTGACACATATTCCCAGCCAGCTGTGACTTAATGAGCACAATTCAAAGCTTGGAACCTGCCAGTCGCATCCATATTAATATGTCTGTGAACAACAACAACAACAACAACAGAGAAAGTGACAAACAGCTATTTCTAGTATTTGAAATGAATTTTAAATTACTGTTAAAATGGCTAACGCGAGTGAGCATCACTTCGAGGCGGCCCAGCTGTCGGCCTCCCTGCCTGTCAATAAGGCCCCTCGCCGCAGCCGCAGACGGGGTCCCGGAAGGAAGGGACTGTTTTCACACAGATTGGCAAGCCCTGAGTCCTGGGGACAGGTCAGCGGGTTTGGCAGCAGAAGTGTGGCTGCTCGGCTCCTGGTTCTGAGCCAGATCCGTGACCCCCCCACACACACCCTCCCCCCCGCCAGCGCCAGGCAGGCTCCTACCTCCCGCGCTTTCCTCTTTTGCATTGTTTGCTGCATGACCATCCAAGTCATCACGACCATAAATGTCTTTGTGATTCCGATTTCGCTAGTCGTGAGCACAGGAAAATAATGAAAAACGTCTTGTTCCAACATTCTGAGATCCTAAAAATAAAAGGTGCTGGGTAAGCCTGCAGTGTTAATAAGTACAAAATGAGAGAGGGTGGGTGGGGGAGACAAAGGAAACGCAGCGGGAAGAGAAACCTCGGTGTGTGCATTTCGACAGTCAACGAGAAATAGCCACCTGCTCCAGCAGAGGGGAGCGGGCCCCTGGGGGGTGGGGGGTGAGCCATTCTTATAGGACCGTGTGGGTGGGAGTAAGGCCCCTTCTCATGGTTCTGGAGAGCAGGGCGTGAACACTCTCAAAGTGAAGATATTTGCATCTCCCTGAACTTGAACTCTGCCGAGTGTTGGTTGGTGGTGGTGATGGAGGTCTGTGTGGGCATGTGGGTGTGCGTGCACGTGTGTTGTATAACTGGGGGGAAGTCATGATTCAGAGCACAGGCCATCAGATCAGACAAATCCTGACTCTTCCACGTATAAGAGCGTCAATTAGACCATGGGCCTCCATTTTTTCATCTAGAAATGGGGCTAGAATACAGATCTCATTGGACATTTTCCGCGAGTTAAGTGAGAAAATATAAGTGCATGCTTAGACTTGGGGCCTGGCAAGGGGTCACGGTTCTTGGTGCCATCTCTGACACAGTCTCAGGGGCATGGAGGTTCTGCTCACTCCTCAATTAAAAACATCTTCCAGCACATGCCGGGCCATCCAAAGTCAGCATTTCAACTCAGTGCCTTGTCATAAAACTCGGAGAGTTGCAGCACCTTTGAGAAAAAGAGCAAAATGTTTCACTTCTTCTTTCATACGTGGCTCATGGTTAAATCCAGATAAAGGATGTGACTCAGTGAGTCAAGTCTAAAACGAAGAGAAGGGAGACTGTCCCCAGAATCACTGACTAGATTCTAAACCCACCTGCAGTCCCGGAATGGAAGTGACACAGGCACGACCACAGACAGCGAACCCCACTCTCTCTGATAGACCTCAACAAGAATCCCAAATTGATCAAGTCCTCGTCTACAGACCTCACCAGGCCTCAGTTTCTTCATCTGTAAAACGGTCACGCTAACACCTACAGCACAAGGGGAGAGCGTGGAGTTCACACCTGAGGCCTGGTCAGTCCCTTGGGGACACCTGCGGCACTTAGCAGTCCTCCTCCAAAGCTTAGCAGCTTGGACTGTCTTCATTGCCATCTGTTATGGCTTGAATCACATCTCCCCTAAAAAAGGATATGTGAAGCCCTACTCCTAGTACTTCCGAATGCAACCTTATTTGCTGATGGGCTCTCTACAGAGGTAATCAAGTTAAAATGAGATCATCAGGGTGGGCCATAAGCCAGTCTGACTGGTGACCTTCCAAAGCGGAACTGTGGACACAGAAGACAATGGGAAGACACACAGAGGAATGCTGCATCAAGACTGAGGACTGCAGCGTCGCGCCTACAAACCAAGGAGAATGACTGGCAAACCTCCAGAAGCTGGAAGAGGCGAGGAAGATTTCCCCTACAGGTTTCACAGGGAGCAGAGCCCCGTCAAAACCTTGGCTGCAGACTTCTAGTTTCCAGAACTGTGAAAGAATAAATTTTTGTTGTTTTAAGCCATCCGACATGTGCCAGTTTGTTAGGACAGCCCTAGAAAACTATTACACCGTCCTTCTTACAGAGGAAATCTGGTTATGCATAGGTTAGAAATGAAGATTTAGGAATTAGGTCAAAGCAGGGTTGTGGGAACACACCAGAGGGTTCCTCTGGGATAAACTGAGCAACTGAACTGAAAAGAGTAGGGCAGTTTTCACCTCGAACTGTTCTTCCAGCTCTATTCCCTGAAATCTTCAGGTTCCTTGGAGAATTTTTAAACAGTTGCTTTCAGGGTACCTGGCTGGCTCAGTCAGTACAGCATGTAACTCTTGATCTCAGGGACATGAGTTCGAGCCCCTATGTTGGGTGTAGAGATTACCCGAAAAAAAATCTTTTAAAAGAATTTACTTTCGATTTCCATTTCTTTAGTATATTTTAATTATTTTACTGGTCTTAAGTAGCAAGGTCTTATCAAGTTCTTTACATGAATAGTTCATTTAATCCTCACAACTACCCTACAAAGTGGGCACTATTATTACGCCCCTTCTACAGATGAGAAAACTAAGGCATAAAGAAACCACGCCATTTTCACAAGGCCGTGTAGCTAGTGGTGCCATCTTTGACACAGTCTCAGGGGCATAGAGGTTCTGCTCACTCCTCAATTAAAAACATCTTCCAGCACATGCCGGGCCATCCAAAGTCAGGATGGAGCTGGGGCTCCAACCTGGGGTATTTGACTCCAGAGCCTTTGTTCGTTAACTACTTCCCTAGAGTGTCTCTAAAAGCTCCAACACACACACACACACACACACACTCAGACATCCACATCCGATTTCAACATGGCAGAAACTCGCACAGACTTGTGCTGCCAGACTAACCCTTCTGTAGGGAAAATCTCTCATTTATTCATTCCGTGAGCACATGTTTATTGACTGTGTATTACATGCTTCTTTGACCTTCCTGTAACTACATTGATTAGTAAGATCATAGTTTTATCTTTATTGCGGAAGAATATTCAGATCCGTGCATATCCATTCACTTACAACCAGACCCAACATCTTAGTAAGTTGTGCAATAATTGATACTTCAGGTGGTAAATACACTGTATTAATCATCTTAACATTTATTGTAGTTTTGGATGATATCCGATTGCCTTTTATACTCATGATAAGAAATACTAGCACTTACAAGAGAATGCTAATGATTCGGTGTTTGAGACAGAAAGTTTCTACTACTCTTCTTTCAAGCTTTTAGATCAGTGTAATTGGAGAGTATCCTGAGCTTGCAAAGCTGTTACCACTTGCAAAACACATATGTGGAGGGGTGCCTGGGTCACTCAGTCATTGGGTGTATGCTTTCAGCTCATCCCAGGGTCCTCGGATCAAGCCCCACATGGGGCTCTCTGCCCAGTGGGAAGCCTGCTGCTCCCTCTCTCTCTGCCTGCCTCCCTGCCTACGTATGATCTCTTTTTCTATGTCAAATAAATAAAATCTTTAAAAAAATTAAAAATTCAAGTTCAAGATTTAAAAATCATGAGTCTTATTTCCTATTCTTTATTACTTATTTATCCCTATAAAATGACAGTTTGTGTTCCCTCTCTCGCCATCCCTCTCTGTCAAATAAATAAAATCTTTTAAAACACACATACACACACACACACACGTGGAAAGCAGGGCTTTATTGATTCCATGCAACAGAAACATAATACAAACATAATCTAAACCTAATTTCAAGTTTAATTTTTAACCAAACAGCAGTTTCCCTTGTTGTTTGATTACTATAAGTGGTAAATACTGCCATTTGAAATGAAATATAGGTGCGTGGGTGGCTCAGTCGGTTAAGTGTCTGCCTTCTGTTCAGGTCATTGTTCCAGGATCATGGGATCGAGTCCTGCACTGGACTCCCTGCTCAGCGGGGAGCCTGCTTCTCCCTCTCCCTCTCCCCTTCCCCCTGCTCATGTTCTCTCTCTCTCTCAAGTAAATAAAAAATGAAATTATAAAATAAATTAATACAGATTTAAAAGTGGATTTATGGGGCGCCTGGGTGGCTCCGTCAGTTAAGCATCTGCCTTTGGCTTAGGTCATGATCCCAGGGTCCCGGGATCGAGCCCTAAGCCTGGGTCCCTGCTCAACGGGGAGCCTGATTCCCTCTCTCTCTGCCCCTCCCCCCTTCTTGTGCACACATGCTCGCTCTCTCTCGGTCAAATAAATTAATAGAACCTTTTAAAAAATAAAAAATAAAACTGGTTTTATATGTATTGGAATTCAGTATAAAGTTTCTTTTGAAAACAGATAAAAGGTTTGCCAGACCACCATCCGTCCAGATGGCTTGTGGGCAAAACAGACAGTGTTCATTTTTCATCTGTGTTCTGCTGCCTGGATCCCCTCTGCCCCGTGACCATGGATCCAGTCTTGGGATAGGTACTACAATCAAATGTGCAATCTGCCCTAGAGCATTCTCAAGTGGCAGAACGTCAGATGCTGTGGCTGGCGGTCACCCCAGAGGCTGCTCATTCTTCCTGTCCCAACAAGGCAGAGCGGGACTTTGGAAAAGTCTGATTCAACCTTGGGGCAGATGAAAGTGTCCTCCTGGAAATTCTCTGCTCTGACGTGGTTCTGAGCAAAACACAAGGACTTCTCTTTGTGGAAAGTCTTCAGCGTCAAAGCTGTTTTGCGCTCCTAATGAGAAAGAATGAATTCCATAAAAGCGAGCCTCCTTCCCCAGCAAGGATGGAACAGAGTACATCTACCAGTGACACATCCATCCACTTGATTGGATGAATACTTTCTCATTATAGAACTGATTTCATAAATAGCTTATTTTCTTTGTTATATAGTTAATACATTTTCATTGCCAATAAAATGAGAACATACAAATAGCAAGAGTAAAAATAAATTAAGATATTCATAATCTAAATTTCCTGACTATTCATAAATAGTCAGGAAAACTCACTGGTAACAATTTGGTATACGTCCTCTAGATCCAAGCTCAGCAAATTTTTCATTTAAGGACTGGAGAGGAAGTACTGTAGGCTTTATAGCTAAAGCTAAAAGAGCTAAAATGGAGGATATTGTGTCGGTACTTATACAACAAGAGAGAATACAAATTGCCATAAAATTCTTACTGACAAATCAAAATATAACAAAAACAACAATAATAGGGGCGCCTGGGTGACTCTGTTGTTTAGGCATCTGGCTCTTGATTTCAGCTCAGGTCGTGATCTCAGGGTCAGGAGAATGAACCCGGCACAGGGCTCTGAACTCAGTGGGGAGTCTGCTTCTCTCTCTCTCTTTCTTTCTCTCCCTCTGCCCCTCCCCCTGCTCCTGCTCTCTCTCTCTCTCTCTCTCTCAAATAGATCTTTAAAAACAACAATAATAACAATGCCAATAATTACTAATAACAATAAATTATTTTTGGTAATGTAGCTCTACTGATGGTATGAATGGAATTGTTTTTTTTTTTCAAAACTAACATTTTGCTTAATTGGGGTTCAAAGTTGGTGTTCCCACTAGCATTCATCAATATCTGTTGCAAATGTTCATTTGTTAAAACAGATCTATAATGAGATTTCATATAGTTCATCTTCGAAAATATCTTTTTGCACAGCTAGGTACTACCCAGTACCACTATCAATCCACAAACATATAAGGTTAATTGAGTGCATTATTAGAAATCTGTTAGGTTCTCTTCTCACTGGCCTGTTTGCATATCATTGCAATGCAATAATCACTTTCAGTTGAAGGCTCTGTGGAAGTTACTCAGTTGCAGTCAACTGGATTTTAACAGGGAAATTCCCTTTATACTTTCATGGAGGTTCAAAAACTGCTGCTGCAACTATAGTTTGAACTCTGAAAATATTTCCCCTGAAAATATATGCGGGACTGGAGATCTCTCTTCTCATTTTAACCTTTGAAAGCATGGAAAATGTATAAAACAACTTGATACTATTTGTGATTCAAGCAACCTTAGGTCTCACCAAATGACTTTATTGCAATTTGGTCTTTTAACTTAATTTTTTTGTTTTTTAAAGATTTTATTTATTTGACAGAAAGAGATCACAAGTAGGGAGAGAGGCAGGCAGAGAGAGAGGAGGAAGGAGGCTCCCCTCTGAGCAGAGAACCCGATGTGGGGCTTGATCCCAGGACCCTGAGATCATGACCTGAGCCGAAGGCAGAGTTCCCAACCCACTGAGTTTTGTTGTGTGTCATATATAACATAACATGTAATATACATATGGAAGAAACCATTCGTGTATATGCATGTATGAATGTATATCTCTTCCAGATAGGTAGATAGATAGATAGATAGATAGATAGATAGATAGATAGATAGATAAAAATAACAAAGAGAAATGCTTTTCATTCAGAAAAAGGTAAATCTGGGATGCCTGGGTGGCTCAGTGGGTTAAAGCCTCTGCCTTCAGCTCAGGTCATGATCTCAGGGTCCTGGGATCGAGCCCCGCATCCATTGGGCTCTCTGCTCAGCAGGGAGCCTGCTTCCTCCTCTCTCTCTCTGCCTGCCTCTCTGCCTACTTGTGAGCTCTCTCCTCTCTGTCAAATAAATAAATGAAATCTTGAGAAAAAAAAAAGAAAAAGGTGAATCTCAGGCCCACGTTCAAAAATTGCTGTAAATCTTTACCAGTGCTAAGTCCTGTAGTGTAGTAGTGAAAGTCAGGGTATTTAGCTTCAATTTGTGACCAAAATCCCTAGAACCAACAATGGCTAAGTCCACAGCAAGTGATGCTACCAGTTCAATCCCATATGAGAGACTGAAATATTTTCTACCAAGCACCAGCAGATGAACAATACAATGAATACAATGAATAGCCACAAATTTTTAATACCTTTCATTTCCACAAGCTTTGTAAAATTATCCAATTAATACTTTCTCTTTCTGCTCCACAACTCTTTTTTAATCACCATGAGTCATTAGCACATCTTAGCAGATTCCACCTCAGTTTGTACTGAATGACTAACTTCTTTGAAAATATCCTCAACTCTAGTTGTTCCGTGCAGACTCTTCATAGAGGCTCATTCCTCAGCCGCTTCAAACTTGGCATTGACTTCTCAAACAACTGACCGGGATCAGTAACATCTATCATCTCAGTGAGGGCCACAGAAAACCACTCAAAATTATTTGCTTTGTTTTTTCATTGACTATATAGCCCCCAAAGTCCTCAATTCTTTAAGCAATTGAAGAAAATCAAATAACCATGTTTATTTTCTCTGGACCTATTTCTTCAGCTGTTGTGATCAAATGTGATTTCATTAACTCATTCTCAACGGTTGGCTTTCCTTGTTGGGCTAAGAATGGGCCGCTCAACAGTGAGTTGCTTTGGTTGCAGCTTCATTCTCATTTTTTACGTTTGTGAAGGAATTCTATCATGAGATATGCCATTTTAAGTTTCCTAACTTTTCTGATTGTTGCTTTCCTGTGAGTTGGGAGCACTGGGAGGAATACTGCTGACATGTCCTGTCTTCTTCTAGCACCGCTACCATGTGATAACATGCCTTGCCTTTGGATTCAACAATAACCCATACTCCACTGTACCGTAAAAAATGCGAGATTCCAAGTCCACTTTTCTCTTTTTTTGGTCTGCTTTGACGGGACTGGAATATACATATGCACACATATTATGTATGTACAAAATAATAAAATACATTTAATGCCACCCCGTTGTAGTGTGATTTGACCCTGAACATACCGTTGAGCTGTAACTGCGCCACTGCAATTTGTGTGCCCTGTTGTGATGCAATTCTGGCTCCAAATGCCTGGAAGTGGGTCAGATTGCACAGGTGAGGGGCACAGTTCTCCCCAAGATTCCTCTCACTTTGGACACCAGTCTCGAGCTCTGGGGTTTCCAGGACATCCACACTGCTGACCAGTTGGCTGTAAACTTAGAAGCGCCCACTGCTCCCTCAGGTTTAAGAATGCACCAGAATAACTCACAGAACTCAGGAAAGTGCTCTACATGTGATGACTGTTTTATTGTAAAGGATACAAACCAGGACCACTCAAAAGCAGAGATGCAGTGGGGGGAGTTGGGAGGGTCCCCAAAGTGAAATTTTCCATGTTCTCGGGGTGTGTCACTCTCTCACCATTGTGATATGTTTCAGCAACCAGGGAAGCTCGTCCAAGGTTTGTGTCTAGACTTTCAGTTGGATTTCATTACATAGGCATGATTGAATCAATGGCCAAGCAAATGAACTCCATCTCCAATCCCCCCTTTCTTTCCCAGAGGTCAGACTGAAATCATGTGGCTCAAATGGTTCTAATCACATGGTTGGTCTTTCTGATGTGGCCTGTCCCCAATCTGTACCATCTCATTTGCATAAACTATCAGGACTCACCATGAATAACAAAAACACTCCTAACACTTGGGAAATTCCAGGAATTTCCAGTAACTTCCAGGAACCAGTAACAAAGACCTGCCCATCTGTAGTACACAGTAGTGTACTACACTGAGCTACGTGCAGTTCAGTAAGGGTGCCACTTATAGTCTCTGCTGTATCCGCTCAACTCTGCCTTTGTAGCATGAGAGCAGCCATGGCTGACACGTAAATGAACAAGTGTGTTCCAATAAAACTTTATTGGTGGACACTGAAATTTGAATTCCCTACAATTTTCATGTGTCATAAAATATTCCTCTTCATTTGTAAAAATCATCCTTAGCTCACAAGTTACAAAGACAAGACGCAGACAAGATTTGGCCCGCGGGCCATAGTTGGCTGACTCCTCTCACTGAGATAAAGGATTGACCAACTATACAGCTTGGGGGCCAGATCCTGCACACTGCCTCTTTTTGTAAGGAAACTTTCACAGGCACAGCCATGCTCATTCATTTCTGTATCATCGGTGACTGGGGGCTTCGACAATATAGACTTCGGTAGTTCCAACACGGACTGTAGTCTACAAAACCTAGAATATTTACAGTTTGACCCTTTATAAAAAAGTGGGCTGACTCCTGCTAGATCCATGAGGAAGGGGAGTCCAGCTGCTGCTTTGAACACATTGACGTCATTGTTTCATCTAATCCTGTTAGCACAGGTCTGTAAGAGATACTATCATCACCTTACAAACAGGTAACTAAAGCTTAGTGAGGTGAAGGAACTTGTCCAAGGTCACATAGCTTATATGTTGAAGACAGAAGCAAACTTCTGGCAGCTCTTGTCATTTCTTGGCTTTTAGCCACACGCCTCCATTCTCTGCTCTGTCTCGTTGCCTTCTCCCGGGTCAAATGTCCCTCTGCCTCTGTGTTACAAGGATACTTTGTGATTGCATGTAGTACCCACTTGGATCCTTAGTCACATCTGGAAAGATCTTTCTTCAGTATACGGTAACGCTTTGAGGGGCCACAGATTTGGACCTGATTATTGAGAACCATTACACAGCTTCCTAAAACTGGTAATGCCCAGTATCTATAGAGGTATTCTAAAGAAATAGGTGCTCTTTCCCACTGCAATTGGGTGTGAAACGATTAACATCTTTCTTTATGGCCCACTAACCTCAGTATGCCTCTCCAGGTCCACTCTTCTACCCTTCTCCATCTTTCTGTGTCTCTGAGGGCTGGCCAGTGTGACCCTGGGCTCTGGCCTCTGGCCAAGTCCTGCTAATGAGAGTCATGGGAAGGACCTGGGAACACGGGAAGAGGGTGAGGATAGTTTGCCTGGCTTCCTTGGCTGCCTAGGTTTGTGGCATCTCTGCATCAAAGGGAATAGCTCTATCACGTGACCCTTCCCATAAGTTACCCTCTCCAGCTTCCTGGAAGTGCTCCCTCTCTGCCCCCTCCAGTCTAGGGGTGGTAATTTTTCTGGGCACTGTACCCTCCCTAGCTGGTTTCATACTTCTGTATAGCACCCTTCTATTAGACGTCCCTCAATCACCCAGTTTTAGTGCCACCTGTTTCCTGTCAGGCCCTGACTCATGCCGGCAGTATGTGTCAAGTCAAAGATCTATTTATAAGAAAGTTTATTAGCAGAATTATTTATAACAACAGAAACTCAAAACAGCCCAAATAACCAAACAGGAGACTGGTTAAGCAAATCGTGGTCCCTCCACATAGAACATAAAAATCTATTAATGATCAGGGTACCTGGATGGCTCAGTCAGTTAAGAGTCGGACTCTTGATTTCTGCTCAGGTCAAGATCTCGGAGTCATGGGATCAAACCTCGCATGGAGCCTTGAGTCTGGCTCCATGCTCAGGGTGAAGTCTGCTTCTCCCCCTCTCCTTCTGCCCCTCCCACTGCTCATGCACACACTCTCTCTAAAATAAATAAATCTGGGGCACCTGGGTGGCTCAGTTGGTTAAGCAACTGCCTTCAGCTCATGAGGGTCATGATTGTGGAGCCCCGGGATCAAGTCCCACATCGGGCTCCCTGCTCCATGGGGAGCCTGCTTCCCCCGACCCCTGCCTGCCTCTCTGCTACTTATGATCTCTCTCTGTCAAATAAATAAAATCTTTTAAAAAAAGTAATAAAATAAAATACATATATATTAACAATCATATTGTAATATTACCTAAAATATATTCCTAAGTAAAAACCCCACAAGATTGTATATATAATAATGTCCCATTTTTATAAAGAAAAAAATAATGGGGAAGAGAATTAAAACCATATATAACATCACATTTTAATAAAAAATATATCAAAATGTTTGTATATCTTGTACATAAAATGTGCATATTTAGTTGTGTGTATGTTATATAACATACTATATGTTATATAATGTAATGTTAAATTTATATAATATACACTGTATATTACTTAGATTTATTATATTGTATATGATGTCACTTGTAAAGAATGGTCTACATATCTACTAGTACATATATTTTTCAAAGATTTTATTTATTTATTTGACAGAGAAAGATCACAAGTAGACAGAGAGGCAGGCAGAGGGAGAGGGGGAAACAGCCCGATGCGGGGTTCCATCTGAGGACTCTGAGATCACGACCTGAGCAGAAGGCAGAGGCTTTAACCCACTAATAGGCGCCCCTACTAATACATGTTTTGTCATGTGCTATATATAACATAACACCTAATATACATGTGGTAGAAACCACTCGTGTATATGCATGTATGAATGTATATCCCTTCCAGATGTGGGCTGAGATCATTCAGTCCTCTGGGCTTGAAATAGAATAGGTTGCATCCTCTAATCCATGTTTTGTATTAAGTACAACCTACACTCAAGATTCATCCAGATTCTGAGAGGCTCACTGCTGTCTCCAGAATCTCAGCCCACCCAGGCTTCTCTTCCCCCTTCACTGACCCAGCTCAGACGTGGGATTCAGCCACTTCTCTGGAACTAGAGAATTTGGGGATTTCTCCAAAACCACCTCCCCAAGGCAAACGTTTGCGTGGCGGAACTTTTAAGGTTCAGAGCACTACACCACCTTTCCTGCAGTCGGCATCCCAAAGGCCCTCGCCTCTCACGCTCTGCCCACAGTGGGGGCGGGCTTGGCTGTAGGGGTGGTGGGCGTGGGTGGGCGTGGCCGTGGGAAGCCGTGGGTGGGCGTGGCCGTGGGAAGCCGTGGGTGGGCGTGACCACAGACCCGGCCTTCGGCAGGACGCCAGGCCTAGGCAGGCCCTCTCTCTAGGCTCTCTCTTAGGGCCGGTTTCCCCCACCCCTTCTTTATCTCAGGCTCTCCACCGCAAGATTAGAAGCCAAGATCTCTCGCTGACTGGCGGAGGTCACTCTGGGACAGAAACAACCAACCAGGGGAAACAGAACCGTGAGTCCCTCCCTTACGCTGGTCTCTAAAGGGAAGCCGCTGAGCTCTTGCTTCCGGCCTAGACTGTAGCGAATCCCCGCTCGCCGCTTACGGGCAGTGGGGCTTTGGGGCAAGGTCCTTCCCGTGCCTCAGTTTCCCTATCTACAAAACAGGGATGGCACTCACAACTATAGGGGTACGTTAAATACAGACGAGTATCTTTGGATTGGATGGTAGGCAAAAGTTTCTTAGAGTTAATAAGTATGAAGCTTTCAGGATGTTTGGCTCAAAGTAAATACTATTAAATGTTAGCTATTTTATTTCTTTTCTCCACAAATATGCTTTATGTCTCACCCTACCCCTCCCATGAACATACAGGAGTGGTAACTACAGTTTGGTTTTGAATTATATGTGTGTAGCTATAGGCGTATCTAAAATATCAGAGGAAAATATTTCAATGCGTGGGCGGTGGGATTATGATGTTTACTTTTTCCTTTGTGCTTTTGCAAGTCTTCCGAGTTTTGTACATTGAGCGTTTGTTATTTTTGCAACTATGGAAAATGCATATTTTTTCAAAAGAAAGGCAAGTGAAGTCTCTTGGGATGATGGTGGTGTAGGTTAGGAGAAATCTTTTCCCTGTGTGTAAGTAGATTAAACCCTCAAGACTAGGCAAGGCTTCTTGGCTCCTTGGGAGATGGGTAGACCTTTAAAATTAATGATTCCCCACTGTTTGAATTTCATAAGAAACCTGTGATTATTTATTGCTCTTTAGACTTGCCATTTCAGCATCTTAAAAAGAAACCAAACAAAGAGAAATTAAAGTGCAAGACTCGATTGCTTCCTACAAACCAAATTGTTCTGAAAATTTCCCCTTCGATTCCTAGATTTTAAGAGGCTTAGCTTGCTTCCTGCGCCCTAATGGCTCTATTAATTTAATCTGTTCAAAGTCTCCCCAGAGTCTAAGTCATCTGTCCTCAGGGCTGGTTCGGGCTGGTTCTAGCTGGTCTGGTCTCTTCCACACAGTTGTGCTGAGCTGTTTTACATGTTACCATGAGTTCTATTTTGCTATCTTTTTCCTTCCAAGAGGGTTTCTCCTGGCCTAATTAAGTGAGCTCTGGTATTTGCACGAAGTTGCACGTTAAATGAAATGATGCGCACTCATTTTCCTTTCCTCTGGTAGACACCTGGAGCTACACATTTGTCCTAATTTTCCTGTTTTGGTTCCTGATCATTTCTCTTACGGGCACAGGGTAGCTTTATGTTTATGTAGCATAAATCGGTTCTTTGCATAAAAACAGACCCCAAGCAAGTTAGTTCACTTTCAGTTCCTTACCTATAAAGTGGGATAAAAACATACATATTGGTTTCCTAGGGCTCCTGTAACAAATGACCACAAACATGGTAGCTTAAAATAATGGAAATTGATTCTTTCCATAATTTTAGAGACAAGAAGTATATAGAGGAGGTATCAGCAAGGTCACACACACCGAAGGCTCTGGAGGAGAGTCCTTCCAGCTCTGGCCTTCTTTGGTTTGTGGCAACCTAACTCTCATTGTCTGCCTCCAGCTTCACGTGGCCTTTCCTGTGTCTTTCCTGTCTCGCGTCCTCCTTTTTCTCCCAAGGTCATCCAAGTTGGGGCCTCCTCTAAATCCAGGATGATCTCATCCCTAGATCCTTAACTTAATAATATCTGCAAAGACCCTGTTGCCAAATAAGATCATATTCACAGGGGCTTGGGATTATGATTTGGACATAGCTTTTGGGGACGCACTGTGCCACCACTACAATCTATCGACCTTGCTGAGTTGCTATGTGAGTATTAAAATGATATGATAACATATGTAATGTGCCCCTCACGGAGCCTGACACATAGTAGGTGCTCAAACAGTGATGTTAATTATTTTCACTGAGTGGGTACTTCCGTTGGGCCAGGCCTAACCCGGAGCCTATCTCTGCCTCAGCCCACTTACCCCCGACGGCATCTCTCTGAAAGAGGTAATGCCCCATTGTACAGATGAGCAAACTGCAGTTCTGGAAGCTTAGAGGGGATGGGAGTAAGCAGTGGCGCTGGCCCTCAAACCGAGGTTTTTGTCACGCCAGAGCCTTTGTCCTTCTCCATGGCCCTTGATCACCTCAAGGTTGCTTGTCTTTCTGCTCCTCTGCTGTGACCCAGCACCTTCCCCTCCCACCTCTCGCACTTTGCTCTCTGACCCAGAACTGTGTTCGTTGGGAATCATGAAGCAATGGAGAAAGAAAAACCAGAAGTTTCTGGGTTTCCGCACCTGCTTGAGTGTCCTGGTGACATGGCAGCTGGCTTGCCCCAGGGTGAGGGACCTAAGAGAAGAAAGTCGTCGTGCCATTCATGTGCTCACCTGGGAAGTCTCACGTGTCACTTCTGCCACATGAGTTTGTTGGAAGTGAGTCACAAAATTCAGCCCATACGAAAGGGGGGGGGGGCGGATTTGGTATCACCCTTTGAAAGACCTGTCAGAGACATGTTTAAAACTTTGAAAAGTGTATCTGGGGGTGTCGGTGGTTCAGTTGGGCGTCTGCCTTTGGCTTGGGTCGTGATCTCGGACTCCCTGCTCAACAGGGAGGCTGCTCTTCCCTCTCCCTCTGCTGCTCCCCCTGCTTGTGCTCTCTCTCTGTGTCAAAGGAATAAGTAAAATCTTAAAAAAGAAAAAAAAGGAATGATGTATCTGTGGACATATTTAAAACTACCACACTCCATGAAAGGAAGATGGCTTTCATTGAAGAACTTAATCTGGCTATTTAAGTCAAGTTAGCTATGCAAAGCTTTAGGAGAAGGAGCTAAGGAGACCTAACTTGTTCCACATAAACAAATGGGAAGAATTTGAATATTAGGTCAAAAGAAGGGAAGAAGGAAAGAAAGGAAGTGAGGAGGGGGAGCATGAGCCTGGCAAAGACTTTTAAGAACCGGTCTGGCTAATATGTTTGATGTTGACCAAATGAACTTTTCTACATACACACACACCATCTTTTTCTTTTTTAAGATGAAAAAGATGAGCAAGGAGCCCAAGGCAGGACTTGATCCCAGGACCCTAGGATCACGACCTGAGCCAAAAGCAGATGCCTAACCGACTGAGCCACCCAGATGCCCCAACCCACACACACCATCTTATGTGATGGGCTTTTAAAAAAATTATTATTATTGGTTTTTTCAAGATTTTATTTATTTATTTATTTATTTGAGAGAAAGAGAGATTGAAAAGGGGTGGAGGGGCAGAGGGGGAGGGAGAGGGAGGGAGAATCTCAAGCAGACTCAGCACTTCGATCACAGCCCCACTGGGGACTCCGTCTCGCGACCCTAAGATCATGACCTGATGAGCCAAAATCAAGAGTGGGACGCTTAAGCAACTGGGCCACACAGGGGCCCCGTGAGAGGCTTTTAATGACGATTATGGAATGGCAGCTTCAGAACCTAAGCAGGGACCACAGTTGAGTACAGTAAGCGATTTGTGAATTTACACTACATTAGAAGCAGATGCTAGAAGCCAGAAGGCCCCTGGGAATTCTCAGAAATCTCGGGGCGCCTGGGTGGCTCAGTTGGTTAAGCGACTGCCTTCGGCTCAGGTCATGATCTCAGGGTCGGGATCGAGCCCCACATCGGGCTCTCTGCTCAACAGGAAGCCTGCTTCCCTCTCTCTCTGCCTGCCTCTCTGCCTACTTGTGATCTCTCTCTCTCTCTCTCTCTCTGTCAAATAAATAAATAAAATCTTTAAAAAAAAAAAAAAAAAAGAAATCTCAAGAAAAGCAGTGACATTTCCATGAGCTTGGAAAGGGAAGCAATCTTAAGAAGCAATAGGCCGACCCTGCTCCGGAGTTGTTACTAAGCGTGGTGCGTGGAGAGGTCTTCACCTGGGAAGGGCAGAGCCTATCCTCATTTCCAAAAGCGGCCTTCGGGCAAGAGGAGGGGGACTAGCTCTTTAGGGTTAATTTCGCTATTAACTGTCTTTGGAGGACTCAGGGTTTCTGACAAAACCCGAAGATGCCATTTTGTAGTTTTTCTTTATTATTTCAAGTCATCTGCTCCCCTCTTCTATAATGATTGGTGATGGGGTATTTCAGAGGTTTCAGGCTTAACTAAATATGAAAAATAAATTCAAAGTCACTCTACTCCAGGTATGACATTGACATTATTGTGCCCATCATTGTTTCATGTAGTCACTGGATTTATACACCTCCTTTCTTCTGAGAAACGTAAAGCTCTATCGAAAAACCTCCTGAAGGACTTCCTTCATATTTTAATATTTAACAAAAACCTTTTTGACAAGGAAAGGCACCAGAGGAAAGAGGGTTCATTGGAGGAGAAACATCATGAAGCTCAAATGTTGAACATTTCTCCTAGACTCTATTTGGCCAAGTCATTACACATTTAAAAGTCATGCCTGGCTTCTTTCTTTTAAGTCACTGTGTCCATCAAGGGAGGGTCCCGGCTCTCCCTGGAACCCCAGCACTCGACATTGGTCTACGTGCTATAAATATTTGTTGACTCGGTCATTCCTAAGAGATTGTTAACACTGAGAGATTAATTAGGATCTAGTTCCAGAGAATTCCCAAAGATACAAAATACTTTGGAATAATGAAGCCCCTGATCAAAAGGTCCTGAATTTCCTTGTTCTTTACCAATTTTGATCAAGATTCAGGAAGGCAAAAGGGGCAGTTCCCAGGGTGGGATTCGGGGGCGGAGTGTGGGGGAAGACAGCAGAGGGCTGGTGCACTTGTCTGTGCTACAGACGCACATTTAGGTTCGTGCTTTTTGACATCCTTTGGCCTGTTTTCAAAAACCTCACTACCAAAGGTCATTCAGAATAACTGAATGATGAGTAGACTGAATTAAATGCTGTCTTATGTTACTCTCCCTTACCTTGACCCCTACATCTTGAGTCCCCAAATAGATGTTGAATTCCATGAGAAAAGGGCTGTATCTTTCCCATCTCAGGCCTCTGCAACAGCCTTTGTTGGCCTTGCCCTCCCTCCGTTACTGGCCCTTCTCCAAGTTCACCAGTACCTCCGGCCTTTAGGATTAGTACACTTGCCCAGTTCCATGAATAATGGATGCATCAGCTGGAGCCTTCTTGTCCTGTAAGACATAGCTAAGATTGTCTCACACACCCTATTCCATAGACTTTGGAAAGCTTGGTGCCTTCTCTAAGCCTTCTGCACGTTCTGGGGGCCCTACATTCTCGGTTACCTCTTGCTCTGACCTGTTCCTGTGAATTAGTTCACCTCAGGGCTTCTCCTGCTGTTTTGTATCACCCAAATGTGAGACTTAGCCATTTCCTTATTTTCTGTAGATTCACATGGACATATCTTTGTATGGCAGACTTTATTTTTACTAAAAATTCAAGAAGGTGGAAAACTATGTATCACAGAAAGCCAGACAAGTTACTTTACTCATTCTTTATAGCCTCCTTGGTGATGTTCTTAAAAACATCCTTCTGAGGGCACCTGGGTGGCTCGGTCAGTTGAGCATCCAACTCTTGATTTCGGCTCAGGTCATGATCTCATGGTTGTGAGATCAAGCCCCACATTGGGCTCTGCACTGGGTATGGAGCCTGCTTGAGATTCTTTCCCTCTCCCTCTGCCCCTCCCTACCCTCACCCCCAACTGTCACCCCCGCTCTCTCTCTCTCTCTCTCTCTCTCTCTCTCTCAAAAAAACAAAACAAAACCCAAAACAAACAAACAGACCCACATCTTTCTGCCATTTCTTCTGCCTTCTGCCAGGTTATGTAACCTCTCCATCTTCTTCTCTCTCCTTTTCCTTTCTCTTAGGAGAAAACAAAACTACATAACCCTCCCCACCCCCCAATTCTTCCTGTTTTCTGAGTCTCCCATACGTATTCAAGGACCACACTAAAGTTCTAAGATTACCATTCCCAAGGAAAAGCGCTTCTGAAATTCTAAGACAACTCAATTCCCATCCTAGTTTTTGTCTGGGTATTAATTAGTAGGAGAATATGGTGATGGTTAGGTTCCTAGTTATTCTGATTCCCAGTTTCCCCATCTATTAAAGATGGCGAATATGATATTCCCCATCTATTAAAGATGGCAAATATGATAGCATCTGCATCACAAAAGAGGTGTGAGAATGAGTAAGTTAAGGTGTAAAGTCCTTAGCACAGTACTTGGTACGTGGTCTACCTACTCTTATTTGTTCCTGCTCTTTCTGCTTATTGAGGTTCTGTTCAGACATTTGGGCCCAAATCAAGTGCTGACATCCCCATAAAGACTTTTGTGAGCTCTTCTAGCCAGAACTAATTGGTCCTCCCAATCCTTCCCTCCTCCCTGAATTCTTGTGGCACTGGATTTACACTTCCCTTCAGGCAAATTGGAGTGCGCAGAGGCAGAAGGCAATTCCTAAATGAATTTACAGTCTGAAGGGACAGGCAGACATGGGCATATAGAAAGGGAATGACCCCAGGACTCTAGGAATGGGTGAAGGAAGGATGAGCCAAGAGGCTCATTTGCCAGTTTTAGGGTCTTAAGTTCAAAGTCAGCAATGTGATTGTGTCGCCAATGTTGTCAGCCCTAAATACCATTCTGCAGTCCTTCTCTCGGGTTTTCATCTGCTGCAGATTTTACCACTGTGTAGTTTTAGGGCTTCCCACTTAACACTGTGTTGATTTCTTCAACATGTGTGTATCAGTCAGGACCTGATCAGGGAAGCAGAACTACTATGAGTTATGGGATAAGGAATGCATTATAGAAAATGTACCTTACGTAATATGAGGAAGAGGTAGGGAAGAAAAGATCTGGAAAGAGGAGTTGAAGATTCAGAGAAAAGTCACTAACCAGACCTGGCTTATAGGGAAATTCGGAAGCCAGACAAATCCAGCCGCTGGAGTAGGATTGGGAGGGGAGCCGGGGTAGAAACCTACAGGGGATTGTTGGCTCCTTATGATGGCTTCCTCCGTGTGTTCCCAGCACGGCATCTGCTGGCATGCCTGGGTTGCCGCTGGCAGAGCAGGCAGACAGGGAGGAGGGCTGGATGCAGGGTGGGGAAGGATGAAGGCAAACTGGAAAGTGCTAGCATGTCTACCCATCTCACCAGCTCTTACCAATGACCACTGTTAAACTGTAACATTACCTGCCTCATTTCTGCTTTCTAAATCTCATACCACTTCACTTTTGGCCAACTCAACCCAGAGTCACACAGAGAAAGGAATTCTAGGAAACCATTCCCAGTAGAACAATCAAGTAAAACATTCATTATGAATCTCAGTATTCACTGCAAATTGGAAAAACTGCTGATTGCTAATATCTACTTCTTGGAACAAAGAATAAAGAGCAAAGAGGGAAAAGTTATAGAATCTGGGTAAATGGCACAGATTTTTAGAGCAGACTGTCCATAATCAGATTGACACATATACAGATACGTAATATATGATAGAGATGGTTCTGTAGAACAGTGGGGAGAAGGACAGTCTTTCAGATAAATAGTGCTGGGCCAATTGGATGTTCAAATGGAATAAATATTAATCTTGACTTCCTATCTCACAGCATATATAAATATCAATTATAAGCACATTATAGATCTAAATGTGGAAGATAAAACAGTAAATCTGCTAACAGATAAAAGAGGAGACTATTGGGGTGCCTGACTGGCGTAGTTGGTAGAGCATGTTACTCTTGGTCTCAGAGTTGTAAATTTAAGCCCTGTGTTGGGCGTGGAGCCTACTTAAAAAATGAGAGGGGCGCCTGGGTGGCTCAGTCGTTAAGCGTCTGCCTTGGGCTCAGGTCATGATCCCAGGGTCCTGGGATCAAGCCCCACATCAGGCTCTTTGCTCAGCAGGGAGCCTGCTTCACCCACTACCATTCCCTCTGCTTGTGTTCCCTCTCTAGCTGTGTTTCTCTCTATCAAATAAATAAAATCTTAAAAAAAAAAAAATGAGAAAAAACTGAAATCTGACGGTGCCTGGGTGATTCAGTCAGTTAAGCGTCTTCCTTCAGCTCAGGTCGTAATCCCAGGGTCTCGGGATCAAGCCCTGAGTCAGGCTCCCTGCTCAATGGGAGTCAGCTTCTCCCTCTGCTCCTCCCCTGATTATGCTTTCTCTCTCTCTCTCTCTAAATAGATATAGATATATATACCTATGAATATATATATAAAATAAAAAAACCTTTTTTAAAAAATTAAATGTAAAAAAAATTTTAGAAAGGAGACTATCTACCATGATAGGTTGGGTAAGAGTTCCTAAATAGAACCCAAAAAGCACTAAACCCTTTTGAAGAAAATGCAGAATAATTATAAAGTACAGTTGTTGGATGGGGTTATAAATTAATTCAACTAACCACTTTGGAAAGCTGTTTGATGGTGTCTACTGAAATTACATATATTCATAACCTATATTCCAGCAATTTCACTTTTAGATATGTACCCAATATATATTTGTAGGTTATTAAGAATAACGTAAGAATATTCATAGCTGCTTTATTAGTAGTCAAAATCTGGAAGCAAGCTAAATATCCATTAACAAAAGAGCAGATAGAGGCACCTGGGTGGCTTAGTCGGTGACCTTCAGCTCAGGTCATGATCCCAGGGTTCTGGGATCGAGCCCCGCTTCAGGTGCCCTGCTCATTTGGAAGTCTGCTTCTCTGTCTCCCTCTGCCCCTCCCTCCTGCTTGTGCTCTCACTTGCACATGCTCTCTCTCTCTCTCAATAAATAAAAAATCTTCAAAAAAATTTTTTTTAAAAAGAGCAGATAAATAAATGTGCTTACGTGTATGGAACACTACACAGCAATGAAAATGAACATTAACCGTTCCAGGCAAAAACAGATAAATTTCACAAATATGATTTTGAGCAAAAGAACCAGACAAAATTGAATATACAGTGTGTGACCATATAAAGTTCAAAATGGATGAAACTAACCTATCATGCCAGAAGTCAGGATAGTGGTTTCCTTTAGATAGTGGGGGTTAATGGCTGAGAGGAGGTATTGGAGGGGTTGCTTTGGATGAGCTGGGAATATTCAGTTTTTCACCTGGAAGGTGGTTACGATCTCTGATAATTCATTAAGTTATACATGTATGAATGTATGCTTTCTGTATGTATGTTTTATTTCAAACTTTTTAAAAAGATTTTTTTTTTAGGGTGATTTTTAGGGTGTCTGGGTGGCTCAGTTAGCTAAGCTACTGCCTTTAGCTCTGGTCATGATCCCTGAGTCCTGGGATCGAGTCCCCATTCAGGCTTCCTGCTCAGCAGGGAGTCTGCTTCTCCTTCTGACCTTCCCCCTCTCATGCTCTCTCTCTCAAATAAATAAACAAACCAAAATCTTAAAAAAAATAAAAAGAAGGAAGTTTAGTTTTAGAAAAACTTTTAAAATGTCTTGTATTATCTATCACCAACAGTCACATCTAGTAGTCTTTTTCTTACTTTTCCCCTCTTTTATTCCTCTTACATTATTTCCTACCCTCGGGCTCTAAAAATGGGTTTCCTCTCATAATTCTTCTTGCGCCTGGGACCCCTGAGTTTATTGCTCAACAAATATTTCTTGAGCATCTACAGTATGCCAAGCACCGAGCCAGGCCTGGAGTTCAGGAAGGTGACTAAGCTAGCAAAGGCTTTGACCTCATAGAGCCCCAGATTCCAATGAAAAGAGGCTTCTAAACAGGTTATTGCATCATAACTGACTCTTCTTTCCCTCTCTCAAAATTTAGGCCTTCCCCAAGGAAGGAGATTCTACCCAAGGAAGGTAGATTAAAGCCAGCTTCTCAAAATCCTCTGTTTGTGCCCACTAATGACCCCATTTTCCCCCACATCGTCACTGTGTAAGACCTCAGCATTAATTGTGACAATTTCCTTCATCCCACATCCCAAATTCTGCCTCATCTTGCACATTTCTACCTCTGAAATGTATGTACCCACTCCTGCTTTCCAGCCCTGTTGCTTCCAACCAAGTTGAAGTCCTTACTCCTTCTGTTGCCCCCTCATTTAGGGTCGATTTATAGAAATAGAAGCCACCCAAGCTGGTTTGATCAGAACTCAGGTTTGGGAAGCTAACAAATTGTTAAATAATCTGGAGAAAGCATTTGAAACAGAGCGTCCCCCAACCCTTGGAATCCCACTACCCCTGTCAACAATTGGAAAGTGACTCCTGTCTCTATAGACGTCCTTGAATTAGGAAACAAGTGACCCCAGTACCTTGTTCCCTCTGTATCATCAGTGTCCACAAAATGGATCTTTGTCCAGAAGTCCAGCTACTAAGAGGGGTGTGAATTATAGTTTCCAGCTTTCCAACGTTAGTGGGTACAGGTTAAAATGGACACCAGGCATACCAGACCTCACTGTCTCCCTCACCTCCTAGCCAGACTTCCGGCTTCCCTGCTCTTGTCCACAATTTCCATTCTCTTCATTGCTTCTGGCTCTGATTATTATCACTCCACAGCTTAAAAGCCTCTTATGACTCGTCCTCTCCACTGAATTAGGTTAAAATGCCCCCACCTGTCATTCAAGGCCCTGTGTAACGGGATCCCAACGAGTTTTTGTTTTACGTCCTACTCCAGTTCTACAATTTCCTTCACACAGTCTACGCTTTCCCTCCCCGTGCCTGTGTACATCCTCGACCTCTTCCTGCCATCATTGCCCAGTAAAATACATAATTTATTTAGACATTGTGTCTGAAGACAGAGGTGTGGCCTGGAATCTTAGCTCTGCCTAGGAAAACGAGATCATCCTGCACTCAAAACCTCAGTTTTGAGTTTTCCTGCCCTGCAAAATGGGGATAATAATAGTACGTACTTTACAGGCACGTTGGAAAGTCTGGTGGAGATAAGAACCTTAGCTGCTCGTGCACACCCTCGACAGATGGCAGCTACAGTATTGTCCTCTTGGTCTTTGCACCCCCTGACTCAGGTGCTCAGGAAATACTTGGGTAATGAATGGACAAACCAAACCAAGCCACACACTTGGCTAACCTAAGGCCTTGGCTAACCTAAGGTCAACCAAGGTGATACTTGGTCCCTTCCTGGTCACAGTCAGGGCCCTGGGTGGGGTCAGTTTATAACACAGGTATGGGTGGATGCAATTTCCACTTGTTTTATCAAGTAGGGAGAAATAAAAGCTAAAAATCTTAACAATTAGGCTGGGACACAACCCCATGGTGTAGGCCACAAGAAGTTACCAGTGCCTCGTGGATTGAAAACAACCGGGCCAAGATTCCCTTCCAAGCCTCTGTTTGGAGGGCTGTCATCTCTTGCTTGGAGAAATCTGTATCTGAACACGGAAAGTGGGAGGAAGCAGGAGGTCTCAGATCAGGTACATTCCTATGTGAGCCCCGGTGGAAAATCTTCATGCAAACTCAGAGGCTGCTGGAGGAGTGAAAATTGATATGCTCCACTTTGGGAATCCATTCAGCAGTATTTATTAAATATGAAGATGCACATACCCTGTGGCCCAGCACTTCCACTTCTAGGTCTCCGCCCTAGGAAGACTCTCACAAGGAGACTTGCTCAAGGAAACGTTTATAAAGGTCCAGGAATGAAAACAACCTGAGTCTCCATCAATGATGAATAAATAAGATGTGCATTGAAACATTACAATACAAAATAGTAAATGGGAAGGCATGAACTGCATTTTTGTACATCAGTATGGATAGATTCCAGAAGTATCATTTGGAGTGAAGAAAACAAGTTGCAGAATAATGCACTCAGAATGTTAAATATATAAGAGCGATATAGAGATTGTTCAGGGATACATATCTGTACAAGCTTTAATGAGCTGAAGGGATTCAAGCTGAATTCATCATTGTAGTTACTTCTGGAAGGAGGAATTAGACCATGAATTAAGAGGACTTAAATTTTGTCTATAATATTTTTTTCTCTCTTAATCAAAAAACAAAACCTTAAACTCTTGAAGGACAGGTATTAACAACTGAATTTAGAATGATATTTGGGGTATAAGAACTCTATTCTAAGTGAGAATATTCCTTTTTTGTCAGAAGACCAAGATACGGCTATGAGTCTGATTTGGGGCCTATGTCTCTGTGCGGTGTTGTGCTGTGTTGGAGGAGGGGGTCCTAGGGAATAACTTTCACTGTGGTCCTCGGGGAATGTCCACTTGCAGACAACAGAAATTATTCATCGCTGTGACATTAAATTTGGACAACTTAAATACATGGGCCTTTTTGACTCTCTGACGAAAGCTGTGTCCTCTTGATTCTAGGGGTAAAAATATTCGTGCACACAATTTGGCATCTCATGTTGTGGGCTCTGCAGGCCTCAGGTTGGATCCACACCACTGTGGACAATCCAGAGGTTGGCTTCTTTTGACTTCCAGAATACTATTAGAAATGCATGGCAAGTAGACCAGAGAGACTTGTTAAAAGAATATATAAATACGGCGCTGTTTTTGCAGAAAGACAGTTTGAAACGAAGGAGGGAGTGAGAGAGAGCGAGAGAGTGAGAGAGAGAGAGCAAGCGTGTGTGTGTGTGTGTGTGTGTGTGTGTGTGTGTGTGTAAAAGCTGCTGAAACTCAAAAAAAATAAGCGCAGCTTCTCAAAAGCTCTTAATTTGCATCCTGAAGTGCAATTCCAGTGTAAATGCCAGCATCCCATTGTCCCAGCATCCCAGGCCTTGGAATTTGCTTCTCTCACCCTGGAGCAGGACAATTAGAGAGACCCGTTTAGTCTCAGTGAGGTCTGTTCTTCATGCGGGGACCACACAGTGTCCAGCTTGCCACTCGGCCAGCCTCTGTCACCCCTTGCTGGAAGGCCTCAGGCTTTCACCCAACATCCCTGGTGAGATGGAGCCTCCCCATGAAGGGCGCATGCAGCCCCCTGACCTCAGGCGGGACCTAAGTTGGCTTTTGAAACTGAACATTTTTTTAAAGAATCATTTTGGTATTTGGAGTTTCTGAATTTGACTTCTAGCAAAGGAGTTCAAATAGAGAAGTGTAATTGAGAAATAAATGGAAATGTTTATGTCTGCTGCATCTTTCCCAGTTGATAGGAAGGTCTGTGGAGCGGAGGGTGACAAGCTGTGGACACCCCACGCCCCGACCCCCCCGGCAGCTTCCCAACAGTCGCGTTCCCAGTGGCAGTGCTGTGGCCACAACACTGGAGAATGCATTAGACATTTAGAGGAAACTTAATCTCTTTCAAAGGCCCAAAGTCAGATGTAGCCTTAAATATTTTATAGGAAAATATTTGCGAAAAATGTGACTTGGCAATAAATCACAGGATGGTACTCATTTAGGTTACTTGCTGACAGAGACAACTGGAATAATGATCCAGGCCCCACAATTATTTTGGAGCCATGAGAAATCTCTCAAGAGAGATACATAAAATCTTGTTCTTTCATTTTGCCAGGGCGAACTTCTCTTGGGGTTGGGCGAATAAAGCCCAGTTTGCTCCACTGTGAAATCCGGAGAAGCAATGTGACCTGGGACAGCTCCCACAGAGCCCTCACTCTGGTCTGGTCGAAACAGAATTGGCCTCCCCGTCTTTGTTGCCACGGACTCTCCTTCAGAAATCCCACCTCTGCGGGTGGGGGTGCATTTTCCAGAATTCCTTGCCTGTAGGCCAGCTCTGGTTCCCCGGGGCCTCCCCTGGAACTTCGTGTAGAAACCCGTCTGGGAAATGCACAGAGCCCTGCTGCCAGCTCTCTGGGGGAAAACATTTATTCCCAACAAACACGCACCCGGAGGTTTCAGAATCCAGATGGCGGTTGTATGCCGCATGCCTCTGTCCCAGGGAGAATATCCCAGGCACCCCTACCGCACTCATTGACTTCTTTTTGCTCACAGGCTCCGTTCTGCTAACTTGGATGCCAGGCCAGTGTCAGCACCTCCTGTCAAGAGCAGTGGTTCTCAAACCTGAGCTTCAGAATGCCCTGGAGGGCTTATTAGACAGGAGGCTATGAGACCCCCTCCCCAGGGCTTTTGATTCAGTAGGTCTGGGATGGGGTCCCCAAATTTGCATTTCTAATCAGTTCCCAGTTGATGTTGATGCTGCTCATCCCAGGACTGCACTTCGGGAACCATTGGTCTGTGCTTTTCATCTGAGGTGCCCCTAATTCCTCAGCTTGGGTCTGGTCCCAGAAGGCGGCCCCCGACACACAGCCGTCCTCTACACAAACATCTTGGAAGGAAGGGCAGTGCAGATAACTGTTCGCCGGACAGAGTCCAAAGTTATGTATAAAACAGCCCTTTCCTTTTATGTTCAGCAGAACATTCAAATCCGTTCTGGAGACCACAAAGGGAGTCTGGAGTGGCTCCTCTACTCCCTCCCACCAGCTAGCCCTTCTTGGGGCTCTCTCACTAAAGGGGGGCTCGCTCTCATTATGACTCTCAGGCGCCCAGGTGGCAGCTCCTTCCCTTTGAAGGAAGAGCCTTTCCTTCTAGACATCCTGTCCTGTCTCCCTTCCCCACGTGGCCCCTCATTTGGTTCATTTCTTCTGCTGGGTTGTGCATTGTTCATTTCCATCTTGATGCCACATGACTTCGGGCCCTGGGGAATGTAAGATGGAAGCAGTGAGGTGAGGCATCCCATCATTTCTGTCCTCAGGAAATGTTGTATACAAGAAAATCAAGACTTTCATGCTGCCTAATTAACAATGCCTTGGCTTTGTCCTGTTGTATTATGGTAAAAGAGTCTGTTATCTTAGACTGAACTGTATCCAATCCTAGGGACAATCCCAGGAAGGGGGGGCGGCCTATTGTCCCACAATAATGGGTCAGTGTGCTATTATCTCCCTCCTAACTGCTGCCTTAGCCTTCAAAGGGTGGATTTAATGCTGGGAATCCCTGCTCTCAGTAGCTGAGATGGTTTTGCACAGAGATTTTTCTTGCTCTTAGACCATACCTAGTAGGCATCAGTTACCTCTTGGTTAACATATTCACCCTAATGAATATATAATTCCCTAGTCATGGTTCCAACCTGGCTGTCCTCAGAATTACCCAGGAAACAACAGTAATATATATTCTGAAAAAATGCCTGCAACACTGAAAGTAAGGATATGCTTGTTTTCTTAATATAGAAAGAGTTCTTACAAATCAATAAGAAAAATACTAATAACTTGAGAGGAAAAAAGGATAATAGGTATAGAGAGATCAGACACATACAAAAATTCTGATATAAACATGAAAATATAATTGATATCACTCATAATTAAAGGAGGAACATTGAGTTACCATTTTCACATATCAGACCCGCAAAGATAAAAATGTTTAACAATATTAACAAATCATTGCCAAGAATGTCAAGAAAACACATTCTCATACATTGTTGGTGGGAGTACATGTTACTGTAACCTTTTCGGATGGCAGTTTGTCAACCTAGGAAAGTGTGACGGGCATATACCCTTTGGCCCAGCGTTTCACTGCTACTAGTTCAATATAGTGATGTCTTAACATGTGAATGAAAGTGTACATGCAGGTCGTTCATAGCAGCATTACTTGTGATGGCAAAATGCAGAGGCAATCTAAACGTTCGTCCATAAATGGTGGGTTAAATACAGTATGCCATGGGCAGTCACCAAAGCTCTCTGCCAGTATAGAAAAGGGTGACTTGGATCTGTAATCACATAACAATCTCCAAGATGTTTTGTTAGGTGAAAACAGCAAGATGTGTTCATATGTTGTAGCACATGGTCATTTCTGTGAAAAGATGGGTGGTTTATATGTGCATACATATGTGCTTATTCAGAAACGTGTAGATTTTTTCTGAAAAGATTTATAAGAAATTGGCAATAGGTTGCCTTTGGATAAGAAGACTGACAGATTAAAAAAAAAAAAAGAAGACTGACAGATTCTCACAATATATGTATATACATACATACATATATACATACACACACACACACACACCCTTTGCATTGTTTGAATTTATTTTTACTATGAGCATGTTCTTTTTTTTTTTTTTTTAAGGTTTTATTTATTTATCTGTCAGAGAGAGAGTACAAGCAGGGGGAGCAGCAGGCAGAGGGAGAAGCAGACTCCCCACTGAGCAAGGAGCCCGATGTAGGACTCAATCCCAGGACTCTGGGACCATGAAGGCAGATGCCCAACCAGCTGAGCCACCCAGGCATCCTGAGCATGTTCTGTTTCATTTAATTAAAAAATAAATAAATACTCTTGAGCTCCCTCCCTAGATCGACTGGATTTTAGTTTCTGAGGTTAGAGGCAGGAATTTCTATTTTGGAAAAGGAACTCTAGGGGCTCCTGGGTGGCTCAGTCAGTTAAACGTCTGCCTTCAGCTCAGGTCCTGATCCTGGAGTCCTAGGATCGAGTCCCTTATCGGGCTCCCTGCTCAGTGGAGAGTCTGCTCATCCCTCTCCCTCTGCTACTCTCCCTACTTGTGCTTTCTGTGTATCTGTCAAATAAATAAATGATATCTTGAAAAAAAGAAAAGGAAAGGAACTCTACTGGGAGAAATAGCTGATTCTAGAGTTGGGGTAGGGAATACACAAGATGGGCTTGGAGCATCTTGGTAAGATGCTCAAAAAGCCAAAGGGCGGGGCATGCCAAAGGGACACAGAACACAGACTTTTTCAAACTGAAAAGTTTCCAGTGACCAAAGTTGGAAAATCTGAGCATAAAAGACATAACATACTATTAAGACTATAACCTAGAATGTGAAATAAATATCCATGAGCCCATACTGGTATACATAAATTATTAAATAAGTAAATGAACAAATAAATAAAAATAAGTAAATGGCGAAGAAGAGCTACATCTCCCTTACAAAAGAATTTCAAGAATTCCAAATAATTTATGTTGATAACTCTCCATTCCACCAAGTGAAGCTAGCACATGAAATTTGTGAAGCTGCCAATATTTCACTTCCCCCTTGGTTGTGGGTTGTGCTTTGTGACTCCAAAGAGAACAGTGTTGAAGGAGAGGGGTACTTACAGTGGAGAAGCGTAGCAAACACTACGTTGGCCCGGTGATCAAGGTCAGTGTCAACAGTGATAAGTCTTGCTGAGGGTAGTACCTTTGATATGGTATGATAAGAAGGGTACTTTCTTTGTGGTACTTTCCCCCTCAGCCCATAACCTGGCAGAACAATGGGAAGAACATCAGACAAACCCAGATCGGGGGGCATTCTACAAGGCACCTGCCCAGGACTCCGCAAAGCTGTCAAGGTCATGAAAAAACAAAGAAACCCTAAGAATCTATCACAGACCAGAGGAGACTGTAAAACACGATGACTAAATGTAATGTGGTCTCCTGGAGCGGATCCTGGAACAGGAAAAGGATATTGGTGGAAAAACTAGTGAAATCCACACCAAGTATAGAATTAAGTTAATAATTAAAAATAAAAACAAATCTCCAGGCAGTTCTTCTTCAGCCAGCGTGGTCCAGGCTGCCATAAAGCACTTTAGGATCACGTCAGTAGGGTGGAAGTTCTCAAACTTTGGTGGGCAGTAGAATCCCCCCGGGAGTTTGTTAGCTCTATCGATCCCACCATAAAAATTTTAAGTGGGCTCATAGTGGGCTTGAGATAGACATTTTTTTAAACAAGTGCCAGTTTTATTCGTTCAGTTTTTGCTTTTGTAGTATTTTTCGTGACATCCTTGAGAGTCTTTGCTACTTTTTTGCTTTACCACACAATTGCAACCAACCACTCTCTAGGGTTTCCCCTCTCTGTTGGTTTTACAAAGGCCTGCCCATCCCCATAGTTTTTTATTGTCATGAGCCTTAATTAGGTTAATTCATTGTTCACCATGAAGGGCCTCCACCAACTTGACATACATAGACTCAGCACAGTTGGGTGCAAGTTAAACAAAGATGGGCTCAGTGCCAAGATATTGGCAGCTTCACAAATTTTATGTGCTCAACCATGGTGGGAGAGGACGGTCTTCAGTACCTCTTATAAAGCAGTATGACTGTCCATTACACCTCCAGTAGCAATGTCATGCTGGTGCATGCTGGTGCTGGGAAAGCCAAATCTTGAATGGACCTTAGTCTCTGCCTCAGTTTGTTGGTGGCAGGGGAAGAGAGGATAAGCATTTTTAATAAGCAGTATAAAGGCTTCTGAAGTGCCATATTTTAGACACACTGTACTGGAAACCAAATCTGATAGTCTGCTCATAATTACTATGTCCATCAATAAGATGTGAGTTCAATTGGAACAAAAACCTTCTGAAGATAAAAAGATCATGAACTTCCATTCATTATGTAACATCTCTAGTCTATTTGGGGCATTCAATGAGTTTCTTAATGGAATTCTTACCACCATTTGACATGTGATAAGTGTGAAATTAACAAATACTGAAAATAAAGAATTAATAGGAAACTTCCTGACACATCCTTTCTGATCATCCTGACTTGGTATAGGCAGGAGAGTTTATTTCCTATCGCACCTAATTCATATTTAGGTCATACTCTTTTATTTTTCAATACAGGCACAATATCAACCATGAATTTGTTTGCAGAATTAGAGCTTGATGAGTACATGTTCTTCCTTCAAAGGTATCCTATGCCCTCTCTCTTAAGGTTCTCCCTGCCCACAGTACTCTCTCCCTGGGACTGTTTCAGCAAACCAATCCATAGCACTCCTACCCTCCCAAACACACATTCCTACTCAAGTCTTAGCTTAAAGATCATTTCTTCATCCAGCCTCCTACATTGGTAAGGGCTCCCCACCTCCCAACATGATCCCAGGGTACATAGTCATCCCTGCAGTACTACCATTACTTAAAAGAAATCTAGAATTCCTTTCTTTGTGTTTCATTGTTTTTGTAATCTGTTGCTTGTGTTCCGGTACTGTCTAGTAGAACTTTCTGTGATAGTAGAAATATTCTTTATCTCTGCTCAGGTTTCAATCCAAGAAATCTGTTGCTTGAGCCTGTGTCCCAAACCACCATGGAAAACTGCCTCCTGATATCAAATAATTAATTACTTCATTTGTAACTTACCTTTTCTGTTAAGTTATGTGTTTCTTCCTGTATTCATTCATTTGGCCAAGGAGGCAGGAAAGATTAGAGGTAATAACTCTCACACAAGAGGTTAACATTGGAGAAGGTTGAGAGCAGTGAAGAGGTGTTTCCTTGCAAAACAGAGAAAGGCCCTATGGGCAGATAAAACACCATGGACAAAATATCAGAGCTTTAAACAGCAAAACAAAGTACAGGAAGTCTTACAGTCAAAGACACTTAATGTCTAAAGAAGACATGAATGGAACTCAACATAAAAATTTCATATAAGATAGGGGAATTTTTTATGAGAATTTGATCCTGGAAAGTGAAAAGAAAAATTATAAATATAATCTATATTGTTATATATGTTTAACAGAAGTTAGGTAATGTTTTTGAGTCTGTCCTAATTTTCAGAATAAACAAAATTAGTTGATTTAGTGCTTGGGAATCTACTTTAAAAAAATAACGTGTCTAGTAGCACATTTGATGACTATGTTGAAGTCCTTCATTTTTCTCAGCTGCCTCCCTTAATCTGTGATCTTTAAATGCTTCTCTTTTGACAATCCTATTATGTCAATTTTTTCCTCTTTAATTATAAACTGGTCTAACCCTGCAAGCCTCTTACTTACCAGTGTTTGCCTGTGGTTCTAGCCTTTCTCCAACATCACTTCCGTCAATTTCATGAGGCCCTGCATTAGGATCATTCCTATTATGATGATTTTTGTGTCCCAAACTAACCAGAGACATTTGGATAATGATTATCAGCCTAGGAACTGCCTAAGTTTCAGCGTGGTTGGGGTGTTGGGTGTGAGGTAGAGAGCAGCCGGAAGACATTGACATTTATAAGCTGGAGGTATTCAGCAAATAACTGACTTTTGACCTTCCGATTTCTCTTCTACTTTGAGGAAGCCAATGCAAAAGTTCAAGAAAAACCACAAAAATGAAAGCATGTGCCAGGATGGTGATGGTCCCTCAGCAAACACTCATGTTTTCCTCTACAATGCTTTGGTTATCCTGTATTTGACAGCCACATTGGATGGATGGATTGATTTGTGCATGATTGGATTTTTTTATCTTGTTACTCTGTCAAATAAGCACAAAACCTGATAGATGAATTTGTATGCTGCAAAGGGACAAAGTAAGGAAACATTTGTCAATTTTTAAGACAGGGGTTCTTAAGAAGCTAGTTTCACATTGAATATAGAGAGAAAAGCAGAACAGGAATGCAAGATATGACATATGCTGAGGATGATATCGTGGAGACTAAACAGAGCCGGCATCTGTAAGACATGCGAAGATTTTTTTATTCCAGGGCCAAGGGATTCTGGAATCCAGCCCTTCCTGCACGTCATTCATTCTAGAGAAATAAGTTAATTAGACAGTGAAAGAGGAGAATGAGTGTACCTCATTGCAGTCTTAAAATTGAATTTATAAATAAAAATAAGAAAATGGAACTCTTTCTGGGCTGTTCTGAAGAATTACTAATAAATGTTGGACTCAACTAACATCAAATCTGAAATGCAACTTTTCTGTCTATTGTTTTCTAAAATAATTTTTGAATTCATATTTTAACATATTTTTTGGAATGTTTTATTTCCCTCAGGAACAAAAGAATTCTTGGAAAAGAATTATATGTGAAAATTAGCTGAGTAGTTTGCAACCATTTACAATGGAAATTTCTGTGCAGTGGCGGTCGTCTAGAATGTAACATTTACCATATCATACAATTCCCATTACTTCAAAGATAGCTCAGAGACTAAATCTCAGCAAGGTTCTGATTTTCTAATGAGAAACTGAAAATAATAATGAGATTTGTTATGATATTAGAATCACAAAATTGTGGACAGAAGAACGAACAAATTTGAGACTTTAATCTTTGTGTTCTGTGTTCCAACCACATAGTAATAGTATCTTGAAAGAAATTTCTTGGAATTTCTGTGAGGTGGTATTTGGAACTATTTTCCTGGTGTGGGTTAATTTCTTGGAAATAAGTCCCAAGGATGAATGATCATGTCTAAAAGAGAGAAAATGCTAATAGGCTGTGTCTTAATCATATACATCCTCCTTGGGAAAATTTTAACCAAGAATTGAGCATGTAAGCATTGAAAGAATATTTAAAGAAACTATTGATTTGAGAAGAACTGTTTTGAAAGAGCAAGACCAGATATTAACCACAAAGCACAGTGAAAATCTAAGCTTCCCAACACAAATGTTGGAAAAGTTCCACTCATCCTCTGTTACTTGCAATTGCCAATTTCCCCTTAGAAGACCATTGTTTTAGGTTGATTTTATTAATATATAAATAAACTTTTCCACATTAATAAACACTCAACAATTCAACAGAGAACATGAACATGCAGTTCACAGAGAAAGAAATAAATGGCTTTTAAATAGGAAAAGTGCTTTAGGTTGACAATTATTAACTCAAAAAAAAAAAACTAGAACATTGTAAAAGAAATACAATCTTATTACCTCACAAGTTGGCTCAGCAACAAATAATATTTACATAGAAATAATAACTTAAATGCTGAACTTAATACACCTATAAGTTGCTTATTGATGAACAAGATGGACTTGGAAGACTCCTCTGCCATCTTATTTTTTCAGCCCCATGGATGGAATATCGGATGATTTCTATCACTTTTCTAAGTACTTTTAGGTTATTAATGAATAGTCTTGATTTTTTTTTTTAGGTTAGCCAAAGTCCAGTGTAATCTGATATCAGAACACCAAGCTCTTAGCCAGTTTATACTTCTCTCCCACAGCTTGGGCCTGACGCAGCCTTGAAATTTGCAGTGGGCAAGAGGTATGGGAAGGGCTACCAAATAAAACACAAGACGCCCAGCTCAATGTGAGTTCCAGAACGCAACAAATCCTTTAAGGAAAATCATGTCCCAAATATTGCATAGGACGTACTTATACTAAGAAAAAGTGTACATTGTTTATCTAAAAATCAAACTTAACTGGGCATCCTGTACTTGGTATTTGCTGAATCAGGCCGCCCTAGGTAGAGGGTTGACATGACTTCATTCCATCTCACTCACTCTGCTGCCTCTGGCTCCTCTAGGTTTGATGTACACATGGAAGGGGTAGAAAGGGAGTGGGGGAAGGAAAGCTCTTGGTCTGCAGGATCGTCATCCATGATGGGTATCCTCCTCATATGTCCTAAGTACAAGGCCGACCCATGGGAGCACCTCCTTCCCTGGGGGTGTTGTAGCTGGAAAGTGCCTCATTTGGCTGACCACTGACAACCGTCCAGTTGGCACCTGGCTTCTGGTTGTCTGCTCTTTGTTGGAGTCCTTTTTTTCTTATCCTTCCCTATGGTACTATTGGGTGGGAAACTTTTGAAGGCCACCTATTGGTAGCTCCCCTCCACAGAATCCAGTCTGGCCTGCAGAAAACCACATCCTTGCTCCGCCAGTCCTCAAAAATGCTGGCCGACCTTGACCCTTTGTCGTGCTCTCAGGAAGGCAGCTGCAGCCAGACTTTGGCCTGCCAACTTTTTTTTCAAGTGTCAGTCACCAAGTACCCCCCCCCACCCCCCACCCCACCCCACCCCCGTCAAACTTCAGGGAACACCTATCATTCTCTCTGAGGATCCTCTTGAAATCCCCTTTACTAAGTTTAGGATGAGTGGGAGGAGTTCTCCCATCCAGCCTTGGGGATGTGGTGGAAAACAATGCTGTTAACTCTATCCAGAGCAACCTTCAACATAGGCTACTTCAACCCCCTAGTTAATTCTTTGTTTTGTTTTGTTTTTAAGTAATCTCGACATCCAATGTGGGGCTCAAACTCATGACCCCAAGTTCAAGAGTTGCAATCTCTACCAACTGAACCAGCCAGGCGCCCCACCCCTTAGTTAATTCTAGATTCTGCAGGGAGTTAGTGGCTAAGCCTGGGGCCACCCAATGTGCATGGATTGTGTAGAATCTCTATCTAGAATGTGGGGGCTCTTTGTACCTATTGTTCTCATCTTTGGAGTCTCAGTTCAGTCTCAGAGACTTAGAAAATCTATTTTAACAATCTATTATGTAACTAAAAATGGTTATATAATCAAATTGTGAAGATAATGAGAGGGTGTGTGTATGTATGTAGGGACAGAGGTTGTTGTAAATTAAAATCCTCATTTATCATAACAGGAAGGCAGAAGAGAGTCTCAAACTGATAAATCAAGAATTAACAGTATAAGCACATTACTTAGAAATATGAAGTTAAATACCAGAAGGAGAGCCGAGTGATTCAAAATGTTTGCCTTTGGGGAGTGAAACTGGAGGTTTGAAGATGAGTAAAGAAAGGTACTATTATTTTTCATCGTAAGCCTTTAAGTTCTAATTTTTTTTAACAATACTATGGGCTTTTTTTTTTTAAAGATTTTATTTATTTGACAGAGAGAAACACAGCGAGAGAGGGAACACAAGCAGAGGGAATGATAGGAGGAGAAGCAGGCTTCCTGCTGGGCAAGGAGCCCGATGCAGGGCTCGATCCCAGGACTCTGGGAGCATGACCTGAGCCGAAGGCAGACGCCTAACGACTGAGCCACCCAGGCGCCCCAATACTATGGGCTTGATAATAAATATTTTAAAAATAAATTTTGCCAAAAACACAGGAAAAAATATGCTGTCATTAAAAAGCCAATGAAAGCAGAGCTATACAATAATGACAGCTAACACTTATGTAGTATTTGATGAGTATCAGGCATAGTCAAAATTCCGGGCGTATATTAATTCATTTAATCCGTGTACGCTTGTTTGCTGTAACAAGTACAACAAACTAGGTGGCTGGAAAAACAGCAATTTATTTTCTCACAGTTCTGCAGGATTGAAGTTGGAAATCAAGGTGTCAGCGAGGCCTGTTCTCTCTGAAACCTGCAGGGTCCTTCCTCTTCTCTTCCAGCTTCTGGTGGCCCCAGACTTTCCTTGGCTTGTGACACCGTCACTATCATCTTCACAAGGCTTTCTGTGTGCGTGTCTGTGTCCAAATTTCTCCTTTTATAAGATCATCAGTCCTTTTAGATGAGGGCCCACTCTCATTACCTCATTTTAACTTGATTACCTCTCAAAATACCCTATTTCCAAAGAAGGTCATGTTCTGATGTACTAATAATTAGGACTTCGACATATCCTTTTTGGGGGGAGGCACAATTCAACCCATAACACCAGGCAGAAACCAATGAGGTAGGTACAATTATTAGTCCCATTTTGCAGAGGAAGAGATGGGAGCACGGAGTGGTTAGGTAATTTGGTCAAGAACACACATCTAATTGATGTTGAATTTCAACACAGAAAGTCTGGCTCCCAAATCCTGTACTCTTAGCCACTAGGCCATACTCTCTGTGTTAAAGGCACAAAGAAAGGCAAGAGCAGTGTGTAGAGTGTGCTATCATTTGTATGAACAAAACTGGGGATGACTAGGGGTGCCTGGGTGGCTCAGTTGGTTAAGCATCTGCCTTTGGCTCATGTCACAATGGTAAGATCCTGGGATTGAGCCCCACATGGGGCTCCCTGCTTAATGGGGAGTCTGCTTCTCCCTCTCCCTTTGTCCCTCCCCCCTCCCCCACTCTCCACTTGTGCTCCATGTTCGCGCTCTCTCTCTCTTTCTCAAGTTTTTTTAAAAAATTGGGCATGTATTTTATATACGTGCTTGCATATGCACAGTACATCTTTCATCTTTGGAAGAATGCCTAAGAGACGGATAGAAATGTCACATCTGGGGATTTGGGACAGGGAACTGAAACTTTTCTTTTATATATATATATATATATTTTTTTTTTTTTTTTTTTTTTTTTT
>CM053606.1:134055103-134089373 GCA_028646535.1 Procyon lotor | reverse complement strand
TTAAAATATTTAAATTAAAAATGAAACCAAGAATGCCCTTTCACTAATGCCATCCTCCCAGACTACAGAGCTACTTGGATAATATTTTATGCAAATGTGTAAGGAATCTGGGAAGAAATGATCTAAGTAAGCACTGGTTCCCAGACAACCTCTTTAAGAAAGACCATTGCTTTAAAAGGACTGTTTTGGTGGCTATAGAACGTTGCATAATGGAATATTGTGCAGCTATTATACTTTATATTTATGTAGCATTTTTGAAATGATAGTGAGAAATACGCTTATAAAATATTAAGTGAACTTGTAGGGATAGATATTTGTGTCTCTTTAGAAACAAGGCTAAGTAGAAAAAAGAAAACAAACCAACAAACCAATGCTGAGTAGAAAAAGCTGGAAGAAATAGACCTAAATATTAACCATGGTTATTTTGGGGAGAGGGGGAAAGAATCATGGACGATGTTTATTTTCTTTTTTGCACCTTTTCTCATTTCCTTTAAATCTGAAAATAGAATTTAAAGCATTTCTTGAAATGTGCTAGGATGGCTTCTGGTAAGCTGGCGTTGATCCCGCATTGACCGACACCGACCACCCTGAAGAGATTGTAATGACAGGACGAGTGCGGCTGCCTCACAGGTTTCTCTCTCTCAAAAGTCAGCCTTGAAATCTATTGCCCCACGTGGACACATCCACTCAAACTGCTTCTTTCCTAGCTTGACTCCTCAACAAGATTTTTTAAAAGGGGAGCCAGCGGTGGGAGGGTATTCTGTGGGGCATCAGCCATCACACTTGGAACTCTGTTAGGATTAGTCTCTTTCAACTGGGCACAGGATCTAACTCTGTCCCACGGGCCCCGCTCCAGCTGACCAGCCATGGGACCGTCCCTTAGGGCAGTAGCCCCGCACAACTCAAGCTTTTGTCCACGTAGACTGATGAGAATAGTGTGTCCTCACATGGTACATGGGGGCAGCCCTCATCACAAAATTTACATGGTTTTCTGGAGAGATTCAGACTTCCTCCTTCACTAGCCCAACCCATGTCACCGTACTGCTGAAGTAACAGAACCCACGACAGCTCTCAGCCTAGCTTCACCGCCAATGGTATGTGTCTGCCCGGTGGGCTCCCTGGTGCCCACTGGTACGTGACTCAATTGGCATTACCCCATCCTCAGCCCAGAGGCCACCTAATTCCCCGGAGAGCTGGGCCTCGGGCTCTCGGGTCTGAGTGGCTGGCCAGCATGACTGCTGGGCTTGCGTTCTAGAAAGGACTTTTGTGGTGTGCTCAAGGATGGCTATGTTAAACGGCAGACGAAAATAAAATCTGCTCTGAAGTGTGGCAAGAGTCCTTCAGGGACTGGAAACACTCTGATCTGGAGTCTTCCCATCGGCATTCATCATCGTAATCCCTAGAGGGATGTACATAACATTGTGAAGGGCTACTGACATCTAGGTCATGGGATAGAGCCGAAAAAGGAAAATACAGAAAAAATACAGCGTGCTCGATCCTATTTATGCCATGATAGCCATAAATCGGTATGACCCTAAGTATATGAATATACGAAGAGATGTTTGGAGAAAGTTCACGTAAATGTTATCAGTCGTTGTCTCTGGGTGACAGAATTCGGTGCCCTTTTTTTGGTAACTTTTAAAAAGTATAATTCTCCCATCTTCCAAGAACTTAAAACAAACAAACAAACCATAAACAGGGCTGTGTGGGTGGTGAAGTTGGTTAATCTTCTGACTCTCGATTTCCACTCAGGGTCGTGATCTCAGGGCGGTGAAATCGAGCCCCGGGTCAGGCTCCACGCTCAGCTTGGAGCCTGTTTCAGATTCTCTGTCCCTCTCCCACTGCCTCTACTGCTGGTGCTCTCTGTCTGTCTCTCAAATGAATGAATCAATCTTTCTTTAAAACCCGTAAGCATGCAACTTTTTTTTTTTTTTTTTTAAGATTTTATTTATTGGACAGAGTGAAACACGGCGAGAGAGGGAGCACAAGCAGAGGGAATGGTAGCGGGAGAAGCAGGCTTCCCGCCGAGCAGGGAGCCCGATGCGGGGCTCGATCCCAGGGCCCTGGGATCACAACCCGAGCCGAAGGCAGACGCTTAACGACTGAGCCACCCAGGCGCCCCAGCATGCAACTTTTTTATAGGCTAAAAACAGAAACATTATTTTTCTGAAGAACAATGACATGCATCTCTTTTGACATGTGTATAACCTTAGGCAAGTTAGCTAACCTCCCTCTGCCTCAGTTTCTTCCACGAAGTTTCTACTTTATGAGACTATGAAGATTAAATGTTTTAATATATGTAAAGTACCTAGAACATTGCTGAAACCACAGGCACTCTATGCTCTTATTATTTTGGTGATGATGGTAGTTGGTGTTAGGTTTATTATTATAACCCCGCATTACACAACGGTGTCCGCAGGATGGGAATTACCTAGAACAGAAATCCAGGTTATTTTCACAAGCCCATGAGATAGATTAGTGATAGTAGAAAAGAAAAACCAAGTACGTGGATAGGTTTCCATGGAGAGCCAAGCAATCTAATATATTAGTATAACTGATGATTAGTTTGCTAGTGAAACTACATGTCAGGGGGTAAAAAAAATGGCTTCAGTCAGGCAAGTTTCCTAAACATAACTTTCCAGGAAAAATACAGTGATTTTCAGATTGATGAACTTCAAAGAAATGGATGAAGGTCATAATGAGACGAAAGCTTGTATGTGAATGTCTTCTCAACACACCGACTCAAAGTCTGTTTCATCAACACAGTCCCGTAAGAATCGGGGACGGATGGCGGGCCAGGGCTGCGTATATTAACTCCTTGGGTTTTTGGTTGCAGTGGGGGTCTCTGCCAGGCGTTCATGTGTTGTGAAAGGCCCACCAAGCTGATGGTTTGTTAATGGGCACAGTTCAGGGCACGAGGTTCTGGCTCAACCATGTGGTTTAGCCCTGGTGCCTAACCCTGAAATACTTTAAAGCTCCTCCTCATTCAGATGCCTCTGGCCCCAGGTTTCTGGGGGTGAGGGCCCCTAGACTTGCATCCCTGGTCCGGGTTCTTTTATCTGATGACAGCTGCTGGAGGATATAGCGGCAAAGGTATGCCATCATTCAGGCTGATTGGAACCAGAGACCCAGGTGAAGAAAGCAGTGTGTGTGTCTCGCAGCCAACGATGAACTCCTGAACAAAGCCACGCGCCCATTAAGGGTGTACGACAACAAAGATCCATTATCATTCCACTTAGAGGAATTCTGTGCTGAAAATTCCACAGTAAATGGAAGCACTTTTCACTAGCCGTGTGGTGGCTGAAAAGAGGAATCACTCTCAGCAGCATAAATAGATAATGTTTACGAACCCAGCCACGAGAAGGGCTTCTGGCGGATGAAATGCTTTGTCACCCCATGTCACCCCATGACAAAAGTAAGACATCAGAACCACTGGTGGAAAATAGACAAAGGCAGACTCTTTACGAGGAGGAATAAAACTCTTTTCATGTACGTAGATCAGTTCTTACAAAATAAAGATTACGGATATTTTAAAGTAATATTTAGCTTACTGACCTACATGCTGTAGGTTCAATGTTATCTTATTTTGTTTCCTTGCACCCTACTGAGGTGGATGGGATGACTTAGGAAATTATTTGGAGCCTGGTCTAATGTAGACCAAGGGGAAAAAGCCTCAAGCCTCCACCCCCATAGTGATACAGAAATTATTTTAACCTTGAAGGTTTTCAAGAAGTTATACCAATGACCACCTGGATCAATAAAAGAAAAATCTTTATTGATCTGAGCCACACAACTACTTGGGGTGGTTTCCAAGATAAGCAAGTTGCAAAATATTTGTTTGTCAGTATTTGTTCGTTACTGAGCTGAATCCCGAGAGTCTGGAATAAGGTGGTCCTCTGAGAGCTGAACAATAAAATCACATCACAGTGGACTGAAGTGGAAATCTTCACTGAAAGAGTATGCTACCCAGGTGGGGCTTGGTGCGGAGGAAAATACAAGCATTGCCCAGTCACCAGGCACTGGGTAAGGAACTAAGACATCTTAGTCAGTGGGGCGCCTGGGTGGCTCAGTGCGTTAAAGCCTCTGCCTTTGGCTCAGGTCATGATCTCAGGGTCCTGGGATCGAGCCCCGCACTGGGCTCTCTGCTCAGCAGGGAGCCTGCTTCCTCCTCTCTCTGCCTGCCTCTCTGCCTGCTTGTGATCTCTCTTTGTCAAATAAGTAAATAAAATCTAAAAAAAAAAAAATTAAAATAAAAAGAGCCAAGTTTCAAAAGCTGTTGGTTGGCTAAGATTTCTTTTTTTTTTTTTTTTTAAAGATTTTATTTATTTATTTGACAGAGAGAGAGGTCACAAGTAGGCAGAGAGGCAGGCAGAGAGAGGAGAGGAGGAAGCAGGCTCCCTGCTGAATAGAGAGCCCGATGTGGGGCTCGATCCCAGGACCCTGAGATCATGACCTGAGCCGAAGGCAGAGGCTTTAACCCACTGAGCCACCCAGGCACCCCTGCTCTTTTTTTTTTTTTTTTTTTTGCCTGGAAAGGTCATTGCCCATGTAGGGGCAGAAGCTGGAGATTGTCACCAGGTGGCCAGGAATGTTCAGATTCCTAGATAAGAACCTCCCTAAAGCGATCTGGGTGGATCCTGGTGGATGTACCTGATACCATTAAACATTCAATTAATCCCACTTCTCTTATTCTCTTTCCATGTGTGTGAGCAGTGTGTTGATTACTCCGGCTTCCCATGTCAGTGGCCCTACCGAGGAATTTTGTATGGGGAACTTGGGCACTATGTATTCCCATCATAACGATTATCTTTGATGTGGTGAATGAATGTAATTGTTACTCAGTTTAAGATTTGGCTTCCCATACAACTTGACTACAGAGAGAAAATGGGCTGCTGTGCCCACTTAGGTATTCTAGGCTATAGTCTCCATTACGTTTTGATTTTGTAGACCTAAGTCTCCGTGGGCACACCTTTTGTCCTGGTGCTCAGAGAATACCCTCTTTGTAGCCACGAATATTGATGAAAGTATGTATGGAACATGACTTTCGGTACATCAGTGCATTGGTGTTTGGGTTTTATATCTAATCTCATCTATCTGGTGAAGGTGAGCATAACAACACTAGGTTTCTAAGCCCATAAGACCAAGGACCACCCAGCTGACCATGGAAAATTGCCAAAGATAACAGGTGTCACCTGAGACCACCTTCCTTGGGAAAGCACACTCTCTTGTTTCTAAGTGGGCAGGTCGTGTCCCCCTTCCTTTTCTACATAAATCTCGGATCATAGATGAGCTTACCGGCCTTATGGGATTATTTGAGACAAACCAGTAAAAAGTTGAGGAATAGCTACTCAAAACAGTGAATTTGGCTTTTGAATCAATTGACCTGAAGCTCTTCTTTTTGTCAATAATTAGCCATAAGGACCAAATGCCTTTACGAACACCCTTAGTTCATGATAAATCCTTATGTATAGTCTGGGTACAAGAGAACGTTTGTGTTTCTCTTCTCCATAACAGGAAGTTAGGCATACAGCTGACCCAAAAGTAGTAAAAAAATATTATTGTGATCTAGATTAAGTCTAAGACTAAATAAAGGAGGGGAGGCCAAAACAAATTCAGTTTTATGCCATTAGTGATTATTATCTGGTCTAGCAAGAGACCTTTCCTCTTCTGAGTCTCAAGGTGGTTTATAGTGTAGGTTCTTATGAGCATCACTGGTCAGAGATCATGCAACTTAGACCGGACCCATTTGAAGTCCCTAAAAGTCCCAGCCCAAAGAAAAGCCTTCCAGGAACCACCATTTATGTTGTTACGGACAGATTTCTTTTCAAGGTAGCAAAGAATCTACTAGTGGCTACTAGTGGAACAGTTACACCTAAAACCCCTGGCTCATGTTAAGGACTGGCCTGCAAACCCAGACTCATGTTTTATAACATAAAAACTGGCCACCTTTTGCCCGGAACATCTAATAAGTTGATAGACGTGTAATCAGGCAAAGAGTTTTCTATTTTTTCGATGAAACATTTTATTTTGCGATAGCCATAGATTCATATGCAACGGGAAGAAATACTGTAGAGAGAGCCTTGGTCCCTTTGCCCAGTTTCTCCCAGTGATAACATGCTATAAAACTGTGGAACAGGATCACAACCTGGATGTTGACATTGATATGGTCAAGATATAAAACATTTCCATTGCCCTGAGATTATCATGAAGTCCTTCCGTAGCCACACACACTTCTCCTACTCTCATCACTCCTTGACCCCTGGCACCCACTAATTTATTCTCCATTTCTATAATTATGTCATTTCAAGAGTGTTAGATCAATGGAATCATGGCTTTTTTTCATTCAACATAATCTTCTGGAGATTCATGTAGGTTGTTGCATTTATCAATAGTTGGTTCCTTTTTATGGCTGAGAAGATTTCCATGATACGGATATACCACAATTTGTTTGACTCTTCATCCATTAAGGGACAAATGGGTTGTTTCCAATGTTTGGTTGTTCTGAATAAAGCTGTTACAAATATTTATGTACGGGATTTTGTGTGAACATAAGTTTTCATTTATCTGGGGTAAATGCCCAGGCATGCAATTGCTGGGTCATACAGTAGTTGCAAGTTTTGTTGTTTTGTTTTGTTTTTAAATAAACTGCCCAAGTGTTTTCTAAAGTGACTGTAGCATTTTGCATTCCCACCAGGAATATGTGAGTGACCCAGTTTCCCCACATTCTTGCCGACATCTGGTATGGTCACTATTTTTATTAGACATTTTGATAGGTATTAGTGAGAACTCATTGTGGTGTTTTTTTTTTTTTTTAATATTTATTAGAGAGAGAGCATGAGCGGATGGGACGGGCAGAGAGAGAGGGAGAGAATTCTAAGCAGCCTGGGTGCCAAGCACAAACCCTGACAGGGATTGGATCTCTCGACCCTGAGATCGTAGATCTGATCTGAAATCAGGACTGGGATGTTTAACGGACTGAGCCACCCAGGCGCTCCTTGATGTCCAGGTTATTAATTTTTCTTTATATGGATCTTGGTTTTAGAGTCAGGATGAAGTATTCTTATCTAGTTTTAGATTCTGAAGATTTTGTCCTATTTTTATTCTAAAAGTTTCATACTTTTACATTTTACATTTAAGTCTGTGATTCATTTCAAGCAATATTTTGTATAAGGTGTGATACTTAGATTGAGGATTTTTTTTTTTTTTTGGCTTATGATATCCAGTCATTTTGTTAAAAACATGTCTTTCTTCCATTGAATATTTTCCTCCTTTGTCACAATAAGTTGGACATATTTGTCTGGCTCTATTTTTTTTTTTCAAAGATTTTTATTTATTTATTTGTCAGAGAGAAAAAGAACACACACAGGGGAGTGGCAGGAAGAGGGAGAAGAGAAGCAGACTCCCCGCTGAGCAAGGAGCTTGATGCGGGACTCGATCCCAGGATCCTAGGATCATTACCTGAGCTGACGGCAGATACTTAACCGACTGAGCCACTGAGGCATCCCTGGCTCTATTTTCAGTTCTCTAGTCTGTTCTTTTGATCTAAGTCTATTCCTCTGTAGTGCCTCACAGTTTTGATTGCTCTTATTATATAGTTAAGTTTTGAAAATAGACTGATTTTTCCCTCTTTATTCTTCTTATCAAAATGGTCTTAGCTATTTTCATTCCTCTATCTTTCTGTAAAAATTTTACAATAATCTAGAACATCTACAAAATCTGTTCGGCATTTTTATAGGAATTGCGTTAAGCCCTATATATCAATTTGTTGAGAATTGATAATGTTAGTAAGTTGAGTCTTCCAATCCATTAATACAATATGTCTCCACTTACTAGATCCTTTGATTTTTTATTAGCATTTTCTAGTTTTCAGCTTTCAAGTTCTATATGTGGGTTTTTTTTTTTAATATTTTATTTATTTATTTATTTGAGATAGGGAGAGTGCACACACGAGAGAGAGCAAGCACATGAGTGGGGGGAGGGGCAGAGAGAGAGGGAGAGGCAAATGGCATCATATTTTTAGATTTTGGTGTTCACAAGTTCATTACTCATATATAGAAATACAGTTGATCTTTATACATTTATCTTGCATCTTGCATTCACAAATTTAATGAACTCATTATTTCTAGGGGTTTTTTGGGGTGGCAAGGTTAATTTCTCAGGCTTTTCTATATAGACAGTGATATTATTTATCCAAATAAGGACAGTTTTATTTCTTCCTTTTCAATCTGTATATCTTTTTCCTTTTCTTGTCTTATTATCCTGGCTGAAACCTCCAGCATTATGTTGGATAAAAGAGATGAAAGCAGAAGTCCTTGCTTTGTTTTCCATCTTGGGGGAAAAGCACTGTGTCTTTCACTATTTAGTGTAACTTTTTTTTTTTAAAGATTTTATTTACTTATTTGACAGAGAGAGAGATCACAAATAGGCACAGAGGCAGGGAGAGAGAACGGGGAAGCAGGCTCCCCGCCGAGCAGAGAGCCCGATGTAGGGCTGGATCCCAGGACCCCGAGATCACGACCTGAGCCAAAGGCAGAGGCTTTAACCCACTGAGCCACCCAGGCACCCCTATTAAGTGTAATGTTAACTGTAAGTATTTTGTTGATGTTCTTCATCAATTTGAGAAAGATCCTCTCTATTCCTGTTTTTCTTTTTTTTTTTCCTGAATGCTTTTATCTTGGATGGGTGTCGAACTTTGTAAAAAAATTTTTTTTCATGAATGGGTATGATCACGTGGTTTTTCTTCTTCAGCCCATTAATATAGTAAATTATGTTGATTGATTTTGGAATATTGAACCAACCTTGCATTCCTAGTATAACCCCATTTGACCATGGTGTAGAATTCCTTTTGTATATAGCTGTATTCTCTTTGCTAATGTTTTATTAAGGACTTTTGTGACTTTGTTTATGAAAAATATCAAACTGTAGGGTTTTTCTTCCCCCTTTTTTGTACTGTCCTTGTCTAGTTTTGTATGTACAGTCCCCAACTTAATGGTGGTTCAACTTCTAATTTTTTGGGTTTACGATGGTGCAAAATTGATAAACATCCAATAGAAACTGTACTTTGGATTTTGAATTTTGCTCTTTTCCTGGGTTAGTAATATATGGTACCATACTATCTTGTAGCACTGGGCTGCAGCAGCAAGCCGCAGCTCCCAGTCATCCCTTTCAGCCATGTGGTCGTGAGGGTCAACAACCAATACACTTACAACCATTCAGGACCCCCACAACCATTCTGTTTTTCACTTTCTGTATTCAATAAATTACATGAGATAGCTAGCTTTTTATCTTTGTATTAGATAGTTTTGCCCAACTATAAACTAATGTTAGTGTTCGGAACACATTTAAGTTAGGTTAGGCTAAGCTGTGATGTTTGGTAGGTTAGATATATTAAATACATTTTTCACTTAGGATATTTTCAACTTAACAATGGTTTTTTTTTTTTTTTTTTAAGGTTTTCTTTCTTTAGTTAGTTAGTTAAAGATTTTATTTATTTATTTGACAGAGAGAGAGAGTACAAATGGGGAGCAGTAGACAGAGGGAGAAGAAGAAGCAGACTCCCCACTGAGTAGGGAGCCCAATGTGGAGCTCGATCCCAGGACACTGGGATTATAACCTGAGCTGAAGGCAGATGCCTCACTGATTGAGCCCCCCAAGCACCCCTACAATGGGTTTATTGAGGCTACAACTCCATGGAAGCTGTATACTGTTAAATGAGTCAAAGATGGCCTCTATGTTTTGGCCCCTGGATTGTTTATTTCTTCACTGCAGACCAAGGCCCACTGGCTCACTGGCACTCAAATTTTTACACATCCAACATCCAGTTATTTAACAATAGTATCAACAAGCTAATGTTTAGCCATTTAGGGTTGGTCTGCTCGGCATATCCCATAACACCTAATCCATCATCTCCTTGTCTTTGATAAGATCGAGTCTTGTGGTTATAAGATACCAAGCTGCTGCCTTTCAGAGTTCTCTGACTTGGACTCTGCACCATGCTGCTGAGAGCCATCACCTAGACTTACACATATCTCCTCTGGGAGTTCCCCTGCCCTCCTCCCCTTCTGGATGGTGGCCCTTTTGCCATAAGCTTCTGGATGGTCTCATCCCATGAGGGACTTCCCCTCACATGCAACACTGTCTAAACACAGCCCAGTAGAGTTTGAGTGATATTTCCATTATGGTTATATCTTTTTTTCCTTGATCATCCCTTAAATCCTTCAAATCCCCAGGAGCTATCAGGGTAATATTAGCTTCATAAAATGAATTGGGGAGTGTTCTATTTTCTGAAAAAGATTATGTAGAATTGATGTTAATTTTTCCTTAAGTGTTTGGTGGAATTCTCCTGTGAAAGTCCATCTGGGCCTGGAGGTCTCTTTTTGGGATCTTTTAATTAAAAATTTGTTTTCCTTAATAGTTATAAGGCTATTCAAGGGATCTGTTTCATTCTAGGTATAGTTAGATTGTTTTAATTTTTCCAGAAATCCAGTATGTTTTCATTACTTTCCTCTTCATTTTCTCCTCCCAGGAATCTGATGATAGAAATGTTGGGTCATTTGTTGTAGACTCACAGGTCCCCGAAGCTCTGTTCTTCTCCCTTTCTCCTCTTCCTCCCCCTTCACCTTCTCTTCCTCCTCTGTCTCCTTTTCCTCCTTCTCCCTCTCCCCCTCCTTTTTTTTTCTTCCTTCTTCTTTCCTAGTCTATTTTCCCTCTGTTGTTCGGATTGGGTAATTTCTATTGCTCTATCTTCAACTTTACTGGTTTGTTCCTCTGTCTCCTCTGTCCTGCTGCTGAGTCCATCCCCTGAGTTTTTCATTTCTGTGACTGTATTTTTCAGTTCTGAAGTTTCTACCTGGTGCTTCTTTTTATCTTCTGTTTTGGTGCTGAGACTTTTCTATTTCTTGCTGAGCCTATTTTGTTTTGTTTTAAGCCTGACCTTAATTGCTCATTGAAGCCTTTTTATGATGGCTGCTTTAAAATCTTTCTTAGATGATACTGACACCTCTGTCATCTTGATATTGGCATCTCCTGATTGTCTTTTCCCATTCAGTTTGTGCTCTTTGTGGATTTGGGTAAGACGAGTGAGTTTTTATTTAAACCTGAAATTGGGGGTATTATGAGAATTTGGATCTTATTAAAACCTGTTGTAGCTGGCTTTCTCTGACATTGTTCTTTACAGGGAAAGAGGGTGCTGCCTCATTACTGCCAAGTAGGGGTTGAAATCCAGATTTCTCACTCAGCTCTGCTGACACCTGATGGGCAGGGTGCAGGACATGCTCCTCATTTGCTTAGAGGGGAGGGGGTTTGTAGCTTCCCACTAGGCCTGCACTGGTACTTCTCTGACTGGGACAGTTAGGGGTGCCTTGTTCCTTCTCTGCATGTGGCCTCAGCCAACACCACTGCGTGGGGTGTGGCCGTGTTCCAGCTGAGCCGTGGTAGAAGTCCTGACTCCTCATATCACTCCAGTGGGAAGGAGAGGGGGTGCCACATCACTGTGGGCAGAGGTGGAAGTCCAGGCTCCCTGCCTGGGGTCTGGTGACTGCCCATTGCCGACGAAATTCCTGACCCTCTATTTTACCCTCTCTCACACCGCCCTGGCTGTGAATTTTACATTTTATGTTCACAGTTGACATTACAGCCTCATGAGGGTGGACATCTAGGCCCCCCATCAACCTTTGCTAGCATTGGTGGGGGTGAGCACAGGTTTTTCGATGGTGCTTGGCCCCCTTAGAGCAGCTTCCAGCCCAAAGTTTTCTGTTCTTGCTAGGCTACCCTTTTTCTGCTCCTTTGGCTGCAGAGAGCAGGCTTTTGTTGGGGCTTTTCTTATTTTTTTTTCTGAGTTGGCATTTCTAGGTTGCTGGCTCCTTTCGCTCCAAATCTGAGATACACAAGGCAAACAAAGAACTCTGAGAACTCACAACTGCTCCTTGGGCCTCAGTGTTTCTAGCTGGTCTGCTTTCTTCCCTCCATCTCTCAGTCTTCTGATGTTTAGTTTATGGGTAACATTCAGGGTTTTGTGTCGCGCTTAGTTTGGCACTCCCAACTATTCCATCTTCCCAGCAGCAAAAGTTTCTAGATGGCTATTTTGAAAAATAGACAAAACCTACACTCTGGGTCGTGCCAGAGAGCAGCATACCCATGGGATTCAAGAAGGTAGCCCAGGTAATAATCACCAGAGCCAACTGTTCCAGGCTGTCCTCTGAGTAACTTTGGGGGCTGGAAATTTCTGCCACGCATTTATTCAGCATGAAGTTTTTGATGAGGTACAATGACCAAGTTCCAGTCAGAGAAAGATCTGAGCAGTGACTCTGTTTTGTAAATCAGTGGGAGTCCCCCACATCTCCAGTAGGATCTTTGGCTCCACAACCTCAGTCATCAAGTTTATATCTTTGCTCACTCTCCTCAGAATCTGTACTCGTCACTGTGTCTGACAGCCTGACTCACATCCTCCCACTGGGATTTATAATTTCTATTTTTTTTTTTAAGTGATGAGAAACTTATAATAAGCTTCAAATCTGATGATATTTTAATCACATGTATATCATCGATCTTTGTCAGGTATTTGGAGAGTATTTACCACATTTACCAGGATGCTCTGCGCATAGAACTGATTTTTGGTTATCAACGATTCATTAGTAAGTGGCCTCAAAGACAGAGTTTTAAGTAGATCTCAGCCAGTAATAGGTCCTCAATTTCACTGAAAGGTCTTGGGTCTAACCTCTCCATTCCAATATCGCGTGCCGGTAGACTCTGTCTTCAAAAGAAAGCACTTTCTACCTCATCCAGAATAGTCATTCCATAGATGGAACTTTATCAGGATTCGAGTCAGCTGCAAATGACACAGAAATCACAGCGACAGTGGTTTTAACAAGATAGTAATTTATTTCTCTTTTACGTAGAAGTCAGAAAGGGCAGTTCAGAGATGGTATGGCAGCACCGTGCTGAAGGGACTCCCTCAACTTTTAATCTTCTTGCTCAACATACGGCTTTCAGGTCGTGGTCAGAGAGAAGTAGGTCACACCCTTTCCTGTAATAAGACTTCCTCAGAGTCAGGACTGCCCTTTCCCCCTGGCCTGATCTGGGTTACAGGCTTTCCGTTAGTGGTAGGGGAGGCTGGGTAAGGTTGGACCTATTCTGAGGAGCTAAGTGCCCACATAACCCTCCATTCTATTACTGAGAAGGAAAGGGAGAACGAATATTGGGGGGCAAGTAACAATTTCTGTCACTGGGACTGACAATAATACAGGTCTATAATGCTAACTGTGGGTGACCACTCAACCCTTGATTTACTTTCACATGCTATCGCTCCTAAGTATTTGAGGATTTTTCCATTTGCGACTACATCTGTCTTTAAGTGTAGGGCTCATAAGGGAGCAACCCCCCTCTTCTCTGGCAGCTCCAAATGAGTATGATAGGACTCACCAGCAGGTTTAATGTTCACGTTCCAAGAATGATTAATTCTGTCATGGAGTCTGTGGAATAATACAGAATAAATATTATGGTGCAGAGATCAGAAGTCCAAGCAAATAGCATGCCCTTGGCAGGGGAAATACAAATGTTAAAAGCAAATCACATCCAGTTGGCCAGAGAGCCAGATCATAATTGTAGGAAGCTCCAGTCTTTTCTGAAATCAGCAGAGATTTTAGTGACCAGCTCAGCTTTCTCTTTAATTTCACCCCTACCCCCCCAACCCCGGCTCCCCTCAAATGTGTGGAGAGACAAATCCACAAATAGGAGGAGATTCATTCTAAGACTGGCTCAATTTTAGGCATATGATGTGAAAACTCACCTGCAAAAAAATAGTGTGAAAAGGTTTATAATTTTAGGGTACCAGCTTGCTGTGGCACGTAAGGATTCCGAACTAAATAACTCTATCTGAAATTTACCAAAATAAAAAATTACCTGCTGATAACATCTCTACTTTAAGATGAAAATTTTACCTGTTTATAACCTCTCACTCCTCTAGAGCTCAGCAGTCTGCAATGTCTCAGGAACACAGCTGAGAAACACTCGTCAATGAGAAAATAAAATTGATGTAATAAGAACTCGAGTATTTTTTTCCCCTAAGGAAGTCAAGACTGTCCACTGGGTCCTGACTCATACTCTGTGTAGTCTTGTACTGCCTATAATTCTAATAAGCCCGTTACCTGGCTTCCAACTCCCAAGCATATTGAAACTATAGAAGCAAGAAGAGAGCTGTGCAAGATGGCATATGAACAATGCAAAGTGATGCTTATCAACCTGCCAGCAGGAAAGGAGACAGAAATCTACAAAAGAGAGAAGGGAACTCCAATAAATCTGGTTTCCATAGACATGTAATGGAAGGACAAAGAAACATGCACCTTAGCAAGCACTGGTTAAAGTACTTATTTCTTTTATTACTTACTTATTTATTTGACAGAGGGAGAGAGATCCCAAGTAGGCAGAGGCAGGTAGAGAGAAAGAGGGGGAAGCAGGCTCCCTGCTGAGCGGAGAACCCAAAACAGGGCTTGATCCCAGGGCCCTGAGATCATGACCTGAGCCGAAGGCAGAGGCTTTAACCCACTGAGCCACCCAGGTGCCCCTCTTTTAAGATATTTCAAACTCTCTCTCTTCTGTGTCCCCAAATGCAGAGGATATAGGGATGGAGTTTGAAGCCCTAAATAATATGGGAGCCCTAGATAAAAGGAGCCTGGTTCCTGAGTGGATGCTGGTACAATGTACCTATATGGACCCGTACTGGACTGTGAAGCCAGCTAGCAGTGTTTCGTTGGGTCAGGCCACTGAGTTATGGGGTTGTTTGTTACAATAACCAGAATTTCTCATCCCAGCTAATACAGAAATTAGTACTGAAAAATGCTGTTAAAAACAATACCAAAACTCATGGTAGGCAGCAAGAAAACAGATATCCAGGCCGATGGCTAGAAATCCATGTAATACAGTGGCAAAAATTTGGTAAAATTGTCACCCATGATATTTTGAATACAGACCATATGCCTATTGAACTTGTACTCCTGTGGGAAGAAATTAGAAAACAACACATCAGTGATGTGTGTTGGTTGTTATTGCGTTTGACAGGCTATGCAAAGAAAGAGATGAGCAGGAGAAAAAAATAACCAATTTGCAAACAAAAGTGAAAGGAAATAGAGAAAGTCCAGAAAATCAGTCTCATAGAGTTGGAAAATCCAACTTTTGTTCAGCTTCAGACTGGAAGATATAAGAACAAATAGGGCTTTGGGCAACAGAGTCCAAAGAAGAAAATTCTCATTTGAACAGATTGGCTAAGCCTGGCCCCATCAGATTGAGGGTGGGGCCTTCCATCCCAGGTCTGATAGTTTGAAGGCAGCCACCATTTAGTTGGAGAGGCTTGGTTGAAGAGGGTGCATTGGGAATAAAGAATAAGGCAGGCTCAAAAACTATAGGAAGCATTTTGGATGAGGCTACTGGGACATGGAACTGGCTGGAAGTAAAGGGATGAGAAGCCTATGAAGATTTTGAAGCCAAGAACCCAAACTAAAAACCTTTTGGCTAATCAGTCTGAGTCCCTACTCTTCTTTCCAAGGAAGGCATCTTCCCAAATACACACTTCAGTTGTAGCCAAAGAAAATCATGCACAACAAAGACCATGCCAGAGGCTAGATCTAGGAGCCACGGAAAACAATGGAAAGTTCCTCCCAGAGAATAGAATTAGGGCCTAATCAAGGGTAAGAATGCCTAGAGGATTTCAGATTTTTATTGACCAGTGACTGTGGCGTGTTTTTCATTTTGTCTTCCAAATGTGAGTTTGGAATAAATTTGGAAATGTGAGTGTTTTATGTAGCAATTCTGTGTTCTTAATATGTGTAGAAGGTAGGCCAGGACCAAGATGCTAAGATGAGGCAAGTGAGTTGCGTAGAGTGCAAATTTAAGATAAGTGCTCATTCTCAGGGAGTGCAGGTGCTGCCTGTGCACACACAGAACCATATTCAGACCGACTAGAACTGCTCATGAACACATTATCTGCAGATCCTGTTTCTTGAGCTGAATGTAGTAACTGACTGAGACTTTAGATTATTCCTCTTTGAGGATGAGTGGGCAGTGTTCTGTGTGTGGAAGAAGGAATGAAACAGACATTTGGTTACCAGAAGCACGGACATTGGCAGAGACTGGCAAGGCATTCCCCAGTACCTACCGTACCTATGCTCTCTTTTCCTTGGCACACTGGTAGGTCACCTAGTACGAAACTTTAGGCCTGGGCCCTGAAACCTCTGGTGCAGTTATAATCTGCCACCTGATGCAAACAACACAGTGAAGGGCTCCTAGGCTGTAGAAGGCAGCAGAACCTCAAGGTAGAAAGAGCCCTAAAAGCTCAAGCTCACATAGAACATTTACCAAGAGAGACCACATTGTGGGCCACAAAACACATCTTAACAAATATAAAACAGTAGAAATCCTACAATGTCTGCTTTCAGACTACAATGGAATTAAAGTAAAAATCAGTGACAGAAAGCTAACTGGAAAATCCTTAAACGTGAAGATTAAGCAACACACTGCTAAGTAACACATGAATCGAACAAGATATCTTAAGGGAAATTAAAACATATTTTTAAAAAACTGGAAATGAAAATAGCTTTTAAAAAATGTATGGGATGCTACAAAAGCAGTGCTTAGAGGGAAATTCATAGCACCACATGCATAGATGGATAAAAGAAGAAAGATCTAAAACCCATTACCTAAGATTCCACCATAGGAAACTAGAAGAAGAAGAACAGGTTAAATCCAAAGTAAAAGAAGAAAAGAAATAATAATAATTGGAGCAGAATTTTGTATCATATTATAGTAATAGATATATGTCATCATTCCTTTGTCCAAATTCATAGACTGTGCAGCACCCAGAGTGAACCCTAAGGTAAGCTAAGGACTTTGGGTGATTATGATGTGTCCCTGTAGGTTCATTCTTGGTAACAAAGGTACCCTCTGGTGAGTCATGTTGATAATGAGGAGGTGGTGCATTGTGTGGAAAGAGAGTATATGGGAAATTTCTATACTTTCTCCTAAATATTGTTTGGGCCATAAACTGCCTGGGGAAAAAAAAAAAGAAATCTTTAAAAAAAAAACTTCATTATTCGAAGTGATACATTTGTGAAAGGCAGTATTGGAAAAAGTGATTTCTTGGATCGGCTGCTGGAGACAGAACTAAGAAAAATAAAATCTTACCATTGTCACAGATAGTAGTTTTCTTCCCTCTCCTCCCCTCCCCTTCCCTCCCTCCCTCCCCTGCTCTTCCCTTTTCCCACACAAATAGTAGTTTCTAATTTGTTCTCTCAGTTGGGCAGGGCTATGGTGCTGTGGTCATGGAAGAAATCTTCATGCAGGCCATTTGGTTTTTGGAGAAATCCTGCCTTTGCAGATCATGGACAGATAGCTGTTGGTACATCAGCACTAAAGGGCCTCTCCTACTATTAAAATAATACCTCAAAGCACATAAATTATTGATGGCATATGGGTAGCAGTGCCTTCCCATAGGAATGACTGTTCTGCATAATAAAGTTTTTTTCAATGAATGGTGGATGAATCGAAGTAATTTCTTATTGAGCCTACTTCAATAATATCTAAGTCAGAAGTGTTTGGTCATTGTCCAATAAACCTTAAGTTACTTTTCATAAGTACAAAGTTGTACTCTCTATCCATCACTCCTCAACTAAAAATACATCAGAAAATGAACAGAGCTTGGCATCGTATATGTATTTTGCTTTCATCTGTAAGTTATCCTTAATGCTACTCACCCTTTTAAATAAAGATGAAAGAAACCTGAGATCATCTAAACAAAATGGACCTAAGTTCCCCAACCACTGATAAATCCCCAAACCAAGTATATTAAAATCCAGTAGCTAGAAGGGGAAATTGAGTGAGGTTTGAAGTTGGGGAAAGCAAAGATGAATGGGTGCATATGTGTTTCCACTTAAAGAGTTAAAAAAAAAATCGATCTTGATTTTTACTTACGTTTTAAGAACTGGGATTTATAGTTATGTCTATGGTTTCAAACACTTTTTGAATCGTGGACCACTCTGGGAATCTAATGAGAGCTATGGACTTCACTCTTGAGAAAAGTGCAGATATGCACATACATAAAACTTTGCATGTAATTAATTATATCACCTTGAGATTTATTTTTTCTTTTTTTTAGAGGATTACAAAAATGTTATGCTTTTTTCCAAACAAAATCTGATGACCACTTCTTTTTTTTTATGGTTAAAGATTTTATTTATTTGACAGAGAGAGACACAGCTAGAGAGGGAACACAAGTAGGGGGAGGGAGAGTGAGAGGAGCAGGCCTCCCGCTGAGCAGGCAGCCTGATGTGGTGCTCCATCCCAGGACCCTGGGATTGTGACCTGAGCCAAAGGCAGCCTCCTAATGACTGAGCCACCCAGGCACCTTTAATGACCACTTCTTGAAAAGAATTTCAATAAGTAAAACTGCACATAAAACAAAATAAGTTAATTCTGCTGAAAGTAATTTTAATGAAAAAGATGCTGTTCCTTTGGTTTATTTTGTCTGTTTTGTTCTTTTTTGGGGTGAGGGACAAAGCATCTCATTATTTCAGGGTTTCTGTTCGTCAGAATTTAGAACACAGTAAAACTAAGAACCCTGCAGTTGTCATTTGAAACTTAGGGTACCCTTCAAGCTCCATTCAGATTGTTAGCAGAATTCTAATTCTGGGTTGAGATCCCTGTATTCTTACTAGCTGTTGACTGGAGACCATTCTCAGCGCCTGCATGCTGCCCTAAATTCCTTACCATGTGGCCTCCTTAGGCAGTTCCTGGCATGGTTGTTTGCTTATCTCCAGGCCAGCAGGAGCGTGTCTCTGCCTACTAAAAGGCTCAGTCCCTTTTAAAGACTCACCTGATTAGGTCTGGCCCTGTCGGATCACCTACCTTTGGATGAATTCAAAGACGGCCGATTAGAAACCTAATCACAGGAGTGATAGCCTATCATATTCACGGGTTCTTGAGCCTGCACTCAAGGGGAGGAAATGATACAAACTGTGTATACCAGGGTGGGAAGGAGTTGGGGGCCGGGGGTAGGTGGTGGCTGGGATAAATGGGGGCCATCTTAGAAATCTGCCTACCACAGCTACTTTCCCACAGCTGCCTCCAGGGAGGCTCCTTTGGTTTAATATGAAGTCGTATAGTTTTTAGAAAGGCAAGACAACCATCATTTTTACACAATTGGCTTTAACTTTTGCTTTGTTGGAAATGGTATTGCTGCCCTAACTCCGTAAGGTCTGTGTGGCAAAAGGAATCAGTGACCAGTTAAGGATGGACTTGTATCTAGAGCACCAGACTCCATAATTCTTCAAGTTGAATTCTTGTTACTTCATTTCTTTTGTTCTCAAGTCAATGAAGTCATTTTTGGCAAGGTTGGCCTCAAGGCTGCTATCTATGTCAACAAGGAAAGGATTACAGACTCACTTTCCACTTGAAGATTGAGCAGAGGGAACATTCAGAAGTATTCTGAGAGCTGTCAGGTTGCCATAGTTTATTGACTGCAGAGAAATCAAGAACACTTCATCGTCACTCTCAGTTGCAGCCTGTAGAAGCATTTTCTTCAGCGTTAGAAAGCCTGAAGCTTCATCCCTCCAAGTTATTCTTCCAAGTAGATAGGCTTGGCCAAAAGAGCTTGTAGTTTTATTTTTCTCAGCAGAACTGCACTGCTGACTCCAGAAGCTTGAACCGAAGGGGTTACCTCATTCAGTGTGACCAAAACGATCTGCCTAATCATCTAGGCTGGGAGCAGCCTCCTCCAAGTAGCATTGCTTGGAGAACTGGCTTTCCTTTTCTTTTTGTCTTAAGCACCCGCACGAACTTCTGCTTCAAGTTCAATAAGCACTTCGTGACCTACCTTATTCTGTGTGGTTGATAATATTCTGCTACTATTATTTGAAGAAATCTCTTTAAAAGGTGGCTTCCTGGCTTGGAAGAAGATAAAGATATTCACTGCTCAGACAAGACTGTCCATAGGGTCTTTGGCACCAATGCCTGCTGAGAAGCCTGCAGAGAGCTGCTTCCTTCTAGAAGACAGTGTTACCAGGTGGACAGCTGAGTTTCCAACGGTGCCTCCTAGAACTTGAGCTGGGAGTTTTCTTTCCATCGAAATTTGTTTGGCCAAGACTTCACAGTTGTCTTTTTTTTTTTTTTTTTTTGAAGATTATTTATTTTAGTGAGAGAGAGTAAGTGCATGGGGGAGGAGCAGGGAGAGAGAAACTCAAGCAGACTCTGCACTGCATGGAGCCTGATGTGGGGCTCAATCTCATGACCCTGAAATCCTGACCTGAGCCAAAACCAAGAGCTTAACTAACTGTGCCACCCAGGAGCCCCCTTTTCACAGTTTTTTTTTTTTAATTAAATATTTTATTTATCTGACAGAGAGAAACACAGCCAGAGAGGGAACACAAGCAGAGGGAATGGTAGCTGGAGAAGCAGGCTTCCTGCTGAGCAGAGAGCCCGATGCGGGGCTTGATCCCAGAACACTGGGATCTGACCTGGGCCGAAGGCAAACACTTAACGACTGAGCCACCCAGGTGCCCCCTCTTTTCACAGTTTTAAAAGAAGTTAGTGGTGTGTGTATTTTCAAAAATAGGCTCAGAAAGCATGGGGTTTTTTTTCTCCGATGGTATTGGTCAGTATGCTAATAGTGAAAAAACCCAGAAGGCCACAGGGGAGTGTTTATAGTTTCTTTCTTTTCCATGACAAAAAGAACCACTATCACTTTCAATTATCAAGGATCTGTTTCAAAATATGAGAAAGGAATATCACATATGTTGGAGTGGATGGCATCAACTGTAATGTTCTGCCTCAGCTTCAAGCCCCTAGATAGTCCAAGTTCTGGATATGTGACTTTGCCAAGGTCTCTCCAGTCATTTGGGGATTCTTTGGCTGGGCAGTAGGATGAACAATCTTGTGGGATGCTTCAAAATAAGGTTCTTGATTTGAGATGAATCTGTATGATAAGATTCTGGTATTTCCAAAACAGGATTCTTCTTATGAATCCACACTGTCTGACATTGGTTTTAGGGTCTAGAAGTGTTAGGTGTTCCCTCAGTTTGTTGGTCTCAGGTTTCCTGGCAGAATCCTACCCCATCCAAGGCACCACGATGTGGTATTTGATTGCATTCAGCAATGAAAGTAGATCAAAAAGCACAGAAGTTTGGTCATGCTATGCTTTCTTTCCTTCAACATTTCCAATTTAAGCTAGACCTAATAAAAGCAAAGGCAGATATTTGCATTCACAATGACAGAGTACATTTTATTTAATTCTCGTCAATGGTAAACTATTTTAGAAATCCTAAAATGGCAGCAGGGACAACAATATATTACCCAACCACGCACTTAGCTAAGTGTGTGATAAACACAATTTCAGCAAGCAGAAAGTCAAATTTGGAAATTTATACCAGCTAACTGTTCCATTCACTAACTACCTGTGTAATTTAAGAGCTAAAGGTTTTTGAATCTTCCAAAAATCTCTGGAAGTTCCTTGCTGCTGATAGGGAACTATGATGTCCAGTTCTGTAGATTAAAAAGAATTGCGTAGCTTCCAGTATGTTATACTTTGAATGACGTTTATAAATTTTTTTATTTTGCCAGTGTATTCATAGATACCTGAGCAGTAGAAAACAAAGACTTGACAGTATTGAGAGAACTGTGATGTTCTTTCCCTTCCCTGAAGACCTCATATGAATAGTGTAGAGGATGAGCATGACTTAGGCATCTCGGGAAATAGTCTTGGCTTTTCTTATGTTTCATGGAAACTCTCTACTAACTTGTCACTCATGTTAGCAGCACGAAGGTAGACATAATCTTATTTTATTCATAATGACTCTGATTTACTGCAAATAACCTCATAATCCTGGAGAGCTAGGGTTGGCCCTGCCTTTATCATTAGCGCAACTTCCTTAAGTGTAGAATTTGAAGTTTTCTGTGGTCATCTAACATAAATCAATAGTTGTGGTTTTTCTTTGCACTATCAGTCTTTTGTAAAATAGTATTGAATAGGCTGAGGAATAGGATCCATTTATCACATCCTGCAACTATCCTAATAGAAATCAACTTGTGAATGCTAAAAAATTGCTTTTATATATAGATGAAATAAACTGTTAAAAGTAAATGGTATTTTCCAAGAAAAACAAAATATTTTCACCTAAGAATGTCAGGTATATTTTACTCTTTCAATTAGTCTTGAACGAGTGAAGGTGTCATCTGTTATCATTGGTTTTGCCACCAAAATCAATATTCATTCTCAAGTTGTGGTATGTTCAAATGTAGAACTTTTTCATACTCCCTGAAAATTTTTAATGCTTACTAAAAAGTCTCAAAGCTATTTTCCAGGGGTGCCTGGGTGGCTCAGAGGGTTAAAGCCTCTGCCTTCGGCTCAGGTTATGATCTCAGTGTCCTGGGATCGAGCCCTGCATCGGGCTCTCTGCTTAGCAGGGAGCCTGCTTCTCCCTCTCTCTCTGCCTTCCTCTCTGCCTGCTTGTGATCTCTCTCTGTCAAAATAAATGAATAAAAATCTTTAAAAAAAAAAAAAAGCTGTTTTCCATCAGAGATTCTTAATGACTCACTTTTTTAAGTGGGGGAGACTAATAGTATAAGTAATAGAATATTGTATTCTTTGTCATACCATATTCCAACCACTGAAACAGTTTTCTTAAAGCTATGCAATTTACCCAGGATGTTTTGTAATCTTCAGGTAAATTTGTATTGCTAACGTGTAATTTCATGAACTTCAAACTATATGCAGAATCCCAAGTAGAAGCTGAGGCACAGTCTCCCTTTTAGATGAACCCTGATCAATTATTGGTGAATAAAGCCCTCCATTGCCAGTTGCCATCATCGGCATCATTCTTCAATTTACAGTGGAATATTAGCACATTTTGTAAAAGATAACAATAGACTTTCGTTTTGACAGTGTCTTAAAATAACTACAGTTCCAGCTGTAGCTGGGTGGCACAGTTGGTTAAGAGTCTGACTCTTGGTTTGGGCTCAAGTCATGATCTCAGGGTCATGAGATCGAGCTTCAGATTGGCTTCATGCTCTGCGTGGAGTCTGCTTAAGATTCTCTCTCCCTCTCCCTCTGCCCCTCCCGCTTGTGCTCTCTCTATCTAAATAAATAGATAAATCTTTCCAAAAAATCAAAGATTCAGTATCTGGTGAGAACACATTTCCAGCTGACATCTTATTGTCTCCAGATGGCAGAGAGCTGAGAAGGGAAGCAAGCTGTCTCATGACTCTTATGAGGGCACTAACTCCATTCATGAGTCTCCACCCTCATGACCCCATCTAATCTTAACTACCTCCCAAAGCCCCCCAACTCCTAACACCATTACATTGGGAAGTAGAGTTCCAACATGTCAATTTTGGGTGCACACAAATCTTCAGTTGGTAACATATCCCTAGTTTTCCTTTGTTTTTATTTTTTGTCTCCATGAAAAATTTGGATAATTTTACATTTTCACAAGGCAGCTAGAACCATGACTTACATTTATCATTTCATGTTCCCTCTGGAATATTCGGTAGGCCCATGCCCACCTTATCCCCGTCACCGCCGCTACCTCATCCTCACCCCAGCTTGCCACTCTGTTTATACAGTTCTTCCAGAAGCCAAATAATACCGTAGGCATGAGCCTGTTTTTTAGTATATGATACTTTTTTATAAAAGCTTAAGTACTTTATTATTTCTAGTTGAGAAAGGGAGGCTGTGGTATTGTCCTTTGAGGTCATTAATCAATAAGATTTTAAAGTATGCTTTCAAGTGCCTTGGACAATGATTTCAGAGAAGTAATGACAGGGTTACAAACGGAGCTAGAAAGAAAGGAAGCAAAGTGTAGTAGCAAAATATCAAGTGTCCTTATTTGCCACAGATCTGCAAATAAGTGGCAAGGATATCACAGGGGGCCAGAGAATGGTTTCCCCCGAGCAAATGAAGTACTCCATGCAGAGTTAGGAGCTTTCAAAGATGACTTTAAGACCCCATGAACCAATTCACATGCAGATCAAGGACTCAAAGCCAAGGAAACTGACAGAGCTTTACCCCTCACAGAAAAACTGAGAAATGACAATGTGACCGGCTGCTGGTGCGCCACTGCTGTCTGCTAATGACACTTCTCTGTAAGTGAGGCCTGGGAGCACAGCAGCACCCACTAGGGCTTCAGTTCCCAGGTTTGAAGGAAGAGCTCCTTGCCAAGTGGTCGTCCTTACTTCATAAAGTCTCAGTGACCCTTTGAGCCTGGGCATCCATTTCTTGCACAAAGGTCGTGTTAAGTTTCGCAATGACTAATGTATGTAGTAACCAAAACGAAGAGCAGAGATCTCAAATATAGACTGGGAATTCATGTTGGAAAATGAGGGCAAATAAACTATTTTAAAAAGATGCAGGGGCGCCTGGGTGGCTCAGTCGTTAATTGTCTGCCTTCGGCTCAGGTCATGATCCCAGGGTCCTGGGATCGAGCCCCGCATCGGGCTCCCTGCTCGGGAGGAAGCCTGCTTCTCCTGCTACCATTCCCCCTGCTTGTGTTCCCTCTCTCGCTGTGTTTCTCTCTGTCAAATAAATAAAATCTTTAAAAAAAAAAAAAGATGCAAAATAGGGGCACCTTGCAGGCCCAGTCAGTGGGGTGTGTGACCCTTGGTCTCAGGGTTGTGAATTTGAGCCCCATGTTGGGTGTAGAGATAACTTAAAAATAAAATCTTAAAAAAAAAATGCAAAAGAGAAAAAGAAGCAAAGTAGTCTGTGAAATATAATTAAAAGCAATAAAAACATAATTAAAATACAATTTTGAATAACTTTTAGATGTTTGCTGATTGTGATGGTGGTTTTTTGTTTATTGCTGTGGCGTTTAGAAAAATCACAAGCATTCAAAACGAAAAAGTTACAAACATTCAAATCATATTTAGAACTTTCCCAACTAAAATTCTTTACCTCAAAAGTACACCCTGTGAAATCAGAGTAGTGGTTCTCCTTAAGGATGGCAATACCTGGATACGGTAGGAGAGGTTGTCTGGGCTACTGGTAAACAGACTGGTAAGTCTGTTGTACCTGGAGCTGCTTGCACAGGTGTGTTCCAGTTGCTGGAGTCCCTGCAGACAGGCTATGAGAACTGATTGTTTTAGTTTTCAGGAATTTGTGATCCAGTGGCTAAACACAGGCATCATTAAAAATTAAATACTGTAGGGGCACCTGGGTGGCTCAGTCACATGAGCAACCGACTCTCGATTTCGGCTCAGGTCAGGATTTCAGGGTCGTGAGCTGGAGCCCTACATCAGGCTCTGCACTCAGCGGGGAGTCAGCTTGAGATTCTCTCTCTCCCTCTCCCCCTGCTCCCACTCCTGCTCGCGTGTGTACCCTGTCTCTCTCTCAAATAAACAAATAAATCTTTTTAAAAAATTAAATAATGTAAACTTACAATTAAGTGAAATATACTAAAGGAGCCTGGGTGGCTCAGTTGTTAGGCGTCTGCCTTCGGCTCAGGTCATGATCCCAGGGTCCTGGGATGGAGCCCCGCCTCGGGCTCCCTGCTCAGCAGGCAGCTTGCTATTCCCTCCCCCACGACCCCTGCTTGTGTTCCCTCTCTTGCTGTCTCTGTCAAATAAATAAAATCTTAAAATAATAATAATGATAAATAAAGTATACTAAAAAGGGTCCCCAAAACTTCCCAAGTATTTTACTACATTTTATTATGAAGCATTCTCTTGAGGTTGTTGATGTGCTTTGTATCTGTATGAGGGAAATCTATAAGATCTATAAATATTTGTGTTACTGCACATCCCTTCCCAGCTCTGCATTCTATGATGTCACCTTGCTAGTCTGGGCCACGGTGGCCAGTTTCATTTGTGCTACAGAAACTGACAAATGCTACAAATCAGTATTTGAGTTTTGTTGATTTTCTAACTTTAGGAATGTAATGACAAAAACTTTAATGATGCAGATTAAACTTAAATGTACATCACATCCGTAGCAATTACATTGTAAATAGCACAGGAAAACCAAGAAATATTCTTCCAGTATTTGAAAAGTTTTACCCAATTCAGTCAAGTTGCTCATATCATTGACGAGTGAAATTCAGACACACTTCTTCATTATTTCACTTTTGTCTTACTCTTTAATGTAAAGAAAGATATTAGCCAAGATTCATGTTGGAATTATATTCATTGTCAGTTGCAACCTTAGATTGTCTCCGAGTATAAGAACTCAGCAAAAAATCCATCTTTTCCCCATGATTTCTTCCACCACTTTTTTTCTATTCTTTTTTTCTGTAATTCTAAGTAATGAGATATAGACCTCGTTACTTGTGTATTTTCCGCCTTTCTGTTATTCTTTCTGAGACATTTCTTCAACTTATCATCTAAGTCTTCTATCAAATCTTTTAAATTTGGCGATGATTTTAAATTTCCAGGATTTCTTTCTCGTTTTTGAATTCTACTATTTTTACAGCACCCTTTTCTTGTTTTGAAAGTGCAACTCATATTTCTCAGTTATTTTTTAAAATACACAAAGTCTTTTTGTTTGTTTTTTATCCACTACTCTCAGAATCTCTTGTCTCTTCTTAGATCAGTTTCTCTGTTTAACGTGGTCCTTCTTTTTCTTGTTGCAGCCTTTTCTCCCCAGTCTTGTGCTTCTTGGTTGCTCATTCATATTTAAACATGAAGCAACAGAAAAGCTCATTGATCAGGAGCTTGGCTTTCTGGATGGGCTCTTTGAATGGCAGGCTTTGTTTTCAGGTGAGACCAACCAATTTGCTTGGGGACTCCAAAATGCCAAAATGCAGAGGTCCTGCACTCTTATCTAGTTGTCCCCAGGCAGGTGATCAGTTTCCTTAGATAAATACCTTCCTGTTTATCTTAAGCTTGGGGGCATCCTAGTATTCTGTGACAGGGACAGGAAAGGTTCCTGCGTTTTGCCACACTTGACTTCTGGATTCTGTTGTACCAGTCATTTTTGAGTCTTTGTGTTTTGAACCTGAGTTTCCGTAAGCAAATCAGCTTCCCTCTTGGTGGCAGGCCACCTCTTAGGTAATCCAACAGAGTTTCCTCCACCTTGCTTTATCAGTTAACACTCCATTTTCTGCTTTCTGTCTCCAGAATTGTGTGGAAATTCTTGGTAGTTGATGGTTTCCCCCATTAGTTCACCATCTTGACACAGGAGGCTCAGCTTATTTCTGACCCTGTTTGAGACTTACGCTTCATAGAGTCTTTCCTTTGTGGGGAGAGGGGGTAGGAAGAGTTATGGGTTTGGGGGTGTTATTGTCACTGTTTTTTAAGACATGAGCTAATATTTCTAAAATTACTAGTTCAGGCAATGCCTCTCTCTTGTTTTTTTAAATGTATTTATCCCCTTTCTTCAGTCCTCTCTTCCCTTCCGCTAGGCAGCCATCTTACTGTGTGCGATGTATCCTTCTACTTGTAGGTACCTCAGTAAAATATGTATTATTATTCTTTGTGAACTTATTTTTAATCCGTGCAATGGACATTGTGCTAAAGATCTTATTCTCCTTTTTACCTTTTACAGTGAGCTCAAACCTCTTACATTTTTCAGAAATTCCCTCATCTCTGTTGTTTCTTATCTGCCTGATCTGTTGGTTAAAAATCTCCAACTATAACTTTTGATTTATCTAAAGTTATTGTTTATTATATATTTGAGACTGTTTAAGTGCTTATATGTGCACGATGGTTATATCATCTTGTGTTTATTACTAAGCATACTAACTTTTAAGCTATTTTTTATTTGGATTTTATTTTGTCAGATATATTAAGATTGCTACCTCAGCTTTTTTTTAATTTCTTATTTTTGCCTGGTATATTTATTTCTGTCCTTCTATTTCTAATTTTTCTGTCTTTCTGTTTTAAATGTATATTTTATATATAACATCTTTCCTTTATTCCAACATGGACATCTGTTCTTTAATCAGTAACTGTGATGGTTAATTTTATGTGTCTACTTGAGTAGGCCACAAGGTGCCCAGGTATTTAGTCAAACTTTTTTCTGGGTGTGTCTGTGAGGGCACATTTAGATGAGATTAATAATTGACTCTGTAGACTGAATTAAAGATCGGGCTCCCCAATGTGAGTGGGCCTCAACCAGATGAAGGCCTAAATAGAATAAAAAGACTGATCCTCCAGCAAGTGGGAGGGAATTTCTTCCTGTGTGACTGTCCTGTGCTGGGATATTGGTCTTTTCCTGCCATTGGGCTTGAAGTGAAACCTAGCTCTTCCTGGATCTTAAGCCTACTAGCATTTGGACTAAAAATACATCACTGGCACTCCTGGGTCTCCAGCTTGCTGACTGCTGATCTTGGTATTTGTCAGCCTCCATAATCACATGGGCCAGTTTTATATATTTACATGTAATTATACATGTAATTATTTTTTTTAAATATTTTTTCATCTATTTCACCCATCCTCCCACCCACCTCCCCTCTTGTACCCACCAGTTTATTCTCTATATTTGAGTCTCTTTTGTTGTTTGTTTCTTTTCTTTTCTTTTTTTTTTTTAAAGATTTTATTTGTGTGACAGAAATTTGCCACACACACAGCGAGAGAGGGAACACAAGCAGAGGGAATGGTAGCGGGAGAAGCAGGCTTCCTGCTGAGCAGGGAGCCCGATGCGGGGCTCGATCCCAGGACCCTGGGATCATAACCTGAGCCGAAGGCAGATGCCTAACGACCGAGCCACCCAGGCGCCCCTGTTTGTTTCTTTTTTAAGCTCATTTGTTTTGTTTCTTAAATTCCACATATGAGGGAAATTGTATATTTGTCTTTGTCTGACTGACTTATTTCACTTAGCATTCCTAGGATCCCTTAGATCCATTCCTGTTGTTGCAAATGGCAAGATCTCATTATTCTTATGGCTGAGTAGTATTCCATTGTGTGTGCGCGCGCGTGTGTGTACATACCACACCTTCTTTATCCATTCATCTATGGATGGACACTTGGGCTACTTCCATGATTTGGTTATTGTAAACAATACCCACAACAATGTGGCAATAAACATAGGAGGACATATTTCTTTTCGAATTAGTGTTTTTATATTCTTTACAAATAAATACTCAGTAGTGGAATTACTGGATCTTATGGTAATTCTACTTCTAATTTTTTGAGGAACCTCCGTACTGTTTTCCACAATGGCTGCAGCAGTTTGCATTCCCACCGATAGTGCATGAGGGTTCCTTTTTCTCTACATCCTCACCAATACTTGTTTCTTGTGTTTTTGATTTTAGCTATTCTGACAGGTTTGAAGTGATAACTCATTGGGGTTTTGATTTGCAGTTCCCTGCTGATGAGTAATATTGAGCATCTTTTCATGTGTCCATTGGCCATCTGTATGTCATCTTTGGAAAAATGTCTATTCATGTCTTCTGCCAATTTTTTAAAATTCCATTTTCAATACACTAAAAACCATTATGTTTTATTAATTAAAATATATTACATTTACACATAGATTAAGTTATGCATTTCAAATCTACTATGATCCTTATTCAGAATACAGAATATAGACATTCAACCAGCATTCTTATGCTGACATAATGATCTAGGAGTGGTGATTTCCATAATTTTCAGGCCTGAGGTAATTACTAAGAAATGTGGATATGCAATTATGTGCCCTATTAAGGAAGAGTTAGTTATCCTCTGATATCTGTGAAGATTTCTTTCTTTCAACCAAATCAACTATTATTTTCTACTTCTGATTATTGCTATTATGAAGATATGTCAGTTTTTACTGGCCTTCTACCTCTTTTTCTTAAAGACCAGTTGGTGAACCATTTTATTTATCCAATTCAGAATGCTCCTTAGTCTTAACTAACACAGAATAATGATGCCCCAAAACCTTTTTCATGGTAACTTACATCAATGTTGTAAGCCAACCACAAACATCATCTCCATTTAGATTTTCTTCATATCTTGTATATTATATTTTGTGTTTAATTAATTTAAACTATGTTTTAAATATATACTTTGGAAAGTACTAGAGAGTGTGTAAAAGAAAATAATGTGAAGATTAAAAAAACCATAAGAAAGTAGTTAAATGAAAATCAAATGTAAATAAATATCACAGAATTCACAGTAGAAAGCAGTAAGTCAGTAACTCTTTTCAGGAATTATTTTAAATCAGAGTATTTGTTATAGGGAGTAATCCAAAGTTAAACCTTTAAATAAAGTATTTACTAATATGCTACAAAAGATTAAGGGAATGTATTTTTTAAATAGGTGTAATTAATTTCAGCTTAGGCTTTTTTATATTGACCCTATTTGAGATTTGTGACCAGCACATATTAATGTATTCTGCTCTCAAATCCGTCCATGTAATACCTTTAGTCCTAGTGGGTGTGTGAAATCATGTGATTGATTATTACTGCATCAAAGATATGAGATGTCCTTTTTCATTAGGTGGGATTCATGCATATCTAATTTTTCATGGAAGATTAAGGACAATATAATACACAGTATATGAAGAAGAAAAAATATGTATCTCATTGGTTCTGTTTCTCTGGAGAGCCCTAATGTCATAGCTTTACCATTTCTTTTAATCAATATTTTATTGGGATTTATTTCTTATTTGACATTTCTATTTTTATTTTTTCTTCCTTCCTGCTTTCCTTTTCATGATGAAAGTATATACTACAGAATGCCTCTCTAGTCAATGTTTTATCAATAAAATGCTTCTTAATTTTTTGTATCCAAATGTCTGAGTATGTAAGTATATCATAAGATTTTGGGAGGCTGATGTTTATAGAGCAAAAACATTTGTTTACATTCCCCAAGCTCAGTATAATATTTTTAATAATGTGATGTGAAGGAAGTCTCAATTTACAATTACATTCCCAATAAAAGTAGTAAAATGTCCAAATCATGTGTGGACATTTTGAAAAATGCACTGTGTGCCAAGGAAGGGACACATGTTTCAGATGTTGTAGAAACAGAAACAGAGGGAACAAAAATTTTAAAACTGTAAAGCGTATGGCTGAGTGGTAGGACTGAGTGGGGAGGAGAGCCAAAGCCTAGATAATTCCAGCAAAAAACTCAACATGAACCGGCAAAAATCAAGCATTTGGCACAGGGAAGAGGTACAGTCTGAAAACAATGGCAGAATAAATTTTTAAGTCTACCTTCTGAACCACTGGCCCATTCCCAAGCTCAGCTCTCATAACACTAGAGCTTATTCCTATCACCAGCCCCACCACAGACTGAGTTCTAGAGGCTTAACCTCCAGAGAAAGTGATAAGCCAACAAAAAAGTAATCTCAGACATTTTCATCTGGGAGCATTGCCAAAAAGAGGCTGGGACCCCATCCAGTACCCTTTAGAAAATGCCGTCAGAACAGTCCCCAACCACTCAGAACTTCCAGTCCACATCTATCAAGGTGATCACATGACTTTTCTCCTTTCATAGGTTTTCACTAGAATTCTGTCAACCAACTTACATTTAACTGATCAATACTCGCCATCTCTTGGGAAAATGCACTGACAAATGTTTATGCCGTATTGCACGCTCACAGCTGGTAGGCTACTCTCTAGTATAATTACATACTTCTGTTCTTCCGAATTGAGTTGTTCAGTTGTTAGTGCCCAAATTGCTTTTGCCACTTGTAATTGTTATTTTAAATATTTAATTAAATCAAATATTTCATAACTTGTGAACTAAGAGTATAAAGCAAAAGAGCTGTTGATTCTATTTAGCATAGGCAGAATTCTAAAGATTTTCCCAAAGATTCCTGTCCCCTGGTTATTCAGACTCTAGGTACTGATCTAAAAGGATGGAATTAAGATTCTTAATCGACTGACCTTAAAATAAGGAAATTATCCTGGGTTTTTTGGAAAGGTTCAAAGTAATCACATAAAAGCAGAAGAGGAAGGCAGGAGAGATGAGGCAAAAGGAAAGATCAAAAAGATTAGAAGTGCGAGGAGCGAACCCACTATTGCTGGCTTTGAAGATTGAGCCAGGGAATGTGGGTAGCCTCCAGAACATGAGAATGACCCCTGGCCAGCAGCCCACCATCTCAGTCCTACCACCTCATAGAACTAAATTCTGCCAACATCCCAAATGATTCTGGAAGTGATTCTCCCTTAAGAGCCTCTAGTGTGGAATGAAGCTCTGTCAATACCTCCATTTCAGCCCTGTGTGACCCTAGGCAGAGGCCACTGAACTTCTGACCTACAGACCTGTGAGACAGCAAATGGGTATTGTTTTTTGCAGCTAAAAGGTGTGGCAATTTGTTACAGCAGCAATAGGAATGTAATACCCTCTTGAAAACAAAATTTATTACCTCAGAAAGATTCGATGAGTTGCTAAAAAAGCTGCTTTTGAATTCAATGTGAACACCACAATTGTAAAAAATTGGAAAGATCTTGCAGAAAAAGGCGTTCCAGTTACTTCTGAAATGCCCTTAAGATTTTGCCCTATTTTAATAGGATCCAAACTGGAAATGGAGGGCAATACCTAAGAGTGGGTAGGAAAGACGTATGCAAGAAAGGCAACTCAGAGTTCCATTGATCCACTCTATGAGAAAGGAACTTTGCTCTACATTTAAAGACTGGGGTTTACATGTCTTAAGTTAAAGTAAAATATATAAGGTATCTATTGTCTTTTTTTTTTTTTTTAAGACTTTGTGCTTTAAGCGGGTTGTTTAATGAACAAACTGTCCTAATTGCCTCCAAAAGAGAACACCTCAACGGCTTTCCTGAAGTCCTGCACCCCGCTTTGACTGGCTCTATACTCTGTCTGTCACTATAAGCTTTCTGCAAAATGGGGCCTGCTGCCCTGGGGAGTCCTCTCCTTTCTGGAGTGAACTGTGCCCCCCAGCCCCGCCCCGCAGCTGCCTATGTTGTAAATGATGTGAGAATAGTTTCCTTGGTCATCACGAAAAATCCACAGGAATTTTCGGTTCTAAGTTAGGTAGGACTTGAGGTGGCCTCCCCACTGGACAGAAGTCCTTGGGTTGCTGAGGTGACACATTCCTGGCTTTAGCATTGCGGGAGGCCCACAAACTGAAATACTTTCAGGGTGAGGCAGGTAACCTGGGTGAGAAAAGCAGGAGAAAGGGAGTGATGAGAGCCGGGGTGAGCAACAGGGAGTGGTTAAGTCCAATCATTAACCAGAATGCCTTCCGAAAAAAAGAACACAGTGCCTCTTGGTGACCACTGGTACTAATTTCATGCCCACTGCCGGCTGCACTTTAGATCTTTTTTTAACTTTCACTTTTTCTTTTTAAGATTTTATTTATTTATTTGAGAGGGAGCAGAAAAGAGAACACAGAGGCAGAGAGCACAGAGGGAGAGGGAGAAGCAGACTCCCCACTGAGCAGAGAGCCTGATGTCAGGCTTGAACCCAGGAACCTGGGATCATGACCTGAGTGGAAGTCAGATGCTTAACCGACTGAGTCAACCAGGCCCCCCTTAACTTTTACTTTTAATGGCTACTTGACTGACCAAAAAAATATGTATGATTTTATGAATAACTGAAAGGTATATTAATTAAAAGTAGTTGCCCAAAGTTGCATTTTATAATCTAGCACATTTCCCCCAATACTTCAACAAATAACTGATACACTATTTTGTTATTGTATTTTATTGTCATATGATGAAAAGGAACCAGAATTTATGGGAGGAACGGTATTCTCTTTGTGGAGAGAAAGTTGAGAAAAGATAAGAGGAAGTTGAAGGAAAAGATGAAAAGAATGAACAAAATAAGAATTTTGAGAGGCACTAGATAAAGGCCTTTGAAATTTTTAATCACTAACTTGGAAAAGTCAGTTTTCTAGATTGTGGGCACATAGGGTACTCAAAAGTAAGTTCAGTTATATACCGTGACTTTTTAAATTCTGCTTTATACCCTGCAGAGGGTCATAAAATATTTCTGTGTGCTTTTGAGGAACTCTTGAGAGGGTCTTCTCTGATCATTGGTAAAAAATTAATTTTAAATGACTTCTGAATCCCTTCGAGAAAAAGTTGTGTCTATTCTTTTCCACAGCTTAATTGCATTAGAACATTAGTGCAGAGATTTTTGGCAGAGCAAAAATCTATGGTATTTTGACTATTTAAGTGTTAAAAGTTTTAGGGCAAGGTTTCGTTTTGTTCTACAAAGTCTGCCAAACTCTGGCTAAAACAAAGTAAAGAGGCCAGCAGTATAAATTTCGGTACTAGTTACAGGTCTTTTTTTCATGAAATCCATTGCAAGTAGATAACTGAATAAGAAAATTATGCAGGTAGGGCGCCTGGGTGGCTCAGTGGGTTAAGCCTCTGCCTTCAGCTCAGGTCATGATCTCAGGGTC
>CM053606.1:134030961-134054603 GCA_028646535.1 Procyon lotor | reverse complement strand
TGGATTTTATGTGACATTTCTTGGTATTTAATTCAGTAAACATTTCAATTTAAAAAAATCCTCTGAGTCAAATAAAAATCATGTACTGTTTGGATTCAGCTTGCAGACATCCCTAGATTTCCAGAATATGGTCGACATTGATATTAATTGAGCACCTATTTAAAAAAAAAAAAATTGAGCACCTATTTCATGCCAGTTAATGGACATTAGTTTATTTATATCTCAAGTAATTCAGTGCATTAGATATAATCATCTCCATAACACAATGAAGAAATCAAAGCTTATGGAGATTAGTGTATTATTATTTTTAAGATTTTATATATTTATTTGAGAGAAAGAGCATGCATGCGTGTGTGCTCGAGAGAAAGAGAGAGCGAGCACATGAGCAGAAGGGAGGGATAGAGGAAGAGGAAGAAGCAGACTCCCCGATGAGCAGGGAACCCAACTCAGGGCTCGATCCCAGAACCCTGGGATCATGACCTGAGCAGAAGACGCTTAACCTACTGAGCCACCCAGGTGCCCAAGATTAGCATATTATTGATAATCACTTCCCTGGGTAGCAAAATGTTTAAAAAGAAACAAACAAATCAAGTGATAAACAGACCACAGAGGACCTAGCCTAGAACAGGTGTTTACAGTAATGGGGAGGGGCACCTTGGTGGCTCAGTTGGTTACTCAGGTTAAGCAGTTGCCTTCGGCTCAGGTCATGATCCCAGGATCCTGGGATAGAGCCCCATGTCAGGCTCCCTTCTCTTGCTTCTCCCTCTCCTTCTGCCTGCCTCTCTGCCTACTTGTGCTCTCCCTCTCTGTCTCTCTGTCAAATAAATAAAGAAAATCTTAAAAAAAATAATAACGAGGAAAATCAAGGACGAAACTGGTATATTTCACAAAACACACCTATGAGTATATGAAGAAGCTAAAGTTTTTGTTTAGCCTTCCATGAGCAATTTAAACTTGGAAAGGGCTCAAAAAGAAAGAAAGAGGGAGGTAGGGAGGAAGGAAAGAAGAGAAGAAGGTGTGCGCCTGGGTGGCTCAGTCCTTAAGCATCTGCCCTGGGCTCAGGTCGTGATCCCAGAGTCCTGGGTTTAAGCCCCGCGTTGGGCTTTCTGCTCCACGGGAAGCCTGCTTCTCCCTCTCCCACTCCCCCGCTTGTGTACCCTTTCTTGCTGTGTCTCTCTCTGTCAAATAAATAAATAAAATCTTTAAAATAAAGAAACTGGGAAAGGGCTCTCTACATTTGTGGGCTCAATTTCCATTTCAGAATACTCAGTTTTACTGAGCCTGCTCCATACTCTTTTTCTGATTATGATCCTGTTTTCTGCATTTCCACTCACAGTAGAAGAGAGGGGAGTGGAACCCCGGAAATAATATGTAGGTACGAGAGGAATCTCTTGTCTCAGGACATTTGAATACAAAGTTCCAGAGAAAGAGGTTTTCAGGACCTATGGCTGAGTTGGTGTAACTGGAGGAATACAGCAGACATGCTCTAACTGTATCATTGCATTAAGGATTCGAGTTCTTCCTTGTACTCTCTGAATTTAATTTTTAAAGTTTTTTTTTCTTTTTCTTATATCCTCTGAATTTTAAGCATATATTATTTTAAAATCAGAAATAGGGGTGCCTGGGTGGCTCAGTGGGTTTAAAGCCTCTGCCTTCGGCTCAGGTCATGATCTCAGGGTCCTGGGATCGAGCCCCTCATCAGGTTCCCTGTTCAGTGGGGGCCTACTCCCCCCCCGCCCCCCCAGTCTCTCTGCCTACTTGTGATCTCTCTCTCTGTCAAATAAATAAATAAAACCTTTAAAAAAGTAATAAAATAAAATCTGAAATAAATGTTATTTTTTGAAGTTCAATTGATACAGAAAACAGCATACAGCACATATATTTCAAGCATCAAGTATGTAAACATCTTAAACAACTTTCCTGTACAACTTGGCCACTAAATATTCATTTAGCCCTGCTTTAACCCCTGAGTTCCAATGTCTGCATCTGTATTCAGGCCTTTCAGCCTCCCTGGAATCCATGACCTTGGTCTCTTTGAAGACCCACTCCGGATGCATTGTTTCTTCTCAGCTTGGGCCTGGACTTGTTCACCATCACTGGCCAGTTTGGATAGGGGATTCCTTCCAGATCTGCCTTGGGGCAGTGACTTTCTCCTCTCTGAGAACACTTTCCATTTTCTTGTTTTCTGGCTTAGGAGTCATTCATTCAGTTTCTTTCTTTTTTTTTTTTTTTTTAAGATTTTATTTATTTTAGAGAGAGAGAGGGAGAGCACAAGCTGGGGTGAGGGGCAGAGGGCAAAAGAGAGACTCCCAAGCGGACTCCGCACTGAGGGCAGAGAACCATGTGCGGCTTGATCTCACATCCCTGAGATCACGACCTGACCCGAGCTGAAACCAAGAGTCCCATGCTTATCCGCCTGAGCCGCCCAGGTGCCCCCATTCGATTTCTATTATTATCCTGGCTACCCTTACATCTTTAGTTAAGCACGTGTAATTTGAGTAAGTTTAAGTTAATCTGCATTGCCACATCTGTACCCTCTCTCAAGCCAGACAAGGATTGTAGAGTGACCTTGTCCTTCTAAATGTACTTTTTTGTAGTCCCTTCCATAAGGTCCTCTTGGCGGGGAGCTCTCTCTGATGCCTGAAAACGCCTTTCTTTCCCTGTTTCTCTACCACGGTAGGTCAACTAGGTTGGCAGTTATTTCCTCTCTGCGCTTTGGAAATATTACTCCATTAGTTTCCAGTTTCTCCTGTAGCTTTCGCTGTCAGCCCAAGTGTTGCTCTTATGTGGGGAACCTGTTCTCTCAGCTCTCACTCTCTCTGGTGTTGTGATGTTGTGAAATTTCCGCAACGAGTCAAGGTGTGAATTTAATTGTTACGTATTTTGCTTAGGACTTGGTGTGACTAAATTTTCTATTGTAATCTCACCTTCAGGCTTTTACCAGGAGAGCCCCTGTGCAACCCAGGCTGAAGGTGTGCTTTTCAGAGGTGTGTGCGGGGAGTGAGTGTGCATGCATGTGTATGTGTTTGTGTGTGTGTGTGTGTGTTTGCTTCTGCTAGGGGAATCATTGGCCTAGAGCCACATTTTCTGTTAATATCTTAGCTTGAAGATTTGCAAATCACAGAAATGGAACACACCGGAGCCCTAAACTCATGTGAGAGTTAAGCCATGGCAACAAATAACCCGCTTGACTTTTTTATCTCCACTGGGAGCCTGGACTGAAACAGACATCCTTCCTTGTGGTCTCCCTTGTGGACTGTGGGTGGGGAGTTTCTAGTTCTTTTCCACCTAAGAACGTAACCCTACAAGGGGCATAGCTACAGGCCCAGCTCCCACTTCCAGGTCCCTGCCCCCTCTCCTGTCCCCTTGTGGCCAGAAAACCCCGAGTGCCCTGATGACCTGGGTGGGGGCAGACACCGAGTTCCAAACTGCTGCCTTAGCAACCAACCTGCTGCCCTCCTCTCGCCCGTTTTCAGTCCCATCTTTCACTTGGACCTCTGCATTTCACTTGCTTTCTTAGGAGCTCAGCCACACACTTAAAGGGATGTTTGTTGTGTTTTATCTTAGCATTTAAGGCAGTTTGAGGGGGCGTCCTGGTGGCTCAGTTGGTTAAGTGTCTGCCTTGGGCTTGGGTCATGATCCTGGGGTCCTGGGATCGACACCACATCAAAGAGAGGTCTGTTTCTCCCTCTCCCCTGACCCCTGCTTGTGCTCTCTATCAGTTAAGAAGGAAGGAAGGAAGGAAGCGAAGGAAGGAAAGAAGGGAGGGAGGGAGGAAGGAGTTTGTGGAGGGAAGGGTTTTATGCTCTCACCCCTTGAAAGTTCTGGAAATGAAAGTCCATGCGGTTCCTCTACATTTCCTTCTTTTTTCTCTTCCTCAGAGCTCTCTTCCTCAGGAGCTCTCAGAGCAGACAAAGACTCCTGTATCCAGAATGTGGACAGGAGTTTCAGACTTGGTTTATCATTCTTCTTACACAGTAAATCCCACCCCAGTCTCTGGGATTAAATATTTCATTGCGCGACAGTTCATTAGAGATCACACGAAGCCACTGAGGAGAGTGGCTTCCAGGGAAAGACCCCAGGTCTTCTCCTTTTATTCTAATTTTTGCAGATTCATTGCGAATGGAAAAAAAAAAATCTTTTTTAAAATTCAAATGATGCCTATTAAGGTGCCATCTCATCCACATCTTTGAGATTCCCAGCAGTTGAGGAGGCAATCCCTTTAATTGGGGCGGGCGTGCTAAAATGAGTGGGAAGGCCTAGTTCACGGAGCTGCTCTTTGACAAGCAGCTCTGATTCACTTTCCATTTATTTGGAATAAAATTCACTGTAACAGCCTGATAGTCTTGTTTGTTAGGGAGGTGTTTTTTTTGGTTCAGGTTAAGAAATAGTGCCTTAGGGTGTGTTCCTTTCCCGTCGCTTGATTGGAATGGTGCAGAGGAACAGTAAAGAATCGGGTGGGGGTGGGGGCGGAGCTGAGGGGGAGATTAGGAACTTTGAATTTGTAAAGTGAGGATCGGAGTTAAGGAGGAGGGAAATGCCAGAGACTTTCTGTGAAGGGGGTGGAAAGGAGACAGGTGGAGACCTAAGGCGGAGCAAGCTTTCTGATGGTATCCTGGTTAGGGGGTCTGCCTGAAGTCAGATAGCCCTCTCAAAAGAGGCAGTTGAATAAAATGTAATGAAGGGACTACGTAGAAAAACCAACAAGTGTCGGGGAAGCACCTGGGGGAGAGCAGCCCCAGGTTCTCAGCCCCAGTCTGAAGAGGAAAGGAAAGGGAACAGTGACTGGAACCTGGGGAGAGCCTAGCCTAGGAGACAGCTGAGCCTGTCAGTGGGGAATTCGCATTCCTTAGAAACCTTGACCTTATAGGGATGGAGCTGGGGGTGGGGGTGGGGGGAATAAATACTGATCATTCTCTATCCTCCGAGGCTTTGATCTCCCCTGGTGCCACCATTGACCTAAGACAAATAGAGGCTGGAGGGCCAGGGAGCCCCATTGATGCAGTCAACTGAAATCAGCCTCTGAGGACCAGAGCCCTGTGGAGGGTGTGAGGATCAGGGGAGTCAGGTAGACCAGACAGACCATCCCTCCGGCACAGGCGACTTTCTACAGCAGCAGAGGGCATGGAGGTCAGTGTGGCCATGGGGTAAACACAGAAAGCAATAGCACTCTTTGACTCCTTTCATTTTTTCTAGTCTTGCTTTTCACTGCTTCTAATGGCTTTTCATGTCAAAATAGTACCTAAATAATTGTGAAAAGGCACCACTTTGGGAGACCCATGTTCAAGGGGGTGGAAATGCTGTTTCTGTTCCCCACTTGCCCTTCTGAGCTATATTTTTCAGGGAAAGGGGACAAAAATCAAGCCCATCCATTAAGGAGGGCACGTGATGTGATGAGCACTAGCTGATGTTGATGGAACACAACATCAGAAACTAATGATGTACTGTATGTCGGCTAACTGAATTTAAATTAAAAAAAAAATCAAGCCCATCCCCTGGCAGGTTTTCAGCATCTTGTAGTGGTCAGAATGGCACTGAACAATGGCAGTGGTGGTGAGTTACCTCCTATGGAGGAAAAATATCAGGGCAAATCTAGAACTCTACCAACCTTGTCATTTCCCCAGTGGAAATGACAGTCTCCCCAGTCTCCCTGGGCCACCAGGTCTGGTCTACCATCTCTTGTGTCTTCATTGGGTAGCTATAGAAAGAGTAAAAAGAGGAGAAGGAGGAAGTGAAGAAGAGATAGCATGTGGCCCTGTCCTCTTCTGATCTCAGTCATTGAAATCATACACCGCTGATTTTCCTAATGCCTGAGGCCGTGAGCCCTTGAACTTGGTCAAGGGAGGGCTCCAGAGCCAACCTTGAATCATTTGTTGATTCAATAACCATGGCCTCTAATATTATTCTCAGCATCTGATGATGACGTTACTCATAATGATTGCTTTATGTGCACACTAGCCTTGTAGACCAAGGCTAGGTTCATGTTTCTTTTTAGGCTGCTCATACAAAATCTATTTTCTAGTCTGTGGGAACAACCACTAATTGAAGCATCTGGTGCCATTTGCGAGCCTTCTTTTTTTTGCCCTATGGCAGGTGACTTCCCTTCTGTAAAACTAGTCACCCCATCTCTTTTGACAAAATACGAGGTTGGTCTTTCTGCCCCCGTCACTTCTCAGCTAATCATAAATCTGATGTCCCAGTTCTGGTAACCGTGCAGACTACGTAGGCTCTGCCCACAGTAACCAGTGCAGCGTCTTACATACGGGTGCTCAGAAACATCTGTTGAATGAATAAATGAATGTTCTCTAAAGTTGTATTTATGACTCCGAGGTGAAAGAGTATAATAATAGTACAGCTGGGAATTTCAAAACAATATTGGAATAATTAATAACAGTGTCTACCTTCAGGGGTTGTTGAAGATTAAATGAACTAATATATATGAAAATAAAACCTTAAAGCTCTATGCATGTTAATTATTACCATGATATTGTCAGTATCTAGTCTCTCTGGAAAGAGCATAAGACTTAGACTCAGAAGATACTTACCCCCTTCACAGTCCTCAATTGTGTGACCTTGGAAAGTTGCTCACACTTGCTCTCTGAGACTTGTTCTCTCATCTGTAAAGTGGGGATATTAATATTGTTATTTTCCTTCCATAGAAAACTCTGAGGATTATTGAGAAATGCTTTGGAAGTTGTAAAGCCCAATGTCAATACTGATTTCTGTTTGTTTGGGTAATTAGTACACTGGGATCCAATGGACAGAATGTCAATGGGATACACATATCACTCCAGAAGGACAATAAATGTGAAAGTATACACTTCTCAAAAAGTGTATCCGTCTGGGGCCCAGACCATATGGTTGTTGAAGCTGTGGGCCATGGCACACCTGGGTGGCTCAGTTGGTTAAGTGTCTGCCTTTGGCTCGGGTCATGATCCCTGGGTCCTAGGATCAAGCTGTCCAGTGCCCTGCTCAGCGGGGAGCCTGCTTCTCCCTCTTACTGCTGCTTCCCTGGCTTGTGTCCCTCCCCCTCTCTGACAAATAAAGAAATAAAATCTTAAGAAAGAAAGAAAGAGAGAGAGAAAGAAGGAAAGAAAAGGAACTGTGGGCCCCTCAAGGGTGTCCATCCGGCCTCGCTGCCAACTTGGATGCTCTAGCCAGCTATACTGACAGATCTGTGGGAAACTCCTCCTCAGGGTGTCAGGAAACCACTCTCCCATCCAGCACTTGCCATGACTTCTAATGGAAAGCAAGTGGGAAATTTGCATTCCCTGATGTGTTTAACAGTAACGACACCGGACAGAGAATCAGAAGCTGGGTTCAAGACCCAATTGTTGTACTTTCTGGCTGTGTAATCACAGACAAGTCATTTATCATTGCTTAGCTGGGAAAGGAGAATAATGAAATCTATTGCACAGGACTGTTAGGAAGCTAAAATAAGTTTGTATATGTAATGTCATTCTGTAGACTGCAAAGCACGGAACAAATGGAAGTATTAGTATTCTTCCCAGACACCGAGGGGGATGTCACTGAGCAGTAAAATTTCCTCACACATAAATAGCAGAAGTGGAGAGGAGGAAAAGCAAAAGGGCTGGATAATTCACAAACTAGAATAACCAGCTTGGTTAATCGGGCTGGGTCCGATATGGAGTCCTGGTAGCAACTTCATTGGCAAGAACATGGGGCTCATGAGGAAAAGTCAAAGGGATCATTTCCTCAAAAGACGAGATGGATGGGAGCGAACCTGATGATTTCCAAGTACAGGTGAAGGAAGCAGCTGGTGTATCATTCCACCAATAACAGGGCTTGTAGGCAGCTGGGATGAGGACCTGTTAGGTCCGTAGATGGGAATTTTTCTGTCTGTGCGATGGAACGATGGGGCGGGCCAAAGCCAGCGCCGTAACTGTTGTGACCAGAATATGTTCTCGGCCAGACTGCCCCTTCCAGACCTGGCTTGGGGGGAAGAGACTGTCATGGAGTTTAATCATGTTTTTGTTTTAAAGATTTTATTTATTTATTTGAGAGGGAGAGAGAGCAGGAGTGGGGTTAGGGGCAGAGGGAGAGGGAGAAGCAGACTCCCGCCAAGCAGGGAGCCCAATGTGGGGCTCGATCCTAGGACTCCAGGATCATGACCTGAGCCAAAGGCAGCTGCTTACCCGACTGAGCCACCCAGGCACCCAGAGTTTAATCACGTTGAGCAAAGATGGGACGATCCCTAAGACTGAAAGGTCAGTCCTTGTGAGGTGGAACCTAAAGGGCCCAAGGGACAGGAACCTTATGTGCCCAGGCAACTCAGCCCCAGACTTAAACTGTACTTTAATCCCTACATTGGTCACATGGGACAATTGACTACAGACTTTCATTACCTTAAATACAAAACAGAATTTGGAGATAGTCACCATTCATTCATGCACGCATGCATGCATTCTTTTTTTTTGTTTTACCTATTGAGCCAATACTGGTGACAGTTACTGGTACACGGTAGGTAAACACGGTAGTCGTTTCCTTGAGGGAGCGCACTCACTGCGTGTAGAAGGAGGTTACGAGACAGTAGATGGTTGGAGGGCAGGTGTGAAGAGTGAACCTTGGAGGTTCAGGGGAGGGAGCAGTCTCATCTCACGGTGGAGATGACAAATGATGGGTAACGTCATGGAGAAAGTAACATCTGGGCCAGGAACTGAGGCTTGGCTGCTTTGGGCAAGATGTTTGTGGCAGCGGCTATCATGTGAATTTTTGTTTGGAGGTGAGTATTTGATTTTTTTATTCATGGTTTTTATTGACTGTGTCTTTAATCAAAGGGTAAACAACTTTGTTAAGAATAATGACGATGCATTATACATTTTTTTAATGACTGTGCTGCTTCTACCCTGTGTTCCGTACATATCCAGAATGAATGTCCGTCCTTTCCGTAGTTTCTCCTCAGAGACTTGTCCCCTAGGTTTTTATCTGTCATTCTCGTGTTCAAATCATATCCATTTCGCAAGACCACCTTCCTTCTCTTTTTTCCTGGGGAGAAAGCTGCTTTCTAATGCCTGTTTACAAAGCTGAACCACACACAATTGTTGCTTCTGTAAATCAAATATGGTCAAATACCGACAATTTTATGTGGTTCAACCTAATGTATTCTCTTCCACTGAATTGGCCCTCACTTGGTCCCACTTTATAGTACTTCCCATTATTTGAGATTAAGTTACCTTGTTTCTTTCTCGGCTTTCTCTGTGTCTCCTACCGCTCCTCTCACCAAATGTAAGTATCATGAGAGTAAGAAAGGTGCTGTCTTCGCTGTAGCCATATCTCCTAGCAACTATAGGGGCTTGATATTTGTTCAATGACAAATAAATGCCCCAAGGTTTGAGCATTAAACAGCTTTTTTTTTTTTTTTAAGATTTTATTTATTTGTCAGAGAGAAAGAGGGGAGGGGGAGAGGCAGGCAGAGGGAGATGCAGGCTCCCTGCTGAGGAGCTGGACAAAGGACTTGATCCCAGGACTATGGGATCATGACCTGAGCCAAAGGCATACACTTAACCCACTGAGCCATCCAGACATCCAGGGCATTAAACAGATTTTACCTAGCTGTGGGATTGGGTGAGCCTTTCCAGGTTCTCACTGAACTCTTAAAAGCTAAGTCTGGGGTACGCTAGGTCAGTGGTTCCCAGAGTAGGCTTCAGAGAGTGCTAAGAATACTGATTCCAAGGCCCACTCCAGACCAGTGGAGAGGGGCCCAGAAACTTTAGGTATCTTTGCCTCCCAAGATGACTCTTACATAGCCCATGAAACAGCTGTCTGCCTGCAGTTGGGAACCGCCAGACCCCATGGCGTCACCTACTTCTGTCTTGCTCACTGCCAGGTTCCCAGTGCGGGGGCACAACGTCTAACTCATGGCAGACAGCAACGATCGATTGCTGAATGCACGTTGGAAGGCTTTTGCATTTCTGACGGGCATCTTAAGCTGCCAAGGCCCCTTAGATTAGTTGAGAAAAATCTTACATGCATTGACCTTGAGAATTTTTGAAGGTCTCCATGGGCTCCCAAACTCAAGATGCTTGTGTATTTGTGATAGTGTGTAACACACCACATGTCATTGGGTGGTTTCACCTCTCTGAGCCTTAGATTTCTCTGTGAAATAAGGGTATTGGGTTAAAAAAAGGACCACTAGGGTCCTATTGGACTTTACCTTGCTTTCCTTACTGACTCTCCTGCTTACTGACTGTGTGACCTTGGGCAAGGGACTTCCCTTTTGTTGAAGTACCTGTAACCCCATTCTCTCAGCCCTCATGGCAGGATTGTAAGCCCCCCCTTCCCTCAGAGCAGAGACCTTGCCTACCCCTTTGCAGCTATTCACAGTCCTTAGTGCTTGGCATGTACTCGTCACTCAGGAAATCGTTCTTCGGATGAATGATAGAGACTTTTAAAAAAACTGCAATGAGTAGGTAGAAGCTAGCTTACGTAGAAATTGTACATATCACCCTGAACTCACGACACTGCTGATGGAAGCTTATGGTCACATGACAACTCTTTCCTTTTTTTGAATGATAAATTTATTAGGATATAATTAACATATCTTAAAATTAACCCCTTTAAAGTGTAAAGTCAGTAGTTTTTCATATTTTACAAAATTGCACAACCATCACCACTATCTAATCGAGAACTTTTTTATCCCCGCCCTAATAACCCCACATCTATTAGCTGTCACTTTCCCTTTGCTCCCCCAGTCCCCCGGGCAACCACTGATCTACTTCCTGTCTTTACGGATTTGCCGCTTCTGGACACATCGTATTAACAGAAACGTACTATGTTTTTGGCCTTTTGTGTCTGGCCTTTTTCACTTACCATGTTTTCAAGGTTCGTTCATGCTGTGGCATGCATCGGAGTTCCAACCCTTTTTACGGTAAATAATATTCCATTGTATTGATACACCACATTGAATGTGTCCATTTATCAGTTGATAGACATTCAGGTTGTTTCCATGTTTTCTCAATTAGGAATAATGGTACTATGACCATTTGTGTACAAGTTTTTATGAGGACATAAATTTTCAATCCTCTCTAGTATATATACCTAGTAGTCGTCTGTGACTGCTAGTCTGACTTTTTGAGTAACTGTCAAAACTGTCACAACTGTCAAACTGTTTTCCAAAGTGGCTGCTCCATTTTGCAATCCCGTCAACAGTGTATGAGGGCTTCAGTCTCTCCCTATCCTCTCCAATGTTCCCTGTTGTCTGTCTTTTTTATTTTCTCGGTCCCTGTAGATGAGAAGTGTTATCTCTTTGTGGGTTTGATTTGCGTTTCTCTAATGACAAAAGATGTTGAGCATCTTTTCATGTGCTTATTGGCCATTTGTGTAGATTCTTTGGAGAGATGTTACTCAAATCCTTGGCCTATTTTTTTCCTCAAGATTTTAAAACTTTTATTTGGCAGTGTGATGTATGGTTTATGGGGCTCCGGAGGCTTGACTTTAGGACAACTCAGTGCTCTCAGGTAGTCTTTTTCTCCTAATCTGAGCTTTAATTGTTCACCTTCAAAATCTTTATTTTCCTATAGGGTCCAGACTGAGCTTTCTGATGGAGGAATCAGGAGTAGACACTTGGCCTTCTGTCTGCTGCTTGTTAACATCTCTAGACCTTCACAAACCAGTGCTTTGCCCTTTCTTGGTCATCATCAGCCTTTTCTGCCCCCCTTCACCCATTTCTAAATTGGATTTTTATCTTTTGATTGTTGAGTTGTAAGAGTTTTCCATATAATCTAGATGCTGGTCTCATATCAGATGCATAATTTGCGAACACTGTCTCCCATTCCATGCATTGCATTCCTACTTTCTTGGCTTGGTGCCCTTCGAAGTGTAAAAGTATTAAATGTTGATGAAGTCCAATTTATCTCTTTTTAATAATTGTTTGTGTTTTTGTCCCTAAGACACAAGTGCCTTATCTGAAGTTGCGAATATTCACTCCTATCTTTTCTTCTAAGACTCCGAAGCCTTTAGCTTTTACATTTAGGTCTATGATCCATTCTGAATTAGTATATCGATATTGGGGGGGACACCTGGATGGCTCAGTCAGTAGAGCATGCCACTCTTGATCTCAGGGTCATGAGTTCGCTCTTGATCTCAGGGTCCTGAGTTCAAGTCCCACGTAGGGCATAGAGCTTACTTAAAAATAAGTAAATAAATAAATAAATACATATGATTTAAAAAAAATTTTAAAAATCCTGTATGGTATAAAGTAGAGCCATCTTATTTTTTTTCCTTCTAATTTTTTTATTTTTATTTTTTTATTTGCAAGAGAGAGAGAAAGAGAGGGAGGAGTGGGAAGGGGCAGAGGTAGAGGGAGAAAGAGAATCTTAGGCAGGCTCTACACCCAGTGAGGAGCCTGATGTTGGGCTCGATTTCAGGACCCTGAGATCATGACCAAGCCAAAATCAAGAGTCAGACACTTATCTGACCGAGCCACCCAGGTACCCCGAGCCATCTTTCCTTTTAAAAAGCCTTTCTCGGGGCACCTGGGTGGCTCAGTGGTTAAGCGTCTGCCTTCAGCTCAGGTCATGATCCCAGGGTCCTGGGATCGAGCCCCACATCGGGCTCTCTGCTCCTCAGGAAGCCTGCTTCTCCCCCTACCATTCCCTCTGCTTGTGTTCCCTCTCTCGCTGTGTTTCTCTCTGTCAAATAAATAAAATCTTAAAAAAAAAAAAAAAGTCTTTTTCTATAGTGAAATGTAGCACACACATCCCAGGGTCCTAGAATCCAGCCTGGCACCGGGCTCCCTTCTCAGTGGGGAGTCTGCTTCTCTCTCTCCCTCTGTCCCCCACCCTGCTCCTGCTCTGTCAGATAAATAAATAAAATCTTAAAAAAAAAAATAGAAAGAAGAGCTGGATGCTTAACTGACTGAGCCATCCAGGCACCCCTATTATTTGCCTGATACATTCAAATCTATGGTCTGCCTGGATTTTTGTGTATGATGTGGGTAGGGGTTAAGTTTAATTTCTTAAAATAATGATATCCAATTGTCCTGGCACAACTTATTGCAAACACCTTTCTTTCCCAACTACCCTGAAGTGCCTATGGTTTTAAAGTTGTATGTTTATTAACCTTTATTAAGACATTAAAGTTGTATTTCTGGGTTTTTTATAATTTCATTGAGCTCTTTGTCTTTCCTATACATTTCCACTGGAGCAGAGAAGTAGTGTCAGAATTCTGATTGAGATGGTGCCAAATCTATAGATTAGGGAGAATTTACAGCTTCACCATATTAGTTGTATTAGCCCATGAGCATGGTATATTCCTCCATTTATTTAGATCATCTTTGACTTCTCTCAAAAATATTTTTAAGTTTTCTGTGTAGGGGCACCTGGGTGGTTCAGTCAGTTAAGCATCAGACTCTTGATTTTGGCTCAGGTCAGGATCTTGGGGTTATGAGATTGAGCTCCACATTGGGCTCCACACTCAGTGTGGAATCTGCTTGGGATTCTTTCTCTCCCTCTGCCCCTCTCCCTGCTTGCTCTCTCTCTAAAAATAAATAAATAAAATCTTAAAAAATAAATAAAGTTTTCTGTGTAGAGGTTTGATACATATTTTATTGAATTTTTTTCTTAGATATTTTTAGTTTTTATATTATCTTAAATGGTATTTTAAATATTTCATTTTCTAATTCTTTTTAGTTTTCTTGGTACATAAAAACAGTTGAGGGGCTCCTGGGTGGCTCAGTGGGTTAAAGCCTCTACCTTTGGCTCAGGTCATGATCTCAGGGTCCTGGGATCGAGCCCCGCATCAGGCTCTCTGCTCAGCAGGAAGCCTGCTTCCCCTTCTCCCTCTGCCCGCCTCTCTGCCTACTTGTGATCTCTTTCTTTCTGTCAAATAAATAAAAAAAAATCTTTAAAAAAAAAAAAACAACAGTTGATTTTTGGGGCTCCTGGGTGACTCAGTTGGTTAAGGACTGCTTTCAGCTCAGGGCATGATCCTGGAGTCCTGGGATGGAGTCCCACATCAGGCTCCCCACTTGGCATCTCCCCACTTGCTTCTTGCTCTGACCCTCCCCCACTCATGCTCTCTCTCTTTCATTCTCTCTCTCAAATAAATACATAAAAATCTTTTAAAAAAAACCCAGTTGATTTTTGGTGGACATTAACCTTATTTCTGGTTATTTTGCTATACTTGCTTACTAACCCTAATTTTTTGTATATTAAAATATGTCCCATGAGAGTAATGATGCTTTTATATCTTATTTTCTAAAACCTATACATATCTTTTTTTTTCCCTTAAAGATTTTATTTATTTATTTGTTAGAGAGAGAGTGAGCACATAAGCAGGCTCCCCACTGAGCAAGGAGCCCGATATGGGACTCAATCCTGGGACCCTGGGATCCTGACCTGAGTTGAAGGTAGATGCTTAACAAACTGAGCCACCCAGGTGTCCCACAAAACCTACGTATCTTTGGAGGGATGAACAGTTTTTATTTGGCTCAGATCAGGGGTCTATGAGTCTTGAAGACCTCTGTTCATTTGTTGGTTTTCCTGTCCATGTTCTCCTTGGCTTATTGGAGAGACTCCTCCCTGGAGTGACTCTTGACCTCCTTCTACTTCTTGTTCTCCAGGGTGGCTGTCAACATCTGGTACTTCTGGCCAGTCTCAAAAGTCAGGTGCCTCAAGTGGACAAATGTATGTGTGGGCTTCCGACACACAGATCGGAGGAGAAATAATTACTTGCTCTTTCTTGTTAAACATCTTGAGGTGCTCTAAAGTGGCCTAGCAATGTTTGATCTGGTGGGGTAGCATGCATCACACATTCTACCTTAAGATGTGTTTGGAGACCCAGAAATGGTAGGGACCATGGGATGAGTTGGTGTCTGTGTGCTTGTGGAAGAAGTCCAAAGCCTGGTATATCTACTTAATTATGTAGAAGTTGCCAGAAATGTTATTAACCTTATAGTACATGATCACCACTTCCCAGTCCAGTCCTACCTGCCTGGTCACTCTGGCCTCTAGGTGACCTTATAGATGGTGTTAACCATTGATTATCAGGAATGTCCCTCTGCTGACTTTGGCAGCTGCTTTGGAAAATTAATCCCTATACTTAATAATTGTTTTTCTTGTCTTATTGCACTAGCTGGAACCCTAGTGTAATGTTGAAAAGTTGTGGTGAGAACATTCTTGTTTCCAGTGTTGGGGGAAAGCTGTCAATATTTTGCCATTGCAAAATATGTTTTCTGTAGGGTTTTCAGAAATACACTTTATCAAATTAAAGAAGTCTCCTTCTATTCATAGTTTACTAAGGAATTTTCTTCATGAATAGTTACAGAATTTTTTAACATTCTTTTTATTACTCCTTTGAAATGATTTATTTCCTCTTTTCTGTTAATATGGTGAGTTATATTTGTTGATTTCCATGTCAAATTATCCAAGTTGTTTATGATCTACTATTTTTCCTGTATCTTGTTGAGTTTGTTTTGCTAATATTTTTAATAGACTTTATTATTTAAATATTTTATTTATTTGTTAGAGAGAGAGAGACAGTGAGAGAGGGAACACAAGCAGGGGGGAGGGAGAAGCAGTCTCCCCACGCAGCAGGAGCCCAATATGGAGCTCAATCCCAGGACCCTGGGATCATGACCTGAGCCAAGGCAGACACTTAATGACTGAGCCACACAGGAGCCCCTAGACTTTATTTTTTAGAGCAGTTTTAGATTCACAGTAAAATTGAGAGGATGGTATAGAATTTCCCATATACTCTCTGCCTCCACACATGTACAGTCTTGTCCATTATCAACATCCCTTATCAGAGTAGTCTGTTTGTTAAAACAGACTGTTTGTTAAAACTTATGAATCTACATGATCACGTAGGGTTCATAGAGTACATTAGGATTCACTCTGGGTGTTGTGAATTCTATGTGTTTAGACAAATTTGTAATGAGATGTATCCATCATTAGAACATCATACAAAACAGTTTTAAAAACTTTAAAAATTTGTTTGTGCTTTGCCTATCCATCCCTCTCTCAACTTTGGCAATCTTTTTACTATCTCCACAGTTTTGCCTTTTCCAGAATGTCATATAGTTGGAATCATAGAGTATGTAGCCTTTCAGAGTGCGTTCTTTCACTTAGTAAAATGCATTTAATATTCCTCCATATCTTTTCATGCTCGATAACTCATTTCTTTTTAGTGTTGAACAATAACCCATTGTGCATTCACCTATATATAGGCATTCACCTACTAACTAAAGGACATCTTGGTTGCTTACAAGTTTTGGCAACTATGAATAAAGGTTCTATAAATACCTGTGTGCAGATTTTTGTATGGACATAAATTTTCCAGTCCTTTGGGTAAATATCAAGAAGTGTGATTACTGGATCCTATGTTAAGAGTATGTTAGTTTTGTAAGAAACCACCAAACTGTTTGCTAGAGTAGCCGTACCATTTTATAGTCCCATTCTTGTTGTTCTACATTTCTGCCAGCATTTGGTGTCAGTGTTTTGGATTTTTAAGTCCCATTGTTTTACTCAGTCAACTTTTATATACCTACATATTTTCTTTCCTTTTCATTCTTCTTCATACCTTTATGCCTCTCTGAGCTTACACTGGGGGATCATTTTCCTTTTGCTTAAAGAGTACCCTTTAATATGGGTTGACTGTCAAAAATCTCTCATTTCTTTTTCTTTCTTTCTCTTTCCTTTTTTGGTAATGTCCTTTCTTTCATTCTTTGGCCTTGGGAGTATGCTTTACCCACAAGTGGGGAAAGTGTAAAGTGTCAGGGAGCTCACCCGAGAACAGTCCTCACCCACGGAGGGATGGAGTTGATGGATAAAGACCTCCAGCTTCCAACCCACCCATTGAGATAATTCTGAGGTGTGTCCCCCCACAGTATCTCAGATGGTCCCAGTGGGATTGCATTCCAGTTGCCCAGTGTTAAAACCCCCATCAACCCATATTTCATTAAGCTTTTTTCCCATTCCTGCCTCATTTCTCCATTTGTTTTCAAAGGGATAATTAGTCCAAATTATTAGAAGAGAACCCTCTCCCCCACTGTTCTTTTCTAGGCTTGTATTATACTTTGATACTTCAAAGAGGTTTTGCTTGAACCCTGCTAATCGCCATTCTCTATCTGTATTCCCTCCTCCCCTATCTATGTGATGGGCTTGCAAAACTCCATGCCTTTATTCTTGTTTTTCTCTGTGCAAAGTGTGACCCACCAAAGTATTGGGGATCTAGAAGAGGAAAATTCTCCCCAACAAGCCAGCCTTGGACAAGAAAAAAAACCATTGCAATTCCAAAATGGACATCAAAGACCAAATGTGCAATTTGAATGGGCTGCTTAGAGTGAGAAGACTGGCCTTCAACCAGGAGAGAAAGTCTCAGAACTTGGAAACTAGGAGTGGATAAATCAAGGAAACAAAAATTTGTTTTTGGAAGAAAAAAGCAATGGATGGGTATGGTGTGGAGTTTGTTCGGGGGCAAATATAAAATAAATAAGTTTAAGCTGGATATTCTATTTGCCCTGAACATTCTTGACAGCTCAGCTTAAATGACTTTTCTTAATTGTCTTGGCTTGAATCACTTCCTCTGTTAACTTCCATAGCACTCTTACTGCATTTATCATATCACGTTTTTCCTATGGCTTTGAATAGTCTGTTCCTTTTAAATTATTAACTAGATGGCAGCTGTGGTATAGTGGAAAGAGCAATGTAATCAGAGTTAGATGACCTGGGTTTCAGTCTCAGCTTGAACACTTACCTAAAGTGCTTGAGCCTCGGTGTTCTCATCTATATAATGGGGATAATATTAATTATTGCATAGTGTGATTTGAGTATCAAAAGACATAAGTGTATCAAGTGGCACATACTGAGCGCTGTGACACATGAAAGCTTCCATTTGCTGAGCCTACTTAGTGTTATGAACTGCTCCAGGTGTTTGACAAACATTATCTTATTGAGACCTTACCATAACCCTCTGTAGATCTCCTTTTACAAAGGAGAAAAAAGACATTATGATAGGCCAAAAATAATCGAGGTCACATAGTTAAGTAGCAGAAACAGGACAGAAATCCAGTTCTGTCTGGCTCTAAAACTAGCAGTGTCCATTGGTCTACCCTGCTTCCCTATGGCTTTGAAGACTAAATACCAGCCTTGAAATCACTTTTTAGTCTAAACTAATCTGGGCCAATTTTGGAGCTGGTGACCTACAAAACTGTTCCATTATCTGTCTCAAGGGGGGTACCTACTCCATCCTGATTTATAAATAAATGTTCATATATTTTGCTCAAAAGAACTTCCTAGCAAAAGTGTGTGTGCATATGTAATGCAGTAACAGAAGAAAAGCGATGTTTAACAATAAGAACGTTTTCCAGAACCCCTGATTTAACAAACATCTACACAAACTGGAAAAGCAGCTTAGTTTTCACTCTTTGCCTAGGAAGGAGTACTTGATTTTTTGAAGGAGCGATGGAAGCCTTGAGAAGAAAGCTATGAACTGGTTCCCTAGAAAAAAGGAGCTCCTTAGAAAAAAGATCTATTCAGGAATTTGCCGTTTTGATCCCACTGAGCAGGAGTTGAAGAACGCCTTTGTAGGAGAGATATATCATCTTTCATTTAAAAGTAGTTAAAAAACTCCATGAATCATTTAAATCAGGAAATTAGTGGAAATTTCCACATTTTGTCTTTGTACCGGTATGTGATAGTGTTGCTGGGGACACTGGGGAGAGTAGGGTGATTAAAGAAGTTGCTGCACAGTCAGCTCTCTGATCCTACGATAGGACCTTCTGGAAAGGTCCTTACATAACTACCTTACTTCTCCAATAAAAGGCTGTGTATTTCTTGCCCCTCCACTGATTCTGCACTTCCACTTTAAATATAACTGCGGATGAAGGGCGAGAAACAACAACAAAAACCCCCTAAAGATCCGCACAATAATTAGGGCTGCCCCAGGGAAATCAGAGCGAGAAGCGCAGGAGCCCCTCTTCCTTCCCACCTCCCCGGGGAAACACACTTAGCCTCCCTCCCAGACTTCTTCCCCGCCCCAGCGGGCTCCCCTCCGCCTCCTCCTCCTCCTTCCCTAACACGTGCTCTCCGGAACACTCACTCGGGAGCTATCCCACCCCCCGGGGGGCTGGGCTCGGGGCCGAACGGACCAATCCGCACGCGCCTTACAGCGCCGTGGCCCGACAACGTTGAGCCGCCCAATCGAAAGGGCCTTACCGCCCGTTTCCCGGAGCCCCGCCCCCCCGCAGCCCTGCCCCCGCCCGCCGGTCTTCTCCCTCCTTCTCCTCCTCCCGTTCGCCCCTCCCCCGCCGCTCGGGAGCGGAGCCTGCGAGACGGAGAAACTGGGGCAGAAGTGAAGATGGCGGCGGCGGTGCTGGCGGCGGCGGCGGCTTCTCGCCAGTGACGCGCGGTGCGGGCTCATCTCCCTCCCCACCTCCCTAGTCCGGACCCCGTCCGCCGCCGGGACCACACCGTCCCCGAAACCCGCAGCCCGCCCCTCTCCTCCCTCCCCAGTCGCCCCCTCTCCCGACGCCCGGCCGCCGCTGGCGGCGGCGCGCCTCGGGTCCCGGCCGCCGGCCTCGCACTCCTGCGCGCTGTCGCCGGGGGAGCGGGTGGCGCGTTGATCCGCCCTTGCCAGCCCCGCCGGACCGCCGGGCCGCGGACACACGCCCGGCAGGGAGGCGGCGGCGGCCCCTGCGCATTTGCTTCCCTCCATTTGGGGACTGGGAGGCGGCGGCGGCGGCAGTGGGTTTTGGGGAGGGGAAGGGGGTTCGGGGGGGGGTGGGCGAGAGCGGGAGGGGGCAGTCCTCGGGAGGAGGACGAGAAGGAAGCACCATGACGTCCATCCATTTCGTGGTTCACCCGCTGCCGGGCACCGAGGACCAGCTCAATGACAGGTAATAGGGCCGGCGGGCGGGCGGGCGGGGGGAGGGGCGCCTCCCCGCCCTCCCCTCCCCCACGGGGCCGCCCCGGGGCGGGCGCCCGTGTTTACGCGCCGGCCGGCGGCGGGGCGGGGGGGGGTCCTCACTGCCCCCGGCTAGGCCCCTTCCGGGGCAAACTTCTGGTCCCGGGGGTCCGGGGCCGCGGGGGGAGCGCGTTGTAGACGGTGCCCGCGGTGTAGACGGGAAAGCGCGCTGCAACCTCCTCCCTCCCCCCACCGCCCCCCCAGTCTCCCTCCGAGGAGCCGCGTTGAACTCGGCGGAGATGTGGGGGGGGAATTCGGCTCCCGGAGGGGGGGCGGGCTGTAATTACCGCCCGGCCCAGGCCCGAGGAATCCATATTAGTCAAAGTTGAATTGAGACAGACAATGCGGATGGGGGATGGTGGAGGTAAAAAGAGAGGGAAGAGGAGAAGCGGGGCGAGGGGCTCCGGGGTAGACCGGGCTCGCCCGGGCTCCCGGGAGCTGTGTCCGGTGGGGTGGTCTGGACCTGCTAAGCCTGGAGATCCCGGGGGATGGGGAGGCTGATTCCCGGCAGATCGCGTTGGGGGTGGGGGGAGGAAGCGCCATGATTACTGTTATTATTATTAAATTTGAGCTCCTGCAGTGAGGTTTGGCTGCCCGGGGAGGAGATGAATTCAGGCAGGGGTGGGGAAGTGGATTGGGTTCCCTTTGCTCTCCTTCCGAAACGGGGCTGGTGTGCTCCTTCTCCCAGCCCTTATGGTGCGAGCTTTTTTGTTTCCTTTTTTATTCTAATGATAGTGTTTTCCTGAGTTGTAATTTGACAGCTGAAAACGGTGCGTAGAGTCTAAGGAAAACTCTTACGTTTGCAGTTCGCAATGCTGCTTTCTTAACAAGCTGTAAATTTCTGGGATGGGTTTGCTATGGGCGGAGGAGGAATTATGATTTTTTTTTTTTGTCTTTAATAAGAAGGCTATTTTGGCTGTGGATTCCTCCCTTTGCCTCCTCCACTGTTCCTGCCAGTTTAGGATATTGAATTGCAGGGCCGCATGCTCTCAGGGAACTAAGATAAAGCAGGAAAAGTTCCTTCACTGTTGCAAAACAGGGACTCGGAGAACGTTGAGGGAGGCCTCCATTAAAGTAAGTCTTAGAATTTAGGACTCCGACCTAATGATGGGCTGAATATTTCCGGGGCCAGAAAGTGGGGGCATTTTAAGCCTCCCTCTCCCCCAGTGATAGAGCTGCTTTCTGTTTCTTTTGAGTATAAATGGCCATCTGGGCCCAAGTTCAGAAGTTAGATATGATTTTTGCTAAGTGACCGGGTGACATAAGTTGCATGACGCCGTTTGTCATACGCTTCCCGAAGGGAGGAAGAGGCCTAACTTGCTAAGATACTGGCCTCGGTCTCCAAATATCTAAGCGCCTCAGGTGGGGCGGAGAGCTTCTCCATCCGAAAGCTGGCGGCTTAGTTTGTGGCTCTGGGTTCAGATTTATGGAATCTTTGCTGTAGCTATATAGTGTATTTAACATGTTGGTGGAACTTTTGAAATACTTTCTGAAAATACTGAAATAAGTTTTGTCATTTATTTTAACATTTTGTTATGTGATCCTTACTCTGATTTTTATTTCATTAGAGATGGAGATCTCTGAGACTTTAACACAAGATTATTTTGGTAAATTTTGGAACCAGGCACTTAATGAGAATAGCTCTGCTGTCAGAGAACCGAGTTAGTAGTACTTGTCCTGTAACATGTCTTGTAACTTAGAAAATTGCACACCAGGCAGGAGAGAGGTAGGCCATGTTTTCTATATTAGTCTTACTTTACATATACCAAGAATCCTGACTAGCTTACTCGATTGGCTGTGTCTGCCAAAACCTATTTTGCCAGTTGTCGGGCACTCTGATTCATTTTTGAACATTCATTTTATACTTTACTTACTAGACTGGGGAATTTACAAGTAATGGATTCTTTTCTAAGTGCCCTTTTTTTCATTCCTAATGTAAAGAAGTAATCAGTTTTGGTTTTGATTCCTGTAGTGTCAGTATCAGGAATATTTAAACCATCTTGAGTTTTTATGAAACGGAAGTGGATCTGATTCATATTATAAAATGTGTGTATGGGGATGGCAGACATGTGAAAAACAGAAAGTACTGGAGGTAAAATTTTGGGGAGCTGGTAGCAGGAAAGAATGGTCTGTGGAGATTTGTGAGGACAGCATTTGAGACAGCCATGCCCCATTTGGACGGAGCGGACTTCTGGTGGAGATGTTCTGGCTGCTCTTCAAAGGAAAGATCCTCTTGGCTACTTGAAGAGTTACAGGGTCGACCTATTGCTGCGGTGCTTGACAAAAACCTGTTTACAAAACAGATTGGCTTTCTAGAGCCTTTTAACTGGAACAAGAAGCCCAGAACATTTTCATCTTCAGATTAAAAACTTTGCCAATGGGGCGCCTGGGTGGCTCAGTTGGTTAAAGCCTCTGCCTTCAGCTCGGGTCATGATCTCAGGGTCCTGGGATCGAGCCCCACATCGGGCTTTCTGCTCATCGGGGAGCCTGCTTCCTCCTCTCTCTCTGCCTACTTGTGATCTCTCTCTCTCTCTCTCTCTGTCAAATAAATAAATAAAATCTTTAAAAAAAAAAAAAACTTTGCCAAGATTTAGTAAGTTTTGGTAATCGGAAAGAGTATGCCATGGTAGCTTGACATATGTGAGAAATGTGTCTATGCAGGAATGAAATGATAAATGACTTTTTTGGGCATGAAAAATGTTATAAATAAGTAGACCTTATTCTTTACATGAAAAGCAGTAGGATTGGACAGGCAGCATGGTGTTGCGAAGTAATTGGTGAGTTAAAGAAAATGGAGGGGGTCTCAAATATCCATATTTTCTTCTCCAGATAAGTTTTCTTTTTTGAAATAGCCACATCCTGTTAAAAGTCAGATTTTGTTCGGTGTAATGATGTGATGTCTCAAATATCTAAAATATACTCAGTGTAACAAAAGTTTATGTGATTTTTTTTTCTTTGTGTTTTCAGACTTGCTAATTCTGTAATAGTCTTTGTATGTTGGGTTAAAACTTTAATCATTGCCCTGGGAGACCAAATAATAAATGCAGTTGTTGAATATGGGTGGGGGTGGCTAGGGCAGAGGAGAGGAGTTCAGCGAGGCTAGGATATTGGTTGTGGCTTCCCAGAGTGATTACAAGGTCCCTAGTGCCCAATGGCTGGCCCTATGCAAATATTCACTGTGTTGAATTGAAATCATCCCTGCTCAGATACTTTTGTGACATTTTGCTTTTCTTTCTAATGAATTTCTTGAGTTAGTACTATATTCCTACTTGAATCATTGTCCCAGAGAAACAGCAAAAGAATGTCTTGAAAATGAATCTGAGGGAAGGGCTGGAAGTGCCTGCTAAGATCTGGAAAGTGCTGAAGAAGTCACGCAGACCAGTACGTAGACCACATAGACCAGTCTTTTCACTAATGAGTTGAAAAAAACAGGCCTGGAGCTTTATGGAATTTATCCAGGGGTACACAGTGAGCTACTGACAGATGAGGTCCACTTACTTGAGGGGACAGATGGGGTCCCCGGCCCCCAAATCCAGGTTTCTTTCCACTGTTCCACATGGCCAGTGTTCTGAGATATTGTCGCCTTTTGAGGCATCTCAGCCTTAGAGCAGCCACCTGTCTTAGAGTTTTGATTTCTCCTTGCCCTTACCTCCTCCTTCCACTTATGCCTTCTGTCAGGGGGCTGACCCTCTTAACCTTTTCCTAGAATTGGCCTAGGA
>CM053606.1:133917853-134030461 GCA_028646535.1 Procyon lotor | reverse complement strand
CCCCCCCCCCCCCCCCCCCCAGGGTGTATTTGGCAGAGTTTGGAGATACTTTTTTTGCTTGTCACAGCTGGAGCACTGCTGCAGGCCTCTGGTGGATAGAGGCCTGGGAAGCTGGGGGGTCCTGCAACGCACACTACCGCTCCCACACGGAAGAATTATTCTGTCCAAAATTCTGGTGGTGCTGGGGTTGGCAAGCTCTGTCCTAGCTAATCTTAGATATATACAGATGTAAAAACAAATGGAAACGACTTTTATGAAGACAAATTCCAGCATTATAAGTTGTTAGTCTCATACCGTGACTATTTAAAATTAAAAAGTCAGTTTCTTGGCAATCTCCAGTGCTCTGTAGCCACATGTAGTTAGTGAGTGCCATACAGGACGGTGGCATCACTGAACGTTCTCTTGGACAACAGTGATGTAGAAATTGCTTTTTTGCACAGGCCACGACATTCAGGAAGTGGGCTTGATTTTTATTAGGAACTGTTGGGTTTTAAAGACTCCGGGATATCCTTGCCCTCTCAGTAGGCTCCTGAAAACATGCCAGGGATTACATGGAGCTGAACAAAGATTGTGGTGGGTAGATGTTATAATAGTGGAAAGCTGCCTGAAGTTTCAGTATGCCACACCAAAAAACACAAGCATTCATCTGTGTGGGATAGAGCATCATCCCATCACCAAACCAGACAGAGGGTGGTCTCACGGATTAACATTGTTTCCCAGGCACGGTACTAGAGGACGGTACTGGGAAGGTACAGGCAAGTTTAACTGAAATGATTCAGTGAAGCTGATTAAAGAAAGTAAGCTTAAAGGTAGGGTATGAAATAGCCAAACAAAAAATGAAAATCAAAACAAGCAGGGACAGATCAGTTTTATAAATCAAGAAATCAGGGACTAAATTGTAGCTTAAGGAGGAAACAGACACTTGTGAAGGAAATTATACAGTACATGGAAGTGCACTAGGAATAAAAGGGTGAATTTGAAGAAAGGTAAGGATTTTCCCCTAGCAATTAGGAACTGGTCTCTAAAGGCAAGTGGCATCCCTGAAGGCTGCGTCAGATTGCACTGCAGTAGGGGCGCCTGGCTGGAGCAGTCGGTGGAGCCCGTGACAGGTGATCTCTGGGTTAAAAGTTTGAGCCTCACGTTGGGTGTAGAGAGTACTTAAAAAAATAAAATCTTTAAAAAATAATTACATTTCAGGAGCTCCTATGGTGTGTATTGAAGGAAGCAGTTTTGTGTTGTGGGAGAATGTATTTATGTCTTCTTTCCCCCATTTTTATTATATTCTACTTCTAATTAAAAAAACAAACTCCAGGGGCATCCGGGTGGCTCAGTGGGTTAAAGCCTCTGCCTTCGGCTCAGGTCGTGATCTCAGGCTCCTGGGATCGAGCCCTACATTGGGCTCTCTGCTCAGCGGGGAGCCTGCTTCCCCTACTCCCCCTGCCTGCCTCTCTGCCTACTTGTGATCTCTTTCTTTCTGTCAAATAAATAAATAAAATCTTAAAAAACAAAACAAAACTCTATTTGTGGTCTATTTTTCTGTCATTTTGCCACCTTGACATTCTGAGCAAGTGAAAACAGCCTCTCCTGGTTCACTGTGATCATGAATTGTTGATTTATTATTATAATTGATTTTTAGGTTTTACTCTGAGAATTGTTTTTAAACTTTTTATTATGAAGAGTTTCAAGCATATACAGATGTAAAGGCACTAGGGTGATGAACACACAGGTACCACAGTTGTCACCTAATCGCAGCAGTCATCACATCGATGGCCAGTCTTGTTTCAGCACTTTCCCCATTAGATAATTTAATCAATATATCTTCAGTATGCATCTCAAAGATCGACTGTAAAAAAACTCAACTCACCTAAAACGGTTCCTTAATATCAAAATCAGTCTCTTTAGATTTTCCTGTTGTCATATAAATGCTTCTTTTTCTTAAGATTTTTTTTTTCAATGCTTCTTTTTCGTCAACACTTTTGCATGATAAAAGTAATTGGGTTGTGACATGTTACAGAATTGGACTTTTTAAAGAATAAGACAAAATTTGTTTGGATTATAGCCTTAGAAGGAGGGGCAGCATCACACTGGAAATCTGAAGGCTCCTTGCAGCTTGCTGCTGTCACTTGTTAACCTCTGGTGAGAGCATTGTGTTAGCAGGTCCTTTGTAATCAGAGTAAGATGGGATTCTTGAAACTATGGGATTTTCTGTAGGACACATTGAGGAATGATAAGCCATGTGAAAAGTTTGTAAGATTCTTCTAATTTAACGTACAGAAGTGAGACTATTAGTAAAATGAACTTGGCTATAAGACATTATTCTCTAATGAGATCATATTTCGTATTACTTTCTTGATCACATCTGTTGGGGTTCTAAATCTCGAAAATGAGAGATATGGTAAGTTCATTGGTAACTGTTTTGTGATATTCTTCTCATTTTTATCAGGATATTAGTGTTAAAAGTTTAATGTTATTTCACGTGTAAATAAGACAATTTGTCTTACCTGTGCAGCAGGAGTAATGTTCTTTGTTTGGTTTCTGATGGTATCATTTACCTTAATAAAATGTTTTCAACTTTCTCTAGTTTTATTTTGTAAATCAGCTTTATTGAAGTATAATTGACATACAGTATAACTCTTAAAAGTGTACAGTTTGATGAATTTTGACAAATTTATACAGCTGTGTAACCACCACAATCAAGAACATAGAATATTTCCACCACCCCAAAAAGTTCCCTGGTGCCCCTTTGCATTCCCTCTCTCTTGTCCCTGTCCTTGAAAACCACTGTCCTTTGTCTCACTATAATTTTACCTTTAGAATTTCGTAGAAATGGAATCATGTGTTTGGTGTCTTCTACTTAGCTTATGTAGCATGTAGTAGTTTTTTCCTTTTGTATTAGTGCTGGTATTTCATTGTTTGGATATGCCACAATTTCAGATCTTTTTTTTTTGCTAATTTAAATTTGGGTTGCTTTCAGTTTCTGGCTATTCCCTGGTTTTTACTTATTTTTAAAAATTGCTTGTTATAAAAAAATGTTCTTGCAAAAGATCTGGAAAATAAAGATCAATTTAAAAAGTTTAATACCATTTTGGTGGTTTTCTAGTCTCTTTTTCTGTACCTGGATAGTATTGTTTGTTTTTATGATAGATGGGATCTATCATATCTATCTATTTTATATCCTTGAATATATTTTATATCCTTGAAATTTTCCTTGCCTTTATGTTTCAGTATTTTTCATACGAAAAAGAAATTTTTGTGTTTATTAAAAAAATTTGTATATATAAATCAATGATATTTTAGAGTCCTTTAGTATTGATGGTATTCTAGATTGCGTATAGAGATATGACTGTGTTCACCTTAGGAAGCAGTGTGGACTGAGTGAATGGATAGATTTTTATTTCCTTTCCCCATCAGTTTAGGCTCCTTTTTTTAAATTTTTTTTTATTCAGAAGAAAAAATGTTGAGAACCTACCATTTCAAGAAATTAGCTCTGCTCCAGCATGAATCTGCTGTTTCAGAATTCAGGTGACAAGGTGTTCCAGATCATTCTGTGAACTCAGATACTAGGTCTTCCTCACAGCTGATCTGAAGCTGCAGACTTGGCCTTTCTGTGAGTGGCTTCCATACCCTTTTAGGGGCATGGTGGAGATTCATCTGAGACTTTCTGAGACAGTCTGCTTGCTATGATGTGAGAAGTGGAAGATGGCGGGTGTCTTAAGCTTTAAGAAAAGGCCAGATTTAAGATTAGGAAGTTAATGTGAAGGAAGGTATGAAAGCAAAGACAGGGACGCCTGGGTGGCTCAGGTGGTTAAGTGTCTGCCTTTGGCTCAGGTCATGATCCCAGAGCCCTGGGATAGAGCCCCACATCAGGCTCCCTGCTCAGTGGGGAGCCTGCTTCTTCCTCTGCCCCCCCCCCCCCCCCCCCCCCCCCCCAGCTTGTGTGCACGCGTGTGCTCTCTCTTCTCTCTCTCTCCCCCTGACAAATGAATAAATAAAATCTTTGAGAAAAAAAAAGCAGAGACAATAAGGTACGGTTGTTTTAATGTCTAAATGATGAAAGGGGAGGGTTATTGGGTTTTTGCAGTTCAACATCTATTTTCTTATATTGTAGGGATGGCTTTGTTTCTTGTCCAGAAGTAATTTGAATTATTCTGTTTATTGCTCTGTATCGTCATCTGCGTATGGATGCATTAAAAGAAGCAAAGTAAAGTGATTTTTCTTAAGTTGTGTGCATATTTAGTTTAAATGTTCAATTCTTAATTTAGCATGCTTGTATTTCTGGTGGTGTTGAACCTGGTCTTCATCTCCTATCAGAAATCCCTAGTTGTTTTCCTTAAGTGATTGTGTTTTTCTTCTTACCAGGTGTTCTGATTGTTATATGTAGATGGAGAATAATTGAGGGGGAGTGAGTACTTTGATCTTGGGGTAGGTGTGCTCTTTCCTTTACTTGCTCTTCTGCGGAGAGGTATATGAACTTTTTCTTTGCCTCCTGCAGTCACAAGCAAGGGATGAATCCAGGTTACTGTCACAGGTTCCTCCCGATTCACTGTTCAGTTTCTGTCACTTCTGAAGGGCTGCAGAACCAGGACTGGCTGTCTTCCATTGGGCAGCTTGGCAGCCCGTGGTCTGTAGGTCAGAGATGACACGTGGGCTGACTTTGCTGGCTGCAGCTGCTCAACTTTCTGCCACTTGGGAGGGCTGGAAGCTACTAAAGAAGGTGCACAGCACCTCATCCAGAGACAGGAGGCGGAGGTGTAGGTGGTTAGCAGCCACCCAATACCAGTCCAGATGTTTCTGGTTTCACAGAACTCTTGAGTGGAGGGGCTACGGCGGTTGGTCTTTTTCTTTTCTTCTAAGCAGGGCCTCTTGATTCCTCAGAAGACTTTTGGAAATGTAAAAAGCTTTTTCAGCTTTAATGAAAACTTGATCATTCTTTGGTGAATTCTAGGACATTCTTGAGGGGTGATAGCGTTGATTTTTGGGTGTGGTATGTTTAAACCATTTTTTTTTTTTCTTTGAGATAGAGTTTTTCTGATAACATTGAATTTTTATAAGAGTAACATAAACCTCACCAAATTGTAGTAAAAACATTTATTGTGGCTTTTCTGATTAAGAGGTTCTTTGGTTTAAAGTAGTACTTCTCATAGTGTCTAAATGGACCGCCATCATCAGGAGCATAAAAGCTTAAGGGTTACTGTATAAAAGGCACTTGTTCACTTCCTTTGTATTATAGTTAAAATAATTAATGACAGCAGATAGAGCTGTGCTTGCCAGGGCCTCATGGCCCCCAGCCTTCCTCTCCCCCTTTGGACTACAGGTTCTCTGGCTGTTGCTTGAGAATAGGGTATTTTTCTGTTCCGTGAGGCTAGAGTAATTTTTGTTTTTTCTACAAATGAGATCTTAAAAAAGTTTGAGTAAAGTTCCATAAATATTAGGTCTTCCCTAGAACTCTTAAGACACTGAAAGAGGATAGCTTTTCAACAGCACACGTCAGTACTGATAGGGTTCCAGTCCAGCTGGGGGAGTGAAGCTGATCCCGACCACTAGCAAACTTTGAAAGACTGGTGCAAGAGGCAGTCGAGTTTACCCTGTACAAATATTTGCCATGTGTTGCTAGCACAGAGTTGGAGAACCGTGTTAGATTAGTTTTCCTTATTCAGTAACCGTTTGTGTGCGTCTCACCCTCAAACATTGTGCTACCCCAGGAGTGGGTTTCACTTATTGCACCAACTGTGATTTGCTTGTTGCACTAATTTTTTCTGGAACTTTGGGTTGAAAGGTAGTTGGAACATTTTCTGCCTCATTGATCAAGTTTGGAGAATAGGGAGGTGATTGAGTCGTGGGCCCAGGGAGGGCATCGAGTGGGTGCGCCAGGTTTTTTTTTTTTTTAACTGTTTACTTTGAAATAATTATAGACTCACAAGTAGTTGCAAAAATAGTGCAGAGGGCCAGTGTCCCCAGAACCTGGCTTACTCTCATGGTAACATCTTGATCATACCAAGTATTTTTGACATCCTTGCGAAGTACTAGAGATTTAAAGGAGCATTTGCCCCATATGCATTTTTGAAAATTGCTTATTTCTCTGCTGAGATCGCAGAGATTAGAAGACACAAATTTAGAGAAGACTTGGTATTCCTTAGACGAGTCTGAATTGATGAGATATATTCTAGATAATAATTAAGTTTTTAGTCATTTGGTCTTTGACATGTTGGTGAGTGGAATATAAATTTGAGGAAGTCAGTGGTCAGGGATTTTTTTTTTTTCCTATCTAATTCTAATTGGCTATGTGACCATGAGTCAGTGATAGAGCTGTTACTTGTAAGTGAGTGAATTGGGCCAGATCATTAGGTTTTCTCTGCTCAGTTTCTGTGCTCTTAGGATTGTGCTAGGGAAAAGGATTTTTGTATTGTAGAATGGTTCAGAGGGAGAAGGAACTGTGTCTACGGTTGTCTATTATTTCTCTCACTTAAATTCATTGATTGGAAAATGAACAAAGAAAGTGGGAGAATAAATTTTTACTCTTTTACTCAATAACTATTTTGCCAACTAGATTATATACATTGGGATACAAAGATGATGGCCTCTGCCCTCACGGGGCATTCATTTTACAGGCAAGGCAAACATGTAATAGGGAGTTAAGTACTAAGTGCTATTAGATAGTATAAATGACAGGGAAGATGAACCTGCTGATTAAACCTGGTGCTTACGAGGGGCTTTGAAGACAAGAGTTGTAGGGTGTGGAGACTGATTCATCCTCTTGCTTCTGTTCTCTTGAGCCTAATGAATTTTCTTGTAGAGGCAGCGAAGGTAACATCTGCAGTCAGGGATTCACGGGGTGGGGGTGGGTGATACTGATAATCAGAGTTTTAACTGTAGTTCAGAACTCTTGTACTGTGTGAGAGCAGTTTACATATGGACAGTGGTTTTTGTTTTGTTCCTTTGCTTTCTGTTTGCAAAAGATGCTGCCCAGGGATTAAGAAGAAGAATACAGGACTCAGCGGGGTGTGAAAATGGGTTGCTTCATCCTAATGCTTAGACTGACTTATTGTTGGAGTTGGCAAGGAAGAGAAAAGGGGATACTTGAGCATATATGGAGAGTCTGTGCTCCTTTCTGCCCACTCATGTTGCACAGGCTGGCACTGACCCTGTGACTGACTTGAATACTACCAGGAGCGAGACCCTTAAATGTGAGACTGTGTGTCCCCTGATTCCTTCATTGTTATTGTCTTCATTTAAAATACTTAATTTCAGGGGCGCCTGGGTGGCTCAGATGGTTAAGCATCCTTCCTACTCTGGATTTTGGATCAGGACCTGAGGGTTGTGAGATTGAGCCCCACTCTGCATCCAGCTCTGTGCTGGGCATGGAGCCTTCTTGAAATTATCTTTCCCGGTGCCTTTCCCTCCCCCCTTAACAAATAATATAAAATACTTAATTTTATATAGTACTCTGCCAGAAATAATCTTGAAATATTTGTGGTTATAGATATTCATGGGATAGAACTGTTATAATGGATATGGAATTTCATATCAGATTTAAGAACCCAAGGTGAGATGAAAGTCAGAAATATGGCAGGGGTGGGGGGTGGGGCAGCGCCTGGCTGTCTCAGTCCATAGAACATTAAACTTTTTTTTGAGCATCCAACTTTTGATCTCAGGGTCGGTCATGAGTTCGAGCCCTAAGTTGGGTGTAGAGATTACTTATATACATTTCTAAATTTAGATGTGTCTCCTTAATCCTTTAAATTTTGTACTGAGTTTTTATCTGTCTTAGGGTTTGTTTTATGATACTGACATTCATTATCAAGTATTAAAATTCCTACAGAATTTGAGCATGTTACTGTGTAAGGTTTTATGTACTATGGTTGGGTCCTGATGGGAAGGGCTGTGTGAACTAAAAAGCCACTGGACTTGGTGTCAGGGTTCTTGGTCCTTTTTGCTAATGAGTTGTGTAGTCTTGGGCAAGTCATTTCCTTGCAGCGAGTCTTAGTTTACTCATTTGTAAGATGGACAGATGTATTTGATGTCTGAAAGTTCATTTCAGCTTGGAATCTGGGTGGCTGTAGGGCTGTATGTACTGTTTTATGAGCTGTAGCTGATGTATGTTTTTCAGCTTTGCCACTTTGATTTAATTTTTATTTCCTGCCTTAGACCTGCTCTTCTTCCTTTTACTGCTCATTTTAATAGGTATGTAAAAGCGATGGACATTCTAAATTCTTACCACTTTGTTGGGTTAAGTGGAGGGGAGCTCTTAACAACCATCCCAACTCTTCTGTATCTTTTTAAAATATTTTAAACTGCAAGAGCTGATGTATTTAACTTGACATGAATGAATTCAGTGCAGCTATGTTATCTTTTAATTATATTTTCCTTGTAAACTTAATGGGGAAGTTTCTGTGTAGCAAAAGCTTATTTGAAGTAGGGTGTTAAAGCAAAAGCACATTGACGGTATAATACCTCCTGGGACTGGGAATGTTTGTTCCCCTTTGATTTCCAATGAGTTGAGACTGTTCTTTTTGGAAGGCTATTTAGTAGGTCCCAGTCCTGTCAGGTGCTCAACAGGAATTGTTCAATTTTCTAGGATACCCATTATATAGTTGTAATAGTTGACATTAATTTTTAACTTGAGTAGCCTGCGTGTCTGCTTGACATTGACTGCTGAGTCATTTTTGAGATGTTCAGTTTTACATCAAGGGGGATTTTAGGGTTTTCATATTTTAAAGCTGAAGAAATTGAGGGCAAGAGGGCCCAAGTGATTAAGTGGCAAAGACTAGACTCTACACTAACTCAGCCTTTTTAAAAATTTTATTTTATTTATTTATTTATTTGAGAGAGAGAGTGCCTGAATGAGTGAGAGAGCCTGAGAGAGAGAGAGAGAGAGAGAGAGAGAGAGCGCGCGAGAGCACAAGCAGGAGGGAGCTGCAGAGGGAGAGGGATAAGCAGGCTCCTTGCTGGAAGGGAGCCTGTCACAGGGTTCAATCCCAGGACCCTGGGATCATGACCTGAGCCGAAGGCAGACACTTAACCATCTGAGCCACGCAGACACTTAACCATCTGAGCCACGCAGGCGCCCCTGCACTAACTTGGCTTTTTTTCTTTTCCTTTTCTTTTTGGAATGGGCATGGGAAGTTACTTATTTGTCTGATACATATTTATTACTATATATAAATGCAATTAAATATTGATGTACACACTTTGTGTACACACATACCATTAAAACAGCAAATTTGGAGGGGGCTTCTGCTTCACATCAGTTCTAGTCTTGGGTGCATGGTGGTGGAGCTTAGTCGGTGGGGAAGACAGGCCAGTAAGGGGGCAGTGAAAGAAGTTTGGGATTCTTCACTAGAGGCACATAGCTGGGTCTTGTGAAGAAGGAAAGCTTTCCAGAAGAACTGTCAGAAGCAGGATGAGGATTCTGAGTAGCAGGTAGGCTGAGAGGACCGTGCCAAAGGTGGGGTGCAGGGCGAGACTTTGAAGACTGGAAGAGATATTTATGGGCAGAAGGAACTGCATGTGTGAAGACCATAAGATGAGCGAGGGCAGTACATTTGAGGAACTGTAAGAAGCCCAGAATGCTTAGGGCAGTGAGTCTATAGGGTTTCAAATCAGTTGAATAGTTTTTGTAGAAAGGAGTACAGTGTTAACTGTCTTCAAAAATGAGTTCGGTATTACCATGAAAAATAAATTTAATGTGCTAGGTTATATATTTTGGCTGTAACTGATTAATTTAGCGGGTTAGACTTATCAACTGAACCAGTGCAGTAAAGGGTGTGAATTCCCTCCCAGTTGAGGACAGTTGCTTGATTTCAGGGCTACAGATAGCATCTCATCCGGCCTAGTTGTTGTAATTTGCTATTGTTAATGAAGATGAACCAGCTTGGATGGTTGGTTCAGTTCAAATGCTTTGTTGCTATTGGGAAAACACTGCAGATTCTACAGAGGAGGAGCTAGTAATGTCAGTGAGATGAGTAATAATGCATCGTCTAAGAGAGAAAATAGTCTATGATCTTAACCATGTTAAGGACAAACGTTTCATAAGAAGTGCTTGAGGAAAATGGTAGTGCACTTGTCTCTGGGTTATGGGTGAATTACTTTTGATGTCTTAATGTGTTTTAGCATTTTATATGCTTCTATATGAGTATGGATGTGTTTTTTAAATAATAGAAACAGTAAATTCTTAGCAAAGTGTTTTAGTTTAGTTAGCTATTCACATGTACTGTTCACATATGTACTACGATACCTCAGGTACTAGGAATGCAAAGACCACGCACAATAAGCCTGTCTTCAAAGAGGCTACCTCTTAGCATTCCCATGAAACATGACAAGCATTGAATAAAGAACACTTGATTTCATTAAAACTTTTTTTCTCTAGAAACTTCTTATATGAAACAAAATTCTTTGTGTAAGACTGAGGGGTGGTTCTATAAATACATTTATTATTTCAAAAAAATTATTTTGAGCTTTGACGTTGAACAAAATCCTAAGTTAGGATTAGATATTTGGGCATAATTTTTGGTTTGAGTTTACGGAAATTTGTTCACAGCCTGCCTCCAAAGGAATGGTGTGTAATAAAAGCCTGCTGGATTTTGGGCAGGAACTTATTTCCATTTTACATTCATAGTTCACCCAGGGAGAAGACATTGTAACAAACATTGCAGTAAAATTTAAGCATTTTTTCTAGTACACTCACAGAATTTTTATCATAACTTAAATGTAAATGAACACTACAAGTAAGCATTTTAAAAAATGCGACCTAAAGTTTGTTTGATTGACTGATTCATTCATTGTTAGTCAACAAATATTTATTGAGGGCTTGTTTGGGCCAGACTCTAGGGCTACAGCAGTGAACAAAGGAGGCAAAAATTCCTGCCTTTGGGGAACTTAGATTGTAGTGACATGCTTTTTGTGTGTTAATAATTAGAAAACACTGCTTTCAAATGTGAGGTGTTTAATTTCCATGTTACATCGGTTTGAAATGTATTCTTATTAAAGATTGTATTCAGAAATGATGGGAAAGCCCACTGAGTTTAACTGTTCTTTGTAATATCCCTAAGTGGTTTATTAAACATTTTCATCACTGTGCAGGGCCATTCTTTAAACTTGCTTTTCCTTTACTTTGAGCCTGCGAGTGCCATCTGGGAATGCCGAGAGGTGGCCTCTTTGAGGGCAGGCTTATTGTGTGTGGTCTTTGCATTTGCAGTACCTGAGGTATCGTAGTTAGTACATATTTTTATTAATTTGAACTTCAAAACACTATTTTAATAAAAATTGATTCTTACAACTGTACTTTGATCTTTAGAATAAGGAATGAATTAAGTGTATGGATTTTTTTGGTATATATTATTCTAATAATATTGAAAGATACCACAGTATAATAACTTCACTACCCCCTCCCGTATTTCATGTAGGATGCCTGCCTTAAATGGTGATCCTTGACTCTGTGTGTGTGTGTGTGTATTTTTTGGTTAGGTTGATTCCCCTCAACACTGTATTATAAATATTTTCAAACATACAGAAAAATTGAAAGAATAAACAATAAGTTACCTGGTTATACATTTTCTAGATTCAGTAATTGTTACCATTTTGCCAAATTTGCATAGAGAGAGAGAGAGAGAGAGTGTGTGTGTGTGTGTGTGTATAAAAGATATATATAAAAACTTTGGACTATTTGGAAGTTGCACATGATGCTTTATCTTTTAAATACATGTCCTTGCATATCCTAAAAAGCTGCACTTCTGTACAGCCGTCATACCATCATCACACCTTAGAAAAGAATTCCTTGGGTGCCTCGGTGGCTCATTTGGTTAAGTGTCTGCCTTTGGCTCAGGTCATGATCCCAGGGTCTTGGGATTGAGTCCCATACCTGGCTCCCTGCTCAGTGGGGAGTCTGCTTCTCCCTCGCCCTCTGCCCCTTCCCTGTGCTGGTGCTCTCACTCACTCTCTCTCAAATGAATAAGTAAAATCTTTAAAAAAAAAAAAAAAGAAAAGAATTGCTTAATACTGTCCAGTAGCTGGTGTATATTCAGTTTTCCCCACTTGTCTTTAAAATATCTATATATAATAGTTGGGTTTTTCAAATCAGAATTCAGTCAAGTTTCACACATTGCATTTGGCGTCATTTGAATTTTGTGATGGAGTTATTTTTACAAAAATATTTGCAATTTTTACAAGGGTCGACCTTAATGATTGAAAAATGGAAATCCTATTTGAAAGTGCAGTCGTCATTGTTTTTAGTTTCATGAACTTTTAATGGGTCTGTTTATACAGTTTTCATTTGTCAGTGGTGTATGGGTATTTTGTTGAATTTCCTAGTTTTGCTTTTCCTAGACCTCATGAAATCTTGCATCTTTTGCAAGATTTGCAATTTCACTTTGCACATATTTTGCATTGGGTTACATTGTATTGTCATGTACCATCCCATGATCAGTAACAGCTTGACTCCAAAAGATGTAGAAATGATAGCCAGTTTGTGCAGGGCATGTCTGAGACCATTTTAATAAGAGATAAGTGGTTGGTGAAGGTTTTGGCCTTGTCGGTTTTTGTTTCCTTACGCTCCTGACTGCAGGGATGAGGAAATGAGAACAATCTATCAGTATAGGTTTCCTGGTGTGATTGATGGGAGAGTTGGCTTGTCAGTGTTCTATTACTTACTAGGGATATAGAAGAGGGGTTTGTTGATGTTGCATAAAGATTGGTTTTTAATTTTGAGCAAAGATTTACTCTTCAGATAAATCTGTGGTTAAATAGGTTTGTTAAATAAGTTTGAAGTATATGTTTAAAGGAGTTCACAGGAGTAGATAATACAAAGTTTTGTTTTGTTTTTAAACTTAGCACAGTTAAAACTGGTAAGAAAGGTATCAGAGATAAAGCCTAAATGAGGCTTTATTCATATACCAGTGGAACTAGTACCCCAAAAATGGTGAGGTTTTCTTTGATCTTCATGCTGGTGGTTTATTGCTGTGTAAGAAACCACTCCAAATTGAATGGTGTAAAGCTACAGTCATTTATTATTTCTGGAGTTTGACAGCACTCGGCTGGGGGCTTCTTACTTGAGGTTTCTTATGCAGTTGCAGTCCAATGGTAGCTGGGAAGACTCAGCTAGGACCTGGACCTGGGGCGGTTCCTCGGGCATTTCTACCTTGGGTGGTCTCTCTGGGTGGTCTCTGCAGCACAGAGGCTCCGAGCTTGCTAGACTTCTCAGGTTGGCAGCTCAGAGTTTTGGAAGCTTGTGTCCCTGTCCCGAGAGAGAGTGCCAAGCTGGACTGCCTTTTTATGCCATGGCCGTAGAAGTCCTGCAGAGTCACTGCTGCCTCATGCTCTTCTCAAGAAGCAAGTCGTGAGGCCTATATTAAAGGGGAAGGTAATGAGAGTTCACCTTTTGGTGGAGGAGTGTCAAAGGATTTATAGATTTTTTTTTTTTTTTTAAAGATTTTTTATTTATTTGACAGAGAGAAACACAGCGAGAGAGGGAACACAAGCAGAGGGACTGGTAGCGGGAGAAGCAGGCTTCTTGCCGAGCAAGGAGCCCGATGCGGGGCTTGATCCCAGGACCCTGGGATCTGACCTGGGCCGAAGGGAGACGCTTAACGACTGAGCCATCCAGGCGCCCCTATAGATTTTTTTTTAAAAAACCACCTTGACCATTAAAAAAGATGATAAATGGGCACCTGGGTGGCTTAGTCAGTTAAACATCTGCCTTCTGCTCAGGTTGTGATCTTGGGGTCCTGGGATCAAGTCCTGCATCGAGTTGCCTGTTCAGCTTGGGAATCTACTACTACCTCTCCCTCTGCTCCTCCCCTGCGCTCCTGCTTGTGTGTGCACTCTCTCTCTCAAATAAATAAAATCATAAAAAAAGATGATAAACTAATCAGAAGGAGATTTGGATGCCATGAAAATTTTAGAAAAGATTGATACCATGTATTTGGAAATAGAAACAATGCAGACTTGAAATATATGGCACTGGACATAAAGCATTTTGTGGTAGTAGTAACTATTTATTAATGAACATAGTATTTCCAGACAGAAGTATTGAACCTGACAGTTAAACAGTTTAATATCACAGAGCGTGCCCCCCCCACCCCAAGCATCCAGATTCGATCTCAAGGAAGTCAGTATAATGTGTTCTTTTGACATCACTAGTATTACTCATACAGTCAGGTGTTTGGACAGGGTGCATTATTTAGGAAATAATGAAACATTTGTTCTGAGACTTAAAAGATTGCTATGCGGGCTGGTGGATATTAGTAGTTCTTTACTATAACTGTGCTCAGGTGCAAGATGTATTTGCTGTGAACCAGAATTTTTTTTGGACAAGAGCTTCTTGGCTTCGTCATCCATTTGATTAGTCAGCTTTAGGACTGAAAGTTTCCTATTTGCGGAGACCCATGTGCCCTGAAATGACTAGGTTTTGGTGCTGAGTCTGTACTGTAATACCCGTTTGCATGCCTACTGTGTGCCAGGCATTGTACTAGCTCCAGCCATGCACTGGCATTCAAAAGAAGCCTTATAGCCAGTTCAGAAGGGAAAGTTGCAAACATTTTTGGGGCGGGGTCATTATGATTGAAGAAAAGGTGTTGCTTAACAGTATGATTAATGGGAAGATGACGTCTGTTCGCACGTAAAGTTTGTTAGGGCTTCATATTATTTCATAGCTTTGCCTGAGGTGGTATTTTGATATGATTTGTGGTCAGTTTTAAAGGGATGTTAGTCAGGAGTCGTTTTTCTTGGTGTTTTTGCAGTTTTTGTTAGAGTATGTGATGAAATTGCAACATCTTTTGTGTCAGTGTGAAAAAGGACTCTGTATTTATTTTGTACATTCAGTACCTGCTGTCATTTTGTCTCTGTAATCGAAAGAGGCCTTATTGTTTTCATGAGAAAATGAGGACTTGGGACCAGACAGTTGCTAAGGGCCTTCCCAGGTCTAACACTCAAAGGTGGGGAAGAGAGTGCATAGCGGGAAAGGCGGTAGGAGGTGTTGGCAAAGTGTCAGTTTAAATTGACTAATATTTTAGGCTTTCTAGAAGCAGAGACAAAAAAGCAATGGCTGAAAAATAACATTGCTTATTCTGTCATAGCAGAGAAACTTTCTCTTTTCTTAATCATGCTCTGAGAAATTCCTAGTGAATCGTTTTTGCATTTAGAGACATTAAAAAGCCCAGTGGACAGCGAGTTTTATAATCGACACAGAAGTTTTCTTTATGTGATTATAGTAATTAAGCACTGGTAAAAACTGACGTTATAATAAGTTCTTGTTGAGGCCCTTCTTCAGGGACGGAAGAGTGTAACTTCTGGGTTAGAATTCAGATGTTTAGAGGCAGATCCTGTACATCACGAGGTTTGCTTATGTTACGTTATGTTATGTTAAAGACTGTATTTATTTGAGAGAGTGAGAGAGAGCATGAGCCAGGGAGGAGGGGCAGAGGGAGAGAAGTAGACTCCCTGCTGCACCCCAGGGCTCACGACCTGAACCAGAGGCGGATGCTTAACCTACCGAGCCATCCAGGTGCCCCTGAGGTTTGCTTGTTATTTCTTGCACTATGGTTTCGGAAGGCACTGTGAAGGAAGCTGAGCTTCAGGAGGTTGGGTCTGCCCCCAGCGCCTCCCCTCCCCCACCCCCCCCACCCCCACACCCCCCCAGCAGGGGAGTGCTAGGTGGGGCTCCAGGCCCAGGCCCTTACTTGTTAAGTTTTGTGAGCAGGCTCTGCGGTTGAGGCTCGTGGGTAGTCTTATGTGAACTGAAGTTTGACAGGTTCGTAGATAAAAACAAAATGTCATAGTAAAGGCCTGGGCTGTAGCCTTTAAAAGCAGTACAGTTATCAGTTATCTTGTGCCTACAGGAATACATTCTTTTATTGCTTTAAAATTTTAGCTGTTTGCAGAGGACAGCTCAGGGTCATCATGGTGTGTCTTTTCTTCCCTCTTGCGTGGGGTTTGTTGGAGGAGAGGGGACCACTGGATGAAGGGACGCGTGGTCTCCGCGTTCAGTTGACTCTTGAAACTAGCACTGTGTTTCATTTCTGAAGCCGGGGGCCCACTGCCTACTCTTCCACTCTTGCCGCGCTCTGTGTTGCCTTGCTGGTGTGGGAGACGGCGGGCTGGGCCGGGCATATGCGTCCTTGCCACAGCGATACCCAATGGTTCCTATCCTTTTAGGTGGTGTTTGAGTGAGAAAGGCTGTGAACAGTTGGTCTCTGGTTTTGTATAATAATTTAGTATTTCTAATTATGCAGTACCTACAGTGTACTAAATACACAGATGTGCAAAAAGGTAAGTCATAGGTCATATCCTTAAGGAGTGTACTTACAAAGTTGGGAAAATAAAATAGATCGGTGAAAAGTAGAATAGAATCAGAGAGAATAGTTTAAAGTAGTAAATGACTAATTGCAAAATTGAATAGAATTGAGAAGTCCTGGAGGAGGTCAAAAGAGGAAGTGCATACGGGGCCATAGTATCTTAATTATACTTTTTTTTTTTTTATAAAGATTTTATTGTCAGGAGAGAGGGAGAAAGAGCCGGGGGGGGGGGGGGGGGGGGGGGGGGGGGGGGGGGGGGGGGGGGGGGGGGGGGGGGGGGGGAGAACGGGTGTAGGGGCACAGGGAGAAGCGGATTCCCTGCAGGGTGCTGGGATCATGACCTAAGCCAAAGGCAGATGCTTAACTGACTGAGCCACCCAGGTGTCCTTAATTATAGTTTTTGTAGCTATTTCCTGTGTAAAACTTGGGTAGAAGTAATTCCAAATATAATTTGGAGAAGTTGAGATAACCAGGATTTTAATAGATGCCATAGCATCACATTTTTATAGTACATATGAACATGAGCTTCAGTTTTGTCCGGTTGGTATTGTTACAGGTCAGTTAGGAGATCTAACTTTGGACGTCTCGCAGTGCTTATTTTTTAAAAAAGGTATGACAGTAGATATTTGGAGTTGCTCTTTCCTATCTTCATCCAGAGTGGTACTGCACATCATTGTAGAGTTCTCCCCAAATTCCTTTTTTAACCAGTTCCCATTTACCAGGTTTTTTTTCCTTATATTCGGTCAGTAGTGGTAATGACTGTAATAGCAGGAGCAGCTAACATTTTGTACCCGGCTGTGTACTAAGCATGTTGTGTGCTACAATACCCTGTTGGTTCAAATGTGTAAGTAACACTTGCCAGGGTGGGAGTAAATTTGTGGTCTAAATTATTTCTTGGATGTGTTGAGGAACTCAGAAACCCTTTGTGTGGATATTTCAGATCAAAATGCTTGATTAAAGGTCAGGCTTTTAAGTCCTCTGTTGTGGTTAGAGTTTTTCTGGCTTGTGTGCTTTATAGACTCTGGTCAAGCCAATAACTCACTAGTAAGAGAGTTTAAAAATAAAGAAATAGGGGTCAAGGTGCTCTAGACTTGCTAATTTCAGGGAACGTTTGCAAGGAACTCCTCTAATTTTTTTTTTCCTCTAATTTTTTTAAAGAGACCTTAGTCGCTAGGGTTTGTTTTGTTTTGTTCGTTTGGCTCTGTTCCTTGCTCTTGTCCCTTACCTGAGGCTCTTTTTAGCTTTGCTGATATTCAGTCATCTTGAGCGTGTGTAAGGCTGTCGAAAGTTGCACATGTACATTTAAACACAAGCAGTACCTTTACTTTTCTATCCCCCCCCCCATTTTTTTTAAGGTTTTATTTATTTATTTGACAGAAAGATCACAGGCAGAGAGGCAGGCAGAGGGAGAGGGGGAAGCAGGCTCCCTACTGAGCAAAGAGCCCAATGTTGAGCTTGATCCGGGCTTGATCCTGGGCTTGATCATGACCTGAGCCAAAGGCAAAGGCTTTAACCCACTGAGCTACCCAGGCGTCCCTACTTTTCTATCACTTTTATAGATGAGACCGCAATCACTGCTGTGATGTTGGTTAGAGAAATGAATCTTAATTTCTATGTCCAAAAAGAGAGGAGGATGGAGGGATTTTTTTGTTTCCCACTTAGAATAACTGTTTTGGTGACATTTTAAGGAATTTTGGATCCAGTTTTGATAGTTTGTTTTAAAGTTTGTTTTAAAGATTGCGCCTATTCTTTCAGTGTGCCATTTTGTTCCTTTTTTAGATGAAAACAAATTTAATTTTTGTCTGTACACTGTTCTTGGTTAAGTATATAATTTCTGGTTGTGAATCATTTTTCCTAGAATTTTGAAGATATTCCATCATTGTCACATAGCTTATAGTATTTCTTTTGAGGAGTTCAGTGCCTTTTTGGCACCTGATCGTTTTTACTTGACCTATACCACCAAAGCTTTTAGGGTCTTCCCTTGATCTCTTTTGCTGAGAACTTTGATGTTTGATGTAGGTCTTTTCCCCATTCACTATATTTTGGACCCCAAACACTTTGGTAGGTCTTTTTATTCTGGAAGCTCGTATCTGAACTTTAGTTCCTGGAAATTTTGTTATATTATTTCTTTTTTTTTTTTTTTTTGTTATATTATTTCTTAATACTTTTTTCTCCCATCCATTTTCTCCTTTTTCTTTTTTGGGGGAGGGGAGAGAGGGAGAACTAGTATTTGGATGTCTGGCACCTCCACTGCTACTCTGATTTACTTAACTTTTCTCCCCTATTTTCTATTTCTTTGTTTTTGCTTTTGCTTTACATTATATTGAAGCTTTTTTCTTCTGTTGGGCCAGTTTCGTCCCAGAGGAATCCTGGAAGGTAAGAGTGGCTGTGAGCACATCTGGGATGGGGCTGGCTTACTCCTCATTTCAGTAAAGAGCTTGCACTTCTTCCAGTGTGCCAGGACCTGCCCAGCTAGATATCCCCCGGCTTTTTCTGGGTGAATGTCTATAGTGAGCAGTTCTGGCAGAGCCTGGAGGGGACAGTCTCCTCATGGGGTGAGGATCTTAATTGTTCCTTATGCGAACTCATAACAGTCTTCTGTTTGGGTACCCCCAGACTTCCTAAGTTCTTGGTGCCTCCAATTAAAATTGTGGATAGTTGATCTGTTCATTTTGGCATCCCCCCACCATCCCCTGCAGGCTTTAGGTTTCTGAGGTTTTTTCGTGTTTTTTTTTTTTTGTGTGTGTGTGTGTGTGTGTGTCTGTATGTGTTTAAGATTTTGTCAGAGAAAGAGAAAGAGAGATCGCGAGTGTGCACAAGCAGGGGGAGCGGCAGGCAGAGGGAGAACCCACTTAGCAAGGAGCCCAATGCTGGACTTGATCCCAGGACTCTGGGATCATGACCCCAGCTGAAGGCAGGGGTGTCCCATTTCAGTTTTCTCTTATCTGCTAGGTCCTTTGCCACTTCCCTATCTGCTTTCCAGCTTCCAGAATTTTGTTGGCATCTCTTGCTTGAGCACACTAGCCTTCTCTTTTCTTTGTCCTTGCAACTTTAAAATCCATTTATTTTTAGAAGATTGCAGGAGCTAGTGGAGAGAAACTAGTTAGAAGTCCTATACGAGAAAATGATTCCTCTAGCCTCTATGTACACTAGTTCTCCATACCCTGTGTCTTAGTCTGCTGGCCCTTCTGTAACACAGTACTCTAGACTGGTGGCCTTAAACAACAACATTGATTTCTCATGGTTCTGGAGTCCGGAGGTCTGAGATCTGCGGGTGGTGTGGTAATGGCCCAGTTTGGGTCAAGGCATGCTTCTTGGCTTGTCCATGACCGTCTTTGCGTTGTACCCCCACATCATCCGAGCAGAAGCTGTGCAGGGCCAGCTCTCTCCAGTCTTCTTCTCAGGGCCCTAATCCTATCATGAGGACCCACCCTCATGACCTAATTACTACGCAGAGGCTCTCTCTGTCCAGGTGCCATTACAGTGGGCCTTGGAGTTGTACTCTGGATTTGGGGCGGGCGTGGGGGTGTGGCACAGACATTCCCTCTGGAGCAGCCAGTCCGATTTTTTAGGTGATTCTCTTTAGCTTGTACATATTTCCTGTAATCCCTGCTTACATATCTGTGGTTCTTGGCCATAGCCCTGTTTGCTCTCGGGAGTGGCGTGAAGTGTGCTATTGGCTTCCCTGTAACCCTTTGTTTTCCTCCTGAAAATGAATATCCCAGGAGGTGCAGGCTTAATAATTTCTCAAAATGTACTCAAGCGTGACTCAAAATTTAATTTTGGGAGGCCTCTGTTGGTCTTTGCAAATGTGAAAAAGGTCCCTCAAAATTTATTATAATCAGGTCTTGTTTTCTCTTTTACTCCCTTTTTTTGAAATGTTTTATTTTCTTCTTCATCCGCTGAGGAGCAGGAGGAATGATTTTCTTTTATTATGTCTTCTTATTTATTAAGGTTCTCTTCAGAGCACTCACATTCTGTATAGCCTTCATTTTGTAGGATTCCATATCTTTAACAATGCCCACATCTGTAACGTATATTCATCTTTCTTATTTGTGTTTCCGTCCTGTCAGCTACCTTTAAGTAATCTATTTTGATATTTATTCAGTTTTATTCAAAGGGAGATTTTGATTCCTATAAGAGTAATTATTTGAACACAGGAAGGTGGTATGTAGTTTGCCTTTGTTATTTATTCTTGTAGTTGTATGTTGACTAGCAGACTGCTCTAGCACTATCTGCTGTTTAGATGACTTGTAAGAAAAATGAAATAATTCAGATCTTAGAATTATCTTCTTGGCTTCCTGAAGTGTTTTGTTGGAGAACTTTAATTTTTTTTAGTTGTGTAAGAGCCAAACATTTTTTGTTGTTGTTTAATAGATAAATCATCATAAATGTTTTCACTTGAATATGTCCCTTTTGTGATGAATCCCAGCATCCTTTATGGCCCATTTCAAAATCCTGATTCTCCTGAAAGCCCTGGCGTTCCTTCACGAAATCTTCTCCCCGCGTCCCCCCTTTTTTAAAACTAATCTCTACACCCAACATGGGGCCTGAACTCCACCCCAAGATCAAGAGTCACATACTCTACCAACAAAGCCAGGCTGGAGTCCCCTTCACAAAATCTAACCCCAAATGAATCCTGTCTTCTCTTTGCTTAGAGAATTGAGAATTCATGCTTAGAGCACTGCTCTCAGCACCCGGTTATTGTTTTATTTTTTGTCTTTCTGTGTGTATAGTTTGTTTTTATAAGTAGATCATAAAATACTTAAGGTGTGTGGATTCAATCAGTGGGTTTTAAGTGTTCCTTTTATCCTCAGGTTTCCCACGGGATAGATCACACTGTTTTCTGTGGCTGTAGCTCGTGGTTGGGGGTGGGGGGTGGGGAGTATCCCCAGGCATGTGGAAAACTCCCTCAGGTGGTTGGGCTTGGCTCCTGCACCTCCCCAGGGTATTTTATAGTGCACTTTATTTCCTGTAATACTTAACACCAGGCCTTAGACTCTGGGTGTTCAGGAAATATTGTCGGTTGAATGGGACCCTTGGCAGATGTGGTATGATGGCAAGAATAGAGGCCTGGAGAGGTTTTGTCTGACTCTCTCCCTCCTGTCTTTAAATTGATAATTACAGGTAAATCAGATCTCTGTAGTCAGCTGTTTTCTCAAATGGAAAATAAGGACACTATCACATGACGGACTTGATGTTAAATATAAAAATCTGTATGTGTTTGTTTTCCGGAAATCAAATTAAGTACAAGTTAAGTACAATTCTGTGCTGGCGCAATTTCTAAGAAAATTTTCGAAGTCCATAACATTTTAACCAGTCCATGGTTAGAAAAAATTATGTAGATTGTTTCTACTACTTAAATTTTAAATGAATCTTTATGAAGTGTTGGTAATAGTGGCTTTTCCCTAAATCTTAGCTTGGCGAATTGAAAAGTTGGCAACTTTGTCTTTATAATTTGAAGAAAATTTTATTTATCTGTTAAATCCAGAAATCAGAAATAACATGCTTTCTACCTTAAAAAGAAAATCTGTGACACCCCTTTGGGGACAGTTTTCTATATAGTTATTTGTTAGCTCAAGCTTGTTAATGTATCTTTTCAAAGTTCCTAGCTTTACTAATATCTTATCTGCTTGAACTATCGGTTTCTGATAGAGGTGTGTTAAATTTATCATTATAGTTGATCAGTTTTCAGATGGTCAGTTTTTATTGGAGATATTTCTGAGGTTATGGTATTAGGAGCTTTCAAATTTATGAATGTTAAATGTTTTTGGTGGATTATTCCTTTGATGGTTATATAGTATGTCTCTCTATTCCTGTTAATATTTTCTTTCTTTTACTCTGATAATTTTTGACTTTTAATTGTGAGGTGAACAGTTTGAATGACTAGATTTATTTCTCCTATCTGACTGAATTTCCTGTCTTCTCATCCTTTTTTCTGCTGCTTTTTCCCCCTTCTGTTAGCATCCTAGTTTTCTGCATTCCTTTCCATTTTTCCTCCCTTTTGGTTTGGAAGCCATAGATTGTATTTCTGTCCGTTTAGTGGTTACCATTACAATTTCCAGCGGCAACGTTTTCGAACAAAACAGGCAGCCCAACTCCAGCTTCCACCAGGAACCTGGCTCTGGCGCCCAGTCTCTCACTGCCGAGTAATTTTAGCTTGCTTTCCCTCCGAGAAGGTGTGGATCTTGTGTGTGGTCTCCACTGAGTCTTTTGGTTTTCTCTTTTCTCCAGTTGTCTTTCATGGCTGTGTATTTAGTGGAGGGCCGTATGCTCACTACGGGCTCTGCTCTGCCCAGTTTCCTCCTCTCTGCTCTCTGTACATCATAGTCACTAGGTACTTGCTACACATTGTGTTCCTTCTGTTTGTTTGAGTTTTAGCCACTTTCTTCGGCTTCGGATGGAAAGGAGAGAAGGCGTGGGAACACCCAAACCCATGGAAGGCCTTCTCACTGCCTGCCTCACGCTTGGTTGAGAGGAGGGGGGTGTAGAGAACTTAGTCCAGGACAGAGTAACCATAGGGTCCTCGTGCCAAGGGCTCATCTTCCCGGATCGCACTCGCAGTGTAGGCTGGTATTAGGAGCATTCAAATTTATGAATGTTAGATGTTCTTGGTGGACATTTGGTTAGGCATGGCAGCTGTTTGGGTCTGTCCGCTCTCAAGGACTCTAAAGATGCCACTTTGTGGGAAGCAGGAAGGCTCCACTGCATGTTGTAGCTGTGATGATGGCGACGGAATTCTGCAGGCTTTCCTGTTCTAGCCCAGCGCTTGCTGGGACGGGTCTGCGGCAGGGCAGGGGTGACTCTGAAGAGCACCAGACGGGGGGAGGGTTTTGGGTCCGATTGTAGCTCACTCGTTACTCCATCTTCTCCTTTCGAGGGGTTGAGGCTCATTACGCAGGGAGGAGGTGGCCGAGTAAACCAGTCAGCCTGCTAGGACCTGGTGCTGCAAAATTGAGGACTTCATTCTCTGGCCAGTAAGCATTTTTCAGGCATTAAACAAAAGCATGGGGAAAGAATTCAGCAGTTTGGGAATGAATTTACAGTTTGCTTGTGATAATTAGGGCTTGGCGGGGAGGAGGCTGATGTCCTTCATAATCTTTCCCAGGGTTAGCCCTTTAAAAGTGTTGTTATCCACACACTAGAAAAGCACTAATGTGTGTGTGTGTGAGTGTGAGTGTGAGAAGTGGTCAAGGGAGGAGCTGAGTGGGGACTGAGATGGGGCGCAGACCTCCCTGTCAGTGATGTCAGTCTGGAAACGGAGACTGCCTGTTGGGTCAACTCATATTAGGTTGAGTGTTTATTGTAAGACAAAGACTGGAAAGCATTTATTGGTGGATTTCTGAAGGCCAGCCTTGGGAGCCAGGCCTTTGTGGTGGTAGCTGTGTTGCCAGAGAGAACTTTGTATTCTTTTGTGCTCCATAGTGATAAAACAGAAGGGATCTGGTAGAGCTCTTAAATATGGCCCTGCCGTTTTGTAGTTTTGACATTTGTTTGACTCCTTCGGTTTAGCTCTCTGAATTACACCTAAAGGAAGACTTTCTGGATGAGAGAACCAGTGTTAAGAACCCTTAGTAGGTGCAGATTTCAAAGAAGCCGTTTGATACAGCTTTCAGACCCCCCTCTGGGTACACTGATGAACATGCTCTTGTTAATAAGTGGGGTTGTTGGGCAGTTGGATTGTAAAGCTTACATGATTGGTCTGGCTTCATGAAAATAAAGATGCCCAGCAATGTCTGCTTATATCGTAAAAGGAAAATGATACTGAAATCTATTGCTCTCTCTTAAATGTAGATGATTTCGAATCATAGTTAATGAAGATCTTTTATTTTTCTACTTTAAGGAACAAAAATGCATATTGTCACATTATTTGGATTTAAAAATGATCTGCTGTGGGCGCCTGGGTGGCTCTGTCGGTTAAGCGTCTGCGTTCAGCTCAGGTCATGATCACAGGTTCCTGAGATCAAGCCCCATGTGAGCCTGCTTCTCCCTCTGTCTCTCCCCCTGCTTGTGCTCTCTCTTTCTCTGTCAAATAAATAAATAAAATCTTGAAAAAAACAAAAAACGGTCTGCTGTAGGTAGTTGCATTTTTGTTAACAATATAATTTTAGGCAGAGTAGGATTGTTTATGCTATCTTTTTTAATCCTTGAAGCTGATTAAATAGTAAGAAAATTGGGACATAGTTTTGGGTTAGGTCAAGAGAAAAGACAGTAAAGACAGCCTGTCACTGTTGAGCTGTATGTTTTGGGGAGGCTTTTTGTGTGCTAGGCACTCTATAGGGTTCTGGGGTAGAGAGACGGTCTCTGCCTCAGGCACCTTGGGTCTTAAACTGGTGTCTTCTGGTTCCCCAAGATCTTTTTTTTTTTTAAAGATTTTTATTTATTTGACTGATAAAAACACAGCCAGAGAGGGAACACGAGCAGAGGGAATGGTAGCGGGAGAAGCAGGCTTCCCGCCGAGCAAGGAGCCCGATGCGGGGCTCGATCCCAGGACCCTGGGATCATGACCTGAGCCGAAGGCAGCCGCTTAGTGACTGAGCCACCCAGGTGCCCCGTCCCCAAGATCTTACTAGAGAGAATGTTCATGTTCAATTTCAGTTTGGGAAGCACGAGATTAAGCATAGTCAAATGGGTTTCTTTATTTTAGGACTCAAAAGTCTAATAGAGGTATGTGAATTGTGAATTTCTGAGAGGCAGCTATCCTAAACAACATTTCTAAAACTTGAAATAGTAGGGTTATTAATATCTCCCTAAATGGACTTCTAATCTAATCTTAAGCAATCCTTACGTGTATTTGTGGTATTTAAGAATAGTGGTTTCCAAAGTTAGGTTAATCACCAGAATCATTTTGGGTACTTAGAAATTTAAAAACAACAACAACTGTTGATAATACGTTTATGTGGTTTAAAATTCAAAAGTGTACATTGGCACACAGTAAAAAGTCTCCCTCCCTGCTCTGTTCCCTAACTGCCTCCTTCCTTTTCTCATAGGTGACTAATGTTACACCTTCCAGAACTAATTCATGCATGTGCCATAACTTATTTAGCCAGAATATCACTGAGCCTTGTATTTGGAGATCTCTGATTTAGTAGGTTTAGGTGGGGACTGGGAATATGTCTTTTAAAACGTTCCCTAGAGGTTGTGATGATTAGCTAGATTTATACACTATTATTTAAGATGGTACATACTACTTTAACATTTGGCTTATTATCCGATTCTTAAGACAACTCTGAAACAGATATGGTGATGATCATTTTTGACAGAGGTGGAAACGTGAGAGCAAATGTTAAGTGACCTCAAGGTTGTGCTCTGCCTTTTAATGGTGGAACCGAGACTCAAAACCTGGGGCTGTTTGCAGGAACCTAGGCAGGACCAGGCTGGCACTGACTCTGACTTCATGGCGGCCATGTTGGTGATTGGCTAAATAGCCACAGCAACAAAACCAGACAAAAAATGAATATGGGCATTTAGATCTGATTCTTCCTATTTTGATACCACCATTACATGTTAGAATCTTTTATTGGAGTCCTTGCCAGTAGATGTCCAGTGACCAGAATTTCTCTAGTTTGCATTTTAAGGCACTTAGCCTATTAGACTCATTATCGACTTCAGGCACCTAAACAGGAGGCTACACACAGACTTTTTTTTTTTTTTTTTTTAAAGATTTTATTTATTTGACAGAAGAGAGATCACAAGCAGGCAGAGAGGCAGTCAGAGAGAGAGGAGGAAGCAGGCTCCCTGGGGAGCAGAGAGCCCAATGCGGGGCTCGATCCCAGGACTCTGAGATCATGACCTGAGCCGAAGGCAGAGGCTTTAACCCACTGAGCCACCCAGGCGCCCCTGCACACAGACTCTTTATCTCTAATGTTGCTTTCTGATGGGCTCTCTTTCTCTCTTCCCTTTGCTTCCAACTTCCTTTGGGCCCTTTCAGCCCTTTTCCCTAACACCAGCCCAGATCAAACCACAGAGGAGGGAGGGAGTCAAAAAGGAGATCCTCCTCAGGGTGGAGGGTACTGAGAGTATCCCAGACTGTGAAAACTGCGTGGTTTCCCTCACTGTTGGGTAAAGGTTTTCTGTAGATGAATCTTGCGGAAAGAGTCGTGCAAGTTTCTCATGATACTGCTGGGGCATTTGAATTAGGGGAGGGCTGCCAGGGGGTTGTTTCGTAGGACAACATTCCTTTGGTGTATTTTGAAAAAATGTAGTCTCATAATATTGATCACATAAGAGAACATCTAAAAATCATTAAAAATAACTATGAGTCCATCATTTTGAGGCAGTATGGGACTCAAAGCCGCGACATATGAATGTCCATTTGTTTAGAATACCCGTCCATCGGCGCACGGTTAGGAAGGATTTACTATGTACCAGGTTGTAGGGATTTAGAAGTTAATAGAACATGTTTCTTGCCTTAGAATTTGTCCAGCGGTGAAAGAGACAAATATTTCCTCAAGCGAGTGGTTACATCATATGAAGTGCTGTGCAGTGTGCTGCAGGTATCAGGTGGGGTATAAGGTGGGATTCAGAGACATGCCTAGGTCAGCCTGGAGTGAACTGTGAGTTAAGGTTTCCCACGGGTTGTTTCAGCCTGGCCTTGAGGGCCTAGTAGCTACATGTGTAGAAGGCAGTGGAGGTGTAGTTCCTCCAGGCTGAGGGAATAGATGTGTTCAAAAAAATAAGAGCATAGTTGATGAGTGTAATCTAGTTAAGGAAGTGTGAGAGTATAGTGGTGTTTGGAGTATAGAATGCTCTGCAAGGGTGAAGAGAGGAGATAAGAGAGGTAGTAGGGGCAAGAGGAGCAGTCTCATGCTTTTTGAGCTAAGACCTCTTGGACAAGAAACAGAGGAATTATTTTGCATATACAGATTTCTAATTCCAGGAATTCGCAGCCTTAGCTCTCATTTGCTGGATCCCATTCCCTGGATCTTCAGGTTCCTGCCCTTGATCTCAGGATTTGAATTGGGCCCTATTTAGTTTGGCAGCCAGTTAAGCCAGAACTTGGTGGATTTGAGCAGCAAAATATAGCAAGCTTTCCAAGGTTGAAGAATATAAATATAGTTCAGTGATGTTAATGGCTGTCATTTTTGAGAATTTAAGTGCTTGGCTCTTTCCAAGGTACATCACAGAATTACCTTTAACCCTTATAGCAGCACCACCAGACAAGTGGTCTTACCCTCATTTTAGCAGACCAAAGGACCTTCCAAGTTCTGGAGGTCTGAGTAAGCTCGCGCAAGGTTCTAAGCCAGTTACCGGCAGGGATGGAATCAGACCCAAGTTGGCTTGCCTGACACCACAGCTCGTTCTTCCCCGGCCCCGTGCCCCTCAGACACCGCAGCTGTGGTTCCTGGGGCGGGTGGGGTGTGAAATGACCTTCCAAAGCAGTAAAACTGCAATTTCATCTTTGATGCTAATGTTATCAAGATTCCTTGGTTAGGAATATAAACTTGCTACATTCCTTGTCTTGTTTCTCTGGGAAACAAATTTCATTACAGGTGTTTTATTTGAGTTTACAATTCTATCTCAAGGACTGTATAACTTGCCACATGGCAGTAGTTGTACTAGGACGAGTGTCAGTTATCTCATGACACGTTCAATTTGTATGGAGAGTTGAAATTGGGAGTATAATGATTTGAATACATTATCTGCATCTGGCAGATACTTTAATGAATGATGTTGCAGATATTCAGAATGTAGATAGGATAGGGCCTAAGGGTGAAGAAAACTAAGAATTTTCTCCTGAATTTTTGGCTGGATGCTAACAATACTTTTTGGATGGTAGCTCAAAAGTCTTCTCATCCTGTTAGCATACTTTGATTCTTGTATGTGTGTATGATCTTATTCTTACCAAGATGGAATTAGACAGAGGGTCTTAAGAAATTGTCAAGAAGAATTAATGTATAAAGGCCATATCTTGTATCTTTTTCTACCAAGTTTCTTGTCCATTTGGCATGTGTATTTCCCTTTTCCTGTTTTGAATGGAGCTGAAAATAACGTGGTATTTTGGCTTTAAAGGAACATGACTCATTTTGTTGTGTTCGGCATTTAGTTTCTCAGAGATGTGTTTGGCTTTTCAAATGGCACAGGAATTTGAGATTTTGGTCTCCTTTTCATTTTATTAGGAAAATGTTATTTATAACACTGTATAGGAGTTTGTAAGCAGAATGTTTTCCATGTTAGGGGAAGAAATTATTTGTGAGTGGGATGCCATTTTTTTCCTGTGCTAGTTTACAGAGCATTTCTGTAAAATGAATTTTCTTATTTTTATTTTATAAAACTCTTTACAGTTTTAACTGAAAACCATTTTAGGGGAGGTAATTTAAAGAATTTCCCATTTAAAAAAATGTGTGTCATTTTGTGAATTTATAGTATTTATTTAGAAACTTCTTTTCTTTTTGGTCTTGAATGCATGTTGAAGGTGAATGTCCTGTATCATTTACTTAAAGTGGACACATTATGTAAACTAGCATTTGTCATCTCCATGAGCATGAAGTACGTATATAAGTCCTACCTATAATTGTCATTCAGGAAGCTGACAGATGGATTTTCCCTCTATAAAAGCTGTCATTTGTGTGATTTGGGGTCTTTTAATAGTAAAGTCAGATGTTTGCTGCTAGGCTTAGTTCTCTTTGGGTAGGCAAAAAGTGAGAAAAGTCAGACCACTATTTTAGAAATTGTAAAGTCAATTTAAAGAAATAAAATGTGCTTATGACTTATGGCTGAGCAAAGATATATTAGGGATCACTGTGCATGCTGAGATTGGAATTATAAACCTGAGCAGATTCCTCTTCACCAAGCAAATACCTTTTTCAGGGATTGAGAGGAGTAATCCTTCCATATCACTGGCCTCAAACCCAGATTCCTACAGGTGCTAGTAGGTACCTCTAGGTAAGGGTACCTTTAGTCACCATAGGGAAAATAAATGCAGTTGCTCGATCTCATTTTTCAGAAGAAGCTAAAAACCTGAAATTGTGTGCAGAATTCTCCCAAGTTTAAATGTTGGCCAAGAATCTTTAAAAATCTTAAATTTAAAATGCTGTGTGGTTCAGTATTGTGTGTACATCTGTAGGCTAGCAGTGTGTGACATCTTGAGGCTCCCCTGCACCCTGTTGGTAATTCATTATAGCTTTTGCATACAGATCTTAAAAGAGTCTCTTCTGTATCCTTGCCCCCGCTGCCTTCTCTTCCCCTGTTGAAAACCACTGGTAAGAGGGGCACCCGGGTGGCTCAGTTGGTTAAACGTCTGCCTTTGGCTCGGGTCATGATCCCAGGGTCTTGGAATCGAGCCCTGCATTGGGCTCCCTGCTCAGCTGGGGGTCTCCGTCTCCCTATCTCTCTCTCCCCCCTCCTCCTCCCTCATCATGTTCTCTCTCTCTCTCTCTCTCTCTCTCTCAAGTAAGTAAATAGAAAACCACTGGGAAGTCAATTATAGTCACCTAATGTTTTTCTTGGGATTTTAATATTAGGGAGGCACTATTAAAACCATTAATGTGCTTTATGCTACTTCATGCTACTTTATGATGCCATTTTATTTATTTTATTTTTTATTATTCCTTTAAAGATTTTACTCATTCACTTGACAGAGAGAGTACAAGCAGGGGGAGAGGCAGAGGGAGAGGGAGAAGCAGACTCCCTGCAGAGCAGGGACCCGCCCGCCCCCCCCCCCCCCCAAGTGGGGCTTGATCCCAGGACTCTGGGATAATGACCTGAGCTGAAGGCAGATGCTTAACTGGCTGAGCCACCCAGGCGCCCCTTATTTTATTTTTTTAAAATATTTTATTTATTTATTTGACAGAGAGCGTCCGCACACGAGCACAAGTGGTGGGGAGGAGCAGGCAGAATAGGCAGAAGGAAAATCAGGCTCCCCGCTGAGCAAGAAGCCTGATGGGGGACTCAGGCTCTGAGCCAAAGGCAGCCGCTTAACCGGCTGAGCTATCCAGGCATCCCTACAGTGCCATTTTCTATCTAAACAGAATAATACTGGGTAAATGATTTATTCAGAGTATAAGACAAACCAGTGGGTTTTAGTGTAACAATATAGAAAGTTCATTGATAGGGTTTCAGATTCCACATTGCAACCAACCTTAAAGAAACTTGCTGAGTTTTGGTGTAATATCAAAAAATGTCCATAATTTTAAAACTACTTTAAAAGTGCGTAATTATTTGGTTTGACATAGTGGCTGTGTTAGTAAGACGAATGAATGATTACTTATTTTTTTCCGACACTGATTTAGTATTGGCTACTTTAATGGCACCATGAATTTTTTTATTACTTTTATCTGCCACCCTCTCTGCCCAAGTGCCATTCTCAGTGTGTAGTCTGCAGACTCTGGGTCTCCAAGGCCTCCCCATGGGCGCTGAGGTCAAAATTATCTTCATAATAAGGGCACCTGTTATGGGTGGCTCAGTCAGTTGAGTGTCTGCCTTTGGCTCTGGTCATGATCCGAGGGTCCTTGGATGAGCCCCACATTGGCTCCCTGCTCACCGGGAGTCTGCTTCTCCCTCTCGCTCTGCCTCTCCCTCTGCTCCTGTGTTCTCTCTGTTTCACTCTTTCAGTAAGTAAAATCCTTTTTTTTTTTTTAAACTATCTTCATAACACTGAGACTGTCTTTTTCACTCTTTGAAATTTGTGCTATTGTTCAAAAGCGATGGTAGGTAAAATACTGTCTTCTTAGCACAAATCATTAAGTAGTGGCACAAGACTGTATTGAAAATTATTGCATTCTTCACTTTTTTGCACTTGCAGGAAAAGCCAGTTTTCACTCAGGGGTGTCTTTGATGAAATGGTAAAAATTACTAATTTTATTAAATTTTAACCTTTGAGTATCTGTCACTTTAATATGCAGTGTGACAAAATGAAAAGAACATTGGTTGTCTGGAAGAAAAACCCTTCTGCAGTTGTTTCTGATGCAAGCTGAGCTAGCTGCTTTCTTCAGGAACACTTATTTTACTTAAAATTTTACTTAAAATATTTGACAGACATTTTCTCCAAAATGACCGTAGTGAGCCTGTCACTTCAAGGAAAACAAGCTGTTTATTGCCAGTGATAAAATTAAGCTTTCAAGCAAAAATTAGAATTTTGGGAAATTCATAACCATCATTGTTAGGTTAACAGACAGGATTTTGAAGATCTGCCTAAGTCAGCAGACCATTATTTTCTGTATGACCAGTGCATGCCATTGTAGACTTGCACGTGGGCAAAAGATTTGATAGGTTTCAGAAGGTTTCACCTTTGAGGAATGGTCACTTGTCCAGTTTTGGTGTGATATCAAAGAATATCCACGGTGATCTGTAAGGGAGGTTAGAATGTCACTCCCTTTCCCAGCAATTGATGTATGTAAGGCCAGCTCTTCTTCCCATACTTTAGCCCAAACAATGTGCTGTGACGTAGGGAATGCAGAAGCAGATCTGAGAATGTAGCTCTCTGGTATTAAGGCCGATAATAAAGAGGTCTGCAGAAATGTGAAACAGTCCCCCATCACAAACAGTTTTGGGAGAAGAGTTACTTTTCATAAGGTAATTTTTGTCTGCGTAATGAGGTTTTTTTGGTAATATTCAAAACTTTTCTTTGTACTTAATATTATAAATAGCAGTGTTTGTGACCCCCATAAACAAAAGCATTTTGGGGGTCCTCAATTTTTTTTGAGATTTTATTTATTTGAGACAGAGTACAGTTATGCTGGCAGAGAGGGAGAGGGAGAAACAGAGTCCCCACTGAGAAGGGAACCTGATGCCAGGACCTCAGGATCATGACCTGAGCTGAAGGCAGAAGCTTAACTGACTGAGCCACCTGGGCGCCCCTGGAGTTCTCAATTTTTAAGAGTGTAAAGTGGTTCTAAGATAAAATTTAAAATTTTAAAGTACATTAGTATGAGGGGTTGAGAAGGGAGACTGTTGGGAAGACTTAAGGAATATTTGGGGAGGTGAAAAATATGCATCCAGAGATTCTGATTTACTTTTAGAGAAAACCATTTTACAGGAGGTACAAAGAAATAAGCTTAATGGTCTGTCTGTTCTTGAAGACTAAAATCTTTTGTTTCTAGTTAGTTTTTAGTCTGTCTTTGGCCTTTACCATAATCTTATTCTTTGGTTACTTAGTGTTAAACTTTGAAGTTTTCTGTGGCCAGCTGTGACATGAGAAAAATTAAGGACAAAATAGGAGCTTTTATTATAGCTAAATTTATTTAGTTTATATTTAATCTAAGATTATGGCCTCCTTACATTTTTGCTGTGAAAATGAGGTGTAGTGATTATTTATTTGTGTGTGTGTGTGTGTGTGTGTGTGTGTGTGTGTGGTCCAAATAGCTACCTTGCTTCTCTCATTATTCATTCACTCCCATTTACTGTTCTGGAAATCCAGAAACTGGGGACCCACGATCAGAGTTAAATTCAGATAGAGGCAGTACAAAATGGATTTCAAAAAATGAAAAAGTGGAATGTCTTGAGGTCAGATTTCAAACAAACAGACATACAGCGAGTCTTCCATAATCACAGAGATGAAGAGATTTCTCCCTAATGTGCTGGTGCTTCTTGCCTGCCCAGATAGCCCTACTCTGCTAGGTTCTTCCCAGCCGTCCTCAGTCTCATGGGTCAAGGTAGGTCTTACTATTTAAGTCACAACATGGAGTTGGGTGGGTAGCAAGGTTCTGGCCCCTTCACAGTAAAGCAGACCCCCCAGTGTAGCGCGAGCAGACTCCGCTGACCTCTTCCAGTTTATACCCAAGGCCTCCTAAAGAGGATTCCCTGTCTGCATGCCCTCGGTGGCTTGCCGTGGGCTTGCTGCAGGACGGCGTGAAAAGGGGCTTAGGGTTGGATGCTGTCCGGACTGTACTGAGTAAGGCAGCACAAGATTTTCATGTATCGGAGGGGGGCTGGGAATGTGCCTGCCAGATGCTGGCCCAAGTGAATGACGCTTCAGAATACCCTCTGCAGCCTCGTCCAAAGCAAAGCCTCTTCTCCCAGTGACAGCGCCTGGCGGGTGGGACCACCACACGATAGCTTGACTTTATTGATGTCACTGATAATGCTGAACAGCTGACGTGCAGAGTTCGGAGGTGGCAGTGTGTGTGTGTGTATATACATACATAGATACATAGCACTGCATGACACATGTGTAGAAGAACAATGTGAAAGTTACATGCTTAGGAAAGTGCAGGGTGATAGAGCAGAAAGGACTGGAAGCTTGACTCCTATCTTTGCCATCTCTCTAGCAACAGAGTTGCCCCCCCCCCCCCATGTAATTTCATTGTGTTTTGAGTTTTAGGCTCTGAGATTTAAGAGTTTTCTTTTGGGAAAATGCCAGAAATATTCTTACAGTATTTCTTTTTCTGTAGGAAAATAATCTGAACACATATTTTTTAAATGTACAATTTAGTGATTTAGTGTTGTAGGTAACCTTTTACTGTTGGCTGTTATTTCCTTATATGGATTATTAAGCCCTTTACTCCAAAATAAAATGATACTAAAATGTACAAGTTTTATTCCATGGATGGATAGGTAGAGGTTGGAATGAGGTCACTTTAAAGGCAGGTTGCTAATATGATTATTGGGTAAGTGGTGAGTTATTAAATGTTTTCTTTAGGTTAACTGGTCTGTTTACAAGAGCTTATGTGGGTAACTGTCTTAGAAGAAGCCTGTATATTCTTTTCTTGCCTGTTTTAAACTTTAGTTTGAGTTGGAAGACTTGGGGAGTTAATTTTGTGGAGATTAAATCAGGAAGCTTTTCTTCCTCTGAAATGGATTTATATGAGTATTACTGTACATTTTTCACTGTTGGAACTGTATCTAAAGAAGTGGAAGAGTGTGGAAAGACTTGGATTTCTCCTGTCTTAATTGTCCCTGAAGCCAGTTCCGACAGAAACAAATGAATGCAAAGTAGACATGAAGGTCCTCTAGGAGGGAGAAGCTGTCGATTTCTGTAGGAGGAAAAGTAGGGCTCTCAGGACAAATTCATGGAGGAGGTAACATTTGAGCTGGGCCTGAAATAAGTAGGAATGAGCCTGGAAGAAATGTACTGGTGGCAGATTTTGTCACTTTTTCACCGTTGAGGTGATTGCTGCTAAACGTGAAACATGGGTAGGTTTACCTGGTCTTAAACTTCCAGATTTACGAAGACCGTTGTCTTGCAGAAAGTGGGGTGTCAGGAATATCTTTCTGCCCTTGAGAATTGAAGCCTTTTCGTGATCTAGATCTACCTAAATTTTTTTCGTTTTAGAAATACAGCTAGCAGTCCATCAGGTTGCATTCAGTTCAGGGGTATGTATGTCTGAACGTGGAGGTGTGGGATGCGACGGGGGAGATAGAGGATTCTAAAACTGACAGACCTGTACTGATGCTATTCCCAGTCAAGGATCGGTGAGAAGATAAATTATCTTTGAAATTATATTGTTAAATTTTGGGAAAAGGAGACTGAACTTCTAAGGGATTTTCAGGGCAGCAGTGAAATATTTTAAATTCCAGCAGATTATACTTTGATTTCTTGTCTCTTTTTAAACATCAGTTTGCTGTTACCCTTCCTTGGTGCTTTAAGAAAAAAAAAATGCAGCCTCTGGATCTGTAAAAAATGCCTCTGAATTTAAAGGAAGAAATAAGTTATTGAATTGGAATATAGACTCAGTCTTTGGTGTAGGACTACTAGGGGTTGTCAGAAGCTTAGTGCTGACCTCCCCACTGCAGGTTACAGCTGCCTCACGGAGGCTTCCCGACCTGTCCCTGAGCGCGGTTAAATGCTGAGTTATGAGGTTATTCTGTAATATTATGCTGTACTCTTAAAATTGTTTTCCATCACAACCACATATCAAGATTTGTTCTGAAATGGGATTTGATGAGTTCTAGGGTAGTTTTCCTTTTATTTTAAAACCAAGGGAAACTTTTGTTCATGTTACTACAAGAAGAAATATAGTTAATGACTTTAAGCATTGTAAGCTTTTGGAGAAAGATCCTTTAAAGTAGATTAGTGCCTAATAATTATGTAGAGACATTCAGTAACTTAGTAATTGAATGTGATCTTTGGTCTTCAGTGATTCTGTGATTTCCTTGTCTGCTGAGGACTCTAACGTAAAAGGGGGAACTAAATACTCTTTATTTCGTAGTTTGTAGGTTTTTTGTCGCTTCCGTCTGAGATTTATGCTTAGGGGGCCAGTTTAGTCCTGCTAATAACTCTTTTGAGATTTGAAGTGTGATATGTTTTGTGTAAATTTTGGGAATTGGATTTAAGAAATTTAAAAAATTTGGTATTTGCAGAAACAACCTAAATGTCCGCGTAAAATCAGTTTCTATATGAAAGTTTCAGATAGATTAGGTGAAATTGAATATGACAGTAAGGGCTAGTCCCATATAAACACTATATATGTATCCCCACTGATCTATTTGCTTTTCAAACATTCAAAGGAATTCTAGGGCTAAAAAGAACCACAGATGATTATTAGTCTTCCTCTACATAGAGGAGAACCTGAGACTTAATGGGCTTTAATGAGCTTAGTTAGTAGTAGATGAGTGGAGTAAGCTCCAGATTTCTTGTTACCCAGTGGGCGTTGTTTCTAGTACAGATGAGTGTATATTGCAGATGTGGTTAGGAGTCCACCATGATTTTTGAGATTAGAAAATCGAATTGATGGCAGTGACCATTTCCTCTGTCCTCTGGTGGGCCTGAAATTTGCTGTTGAGTTCTTGACTTCATACTTTTAGCATTTTGATGTTTTCAAAGCTTATTTTAGTGTTATAAGTATGGAGTATGTGGAATGCTATTTGAAGCTATGAAAGCAGCATTTGATTCTTCATCAGTGTTACTGGGCAGTTTTGAAAAGGCTTTGACAAATTTTATCCATCCCCAACTCCTTCCCCTCCCTTCAGCTGTACACTTTGTGAAAACTCTCAAGACCTTGTTTAGGCGAAGAGAAAGGAATGGGAATGAATGGGTTTAGTTGTCTGCAGGAAAAGTGTCCCTTCTTGGAGTGCTACTGTGGTTTTGGGGATGTAAACCTTTCGTGGGCTTTTCCCTTCAGCTCTACTTCTGCCTCTGCTCCAGGATTCTGAAGGCCATTGTTTGGAGCATCCCGGTTTATTTTATCCCCATTTTCTAATTGGCCTTCTCAGAGCTCATGAATCCCAGACAGTGCATTACTCTTATAGTATCTTACCTTCTCTTGGAACCCAGAAATGTGCCTTGTAAATGAGCAAACTGGGATTTGGGAAATGCTTGATTTTACAGGACAAGGAAAACACATTTTTGTTAATGAAAGTAAATGCAACACTAGGCAACAAAAATGAAAATGTATTTTATTGGGGGCCAGTTCACACATGGTCAGGTGCTATGCTCTGGGAGTGGGAATAAAGTCACCAGTGAGGGGGAGAGAAATTAAGTATGGCATCATTTGAAAGTTCTTTTTGCTTAGCAGTAAGATTGGGAATTGGCAAGTAACTTTATATATGTTAGTGTTTGAAAGATGCTCCTCAGCATGTTTTAAACAGGGGACAGAATTTATAGGATAAAATAAAGTTGAGAGACAGTTGCATCCTACTAGAATCTCTTACTGAAATAATTAGGTTATTTGGCCATATATATATAACAAATGATTTATGGCAGCTTTGAATCCTAAACTCGCTTTTAGCTGTGATTTATTTTTGGAGTCTGTATACCACTTTCATCTGTTTTAGTACAAGTGATTGAAATTTGATTTTGTGTATTTTTGTCACTTTTTAGAAAGCAAAATTCATGGAATTTCCTATTTAAAAAATGTAAAAGATTTTATTAGAGCGCATGTGCGTGCACAAGTGGGGAGCTGCAGGCAGAGGGAGAGGGAAAAGCAGACCCACTGAGCAGGGAGCCGGATGGGGGCTCTACCACAGGATCCTGGGATCAGGACCTGAGCTGAAGGCAGATGCTTAACCGACCGATCCACCCAGGTGCCTGCGTGCAAATTTCCTGTTGATTTAATGTTTTAATTTTTTCCTGTTGCTTTCTAAAATTCTGTTTTTAAGAGAATTATTTATGAAAAAATTTTGAAAGACCAGGCAGTTTTTGTTTTGGTAACTTGATAGACTCAAACTCTTATAATCTCTGCATTTGATTACATCTTTACATTATAAAATGAGTTCCTTAAATTGATCAAAGTATCTAGTTTAAATGAGTATTACAGTATTTTATATTAATTCAAGACTGTTTTCTTGAGATAAGCAGCAAAATCGTAATAGATAATAGGAGTTAATATCTTTTAGTTATGCAGCCCTTTGAGATTTTGTGAAGCATATTTGATACTCTTTTAGAAATGGGGGAAGTGTTATCCTTGTTTTATAAGTATGGACATAGAGGTCTTAATTTGTATAGTTTTGTGTCAGAAGGCCCTTCGGAACTTGAGACTGTGTCTTAAGTCAATTAGACTTTCAGGCTTTTTCTTCCCCATTATGCTAAATTCTTAATAGATTTATACTACCCCAGTATCTTCTTTTTATAATTTACATATACATTTAAGGATCTCTTTTGGCATTATATAGCACAGTGCTTAAAAAGTGGCTTCCAGGGGTGCCTGGGTGGCTCAGTCGTTAAGCCTCTGCCTTCGGCTCAGGTCATGATCCCGGGGTCCTGGGATCGAGCCCCGCATCGGGCTCCTTGCTCGGCAGGAAGCCTGCTTCTCCCGCTACCATGCCCTCTGCTTGTGTTCCCTCTCTCGCTGTGTTTCTGTCAAATAAATAAAATCTTTAAAAAAAAAAAAAAAGTGGCTTCCATTGGCGTTGGTTCAAGTACCAGCTCTGTTGCCACTTTGTGTATCATAAATACTAGGGGCCTCAGTTTCCTCATCTGTAAAATGGGATTAATATTGTAAGAGTTGCTAATAGGGTAGTGAGGGAAAAGAATTGTAGAGTTGACCCAGGAATATTTTTTTGGCACAAAAATCAAAGATAATATAAAAAACATTCTTACCATAACAGATTTTTTGTATACTACCATTAGAAATCACCAAATAATGATATAAATATGGCTTTCAAAACTATTTTGTTTTGCCTGGTGGTGGGTATTAAGGAGGGCACGTATTGCATGGGGCACTGGGTGTGGTGCATGAACAGTGAATCTTGGAACACTGAAAAAAAAAAACTACTTTGTTTAAAAAGAATTTGTACATACAGTTTATTCATATTTCATTTTGTTTTTAAAGGTTACGGGAAGTTTCAGAAAAACTGAACAAATACAATTTAAACAGGTAAGAGTTTTAAGATATTTTAAATTTTCTGAAAAGAGTATTTTTTCTTTTGTAGGAAAGATAACTCATTTAGGCAGAAGCTACCAGGAGTATTTTAATCTATCAACTTTTTATGAGTTGGGTTCATTTGAATAATAGGTTCTGTTCATACTGATTTTTTAAAAAATCTGGCATACCAAGGACATATAACTATAAGGATATCATAATAATTATTTTTCCAGTTATTGCTTATTGTAGTATATAAATATTAATTTTTATTTTTTTATATTTATTTATTTATTTATAAATATTAATTTTTAAAAACAGGTTTTGCCAGTTTTTTTTTTCCCTTTGGTTAATCAGATAAAGACAAACCAACCCTAGAATATATTTGTTATTTAAAAAAATAACTTTTTATTAAAACATTTTTATTAAAAATGACTTTTTTTATTCTGTAGCCACCCCCCCTTGAATGTACTGGAACAGGCTACTATCAAACAGTGTGTGGTAGGACCAAATCATGCTGCCTTTCTTCTTGAGGTAAATTGTTTGCTATAAGATATAGAAATGAAAAGGGACTTAAATTAAAATACAGTCATGTATTATCATGTATCTTCCTTTTTAGCCAGGCCGAAATAGAAGTTTCTTGCGAGAGTTATTTCTGAGATCACCCAGTTCCGTTTCCTTATTGTATACGTTCTCTGGCTCAGAGAAAGCTTAAGTGATTTACTACAGCTTGAAACCATAGTAATGGAGAAGTTCCTGATACCCAGTCATTTCCTTACTCTGAATTCTGTTAGAAATACTTTAAATTATTTTTCCTGGCATCCTGATAATGTAATGTAAAACATACTTCCTCAAGTCAGGTGTGAGTGCCTTCTGAAAAGGAACTTATTTGTTACCTTCTGAATTGACAGTGATGGGGACATAATCTGTTTATTGAATAAATTCATATTTTAATACACATTTTTACTTTGCGATTTCTTCTATTTTCTTGGCTTTTAGGATGGTAGAGTTTGCAGGATTGGTTTCTCAGTACAGCCAGACAGATTGGAATTGGGCAAACCTGATAATAACGATGGGTAAGACATTAATGCCCTTTCTATTTAATAAGTATTTAGCTCTTCAAAAGAATTATATTAAACTCGTGCTTTGATTTTGATAGCCTTCAAGTTTAAAAAAAAAAAGCATTGTAGAAAATGAGGCACTTAAAATAGTGAAATGGTTATCTCGTAGTTTGATTTTAATTTTTCTGCAAGCAATGATTTACGGTTAAAATATTAGTATTGAAAATAGCAGAGAAGTCAGTCACCTAACAGAAGTTGGTTATCAGAGGAATGATTTATGTATATGGCAGGTCCCAAGTCAGATCTGTTCTTTGACTGAAATGACTTTTTAGATCCTTTTTTACCCCCAAGATTTTATTTTTAAGTAATCTTTATACCCAGTGTGGGGCTTGAACTCACACCCTGAGATGGAGTCACAGGCTCTGCCAACCGAGCCAGCCAGGCCCCCTTCCCTGCGCTTTTTAAAAGTAATATCTATACCCAGCATGGGTCTCGAACTCCCAACCCCCCAGACCGAGTCACATGCTCTATTGAAGTGAGCCAGCCAGGCATCTCGTGTTTTTTCCTTTTTAATATTTCCAATTCAGGTAATGCAGTTTGGAATTGACAAGGGTCTTTAAAATTGTGGTCTTTATAAATGATTTGCATATAAAAAGCATTGCTAGATAATGTATTTCAGTTACCTGCCTCTAAGGAAAGTAGGATTACTTGAAAAAATCTAAAGAATAGTTCATTTGCTGTTAAACCATGCCATCACTTTGAACCAGGAGCGAGGACTGGATTGCTAGGAGGCTGTAAGTGGTTAAGTTCCTTGACAGGAAGGACACATTCCAGGAAGAGCAGTCGGGGAAGAGTGAGGCTGGTGTTTCACCACAGTCACTCCCAGAGTAGTGAGGCCGGGAGTCCCAGGCTTGTGCCTTGTGTGTTTGGGACTATTCTCTGACTGTTGTTCCTCCTGTTTCTTTCCCAGGTCAAAGTTGAACAGCAACTCGGGGGCGGGGAGGACATCGAGGCCTGGAAGGACCAGTGACTCCCCGTGGTTTCTCTCAGGTTCTGAGACTCTGGGCAGGCTGGCAGGCAACACCCTGGGGTAAGTTGTGGCCGGGTGATGGCCTCCATGGGTGTGGGTGGGCGCTCTGTGGTACTCTACCTCCGAGACAGTGCCTCCTACGTTACCCAGCGGTGCCCTGACAAAACCCCTGAACTCTGGCCAGGCGCTCTTGTTGTTCATGGCGAGGCACCGTGACAAAAATAACCCATGGAGGCTAATTACAATTAACCCAGGCTCTTGACCCTCTAGAAGTGTCTGATGTTGAGATGTGTTTATTATATCATTTACCATGTCGCTTATGTCATTCAGTTTTTCAGTGGTGCCGACTTTGGTCTTATTTATGCTAATTCTTGGGTAAAAAAAATCAAACATTTATTTCTTTCTAGGTTCCAAATCTGGTAGTTCTTTCTGAATTAATTTAGTGAGATTTGAAAATCATGTAACTAAACTTGACAGCTTTTAATTAAGTTATTTTTATTTTTAAAGATTTATTTCTAGAGAGAGTGCAAGGTGGGGGGCAGAGAAAGGGAAAGAAAAGCAGATTTCCTCCACTGAGCAGGGAGCCCGATGTGGAGCCTGATCCTAGGACTCTGAGATCATGACCTGAGCCAAAACCACGAGTCTGACGCTCAACCAACTGAACCCCTCAAGCACCCTAAGTTCTTTTTATTTTTTTTATCAAGATACAGTTGACACATAACATTGTATTAGTTTCAGATGTACAGCATAATGATTTGATGTTTATGCATTGTGAAATGATAACCACAGTAAGTCTGGTTAACATCCAACCTCATACGTAGTTCTGTTTTTTTTTTTAAGATTTTTCTTTATTGGACAGAGAGAGCACAAGTAGGCAGTGCGGGAGGGAGAGGGAGAAGCAGGTTCCCCGCTGAGTAGGGAGCAGGACGCTAGGATCAGGACCAGAACCGAAGGCAGATGCTTAACGGACTGAGCCACCCAGGCGTCCCTTTGTCACTGTACGTAGTTAAAATATAATTTTTTTTCTTGTGATGAGGATTTTTAAGATCAACTCTTAGCAACTTTCAAATATGAAATACAGTATTATTAACTATAGTCACCATATTGTACATTGTATCCTCATGACGTATTTATTTCATAACTGAAAGTTTGTACCTTCTTTTTACTTTTAAATTATTTATGACATGTATACCTCTTAAACTAGATAATCAACTCTTTAATTTTATCTAAAGTTGATAAGCTATTAAATTAAATCATACACAAATTCTAAGCCAGATGATTTTTTTTTTTTTAAGATTTTATTTATTTATTTCACAGAAAGAGGGAGATCACAAGTAGGCAGAGAGGCAGGCGGAGAGAGAGGAGGAAGCAGGCTCCCTGCTGAGCAGAGAGCCTGATGCGGGGCTCGATCCCAGGACCCTGAGATCATGACCTGAGGTGAAGGCAGAGGCTTTAACCCACTGAGCCACCCAGGCACCCCTAAGCCAGATGATTTTACTCATTTTATACCTTGATTCTTGAATACCTGCATTTTCTGAAATTATCTGATGATTAGATAATGCCAGATCAGTCAAGTCAGCAAATGTGTTCTAAGGCTGTTCAGAGAAATATAACTAGAAGCAATTTAAATTATTTCAAAATAAGGTAAGAGAAGGAGAAAGGTTTTAAACATTTAAAAATATTTGACCAAAAAAAAAAAAAAATTTGACACTGGGGGCACCTGAGTGGCTCAGTGGGTTAAAGCCTCTGCCTTCAACTCAGGTCATGATCTCAGGGTCCTGGGATCGAGCCCCGCATCAGGCTCTCTGCTCAGCAGGGAGCCTGCTTCCCCCTCTCCCTCTGTCTGCCTCTCTGCCTACTTGTGATCTCTCTGTCAAGTAAATAAATAAAATCTTTAAAAACAAACAAACAAAATATTTGACACTGAATTTCTAGGTTAAGTTAGATTTGAAAATTGAGAGCCCCAAATGCTTATTGTTTCTTTGCCTTTTTGTTTTTATGCTGAACTAAGTTTATTTTGAGGTCAGAGGAAGGTCATTTAGTGGAGTACATCCTTTATTTAGCTCATTCTGTGCTAGAACTATTAATAGGAAACATAGCTCTGGTCTTCAGTAAAATATTAAGTATCTCCTTTCAGTGGTCCTGTGTACACAACATAACAGCAGTACATGATAAAGAATTCTGAAAATGATATGTGATAACAAATGAAACTGTCATTTCATTTAATAAATCTCAAAAAAGTTTGATTATATTTACTCAAGAAAGAATATTATGTCAAACTATATCTTCTTTAACAAATTTGTTTAGTTGCAAGGTCAGCAAGCTACAGCCTATGGGCTAAATCCATTCCCTCTTGATGTTATTAAAACACAGGCATGCTTGATACTTTTCCTGTCTGTGGCTGCTTTGTGCTAAGATGGCAGAGATGAGTGGTCTCGACAAAAACTTTAGCCCACGAAGCCTAAATAAACTATTTACTTGTCAGTCGTTTACAGAAAAAGTTTGCTGATCTCTGTTTTATCATATCCATTTATGTAGTGGCATTTGTTAATGAATTTGTATTCTGTATTTATTTTTAAATTAAAATTTCTATTTTGAAATAATTTGATTTCCTTTTGTTGTTCTTTAAGTACATCACTGAAATAATTTGACATTTAAAAAGTCCCCAAATGTTAACATTTTACATAACCGTAGCACAGTGATCAAAATCAGGAGATTAACAGTGATTTGATTAGTGCTTAATCTAGAGTTTATTCACATTCCACTAACTGTCTCACTAACACCCTTTTCTCTGGTGCAGGAGTCAGTCCAGGATCCCAGATTGCATTTGGTTGTCATGCTTTTGTAGTATCCTCTAATCTAGGACAGTTTCTCAATCTCCTTAATTTCTGGACCCTGATGAGTTTGAAAAATGTCTGATTATTTAGTAGAATGTTTGAATTTGTCTATTTCCTCATGATTAAACCCAGGTGACACATTTTCTTTTTTCTTTTTCTTTTTTTTTTTTTTAAAGATTTTTTTTTATTTATTTGACAGAGAGAAACACAGCGAGAGAGGGAACACAAGCAGAGGGAATGGTAGCGGGAGAAGCAGGCTTCCTGCTGAGCAAGGAGCCTGATGTGGGGCTCGATCCCAGGACCCTGGGATCTGACCTGGGCCGAAGGCAGACGCTTAACGACTGAGCCACCCAGGCGCCCCTTTTTCTTTGTTTTTTAAGTCTTCTTTTTTAGAGTGGTTGTCTGGTTCACAGAAAAAATGGGAGAAAGATACAGAGATTTCCCTTATATTCCCAGTTTCTACACATGTATAGTCTCGTATTATCAACATCTTCTGCCTGAGCAGTCTATTTGTTAAAACTGGTGAAACTACACTGATATATCATCACCCAGAGTCCATGGTTCCCATTCGGGTTTACCCTAGTATGTTGTACTTTCTGTAATACAAATGTATAATGGCATGTATCTTTCATCATAGTATCAAACAGTAGTTTCATTTCCTTGAAAATCATTTGCACTCTGCCTATTTACCCCTCTCTCCCCTCTAACCCCTGGCAATAACTGATGTGGTTACTGTCTCCATAGTTTTGTCTCTTTAAGGATGTTGTGTAGTTGGAATCATGTCTGGATGTACTACAGGTTACTTAGGCATTCACCTACTGATGGACATCTTGGTTGCTTCCAAGTTTTGGCAGTTATGAATAAAAATTGTGTGCAGGTTTTTTTTGTTTGCTTTTTGTTTTTTAAATATTTATTTATTTAACAGAGGGGAGAGATCGCAAGTAGGCAGAGAGGCAGGCAGAGAGAGAAGGGGAAGCAGGCTCCCTGCTGAGAAGAGAGCCCAGTGCAGGGCTCGATCCCAGGATCCTGAGCATGACCTGAGCCAAAGGCAGAGGCTTTAACCATCTGAGCCACCCAGGTGCCCCATGTGCAGGTTTTTTTGTGGATATAAGTTTGCAGCTCCAGTACCAAGGAGCGCAATTGCTGGAACATACGTTAGGAGTGTTTCGTTTTGTGAGAAACTGGCTACTGTTTTCCAAAGCGACTGTACCATTTTGTTTTCCCGTCAGCAGTGAGTGAGAGTTCTTACTGTTCCCCATGCTCACCAGCAAAATTGGTGTTGTCCGTGTTCCGGATGTTGCCCGTTCTAATAGGCGTGTAGTGGTATCTCTTTGTTTCAGGTTGCATTTCCCTAGTGATATCTGATGTGGAATGTCTTTCTATATGCTCCTTGCTATCCGTATATCTTCTCTGGTGAATAGGGGTCTGCTAAGGGGCCTGTTAAGGTCTCTGGCCCATTTTTTGATCAATTGTTTTCTTTCTTTTTAAGATTTTATTTATTTATTTGACAGAGAAAGAGTGCATGCACACAGAAGCAGGGGGAGCTGCAGGCAGAGGGAGAGGGAGAAGCAGGCTTCCTGCCAAGCAGGGAGCCCCATTTGGGGCTCGATTCCAGGACCCTGGGATCATGACCTGAGCTGAAGGCAGATGCTTAACCGACTGAGCCACCCAGGCACCCCTCCATATAAACTATAGGATCAGTTGTTGGCATACACAAAATAATTTGCTAGGATTTTGATTAGGACTGCAGGTGATGATGCATTTTTGTCAAGAACACCACAGAAGTGCTAATGCTCCCTTCTCAGTGCATCAGATTAGGAGACCCATGTTGCTGATATATCTCACCTAGTGATGAGCTTACCCATGATTAGTTAGGTAAGGTGGTGTTTGCCAGGTTTCTCAGCCATAAAGTTACTATTTTCCCCTTTGTAATTAGTACATATTCTGTGGGGTGATTCTTTGATTATGTATTTTATTTTTATGCTTTGTTTTAGCATCCATTGATGATTTTTTGCCTTAAGTATTTCTGTGATATTGGCCAAAAAGTTATTTTTTTAAAAATTTCTGTCATTCCTTTTATACTTACTAATTGGAATTCAAGTGTAAGGAAGAATTTTTCCTCCTTTCCATTTATTTCTTGTTTATTCTATTTCTCTTTAGTTATTTATATCATGGTCTCATAGATATTTTATTCTATAGTTCATTACTATTTATTATGTTGCCCAGATTGTCTTAGGTTTAAGTTCTCTTTATAAATAAAGCTTGATATAACCAATTATAGAATGACAAATATAGCAGTGGAATTTTATGATTTTGCTATTAAAATATGTAACATATAATAATAAACTATAGTACGTTTGATCTTGAATAAAACCTCTGTAGACCTACTCCAAAGAAGATTAGGGCTAATCTTAAGACTTTAAAATAGCAGAGAGAGGGACACCTTGGTGGCCCAGTTGGTTGAGTATCTGCTTCGGCACAGGTCATGATCTCAGGGTCCTGGGATTGAATCCTGCATTGGGCTCCCTGCTCAGCGGGGAGCCTGCTTTTCCCTCTGCCTGCTGCTCCCTCTGCTTGTGCTCTCTCTCTCTCAAATAAATAAAATCTTAAAAAAATGCAGAGAGAAGCAATTTTTGAGTTCCCCTTATCCATCCTTGCCCACGCTGCCTTTGTGCCACTTTTTCCTGTCCTTCACTCTCTTATCCACATGCATGCCCCAGAACAAACTCAGCGTGAACTTTCTTTGGCATTTGATTCATGAGTTGGAGTATTGAGAAATGTCACAAATGTCACAGTGTCCACTAAGTCATTGCCAGTCGTCTGTTTACCTTTATTTAGTCTTGCAGATGTCCGCAAAGCATAAGCATTCGAGGGCTGATTATTTCTCTTGGCCTCCATGAAAATTCTCAATTTGTTGATGGTGAAATTGTGATCAAGTTATTTTTTAAATTAGGAAATTTTACAGTCAAAATTATTTTTCTTTATGGTACGTTTTTTCCCCCCATGAGTTGCATAATGGGTGTTTATTCCTCTTCCTGTGTTGATTTCAATTAACTTTAAAGAAGCTTGTAATTTATAGCATGTAATAGAGAATCTAGGACAGAAAGATCTTGACACCCCAGAGGCGATTCTCATCCACAAATTTACCAAATGCAATCAAATATGAAAAAGCCTATCCCCATAGACTGTGGTCCCCTACCCTCTTCCTTCAGAGTCCAGGCTTGTTCCCTCTGGGTTGTGAATCACGGAGTGAAATGTCCCTGTATTTGAGAGTTGCATTTGGAAGATTTTGGGGTAATTGGTTTTTCTTTCCCATCAGCATAGATAATTGGTAATTGATCATTTGTTTTGATTGATCATTCTTAGGAATGCATAGCAGACAAAATTTATGAGACTTTTAATATTTTTCCCTTTGGCCTTTTCACTGTCAGCAGGTATTTGTGCTAAAGATTTCTAGTTGCTCCTGTTTCCTCCCTTTCATAATTACTCAGATTTATCCTGGAAGATATTTCAAAAATCTCGTAGGTATTTTTGTTAAACTCATTTCAAACCAGGTTAAGGGTAAAAACACCAGATTTACTTGGGGAAGAATGTTAATTGTGCTCAACAGTAAGTTTAAAATGGAGATATTAGTATCTAAAGTCTCTTTATTCTGTTTGTTATCACTGGATATAATAGATGATAGGTATAAGCTGCTTTTTCATTCATTTGAGGTACCGTATTTCCTTTGGAGTCTCATCTGAGCTAATAAATAGCACTGGATTTGGAGTGTAAAAGCCAAGCAGGTCACTGTAATTATAAATAGTTGAAGCTGTCTTAGGTGGGGAAGGTAGTAGGTAGTACAGCTGTGACAAACTAAGTGGATGCCCCTTCTTAAATGAGGCAGCTCGTGAGCTGATTATTCCCAGAGGAGAATACAGAGCCATTGTTGATAAATGCAAACTTTTGTGCCTCACCTCCACCTTTTTTTTTTCTTCTTTTTTTAAAAATAAGCTCTATGCCCAATGTGGGGCTTGAACTCACAACCCTGAGATCGGGAGTCACATGCTCTACTGACTGAACCAGCCAGGTGCCCCTCACCCCACCCCTTTTTTTTGTCCCCAAAAAGCTGTAATTCTGGATCTTTATGTGAATATCTTGACTTAAATGTTGGAACTAATCAATATTTTCACAGAAATAAATATACACTGGGCCACACACTATATATGTATAGTGTGCGCATGTCTATATGTGTGTATGTTCTTTTAAAGAAACCATTTTATTTTATTATTTTATTATTTTATGTTATGTTATTTTATGTTATTTTATTTTAAAGATTTTATTTATTTGACAGAGACAAAGCAAGAGGGAACACAAGCAGGAGGAGTGGCAGAGGGAGAAAGCAGGCTTCCTGCCGAGCAAGGAGCCCGATGCGGGGCTCGATCCCAGGACACTGGGATTAGGACCTGAGCTGAAGGCAGATGCTTAATGACTGAGCCACCTAGGCGCCCCAGGAAACTTTTTATTTTAAAACAGTTTTAGATTGACAGAAAAATTACAAAGAGAGTACTGAGAGTTTTCATATATCCTGCACACAGTTTCACTGTTATTAATATCTAACATTGGTATGGTAAATTTCTTATAGTTAATGTATATTGATACATTATTATTAACTGAAGGCTGAAAGTTATTCTTATTTCCTTAGTTTTCTCCTATTGTCTTTTTTTCTGTTCCAGGATCTCATCTAGGATACCACATTATATTTAGTTGTCTCTTCAGGCTCCTCTTGATTGTGATAGTTTCTCAGACTTGGGCCTTATTTTTGATGATGATAATAATGATGGTGATGGTGGTGGTGGTAGTGGTGGTGGTGTGTGTGTGTGTGTGTGTGTGTGTGTATTTTTTTTTAAGCCAACCAACTGGGTTTATGAACAAGACTTGATCCATTGGCTTTAAGTTTGCAAGTTGGGAACTAATTCGAATGGTGTGATTTCCTAAGATGATTCTGAGTCTTCTGTTATGTTGAGTACTGTGTAATAGGATCAGAATTGTAGGATTAATTTGATGAGCAAAGTACAGTTAGTAGAAACTGGTTTTCCCAGTACTTTTGAGTTTAATATTAAAAATTACATAGTTCCCTAACATAGATTAAAAGAATCACCCATTCCCATACTATATATTTTTTTTCCCATACTGTATTTTTTGACTGCTACTAAATCTTTATTAGTGTATGCTTGGTTCACTATCTTTTTTCCCCAGATAGTGAGTTGATTAGGGGAAGGAATGTTGAGGAGCAGTTGAAGTAGGGAGACTGGTAGGTCATTTGGATTGTGATAGAAGAAACACTCTCCATAGTGGGTATAAGTGGGAAAACATGGTATGCTCCTTGGTAACAGTCAAGTTATTGGGCAAACCAAAGATTTTGTGACATAAGTCTTGCAGCTAACCTCTGTTGAGGGTTTTTATAGCAGAGATTGCAAATTGGCAGCCATTGGTGTTTTGATGGAAGAATCCAACAGTGAATTTGGGTATTTTAGATAGGCTGATACACTCCACTCTTCCATGTTATCTTAACGTCACTTATTTATATGACGTATAAACTCCTCATGGAGATTTGAGTTTATGACACCTATAAGGTCTGCCCAGGAGTAGCTGTGTGTTTGGAGAGTATATCTGATAAGGTTTCTATCATTATTTGCTTGGGGGAGAAATTATGCATTCCTTGGTGGAAATAAGCCACAAATAAGGACATTTTGGAGTGAAATTAGTAATTAGGCTCACATAGTTGGCTTAAACAGGCAATCTCAAGCAAACCGGGACATATTTTTGTCACTAATTATATATTGTTAAGACTTTTAGAATATGGTTCTCCCTGTTTTCAAGTTGAAATAATATATTTAGCTTTGAATGTTTAAAAATTTCAAAAGTTCTACCTGAAAGACTTTGATACCTTAATAGGAAACCATGAAGTAGAAATGGTGATTTAGTATTTGATTTGAATACCTGTTTGTGTTTCATTGATCCTTTATTATTTTTTATTGCATAATTGTTACAATTCATATAACTTGAAAAGAAAATATATACTTTCTAGAATACTGCTTTCTCTTGATAACACGACTTCATTTTTTAAATCACATAACAAAATTTACGTCTTAGCCATTTTTGAGTAATATTAAGTATATTCATGTTGTTGTGAAACAGATCTCCAGAACTTTTTCATTTTGCAGAGCTGAAACTTTATACCCATTTTCTCCCATTTATCCCCTCTCCTTGGCCCCTGGCCACTGCCATTCTACTTTGTCTATGAATTCGACTATAGATATTTCATATAACTGGAATCACATGGGTTTTCTCTTTTTGTGACTGGCTTCTTTCACTAGCATAATAGGTTCATACATATTGTAGGTTGTGACAGGATTTTCTTTTTAAGGCTGAATAATACTCATGTATGTATATACTACATTTTCTTTATCTCTTCATCTTTTGATGGACATTTGGTTGCTTCTACCTCTTGGCTACTGTGAATAAGGTTGCTGTGAGTGTGGGTATGCACATATTTCTTGAGACTGTTTTGCCTTCTTTTGCATATGTATTCAGAAGTGGGCTTGCCTGGGTCATATGGTAGTTATATTTTTATTTTTGATGAACCTCCATACTGTTTTCCATAGCATTGTACCATTTTACAATCTCAACCAACAGTGCGTGGGTATTCCAATTTCTACACATCCTTGCTGCTAACACTTGTAATTTTCTGTTTTTTGTTTGTTTCAGTAATATCCATTCTAGTAGATGTAAGGGGATATCTTACTTGTTCTGATGATTAGTGATACGGAACATCTTTTCATATGCTTGTTGGCCATTTGTGTATCATCTTTAGAGAAATGTGTATTCACATCCTTTACCCAGTTTTTAACTGAGTTATTTTTTGTTGTTGAAAGTAGGAGCTCTTTATATATCTGGGTATTAACCCATTATCAGATACATAATTTGCAGATATTTTCTCCCATTTTGTAGGTTGCCTTTTCACTCTGTTGATTATGTCCTTTGAGGCACAAAGTTTTTAGGTTTGATATAGTTCATTTTATCTGTTTTTGCTTTCACTGTTGTGCTTTTGGTGTCATATCTTAAGATCCCTGCCAGGTCTAACATGAAACTTTTCCCCTGTGTTTTCTTTCTTTCTTTTTTTTTTTTTTTAAGATTTTATTTATTTGACAGAGAGAGAGAGAGAGAGAGATCATAAGTAGGCAGAGAGGCAGACAGACAGGGGGCGGGAAGCAGGCACCCAGCTGATCAGAGAGCCCGAGGCAGGGCTCCATCCCAGGATCCTGAGATCATGACCTGAGCTAAAGGCAGAGGCTTCAACCCACTGAGCCACCCAGGCGCCCCTCCCCTGTTTTCTTCTAGGAATTTTGTTGCATGTTGTATAACATAAGGGGCCAGTTTTATTCTTTTTCATAGAGATAACTAATTTTCCCAGCATCATTTGTTGAAGACACTGCCCTTTCCCCATTGAGTGATTTTGGCACCCTTGTCAAAGATCATTTGACCATACATGCAAGACTTTATTTCTGAGCTCTCTATTCTGTTCCATTGGTTTATTTGTCTTTATGCCAGTAGTTTTGTAATAATGTTTCAAAATCATAAAGTACGAGTTCTCTAGAATTTTCTCTTCTTTTTCAAAATTGTGTTGGCCCTCAAGGGTCTTTCAAGACTCCACATGAATTTTAGGATGAATTTTTCTATTTTTGTTAAAAATGCCATTGAGATTTTGATAGGGATTGTGATGAATCTGGCTTTGAGTAATATAGACATCTTAACAATATTAAGTCTTCCAATTCATGAACATGAGATTTGTTTCTTTTTATTTGTGCTGCTTTAAATTTTCTTAGCTGTGTTTGGTAGCTTTCAGTATACAAGTTTCACCTCCTTGGTTAGGTTTATCCTTAAGTTTTGTTTTGTTTTTTTTTTTGGATGCTATTGTAAATGGAATTGTTAATTTCTTTTTTGTTAATGGAGTATACTGTTAATGCTCCTTTGTTTATCTTTTGGTCTGTGAATGGTCCATTACCATTACATTTATGAAATCTGGTACACAGCCGAGATGGAATAATGGTTCATACCATAGCCCTGAGAATGCAAAATATTGTTTTTCTCTAATTATCTTGGGTGGTTTTTAGGCTGTAGTTACAGATACACAGAAACAATTGATAGAGTACATCAGTGAGGGTAGAAAGCCATCAAAAAGGGTGACACCAGGTTTTCTGGAGATTTTTTTTCCCATTTTACTGTGAAAACTATTTTAAAAGGTTCTTTTGTTGTTTTTGTTTTGTGTTTTTGTTTTTGTTAGAGATTGTGCTTTCAAGTTAAGTGATAAAAAGATCAAGTAGTTGTATATTAATTTGAGAATTGTTATGGTGAATATAGTCAAACTTTTTTTTTTTTTTTTTTTTAAAGATTTTATTTATTTGACAGAGAGAAACACAGCGAGAGAGGGAACACAAGCAGAGGGAATGGTAGCGGGAGAAGCAGGCTTCCTGCCGAGCAGGGAGCCCGATGCGGGGCTCGATCCCAGGACCCTGGGATCATGACCCGAGCCGAAGGCAGACGCTTAACGCCTGAGCCACTCAGGTGCCCCATAGTCAAACATTTTTAAAGGAAAAAAAGACTTGGAAAATCAAATTTAAACTAAACGTTTGCAATGGGAGGTTGAAGGTTCAGTCTTAGGTGAATACAATGAGGAGTAGTTAAGAATAAAGTAGCTTTCTCTAGGTTGAGTGATCTCTAAGTATTAGATTCATTTTAAAGAGGCATCAACTATACCCAAAAAAATTTTTTTAAATAAAAGAGACTGGCACTGTCATGATTTCTAAGGCTAATGGGATTCAGGGGAACGTTTTCTTTTAAGATCTGATTGAATGCAGAAAAGGAATTGTTTATGGTTATCTAGCTTAGTTGATTTGAAGATCGTGAATGCTTATGTTGAGGGCAGAAAGTGAAGATGGAAATGTCATGTCCTTTCTAAGTTTTCTCATACTTAAGAAAAAATTAATGATTATTTTAAATAGTAGCTTCTTTTTGCTCAAGGTAGCTAGTAGTACTAGATATTAATGGACAGATACCTTTGCAAATGAATGTTTCATTCCATGCAAAGCAGTTTGAGTCCTTAACTCTGAATTACACTTTTTGTGTGACACATTGTTGATAGTTATGTCCAATGAGTCTTTCATGTAGAGGCAAGATGTGTCCTATAACTCATTCTAGGAGTGACTAGGAATATTTGGTATGTGGAGCTTAAAAACATGATTTCGAAAGATGCAACAGTGTGATACATACCTTTCTAAAGAATGAATTTACATGTAAGCATTTAAAAAATTGAATCAGGTTTATTACAAGGCTCAGATATATTACCTTGTTCTATTAAAATACTGTAAAATACATATCAATTAGACAAACAGTTTTGTCTTCACTTAAGGGAATGAATGTGAGACACAGGTGATCTTTTCCAAGTGATTGATTAAAATGCTCATTCTCCTAATTCTTTATTATTTAGAAGTCGATGGAGTTCTGGAGTAGGCGGAAGTGGAGGAGGGTCCTCTGGTAGGTCGTCAGCTGGAGCTCGAGATTCCCGCCGACAGACCCGCGTCATTCGGACTGGACGGGATCGAGGATCCGGGCTTCTGGGCAGTCAGCCCCAGCCGGTTATTCCTGCGTCTGTGATTCCAGAGGAGCTGATTTCACAGGTATAGATTGTGTAGAACACTTCACACATGGCAACAGAATAGGGTTTAATAGAGATTTAACGGAGTATCCTGGGCTGTAGTCATAACTCACAGCATGGATTGTAAAATACTGCTTTCCTGTAGTTGTGCCTAGAAAGCTGATTTTGATAAAAATGTAAGCTAAAGAGAATTAGCATAGCACTTTTTATTTTTTATTTTAGGCCCAGGTCGTCCTACAAGGCAAATCCAGAAGTGTCATTATTCGGGAACTTCAACGAACAAATCTTGATGTAAACCTTGCTGTAAATAATTTACTTAGCCGGGATGATGAAGATGGAGATGACGGGGACGATACAGCCAGTGAATCTTATTTGCCTGGAGGTTGGTGGATCACCATGGTTTTCTCCTCTCTGGAGGGAGAGACTTTTTTTTTTTAAGATTTTATTTATTTGACAGAGAGAAACAGTGAGAGAGGGAACACAAGCAGAGGGGATGGTAGCGGGAGAAGCAGGCTTCCTGCTGAGCAGGGAGCCCGATGCGGGGCTCGATCCCAGGACTCTGGGATCATGACCTGAGCCGAAGGCAGACGCTTAACGACTGAGCCACCCAGGCGCCCCGGGAGAGACTTTTTTGACTAGGGAATGGAATTTAAAGTACAATGGATTTTCTGGTGGTTTTTCCCAGAGTGGTAGATATTTCTTACTGGAGTGTTTAATTTGATTTTAAAATACTTGTAAAGGGAAATGAGAAATGTTTTTCCTCAGTAGACTTGTGTCTAGTTCCAGTAAAGACATGAATGTATGTGCCTGTCTTTATCACTGGCTGACAGATGATTTTGGAATATTGTTTTTTGATGCTCTTATTACTGAATACGTAAAAACTCCACTTAGGTTTTGACTGCATTATCTCTGTGATGTTACAAATATATTAAATAACCTTTTTTTCCTTGTGATTGTTTAGTAGTTAGCTCAGGTGGCAATCATGCATTTCATGCTCCTTAAAATCTTTGTTAATAACGTTAACTTTATTTCCTAGGTAGTTACTACTTTTTTCTCTCAGGATATATCAGTAGTTAGTGTCTCATTTTTATCTGATTTAATTTTCAGAGACCTTTCAGTGGTCTCCAGAGATTTTCTGTATCTGCTTTATTTATATTTGTTTCTGTTTATAGAGGATCTTATGTCTCTTCTTGATGCTGACATTCATTCTGCCCACCCAAGTGTCATTATTGATGCCGATGCCATGTTTTCTGAGGACATTAGCTATTTTGGTTACCCTTCTTTTCGTCGTTCATCACTTTCCAGGCTAGGCTCATCTCGAGGTAATTTTGCATTTATTTCTTTGTGATCATTGGCTGGCTGTATGGAGAGATAGTGGTAGAATTCACTGTGTTTGAACTTCTAATATTACAGTAATTATATAAGAATAAATTACTGCTTATTAGTATTTCGAATGCTTTGGTATTAAACTAGTTATTTTTGATTTTGAAGAGCCACAAATAGTACTTGACTATAGAGGTGATCTTAACATTGTGGAATACTTATCAAGGGTTACGACTTACCTACCTATATTTTTAATTAGGAATATGGATTCTGAACTAAAAGCAGAATTCTACTTTACGGTGACATGCAGCATTCAGAAAACAAGTCTCTTTAGTTTATTTGATTAAAATAAAATCGATTATTCTGGTCATTTTAAATCTTAGCTGGAAGAGTGAAATAAAAAAATTAACAGAATGGGATTGGTCAGTAATAAATATATGGAATTGATTATGTTATTAAAATGTTATTTTCAAAAGTTTGAAATCCTTCAAAGGTATAGTACCTTTAGAAGGTTAGATTTTGAAATCATACAAATGTAAGACTTTCTCTGTATATGTTGGTATAGATTTAGCTTGCATTTTAACCTTATTAAGTCAATATTTTTACTTGCTAGAATGTAAAACTGCTTGATTCAAATAACATGTAAGAAGCGGTTATATATTATTTATTGATCATTACTAAACTGGAAAAGATGCCATGTTATATATTAGGACCTTGCTGCAAATATATAGTACTTAAAAGCAAAGTTTAAAAATAACAGATCTCTGATGATCTTTTAATATATTGAACCTATTATGTATTAGCTTTAAACAATTTTAAATAAACCCACACACTTGATTGCCTTAAATATATCAAGTATTGTATTTTCATATACTCATTATTGAGCTCAGATAACTCCTTCTAAATTTCTCCCTTTTGCTTTTCCATAGGTCATTGTGTATAGGCATTATTTTTTATCTGAACCATGTGAAATTGCTGGTACTTGACCATTTTTGACCTGTATGGATGGCAATTTCATATGGGTTCAATTTAATATTATTGTTTCTAGTCCTTCTTATCCAAGTCCTGGAAAGTATATTCTGATTACCTACTTAAAAAAATAATGTATGAGCAAACAAAAAAACAAAACCAAAAACAATCCCAAACTAACTGGTTTCAGAGAGTTTGTAGACCAGTTGCAGGGGAAGCATCTTTGTAAGGAAATCTTTCTATAAAGATTATTAAAAGAAAAAAAGAAGCTTGTCTGGTTCTCAGAAATGTGTAAATGAGACTGATCATGAAGAGCCAGCCTCTAAAATTACTCTAAACAAGGGCTTGAATTATAAAAATTTTTATAGTTAATGTTAATGGATTTGTATTTTAGCCTTTTCATGTTTTCCCCCTGTGTATGTAGGGTTTTGTTTTTGTTTTTGTTTTTTAATAACTGAACACATTCTAACAAATATTTTTTTCGGTTTACATATGTATCTAACATGTTGAAATTCTAATTTATGCACATTTTCTAATAAAGTTATGGTAAGCATTTTTAATGGGAGCCAAAAATTTTAAACTCCATTTTAAAAATCCAGTTTAAAATAAAGTAATTCTGCTCTAAAAACATGTAGTTGGAATTCAAAAAAGTTTGCCTCTACATAGTTCTTAAAAATACTAGTTTATAATTTTCATACCTTCACTTGAAAGAGTTAATGTTTTGAATGTTGCATGTCAGGCTTATTAGATATACATTTACATTAAATTTTTGTGAGTAGATAAACTGCTGTTAGTTGCATCCTGAAGGGTCTTTACTAGAGAGTGGCTTACTTTTATCCCACTGGTGTGACCCAATTGCATACCAGTTCTCCTTCTTCCCTTAGAGAGAGACTCTGAGCTGTTGCGTGAACGTGAATCCGTTTTACGTTTACGTGAACGAAGGTGGCTTGATGGAGCCTCATTTGATAATGAAAGGGGCTCCACCAGCAAGGAAGGAGAGCCAAACTTGGATAAGAAGAATACACCCGTTCAAAGTCCAGTATCTCTAGGAGAAGATTTGCAGTGGTGGCCAGATAAGGTATTTGGAAAAATTCCTACCCTTTCCATTTAATTGGATTCCTGGCAAACCCCACCCCCTCAAAAAGGTTTCTGTTTTGCTTCAGATTTTTGTATTATCATTATTTAAACGTGCGCGCGAGCGCGTGCACACTCAAACATAAAGTGGTATTTTTGTTTTGTTTTAAAATATACATAGAACATCTTTATTTGGCACTGTATGAGTCATCTTAGTGAGATATGCTCAGTGGTGCTATTATTTTGGTTTTTTGTTTTATTTTTGTTTTTCCTGCTTGATGAAATAAATCAGAGAAATCGGAATTGTAGTTCCAGATAACGTATCAGTGTTCCGTTTCAGGACTTCTCTCCTGGTGATAATTTTGCCAATAACTGATGACCCTTTGTAGAAATTTGTTTTGTAATGTCAGTGGACCCCAGTTACTGTGGGGCAAGTTTGTGGTCATTGACACAAGAATTCCTGTCAGGGCAAGATTAGGGATCTGTGTTTCTTTGATTAGTTAGCTGTCCTGTTCCATGGCAATGAATTCCAGCAGACCCTTTGCTTTGCTCTAAATGCCGTGGGAGACAAAGCCATCTGTACAGGAATGGACTAGGGGAGTTCTGCTCTGCATCCTGAGGAGAAGTACGATGATTGGCTTCTAGAAAGCATCCAAGATTTGTTAAGTTGATTTGAATCTTTAAAAATACATTACTGCTGCGTCTGAAGCAGAGTGTCTACATTTTGTTGATGCTGTGGAGGTTTCACTTGTCCTAAGTGCTTGGTAACGGCTCCTGGAGGGAGCCATGTTTTCTGTCTCTCTTTTGACGTGCCTTTTTCTTATTTCCAGAGCCAGTGGGTAGGAAATTTTCTTAAGTAGAAGTGCAGTAAAAGAACTTAAGAATTTTGAGGTTAATCTCTAGCAGATACGGAGATTCTGATAGGGATTTCTTTTCTTTCTTTGAAGTTGAATTTGAATTTGGAATATTAAAGGAAAATATTGTTTAGGTTTCTGAATTTGTTTATTTTTCATAGTAATTGTGAATCTTGATGTAGTTCATTTATTTTCCTCTGTATTCAGCTCATGTGGAAGCTTGAATGCAAGAAGGAACATGAATTTTAATCAGTCTCTTTGTAAGCAAAAGGTTATTCTGTTTTCTTTGGCAGCTGACAAACTTTCCCTGAATTGGCATTCTCTTATTTCCATAAAACTAGACGTGTCCTAAGTTCTGCTTTTATTCCATATAGTAGAAGGTGATTTTAAACCTAGGCCTCCCTCCCATTCCCCTGCCTTTTTTCCCCCCTTTTTTCCGTACATTGTTCTGTGTTTCCTATTTCTCTTGCTTGGATCATATTAGGCTAGGTCTGCTTTGTGTTCGCAGGAAGTAATAGAGCATTCATGCATCTTGTTTTAATAGTGCCATCACATATATATTAGTCTGGGCTTCTTTGTCATGTATTATTTTTGATGAATGAAAGTGTTTTAAACAGTACAAGTTTAGCAAGCTTCTTTCCTGGCCAGTGTATGCTATGATCGATTTAGCCAGTCTTTACTGGTCTTTACTGATGGGCATGTTTGTAGTACAACTTGTTTTCAGAGACAGTTAATAAGTACATCATGAAACACACTAGTGTTTTATTTCTTTCATGTTTAGATATTGAATGAAGGAGGAATAGGAGTGTGTGAAACAAAGTATATCCTACCTATAGCTTTTATCCTATTAAACACCTTATTTAAGATATTGTCACTGAAACAGAATCACAGCAGAAGAGAGGGAAAATAAGACGAAATCAGAGGGGGAGACAAACCGTAAGAGACTCTTAATTGTAGGAAACCAAGTGGGGGCTGCTCGAGGGGAGAGTGGTGGGGCGATGGAGTAACTGGGTGATGGACATTAAGGAGGGCATGTGATGTGATGAGCACTGGGTATTTTATAAGACTGATGAATCACTGAACTCTACCTCTAACGGTATATGTAAATTGCATTTAAATAAAAAATGTCACTGGAAAAGATCCACTTTTTATTAACTTATGATTGAAATTTAGACATCAAAAATTTCAGTTTAGGGAAAGAAAATGGCTTGATCCTAATCAAACTCTTAAGCATTGTCAGTTATCAGCAAGTACCAGTAAGGGATGTGAGGCTGACTGCCATCCTCAGAGAGTGCGGAGAGCTAGCTATTAAAGGGAAAAAGACCTGGCCTGCAGATAACTTTCAGACAACATGCAGAACTATCTTGAAGGGGCACAGGATCAGTGTACACGCAGAAATAGATAATATGTGGGACCGTGTTGGTCCCCCCAAATTGGAGGTGGTGATCCCTGGGAAGTGTGTGTGTGTGTGTGTGTGTGTGTGTGTGTGTGTGTGTATGCCAGCCTACTTCCAATAAGAATCTAAGGTGACTTATAAGGGAAAAAAGATGCAGCTCCAGTCACAAAAGACTGTTACCAAGAGAATGCCCAGATAAGAGTGAAGTAAGAGACGTGGGAGGGAGAGGAAGGAGTAAAGTTACACAGAAATCCGTGCTGAGTAAATCTGGTGAAGCCGAACATAAAAATAAAAACTTCGCTTTGTGCACCATAACAGACGCTTTCAGTTAAAAGCACGCACAGATCCTTTATTTTCAGCAAATTGTGAGAGAAGCGTGTGGTGAGAGTTGTGTGGTGGGCAATGAAGGAAACACCGGATGGGGCAAGCCCGTGCTGTTGGATTTACGGCCCCATCCCTTACTGTTGGGGACTCATTTTCATATGGTCTAAGGGAAATAAGGATTAGATTCTCACCGGTCTTTTGAACTATAGAGTTGGGTGTGATTGTCAGTTTCTGTGAATGGTTATTACGAGCAAATAGTCTCATGACATTTGGCTCCTACTTAAGCTACTGGAGCAGCCTCACTTTTAGGAACCAGTGGATCAAACTTATTGATCATACTGCTTTACTCTTCACAGTTCTTCTTAGAAGGGCAGGTTGAGTGGGGACAGGTCGTCGTCGTCGTTTAATTGACATTTGGAAGCTTCTAGGTCGTAGTACCTGTTAAGAATTAGCTAATTTGTCACAGGTGTAATTTAATAATGAAATAAGAGTAAAAGGTGAAATGGTCATAAAGAGAGAAAGAAGACAGGCATAAGGAGACTAGGGAAAAGTAGGTAGGCAAGGAAAAATGAAGTGTGAATAAATATAGTTGACCAAATTCCCCAGAGTGACCTGTGGTTGTATTCCACCCACTTTGAGCATAATACATGGTACGTTCCTGTTGGTGCTGGTACTTACTGGGAAAGCTAGTGTTGATTGATAGTAGGCAAATTTAAAAAAAAAAGATAAAACGCAAGTTTTATGGGATAGGTTTAGGAACGGAAAGACCAACATTTTCAAAATAGAAGTCACTAAATGTAGATGTGGTCAGCGGTACTCATGCTGCTGGACTATGCACTTTCCAAGTTTTGGCCTGTAGGTAACTTCTATCAGATTTTTGACAGTTTCCATCTCCTTTGGGGGAGGGATTTCTATTCTGATTGATGACTTCAGTTCAATTACTTAGTGTCCTTCAGACAATTGGAAATTTGTTGAGTACTTCAACCACTAGAGACTTGATTTTTGTTTAAAAAAAAAAATAGGGCTACAAACTACTCATCTTTAAGGAAACATGCATATCTTCTTTTTCCAATTGGGTAGAAGCAGGCCCCAACTTGCTCAGAAGCAGCCATTTATTACTTCTTTAAAACAATAAAAGCAATGTTTTCTATGGCATTATGAAATGAGTGAGCTAAAACACTGTTCTTTTGTGCTGTGCTTGATTGTTTTGTATTTCTTTACATAATGAATCTAAAGAAGGGCAGAAGCAGTAGGTGATTATTCCATCATCTTCCTATGGTTGGACACACACATTTTCCACATTTGTCCATAATGGATTTTCAGGGCCTTTGGAGTTCAGTTAGCTCATTCAAGACTTAACCTGGGGAACGCTGGCCTATCTTGGGAGGATATAGGAAGTCACTTCTGAGGGCCCTCGTGCACCATGCCTGGCAAGGCATTTTATCTTGGAGAAGTTGAGAGTTAGAATTCATCTGTTCACTCAGTGATGAGGGTGCTCCTGCTATGTGCCAAGCCGACCCATGGGATCATAGGGGTGACTACGGTATGGCCCTCCCACAGGGGATTCAGTGGGGAAGACAAGACTCATATACAATATAATGTGTTCAGAGTTTGTGATCAGTGATAGACTTGATGGTGTGAATACAGTACGTAGGGGTTCACAGTGGGCAATGCTTGATACCACCTGAGAGATTTGGCAGAGACTTCACAGAAGAGATGATATCTGAGCAGCATTTGTAAGGTTAAGTAGGCATTGACCAAGATGCAGAAGCATTGCAAACATATCAGGGCTGGGTCTTGAGTCACGAAAGGGCACGGTGTATCTGTGGAACAATGAGAAATTCAGACTTGCTGAATGTAGTAGGGAGTAGAAGAGCGAGATGGAGCAAGACTGTGAATGCCCCAGGCGACCTGCCACAGTGGTAAGATGTTCTCTAGTCACTAGGAAGCAGAGTTCTTAGAGAAGTGACATGATGAAATTTGGGGGTTTCTGTGTTTGTTTTTTTTTAATTGAGGTGAGCATTGTTGGCATTGTGGGAGAAGGATAGGAATAGGAAAAATCTGGAGTCTGTTCAGAGACCGGTAGAATTGTGGAAAGAAATTTCAATCAAAGCAATGGCAGCAGGGACAGAGGAAGGGAAGAATCTGAGGAATCTGAGGCAAAGGCAGTACTGGTTCACTAGTCACTGCATTGTTGAGAGAGAAGAGGAGGAGGGGACAGAGTGCCCAGGGTTTCACGTCTCTTTCCTGTTACAGGGTGGGTGACGGACGTCATTCATGGACGGACCGCAAGGGGCATGCAGCTTTGGAGGGAGGATATGATAGAATCATTTTATAGACGTTGGGGTGCTTTCAGACATCCAGGTAGATAACTCCTGCGGGATTAGTGTGGCCGTAAGGAGATTGATGTGTTTAAAAGCATCGTGCCCCAGTGGCTGCAGTCCATTAGGCTGAGGGTGGAGCATAATTTGGATAAAGGGACAAGAGCAGAATCTGGGGCAGGGAGTGCATGATGGTAGGAAGGAGCTGGAGAAAATAGCCATGAAAATGGGAAGAAGACCACTGGGGAGTAGTGAGCTGTGAGCAAGGGACAGGAGAGGTTCCTGAAGAGATGAACAGGGTCAAATGGTTGAAGAACTTCAAGAGAAGATGGATTAATTAAATGTGGGGGGCTGATACGGTACAGTTCTGGCTCTGAGCGAAAGCTGGTCAAGTGAAGCATATGCCAGTCAATTCACTTGACCATGAGTAAAACTAAATGAAAGATTCATTTGGATGGTTGCTGGGGTTATGAGCGAGGCTTTCGGATGTGTGGAGGTTACCTTTAGATAAGAGAGAAGGATGCTTCTTTCTTTTTCTGAGATGAAGGTAGGGAGGAGAGGAGAATGGTATTTTTTTGTTAAATAAATCAAGAAAAAATAGGAATATGAAGCAAGCTTTTCTGGGTGAGTAGGAGGTGAAGTTGGGGGTAGAGGAATCACAGTTGAATCTGAGCATTTACCTGGGCTCTGTGCTGTTGTACTTTATAAATGTTAGTGGTCTTTGGTTTTTCATCCTCTCCCCCTTAGAGGTGAAGAAAGGAGTTTCAGGGAAATTATAAAACTTACCCCAAATCATATACTTGATAAGTGTTGGATCCCAGTTTGGGGCTTACTTGGTCTGATTCCGTTATCCTTTAAGGAAAGGAAGGCGAATGAAGTGTGAGGCCAAGTTGTTAGGGTTCGATGCAGCAAGCAGCCTTGGAGAGAGTAGATGAAGATTTTCAGACCCCTTTGGCGAAGGGAAGAGAGGAATTGCTAACTTGCAGAATTTCACATTTGGTCTCCCATCTGTCTGTGGAATGACTTGAAAATAGGGCTGATATTGGTAAAATAGAAGATTAAGATGCATGTTCATTCAGTACACCACTGCAGCATAACCTGTTGTTACGTTCTAGATTGTGGCCGACTTCACAGGCTTTAGCTGAGCACCATACCCATCTGACCAAATAAGATTGGAGTTTGACAGAAAAGCAAAATGACATCATTAATTTAGCATACTTCAGAGCCAGAATTCCGAAGGGAAGCAGCGTATAGACCAGTAGCAAACATACAACTGAAAGTCTCTTACCTGGCAAATTTTGCTGTGTGATTTCTGGGTAGCTTCACGGCTCTGATCATATTAACATATTAATGTTAAAAGATTATTACTGATACTCATTTACATTTATCGTCCAAGATTCTTAGAATTTATTTGCATTGAACTCCTGGCATGAAGTTGGTCCGAGGGATGTGGGTTGTCGTTAAGCTGAACTCCTGGCATGTGCATCACCTTAAAACTAAATGAACTTCTGTCTTAAAAAAAAAAAAAGGAAAGAATAAAAAAAACCCCAAAAACTAACAAAAAAACAACAATGTAGACCTTTGTTTCAACAGCTTAGAAGAACCTAGAGGGAAGCAGTTTTTTGTCTTGACACTTGACTCTCCCAGCTTCAGCTTCTTACTGTTGTTTCTTCATTTATTCGGCAACCTGAGAATGCCTGCTCTGCACTGTTCGCGGAGCGGGGATATGGTGGTGGAAAGACAAAGCTTATATTCAAGCGAATGAACTATCAACGAGTAATACAGTATGTCAAATTGGGAGATGCAGCCACCTAAAAAGAAAGTAGAGTAAGGAGATGGAATACGAGAGTGATGGTTTTGTAGGCAGTGTGGTCAGATCTCTCATTTGAGCAGGCTTGATTTGAGAGGGCTTGAGTCACCTGAGAGACAAGGCAGGAGAATACCAGGGACAGGGCAGGTCCTGCGGGCGTGGGCCAGGAGCTGTGAAAGGAGGCTCCTGGGCCTGGAGGACGGGGATTGAGTTCAGGGAGGAGCCGGGACCGGGGTCTTGCAGGTTGTGCTGAAGACTTGGCATAGCTGTGATTTTCATGTTCACAGAATTAATCCAGGTTTAATGAGGTGATTAAAACCACTAGGTTTGGCGATTGTTATATTTATTATACCCTTGTATTATTTTTCACTTTATAGGATGGAACAAAATTCATCTCTATTGGGGCTCTATATTCTGAGCTTTTGGCTGTCAGCAGTAAAGGAGAACTTTATCAGTGGAAGTGGAGTGAATCTGAGCCTTACAGAAATGCACAGGTATGTTATCATATTAAAGTAGCATTGAATAGCTCTACATATGACACACAAAATGGTAATCATGTTTCTTATACTTTTAAAGAATCCTTCACTGCATCATCCACGAGCAACATTTTTGGGGCTGACCAATGAAAAGATAGTCCTGCTGTCTGCAAATAGCATAAGAGCGACTGTCGCTACAGAGAATAACAAGGTACAGAACACTGTGCATTGATTGAGAAACATTTCCTACTTAAATTCTTGGTTTTCTTCCTCTCCCTGCCCCTTTTCCATCTTTTCATTTTCTCTCTAACTAGATCCACAAACACAAAGCATCTCAAACCTAAAGAGAGTAATCTAATGTATAAACTTTTTGTTGCTGGTTTATCCCTATATTATAATCCAGCTTTTAGCAGGGCCTTTGTCCTTTAAGGGAAGGAAACAATATTCAAAATAAGGGCTGACAAAAGAGGAGGTATTGAAAAGCCGGAAGAGATGGACTGGGAAGGTTGGGGTCTTATACCTCAGGTATCAGTTTGGCTTTCCAGCTACTATATGTTTTTGAAAATTGTTGGAGCTACTGTTTGATTTTGATTAATTTCTTAGAGATGGCTTTAAACATTCAGTAACTGCTGCTTTGATGTGTATGAAGAAAATATTTTAGGTTCTAGTCTTAATTAAGAATCTTTTCTGAATTACTTTTCTGGCATTTAACTCAAAGCATTTTAGAATTCCAGTCCATAGAGTATGTATGCCTTTTCCTAGTTTTGACCACATCCTTTTCAAAAGATTATTTGTATTTTATTTATTTAAGCCCTTTTCATTTTACTCTTTAGGTTGCTACATGGGTGGACGAAACTTTAAGTTCTGTGGCTTCTAAATTAGAGCACACTGCACAGACTTACTCAGAACTTCAAGGTGAACGGATTGTGTCTTTACATTGCTGTGCTCTTTATACCTGCGCCCAGCTAGAAAACAATTTATATTGGTGGTGAGTATCACAGGGAGAGGGAATTCCTTATCAGTGATTGCTCTTAGGTACATAGGTGCTTTGAGTAGTAGAAGGTTGGTCAAAAGATAGTACTTTATGGGGAGGGAAATTTCACTTTGGAGCAAAGTAATGCTAAAAAGAAAACCCTAAAACGTTTTACAAGTAACGCATACTTAGTGACTATGATTATGGAATTTTATGAAAGTATAAAGTAGAAACGAACATCATGTACTGTTCTACAACCTAAAGATAACTACTGTTAGGATTCGGGAGTATTTAATTTTATTTTCCTATACATAAATATGTACTTTGCTTTTACATAATTGGAAGCATAGGCTTTAGGGTATTTTTTTCATGCTTTTTTTTTTCATTCAACAGTATTACTTAAAATATAGTTTTAAAGGTTATTAAAGTATTTCATTGGATGACTATTCTATGCCTACCTTAATTATTCCTTTACCGGTAGGGATTTTAAATGTGTTTTCTATTGTTTTTAAGGAGTTAGTAGTAAATTTGCATTGGCAGAAATGTTATATAGGGGATCTACTAATGAGATACAGTTGTTTGGAAGAAAATTTTGGGTGATCAATTTTCAGTACATTTTAATTTACCCTGACGGCTTAATAAAAAGGATCCAGTTATGTATTAAACCTACGATCAAGTTACAATTAAGAATAAGTTGAACATACTAATACTATTCTGAAGCAAAAATACTGTAATATGTATAATTTCAGATTTATTTAATAGGCTTCTTTGCTACTTGCTTGACCAATTTATACTTTTTCTTTTCAGGGGTGTAGTCCCATTTAGTCAAAGGAAAAAAATGTTAGAGAAAGCTAGAGCAAAAAATAAAAAGCCTAAATCTAGTGCTGGTATTTCTTCAATGCCAAACATCACTGTTGGTACCCAGGTAAGTGATTAGAATGAAACGTGTCCTAAGGGACATTGTTTCTCTTCAAAATCACTTTCTTCACCTGTAAGCAGTTTTACAAATGAATCATTCCCAGGGCCAGGCTCTGATGACATGTATGTGCTCTTTTTTTTTTTTTTTTTAAAGATTTTATTTACTTATTTGACAGAGAGAGATCACAAGTAGGCAGAGAGGCAGGCAGAAGAGAGAGGGGGAAGCAGGCTCCCTGCTGAGCAGAGAGCCCAATGTGGGGCTCGATCTCATGACCTGAGCTGAAGGCAGAGGCTTAACCCACTGAGCCGCCCCATGTATGTGCTCTTTATTCAGTAGTTGGTTAACAGAGATTTCTGCCCCAGTGTCAGTAGGTTTCCTGATGGGGCAGGGTTCCCAGATTTACCTAATTTTAAGAATCACTTGGTACTTCAGTACAGAGCCTGGAGCTCCTTACCTGAAACGTTCCCTCAGTTTGTCTGAGGGTACGGCCCGAGTATCATAGTGTTTAACAAACTTCGCAAATGATAAACAGCCGGGCAGTTTGAAAGATACTGCTCTTGGGGATGTTGTCAGCATAAGGCAGGAGGCTTTGTCAGATCTCTCTTTCTACCAGTTTGTTTTTTCCATCTGAGATGGTCTTATGTGCCTATGATAAATAGGTAATTTTTTTTTCAATAACTCCATGGACCAAAGTATAGTCTGAGGACTTCTGCTGGCTTCTCTGTTCTTTCAGGGAGTCTGCAAAGTCCTGTTTCTTCTGTTTCCATATCTGTGTGAAGCCGAATTGTCTTCATACACTTGAGTCTAAGTAATGTATCACAACAGATGGACTGCAGAAGCAGCCATGGGAATGTCTTCTGTTAAATCAAACATTAATAAGAGATTTGCAGAAATGTAAATAATGCCACTTTTCTTGCTATTCTTTTTGAAAATGTAGTTGTATTTCATACAATTGTTGCTATTAACTTGGGGCTTATTGCTGTTAAATATTTAAAAATTTCTCAGTTTTAATAATACATTTAGGTACCACTAGATAGGACCCAAATAAACAAAAGATTTTTGAGTCCTCACTAATATTTAATAGGGAAAATGGGTTCTGAGACCAAAAGAGTTTGAGAACTGTTGTTATACTTCTCATTCATTAGACTCTCTAGTAGTTGGTCTTCAGGATAAAACTTGATGCATATATTCATTACACCAAATGCTGAAATAAATGTTTAAGGGCTTTAAAATCCCTATCACTCAGATAGTCCTTAATTTGTTTTACACAGTGTGGTGCTAATTTTGTCATCTTGCACTTCCCTTCAGTTGCTTTTTTCTCGTCACAAGGTGGTATTACTTACATTCCCTATGTCTTAAAAAATAGTCACCACTTTAGCTGTTTTCTCCAAAGCCCAGCTTAAGTGTACCCATTTTGGTTTGTGTCCCTTTTTTTGTGTGTGGGGGGTCATATTTGTGGTTGTCTTATTCTGACTTCTTTCTTGGCCTCCCAGCTAGGAAGTTTTCAGTGACTATCCACTATTTTGAATATTCTTGTTCAGCCTTCATTATTTATGTCAGTTGCTTTAGACAGATCTCTCTCTTCAAGGAGCTCCCCTTTTCCTGTTTAGTCCACATTCTGATTTCTGATGTTCTCAAAGTTCCTTGTTCACTGGACTCACATAATAGCAGGATATCCTAGCATTTGCCTTATTAGCTTGTAGGATGACGTTATTATAGACAAGGAAAGTAGAAAAAGTACTTTAAAGATGCACTGGAAAAAAGCTTTAAGTAAAATAGCTTCGCACTAAATTGCTGAGAGGTAGTGGTGTATTAAAATATTTTGGTTGTAGAGCTAAGATTTTGTTTTGAAGCTGTAGAAAACTGGAGATTAAAGACAGTCACAGCCACAGAACAGGGAGGGTGTTCATGTGTTAACTGTCGGTCACCAAGATGCTCATAACTGAGAGTGGTGCATTTAGCAGCTACTCCTTGGCCTGTCTTGGTATATGCTGGACCCTGAATACACACCTCCTTGTCTTGAAGGTGCATTTATTTTTTTATAAGAAGGCATTAATAAACAACCTATCTTCCAATATAATGTCTTAATCTCATTTCTCTTTAAAATACAGACTTTTTTTTAAAGATTGTATTATTTATTTGACAGAGCACGAGCACAAGCAGAGGGAGCAGCAGGCAGAGGGAGAGGGTGAAGCTGACTCCCCATTGAGCAGGGGATCATGACCTGAGCCGAAGGCAGATGCTTAACTGACTGAGCCACCCAGGCACCCCCAAAATATAGACTTTCTTATTAAAGATTTTTATTTGAGAGAGCGAGTGACAGAGCGAGAGAGCATGAGTGGGGAGGAGGGGCAGAGGCAGAGGGAGAAGCAGACTCCCTGCTGAGCAGAGAGCCCGATGTGATCCTCCATCCCAGGACCCTGGGATCATGACCTGAGCTGAAGACAGACACTTAACCATTTGAGCCATGCGGGTGCCGTGTTTCACCTTCTTCAATGTCACTTTTGGTTAATTATAAAGCACCAAACACATGATCTTCACATATGCCACTGTCAAGTACAGCGTAATCATTAGTTACTCGATGACTGAACAGAATGTCACTAAGACCGAGCTATTGGAGAAATCAAGAGATTTCCAGAAATAATGTTTATCTCTCATTTGGAACTATTGTTGGTGCATTTGACAGGCTTGCCTTGCAGGTTATTGGTTTCAGAGTATGACCTGTGGGTGCTCCTTGGCAGTGAGAAGTCTTAGGTTATTTAGTCCTGAACTCAATTAACTTCTAACACTGATGTTAACATATTCTTTTTTAATGTAAGAAAAAACACATTATCCAGTGAAACTTCTGCTCTGTAGAAAACTGCAGTCTTCTGGGGGAAAGAAATACCCATAGAGATGAAATTAATAGAGCCTGTATACAATATAGCATCACGAATTAGGAACGTAATTTCAAATTATAAGAAACTGACAAAAAGTTTAATTGTTTTGTTCCCATTTTTATTAATGCGAACCTTTTAAAAAAATTTCTTCTCTGTTTCTGTTCTATTATAGCAGAATAGTCATGATATTTGTTGCATGAGATGTTCTATTTTAGCGAATGTACTGAAATTCTTGTTCCTTAATTTTGGGAACAAAATTTTTTTTTTTTTTTTAAGATTTTATTTGTTTATTTGTCAGAGAGAGAGAGCACAAGCAGGGGGAGTGGCAGGCAGACAGAGAAGCAGTCTCCCTGCTAAGCAAGGAGCCTGATGTGGGGCTCCCTGAGCCTAAGGCAGACGCTTAGCCAACTGAGCCACCCAGGTGTCCCTGGGTGCAAATTCTTGATGGAGACCTTTTTTCTTTTTGGGGTTTTTGTGTTGTTTTTGTTTTTGTTTTTTTGATAGAGACCTTTAAGACAATGCTTTTATCAGCCTTTTTGTTGCTGTAAGACTGTTTTTGGAAAACCTAGGAAACAATATTTTTATATATTGTATTTTTATACTTTTGAAGCAACTCTTCTAGTTTTAAAATTATGTCATTTTGTTGGTGATTTTTCTTTTGTATGCTAGGTATGCTTAAGAAATAATCCTCTTTATCATGCTGGAGCAGTTGCATTTTCAATTAGTGCTGGGATTCCTAAAGTTGGTGTCTTAATGGAGTCCGTTTGGAATATGAATGATAGCTGTAGATTTCAACTTCGATCTCCTGAGAGCTTGAAAAGCATGGACAAAGCTAGCAAAACTACTGAAGCTAAGTAAGTACTGTACTCTAACTAATCATGGTTTTATACTAGTTTCTAATTTGCTCTTTGTATGAGGGGGGCTAGTGAGGCTGACTTAGAGGTGCACAGTGACATAGAAAAGGGCTCCCGTGGTGGCTCACATGAGGATGCTTAAAGAGTTTTGAAAGGAGTTCGTCAGGTTTACTGTTTGCAGCTTGGTTAATATTTATATATTATAGTTTTTCATATTCAGCAGCTGCAGTGACCATGTAGAGATCTCTTTTGGTGTCTTGTTTTGTCATTAGTCTGTGTCCTTTGCCATGGTTGTGTGACAGCAATAATGTGTTCAGCCTTACCTGTATCAGGCCAACTTTGCCCTTCTCTCTCCCTGTGTAATCATCTTAACTTCCTCCTGATGTCTCATCTGCATCTCCCTCCTTGGAAGGGCTTTACAAGTTAACATGCTGGGGAGGAAAATTGTATAAAAGATTTGTAAATTTTTGGGTTGGAGGGATATGCAAACAAATACCACAGAATTGTATGGAACCCACACACAGAATCTGGCTTATTGTTTGGGAGCTGAATACGTAAGATCTTAGTTAACTCTGGTACTTTTAGGAGCATCTACTTGTCTCTTAAAAATATTGATATGTAATGTAATTTGGTTATTATATGAACTTAAAAAACGTCAATGAAGTTTATAACCTTTTATTCTTAATCTTATAGAAATATGTGACTATTAGAGAAACATGAATGAGTAATGTTACATTTCAGAAATAACATTTTAAATATTTGTATGTATATCCTTTTTAAAAAAATGTGTACGGGTGTTGAAAAGAGATGATGGGGATTGCACTATACGTAGAGATTTTTAAAGTGCTGAAATTTTTTCATTTGCTCAAATGAATGTAATGAATGTAAATTTGCTGTCTTTGTTGCTGCTGTTCCTCTTAATGTTAAAAATGCAAATTGAAGTTCAGAAAACACAGGGATTACTGTTAAATAAGTTAAAATAAACAAAAGCTGTTATAACTTATGCCAAGTTAAAGCTTCTTGCTTTGTTTTAGTATTCTCTCAATCTCTCTCTCTCTCCCTCCTTCTCCCTGTCTTGTTTTACAAAGTAGATTTATAGACTTCTTCTCTGATTACAGTGATTTTTATCCTAAAAATAAAAGCGACAAAACACATTTTCATTATTTATGAAACTTTGTAAAGAATGGTTGAAATATTTTTGACATGCCACAAATATAAATGAGTTTAAATTAGAATATGCTATTGAGATCATGTATTATGAAGTTTTTCTTGTCTTCCTTAAAATTTGCCATCTTTATTAATAAATTTAGTAAAAGAGCTTAGAGAAGTTAAATGTTAAGAACATAGTCATTTTCATGTGAACAGACTCTTCTTTGCTAAGTCATTGAAATGCATTCACTTTAAAGGCATGTTTCCGCCGCCACAAGATGTGCAGATCAGCCGTGAACAAGTGTTCATGTGCTTGTACGGGGTGCTTTGCCAAGATACTGGTGAAAGTAATACTGGTTTTCTGTGGACTTTTTTCTAAACTCAGGTGAAATTCTTGGTGGAGGTGATAAGAGATGAGGGGGTTAAGATGATGGCCCTGAGTATAAAATATACCAGAATGATCTATGTATAACAAAGATCATTTTAATGACTGAAATGCCTTTTAATGACTGAAAATATTTATGTTTTTCCTATCTGTAGAATATCATGTAGTTGTTAATCTGCTTAGGTAGAGTTGATGGAATAACTCAGTGCAAAGGGATAGTTTATTAATTCTGTAATTTCTCATTTTGGTTATAACAGATGATGGTTCATCACCAGATGGTTCAAGAGTAAATTTTTGTAAGCCATTGTGAGTAGAGTTCCTTCTTTGAACTCTAAGGAATTAATGATCTAGTTGGCATTTTATTTATTTTCCTTTACTATTTTCTCAGTTAAATTGCTGTGTCCAAGTCAGTGTTTACTGAAGTGTGAAACGTGTTTGCTCAAGAGGCTTCGGCTAAATTGAGTGTAGTTTTTGTTGTTATTCCTAGATAAGGCTTATCTGAATCATTGTTCCATGTTGTTGATAGCTTTATATGGTGTATTTTTCTTTCCTTCTTTTTTAAACATTACTAAGAATTTGAAGTATGCACTGTGTACCTTTTTCAGTATCTTGAGTCCTAGAAATAGACCACTTTGTACAAGTTTTTAATATTTCATTCCCTTACAAGAATAAACTCGAGTCTTAAAAATCATCTGACAAGTCCCTGATATTTCATTTTCCTAATGAGGAGAATCTTATTTCTAATCTCAGGCCTGAAAGTAAGCAGGAACCAGTGAAAACGGAAATGGGTCCCCCGCCATCTCCGGCATCCACGTGCAGTGATGCGTCCTCAATTGCCAGCAGTGCATCAATGCCATATAGTAAGTTTTATGTGCGGTGTCTGTTCACTGGTCCAAATCAGGTTCCAAGCGGACAACTGTGTTCACTCGTCTATGATTTGAGGCAACTCATAATTCTGTTTTTCATATTTCATATCAATTGTATTTCTGCCAGTTTGGGGTATGTGTGTGTGTGTGTACAGCTTTGTTTACATGAAAAAAAAAGGCGTTTACAGTGTTATTCCTATTGTTTTTGAGAGTTATGGCGTTTTTAATTTGTAAAATGCTTCAATGTAAGAGTGGGAAGTAATGCCACTGACTAGAATATCTGTGCCACCTTTGCTGAGACTGTTTTTGTTGTAAATTGGTTATGGCGCGGTCACAATTCTTGCTTAGAATTTGTAGGATTTATAACCTAGACTCACTATTGCACCTTGGATTTAAAGAATTTTTTGAAAAGTCCTCAAAATAAATTTATAATATATTTTCTCTGCACCCGACGAAACTGAAATTTAGACTTCCCAATGGTTATGTGATAGTTTAAGGATAGCCTAACAGGCCTTTTCTTTCTACCTTGGTCAGATAACTAATTTTAAGGGTTCAAAATAAGTTTTTTATTTCTTTTTTGTGGTGTTTGCAGTAGTGTTAATATCATTAGGCATTAACAGATGTGGTTATTTTTCACTATGAGGTCATTTGAATTGGAAGTGGGTCATAAAAAGTCATAAAGCAGTAGTTCGCAGAATTGTTACTTAGATAGCTCAGTTATGTGTCCCTTTACAGATGATCTTTTGTCATATATTTAGATGAAAATCTCTATAAAGTCTCTTTTACATTTTCTTTTTGGTACTTACCATTTTGTTGTTGTCTAAGAACGACGACGGTCCACCCCTGCCCCGAAAGAGGAGGAAAAGGTGAACGAAGAGCAGTGGTCTCTTCGGGAAGTCGTTTTTGTGGAAGATGTTAAGAATGTTCCCGTTGGCAAGGTTTGTTCAAAATACCTAAGAATTATTTATTACCAGAATTAGAACAGTCTTGGTTATCCAAGAACTTATGTTTGGTGAGTGTTCAGCCCTTTCCTCAAAGCTGCTCCGCTGATCACTTTCAGTGAGTCCTTAGCCTGTCGCAGATACCTTCTCTGTCCCTGAAGACGAGTAGATGATTCTGAGTCCTCTTCTTCCGCATTTATGGTGATAATGTTGTTTTCTTTTAAAAAAAAAAAAATGTTATTTTGGAATCATTTTAGATTTGCCAAAAAGTTGCAAAGAGATTATATATGTGTATATTTTAAGATTATAGTACTTTCTGATACACTCAATTCTTTGGAACTGTTAGACAGTTCTGAAGGAGAGATCACCTTCCTTAACATTTAAAAACTTCCTTAACGTTTAAAACTCTTTATTGTCTTCAAGTCACCTTCTAGTTTCTTTTCCCCTCTTTCCGGAGAGGGTCTCGCTTCCTAAGAAAACAAATGGGTAGAATCCATCAGCTGGAATGCCTTTAATTTCTCGTTTCCCTCCACACATACTGAAAAGCAAAATGATCTGTCGCTGCAGAATATCTGCAAAGTAAAGGTTTTTCTGATTACTTATTTGTTTCTGAGATTGATGGTCTTTCATTTGTACTTAAGGGAGCAGTAGGTATGCCATCCCCTGTAGTTTACAGAGGCCTTTTTCACACACTGTTCCATTTGATTCTCAAAGTAGAACTGTAGTTCATGGGCAGGCGTTTCCGCTGAGAAGATCACACTGGCTCAAAATCGGAAACAGCAAGTAGCAGAGATAGGACTCAAGTATTCTGTTCTCAAGTCCTGTGCCTGTCGTCCTGTATATCGCTGACTCTCTGTGTTGTCCAAAATGGTGGCCACTAACTATATATGTGGCTGGTTAAATTTATTACAATTAAATAACATAAAACGTCAGCTTTTTAGTCACATTAGCTCCATTTTAGGCGTTCAGTAGCCACTTATGGCTAATATCTACCATATTAGGCAGTGCAAAGACAGAAAACATTACCATCTTTGTGAAAGTTTGTTCACACAGCAGGGCTCTGAACTAGTAAAGAGGACGGATGGGAGAATTTCAGGGTTATACTTAATTTTTGTAGCTGATTGCTAAACATCTGCTGACGAAGCGCTGGCCGTGTGGGTCAGTTGATCTCTAGTAAGCCTCAAATACAGACAGCAACAGCAAAGCTTTGGTGAGTCTGTTGAGGTTAATTTTCTTTTCCAGGTTCAGGTTAATTTTGTAACTTGGTAATTAGTAAAGAAATAGAAGAAATTAAATGCCTTTGTTGTTACATTGGGTCAGTGGTTCTGATTTGCATATTGATTTCATATAAGTTGGTGTTAATACTCAGCATATCGGCCTGTGCTTCTAGGTGCTAAAAGTGGATGGTGCCTATGTTGCTGTAAAATTTCCAGGAACGTCCAGTAACACGAACTGTCAGAGCAGCTCTGGCTCAGATGCTGACCCTTCTTCTCTCCTTCAGGACTGTAGGTTACTTAGAATTGATGAACTGCAGGTAGGTGTACAGGGATCCCTCAGCAGGTGAATGTTGGGACTGACGACCTGAGTGTGTTATGGAGTTTGAGAGTAAGTTTCCTTTTGTGTCCTGTAGGTTGTCAAAACTGGTGGAACACCAAAAGTTCCTGACTGTTTCCAAAGGACCCCTAAAAAGCTTTGTATACCTGAAAAAACAGAAATATTAGCAGTGAATGTGGATTCCAAAGGTAAAGATTTTGTGACCTTTTCAACTGGCATACTTTATATCCTCTTAATACTTGTGTAGTAAATGAATGCGTAAGAGGACAAAGTGGTTTGAGGTGTTTGACAGTTTTTGTCCCTTGTGTGTAATGTTATAGAATGAAATGAATCTACATTTCAAACATGACCAGAGATGTTAAAATTTGGTGGGCGCTTACTAGAGATTACTAAAGATGTATTACATTTTTTTTTACATTTATGTTTTCTAAAGGTGTGCATGCTGTTTTGAAGACTGGAAATTGGGTACGGTACTGTATCTTTGATCTTGCTACAGGAAAAGCAGAACAGGAGAACAATTTCCCTACAAGCAGCATTGCTTTCCTTGGTCAGAATGAGAGGAATGTAGCCATTTTCACTGCTGGACAGGTAATAGAGGCTTATTTTTGCTTTTGAAATTTGGTAGGACAACATTGACATTTTTGTAAAGCCTAGTCTTGGGCTCTAATTTGCTTGCTATTAAACTGTTGAAGAATGTAGAATATCAAGCATGATTAATACTGGCTTTCTTGGTCGGTATAAACTACTCTGATTTGAAAATAAATACACCTGTTGTAAAAATCAAAGATGCATTTTTGACCGGGAGCCAAATTTTATTATTTCCCCTCTTTTATAGGAGTCTCCTATTATTCTTCGAGATGGAAATGGTACTATCTACCCAATGGCCAAAGATTGCATGGGAGGAATAAGGGATCCTGATTGGCTTGATCTTCCACCTATTAGTAGTCTTGGAATGGGTGTACATTCTTTAATAAATCTTCCTGCCAATTCAACAATCAAAAAGAAAGCTGCTATTATCATCATGGCTGTAGAGGTAACTTGACTACTGAAACTATGTGGCATTTTAATTCCCAAGATACTGCTAGAATCTGGGGAGAACAATCTTAAATAAACCCTCTCTATAGGTGGTAGTAGTCTGTTAGGACAAGAGATGAGTGGACCGAAGATGACAGTGTAAGTGGTTAAGGCATGCACAGTGTTTAGGAGCACAAAGGGGAGGATATAAGTCAGACTGACTGGAGAGAGGGCTTCTCTGAGGAGGTGGTGCCTGAACACAGCTTTGAATAGTCAGGAGTTTCCTAGACAATGACTAAAGGTGGGAAGTGTTATCCTTAGCACTAAGAACAGCCTTTGTGAATCTCAATATGTTGGGAGACTGTGTACATTCTATTGCTAAAACCAGAAGGTAGGGCTCATATGGGTCAGTGGGTAAAAAGTGCAGAGTCGGGAGAAAGGCACTAGGGTGCCTTGTGTGCTAACCTAAGGGGCGTGAGCTTTCCCCTGAAAGCTAGGAGGAGAAGGATTTTAAACTGGCTTTTTAAAAAAGACTTTAGACTGACATTTTAAAAGAAGTGTAGAGACCAGATAAAAAGGCACGTGAAGTTATCCAGGTTAGAAACAAAGTAAGCTTGAACTCTTGGGAATGAGGAAGAGGGGATGGATTCAGGAAATCTTAAGGAAGTAGAAGCTCTGAAGCTTGGGGCTGGCTGGTCATCAGCAGTAAATGACAAGAGGGAGTTACAGAGCCTCTGAGTTCGGTGTGGTCGGTGGGGAGAGGGAAAAATAGGAGGAGGAATAAAAGGGATGAGGGAAGAAGTGGAGTTTAGTTTTGAACATGTTACAGACGAGGCGTTCGTTAGATGAAGAGGCAGTACCCCCAGAACTTACTGGAGCAATCTGAGCAGAGTTTGACCTGATTTGACTTATATTTTCAAAGGCTCACCGTTGACCTGCTGAGAATATTGGGAGACAGTTTAGAAGTAGCGAGGCCTGTGAGGGGGTCTATTCAAACAGTCCAGGTGAGAGGGGATGGTGGCCCAAAAGGTGGAGTTATGAGGGAGAAGGGATTTGATTCTAGGTATACTAGATATGACTGATGGTAGAGCTAACAGGAATCGTGAATGGCTCAATATAGGTGTCAAATAGAGGAAGCAAGAAGGCCAAAGGTTTTGGAGGAATGAAGTTGGCATTTATAGAGGTGGAGACTAGAAATGGAGCAGGTTCAGGAGGGACGGGTGGAGAGCAGGAGTTTGGTTTTAGACATGCAGAGTTTGAGGTGCCTATCAGATATCCAAGGGGAGGTGGTAAATGGAAAGTTAGATCTGTTAGGTCTGAAGATTCAGAGCAAGATGGAGAATTAGACTTCGGAGCTGACAGTACATCTGTGGTATTAGAGGAATTACACTGAATGAGATTATCAAGGTCACAGAGAAGAAAAGAGGCCTAGGGCCTGAGCCATGAGAATAGTATCAGCATTTAAATGTCCAGGGAGATAAGGAGGAACCTGCATAAGAGACTGAGAAGGAGCAGCATCTACAGGGGTTGGAGGGAAACTGGAATGAGTGTTGTCTTGGAAGCCAGGTGATGAGTATGTGTCAAGCAGAATGCAGTGATCAACAATATCCAGTGATACTGTTGGCTGGGCAAGACAAGTGCTGAACCTGCCTGGGGATTTGGCTCCATCTGGGTCATTCTTGACAATGGGGATGAAAGCCTGATTAAGAGTGGGCCAAGAAGAAAACAGACAACTCTCGTGGAGATTTTCTATAAAGAATGGAAATAGAACTTGGTATGGGGGCTTACTGACCCTCCATTAGGTTGGAGGTGAAAGCAAACTTGTTAGAATTGCATCTAAAACAGTCCGCATCCAGGTACTCCTGAGAGCTACCAGTAAGCTTGTTGTCCGGAGACACAGTGCTCATATTGGTTTAGTTTTTATTGTAATGTGTTAGACTAGAGGTTCCAAACTGGTAGGGCTGTGGTTAAGGAGGTGGCTATGGCCTGATCTTGGCCCCTAGATATAACCTTCGTCTCATTTTAAAATTCTTGATTGGTTGCCAACATTTAAAAACCACAGGATTTTTCTTTAAAGTCCAGATTCTCAGTTCTTAAAAAATGAGAAGATCTGGAAACATTGGGCCATCATAAAGCCATTAGCGTGCCTCCTTTAGAGGCTGTATGTGGTCTCTCCAATTTATTGCAGTTCCCCATACTTAATTGCTCTGAGTGTTGCCATTTATTTATGATACAGTTTGTGTTTTCTCTTTATCCCCAGCCTCCTCCGTTCATTTGTATTACTTCAGATGCTTCTGTAGTTATTTGATTCTGTGACCCCTGCACCCTTGTCAGCATCTCGGGGGTAAAGATAAAATGTGTCGTCATCCCATGAGTGGTGATAAAGTGCGCCATCATTTATCTTTGTACCTCAGGGAGTTGGGCTTGGTCCCAGTAGACCTGTGAGAAATGTTGCACTGAACCCACTGTGCCTTTTGCTATAAGTGCCGAATACAACACAGTGATGCAGAGTAAACTCTTTTGCTTGTAACACAGCAAATGTGATATTGATAGGTCTCAGGGTGAGAACCCGTTGGAGCAGGTTGGAGATGAGAGTTCCTGTAGCTGCTTCCAACCAGATGACTGGCTGATTGCTTGGAAACCTTTTATGTCAGAGTGTGCAGCAGAGTATCTTGACTTTAGTTACTTTCAACAGTAGTGTGCTTTTTATTCTTTGGAGAGCCTTTGACATAGTCTCTCAATATATTAATTGTTCCATATGTGTCACTGGACTTTGGAAAGTTTAATCTTAACGTGTTCTACCTCATACTCTTGAACTGGAGCTTACAGTGTATGGGATCACCTCACCTCACCTCAGTGTCTTAGTGCCCCGATCAAACGGCCTGTCCCACCTGTGGGAGGTACTGAAAATAGTTGAACTATTTTTTGTCCTTCCTCCCCTGCCAACCCCCACTTTTACCTTTCCTCCTCTCCATAAGATTGGGGTTTGGAGGAGAGGGGGTAAATTGTTCAAATACATCTTTCTCCTTCCCTTTGTACTCCACACACTCTTTTCCCAGTTCTTAATTCCAGTTAAAATGAACAACTTTGGGGCGCCTGGGTGGCTCAGTCATTAGGCGTCTGCCTTCGGCCCAGGTCAGATCCCAGGGGCCTGGGATCGAGCCCCGCATCGGGCTCTCTGCTCTGCGGGAAGCCTGCTTCTCCCGCTACCATTCTACCAATCCCTCTGCTTGTGTTCCCTCTCTCGCTGTGTTTCTCGGTGTCAAATAAATAAAATCTTTAAAAAAAAAAAAAAAAAAATGAACAAATTTACTTGTTTTCCAGAACTAATGCTTTATATTTAGTCCATTAAAATCCCTTAACTACAGTTTTACATTCTGAAAGAAGTACATTTGAACTCCTTGATTTATTCATGCTGTGTCTTAGTGTGTTCAGGTTACTATAAGACTGGCTTATAACCAACAGAAATTTCTTACAGTTCTGGAGGTTGAAAGTCCAAGATCAAGGTGTGGGCAGATTTGGTGTCTGGTGAGGGCCACTTACTGTTTCATAGACAGCCATGTATTCTCATGTAGTGGAAGGGGAGAACTCTGGTCTCTTCCTTTCCTTTTAAGGGCAGTAATCCCACCCACGAAGGCCCCACCCTCGTGACTTAATTACTTCTCAAAGGTCCCACCTCCAAATACCATTACACTGGAGATTAGCTTTCAACATAAGGATTTTGGGGGCCAGAGATATTAAGTCTATAGCATGCTATTAGGTAGTTAGTGAAATGTTCTGTAAATTACTAATATCACCATGTGTTTGACAGTGAAGTACATTAGTTGTCACCTCTGAGGGATTGCATCTGTCGTGATTTCTAGGGGAGTTGAAAGTTTTGGTTTTTTCATGTACCATATGTGATATAAACTTCCGGAGCATAAGAGGGTATGAGTAAGCCTATGTAAAATATAGAGAATGTATATCCTTTGTTTAATGGGTTAACAATACTAGTAGGATTCTAATTCAATAGTTACATAAGATCTAATACAAACCAGGAGTTGTTAGATTGAAATGCAGAAATTAGTTACTGTCATTTGTTTGTGTACTGTATGTGTGTATATATATGTGTGTGTATACACATATATGTGTATATGTGGCTTACCTGCCATAGCCAGAGTTGAGTTGAAAGCTGTTAAGTAAAAAATATTTGAATTATCTTTATAGATAATTTATCCACCCTTTTCTGTTCCTGTTAATTGTATACTGTGCCCTTAGTTTTAACTCCTTTGACTAGGCTACCTTGTCTCTACTTTCAGAGCTGATTATGTTACTGTGTGAAATTAAAAATGAGGAATTTTTGACGTGTAATGTGCTATTCAAATTCATTGAGGTTTTTTCCCTGATTTGTCTGAGCACAGAAACAAACCTTAATGCAGCACATTCTACGCTGTGACTACGAAGCCTGTCGACAATATCTCATGAATCTTGAGCAAGCGGTTGTTTTAGAGCAGAATCTACAAATGCTGCAGACATTCATCGGCCACAGATGTGATGGAAACCGAAATATTTTGCATGCTTGTGTATCAGTTTGTTTTCCAACCAGCAATAAGGAAACTAAAGAAGAAGAGGGTGAGAATAAGAACTATAACAAGGTCTTTAAAAGGAATTTTAGGCAGTTTTGAAAATGAAGCAACTATTAAAGGAAAGAAAAGGAAATCACTATGAAGAATTTGTGTGTACTTTTTCTTTGTTATGTAAAACCTAGGAGTTTTGACAAAATAGTAAAGATGTCTGTCCTCTTATTAGCATGAATATGTAACATAAGCAGATAACTTTTTATCAGTATGTTTTGTTGTCTTGAGTTCTGTATCTGATATATATACAAATTATATGTGTAATACTTAATGAGATTTACTGATTTTATAATCACAGATGACTTTTATTACCATGAGAATTGTTTAGCTAGTTAAGGCAAGTTACACAGAAGCAACTTTTATCCTAATTTTCAGAATGTAGAGGGAAAAACAACCTAGTGAGTTACGAGATGTTTTTTGGAAAAATAAGCTTTTTTGCCCTCGAGGTTTTAATGGGTTAAATAAAGGGGAAATCTGCAAGCCTAAAAGTAGTTTTGTGGTTCATAATGTTTTTCCTGATTCTAAATCCCACCGATGATAGCTACATTTTTGAGTAGTGGTTTTGCAAGTTTTGTTTCTTTTTTTTTCTTTTCTTCTCTTTTTGTTTTTTTGTTTTTATTTTTGTTTTGTTTTGTTTTGTTTGCAGCTTTCTAACCTTTATTTCCTTATCATTAAAGGAGGATGAGTAGTATATAAGCCATCGCTGAGGTACTGAATTGTGGGTCTTTTTCTTCCATGGTCGTGAAAGCTAGATTTCAGTCTACTTATGAATAATCTTAGTTTTTAACCTTTGGGGATTGAAAAGTAAGGCAGAATAAGGAAATAATTCACATATTAAAGGTCATAGTTAAATCTGTCTTAAGTGTCTGTTGCTCCAAGGAGGAAAAAATCAAGCTCTTCATGATCTCTAGTATGTGATTTAGAGTACTAAAATACATAGCGGTTAGCATTTAATGGCCGGTACATACTTAATCTCTTAGTTACTTTTAAAGTTTAAATTGATCCTAATTTCTTCTCTTATGTTTCAGAAGCAGAGCGCTCTGAAAGAAATACATTTGCAGAAAGGCTTTCTGCTGTTGAGGCCATTGCAAATGCAATATCAGTTGTTTCAAGTAATGGCCCAGGTAATCGGGCTGGATCATCAAGTAGTCGAAGGTAATGTGATTTTTACCAGGAAAGTTTATTTGGCGGAAACAGAATCCAAGTACAGAAAAATGTATCTCTTACCTATCGTATGCATGAATTGGTGGGTCCTTTTGCCTTGTTTTTGTTCTTCCAGTATCACCCTGGGAAAAAGATCTGGTGATATCTAATTAGATTTTAAGTGTAGAACAGTAGGATCGAGGATGCTTCAAAAATTTGAGATAATTTAGATAAGTAGTTCAACCTTGATTCTTTGAATGTGTTTTAAGTTTATCATTCTTGTTTCCTAGGAAGTTCTTTTCTTTAGTTGGAGAACAAGTAATAACGATAATCGAAAGAACTTCAATCTTTTATTTTCAGATTACTTATTTAGGTCAATTTTCTCAGATGTATTAATGATCTGGGAAGAAATGAAAGGCTGGTGTGTATTGTGAATGTTGGTATTTTAAGTTTTCAGGCTCTCTGGGTTGTGGGATGGACAAAACTTAATAACATATAGAAAATTACTAGGTGTTTGAGTAGATGAAGAGTATAAAAAATTCAGGATATAGTTGTTTTGTTTTTTGTTTTTGTTTTTTTTCCTGAAGGAAAAACCACGTTTATATTAGACACGAGAGCCAGAGTTCTTGGACACTTGACAGATCATTGACGGAAGCACTGCTCACTGTGCTAATGTGATAGGTTGTAAAGTCTACTTAAAATGAAGACTCTCTTTGCCTATTTTCTGTTCCATATCCAACTTTCCCTTTAAAAATGATTCTTCTAAAATTGATAGTTTCCCAGGTTCAAAAATGTCCTGAAGTGAGATTTGTCACAAACTATTTATGGGTGACCAAATTATAATTTAAAACAGTACAAAGACCTTATGTAGACTATACAAAATGGAAATTATCACCAGCTTATCTGTTTAGGACTACACTAGGCAGACGAAGTGTTTGGTCTAAAATGGAAAGCAACTTAAATTCTTCATGAAGAAATTAGCTTCTGAATTATTTCAGGTATTTCATTTCCTCAGGGAAAATACAGGTGCAGATCAAGTTGGACTCTGATATGGTTGGTCCAATGCCAGTGCTGCCATCTTTTTTTCATGTAAGGATTATTTTGAAGGCAAAGACTAAAAGGAGCTTCAAGAGTGGGTGATGTGTTGCTCACAGAAATAATTTGCAGAGTAAGCTCCTTTGAGGCATTTGCCGAAGATTTCACTGCAGTGCTCTTAACCAGTTCAAACTCAGGGCTGCCGGTTGAACAGATGAAAGCACAGGAGTCTTATTATCCACGCCGGGCAGTAGGAAGTCCACAGACTCTGCTTCATTGAAGTGAAACCCTCCTCTAGCCTACAATGGATTTTCTAGGCGATGCCCCTTGATGAGTTTGCAGGCTGGGATTCATGAGCTGTAAGCTCAAAACTGATGCAATTTCAATATTGAATGGAGTACTGTTAAATGTCTTCAGATGATGATTTGACTCAGAAGTTTTGTTATGTGACTCATAGTTCCTGAGTACAAAGGGCAGATTTAGTGGAAAGCTTGATTGATGCATCTGATTGCAGGTGTATGTACTCTAGAGATTATTAATCTGGAAGACACATGACCTTCGCTTTTTTGTCACAGTGGTATGTTTGAACATGACTGGATTCTAAGGCTTCTGTAGCATGGATATAACGTGCTTACAAAGAGGAAATTACATCATCCTTGAATTCTTCCATATTGTCAGAAAATACGATGACTCCAGGCAAGCCTATACGAAGAAATGTCAAAACTCTGAATCTTAGCAGCCAAGGTGGTATCTCCTCAGTATTGTCCTCAGCCACTGAGGATACAGGTGAATCTTCATGAATTGTGTACAACATCTTGAAGAATAATTTTCTTTTTTTTGTTTTTTGTTTTTTGTTTTGAAAGAATCTATATGAGGAGCTGGGCGTTGTACTTAAAAATGTTCCCAAGACCTAATGAAGAAAAGTGGTTAAGGACAATTTTTTAAAATGACAAAGGAATGACCCCCTCATTTAATATTGAATTGACTACATCACAACAACAGAGTTGGGAGTTTGCAAGTCAAGATGAGACTATGGTCTCAATTTATCTTCATTTTATTCTTAGTGTACTCTAAGCTAGAGGTTGAAGAATAGCCCACATATGTTTTCTTTGGCCTGTGCACTGTTTAAATTTTTTTTCTTTAAAATTTGAATGCCTTTAGATAAGCATGTATGCCTCTAGTTTGCCATTACTCCCTGCTTCTCAGACCTGACTGCCCTTTCCTCAATTGATATCTGCCTTCTGGGCCCAGTAGGCATTGAGTTTGTGACCCTGGTGTAAGCATTCTTCTTAATAGGCCCCAAACATGCATTTATTTTCAGGTTATTTGCAGTGCCTCCCACTTAATTGCTGATTTCTCTCTCTCTCTTTCTCTCTCTGTCTCTCCTCTCTGTTTTGAGTAAGACACACTAGGATACCAAGTGTCTGTGTTGAGCTTAATTAAGATTATTTAGGAACATCACAGTGTGAACAGTCACCCTGGTGTGTGCTCTTACCTGGTGAGGAGCCTGTTTTTCTCTCTGGGTGAGGTCTTCGGACAGAGAAGTGACCTCGACTGAAAGAATCCCTGTGCCCTGCTTCCCTCCATATTCTAAAAACTCTTAAACTCAGATTTCTAAAATGGGAGAGGGAAGACATTGATACCATAAAATTTAACTGTAGTACTTTTTGATAATACTATAATAACTAATACATTATTTGAGACATTAAAATTTACTTTGCAGAATCTTCCAAAGAATGTTTCTGTTCCCAAAGGTATCATCATATATAAGCTTTATAAAAATAGATGTGTTTCTGAAAGTAGCCTCTAAAGGAAATATTTGTAAAAGCTTTAAAAAAAAAATTCCTTATAAAATGGAAAGTGTATCGATATGGAAAAGCACATTTACCCTCGGATTACACAACAATTATAATTAGAAGATTCAAACATTAATAAAAATCTTTCTAAACTACTTATTTGTAGACATACAATGCTCACCTGGTAAGGTCTTTCACATCAGAGAAATGTCATGTCTTTGGGATTAAATCTGCACGGGAGAATGAAATCCCTTATGTGTTACCTGGCCCTTACAATTGAATTTTTAGTCTTTATTCATTTAGAGACTCTAAAATTGTGGCTGATGGAAGGGATTTGCCTTATGTGCTCTCTCTTAATTGCTGTTAGTTTGTAAAATTAATTTTGTAGGCTTTGTAAGCTTTTATTCAGAGGTATAGATTTTTATACAGGTAGTTTCTAGTTCCCCTAACAAGGTCTGTGTTTGTGATGATTTCCTTTTCTTTTTAGTGATGTGCACACCTGTGCAGTGTTTTTTTTTCCTTGTATAGCAGGAGAAAAAAAAAATCACGCCCAGACATTAATCTAACAACACATTTTACAAGCTCCAGTTTCATTAATTTCTTTGGGATGCAAGTTGTACTGTTAAAATTTTTTTTTTGTATAAAAAATAAATCTAAATTGGTCTTCGTCTTAAAACTACTCACTGTGTGGATGGACATTAGTTCAATTGCTTTTGAGATCACAGCAAAGGGATTTATTTAAGTGAGCTAACAATATCGGTTTTGTGCTAATCAGTATGTTTGCTGATGTCTATTATTAAACTTAATTCTTACTGATTATAAACAGGGGACAGAAAATTTTTTTGTCTTAATGTTCAGCTGTTCATTTACCTTAACTGTATGAAAGATTATTTTCTAATCTTCATTGCAAGTTTTGTTCCCTGTGCTTAAGTTTGTGCGGGAGCTTAATATAGTGGTTGTAGTGCTGAACTGGGTGCCCCCAGTTTCATTTCTATCCCTCACTGACTTACTCTGTGATTCCAGAATTGGCATTTGTACATCACTTCCCTTGCCTGGAGTATTTGCTTATAGAACAAACTTTGATCTCAGATGAGAAGTTCTGTGCACCTTTTCATTACATCTAGCCATGGTAGTGAGCTCCAATTTTGTCCATGTTCTTCTAGTTTGAGATTACGGGAAATGATGAGACGTTCGTTGAGAGCCGCCGGTTTGGGTAGACACGAAGCTGGAGCTTCATCCAGTGACCACCAGGATCCAGTTTCACCCCCCATAGCGCCCCCTAGTTGGGTTCCTGACCCTCCTGCGATGGATCCTGGTAAGATCTGTTATTTTATTTGGTGTTAGACAAAAAACCAAGGTCCTGAAAGAAGGGAAATTGAACATTTTAATGGGTTATTTAGACATCTGAAGTATTTGAAAGTAGCATAACGAGTAAACCGTAACTAATTTTGATGTAGAGATTCAGTTTGGGGGGGTTTAATAACTTAAAAAATAAAATTCTAGAAGCTCTTTCATTGAAATGTATATTTTCCATACTGGCAAGAAGCTAAGTAGTAATATATCACAATAAGTCAATAATTTGTTTAGTGGATTCCTTCTCTTATAGTTTGGAAAACAAATTTCTACTTAAACTTCTGTCCGATTTGACCTTTGGCTTGCAGAGAAAAGCCTTAAGGCCATTTAAGAGAACATGTTAGGGATATGTTGCCTATAATGATGTACATCCTGCTATTCTGTTTACTGAAAGATGGTGACATTGATTTTATCCTGGCCCCTGCTGTGGGATCTCTTACCACAGCAGCGACTGGCACCGGTCAAGGACCAAGCACCTCCACCATTCCAGGTGAGAATCTGTACTATTTTATCTGCCTAGGCATTTGGGTTTCTGCAGATCCACACTTAACCTCAGGGAGACTTCCTTGGCTTGAAAAACATCTAATTTGCTGAATTAAATCTTCTGTATGTCAGTGAAATTGTGGGTGCATGAACATACATTTCATCAATTGGGAGTTATAAAATGTGTTAATGTGTTTAAATTCTCTATAATGAAGTTACTAATTTATTACTGATAGTAGAATATTTTTCTGGTGGCTTATTTAATAGATACTTGGTATGTTATACCAGAATATTCTTTTACTCTGTCTTGTTTACTCTTGTTTTATTACCAAATGAATCTGCTTACTTACAGGTCCTTCCACAGAGCCATCTGTAGTAGAATCCAAGGATCGAAAGGCCAATGCTCATTTTATATTAAAATTGTTATGCGACAGTGTTGTACTGCAGCCCTATTTACGAGAACTCCTCTCTGCCAAGTAAGAAGTTTAATATACTTCTGCTATAAAGATTTAGCTTAGCTCCTTTTACTATTTAAGTTGATCTTGCAGTGTATGGACAACAGTTATCTATGGTGAATTTAAAATAATCAGAATCTAGCATTGTATTCCTTTTGTGATTAACCAAGCTCTCTTCAATGAAAGGACTTTCTTAGTATAATTCAATATACACTAAATACAAACCACTTTTATGAAGCTTCATTAGGAGGTGTGTGTGTGTGTGTGTGTGTGTGTGAAAAAGATCACAGTATAGTTATTCTCAAATGTGAATTCATAAATTCTATCACTGTCACTTGGAGAACTTTAAAAATGACAGATTCTTCCCCAAGCTTTGCACTAGAAGTATGACTATGTCTGGGATGGGGCCTGGAATCTGAATTCTAAAACTTTGTGGATGATTCTGAAGGTTTCTTTGGACATCTTCTTTGGCTTACAAAATCCTAACGAGATTATGCAGAGTTTTTGATAAGTATTGTGTGGCAAATGCTCATTAACCATTGGTAGATTATAGCTCTGCTTTTAGCCTGATTGTTTATGTTCCTTTACAAACTCAAAAATAAGCATTTTTATAAAAGTTAGCTCTTGTCTGTGCCAGACTGTACTTGTATTAACTCTTCTAGCATTAGCAGCATGGAGTAGGTAATATTATTTACATTTTGTGTTTGAAGTAAGGGTCTTAGAGGTTAACCTGCCCAGGGTCATGAAACTAGTGAGTGGCACAACTGGAATTAAAACTGTGGTCTGTCTCTTGATTCCAGAATTGAGACTACCAATCATCACCCTTATGCTACCTCCTCATATTTAAGAACAAGGTGTTTTGAGTTTTTTATTATTGAGGGCAAGGGAGTTTTTGTTTAAGGCTTACTGGCCTCCATACTCAATGTATGGACTTATAATTACTTTAATGAATGCTGCCCTACTAGTAAAATAAGTCACTGAATTGGAAGTTATTACTCCAGAAGCAGCTTACTAATTTATTAGTGGTTTGAAGCATAGATAAAAATGGTGTATATATTTAAATACAGTTTTTTCTATTTTTATTTTCTCACTTATCAGTTTTAGTTTCTATTTATGGGGTTTTTTTTTTTTAAGATTTTATTTATTTATTTGACAGAGATCACAAGCAGGCAGAGAGGCAGGCAGAGAGTAGGGCAAAGCAGGCTCCCTGCTGAGCAGAGAGCCTGTTGGCCTCAATCCCAGGACCCTGAGATTATGATCTGAGCTGAAGGCAGAGGCTTTAACCCACTGAGCCACCCAGGCGCCCCTATGGTATTTTTAAAGATACTATTTTGTATCATTTCCTCCATCATTTGGTGTTATCTAAAAATTTATTGTATGTTCTTATTCTCTTTTTATTTTTTTTTAAAGATTTTATTAGATTCCTGGGTGGCTCGGTTGGTTAAGTGTCTGCCTTTCGGGTCGGGTCATGAGCATACGGGGCTCCCTGCTCAGTGGGGAGTCTACTTCTCTCTCTCCCTCTGCCCCCTTATCCTTCATGTGTTCTCTTTCTGATGAATAAATAAATAAAATCTTGACAAAAAAAAACCTGTTCAAACTTTTGTTGTTGTTGTTAGAATGAGCACGAGTGTGCACTAGTGAGGGGGCACAGAAGGAGAAAGGCAGGCTTCCCTCACTGAGCACAGAGCCCTACATGGTGCTTGATCCCAGGACTGTGAGATCATTACCTGAGCCGAAGTCAGATGCTTAAAATGAGCCACCCAGGTGCCCCCTTTCATCTTCTTAACCCATTTTGCATTTCTGCAGTGCATTTCTAGTTCACCAGTCCTTTCTTTTAGTGTCCTCAATGGCAGTTCCTCTCCCCTGACCACCCCTTACCTGAGAAAATACATAAAGTATCTGAAAACAGTCAAAATGCCATTCTGTTAATAAATAAACTTGTATTATTGACAGCTTTGAAACAAATTAGAGGAAAGGCAAGGTTCTTTTGCCATTTAGGTGATAAGCCTAGGAATTCTCAAATTGGTCCCTTGTTTCCTTTTTATATTTGAAATATAGGAGAATTAATTCATTATTTCCAGTTTAAGGACTCCCCCCCCCACTGACCTCCCTCCAGTCCCAAATGTGGGTGGTTGAATTTTGCTTTTATAATATAAGCTAAAGAAAGTAAATTTTTTGGTAAAATTATCCTGATTAGTAAAGATGCAGAGGGTTTTATTCTCAACCAGCTCATTCTTACCTAAGCAGAGAGGTGGTATGAAGCTCGGGAAATAGGTAGGCAGAAGAGTAAGCAACAATACAGAGATGGAGAGGTATGAGTATTTTAGGGAACAGTGATGTACCTGATGAAAAGTGGAGTATTAGAAGAAGAGAGCAGTAGCCATTGAATCTGAAAAACTAGGTTGAAGCCACCACTTTGTTCTCGTTCTCTGGGCTTGAACCCTCAGAATAATGGCTTTGGTTAGACTAAAACTATATCAAAGTGGGTTTATAAGAATAATAATGTGATGGTTGCGTAAAAAAGGATTAAATAGGCGAGAGTAGAGACTGGAGTTGAGGCTTTGGTTTTTATGTCCACCCGTCATCTTTAGTATGTGTGTTACAATAAACTGAACTGGAAAATAGAAAAGGATTAAATGCAAGAGCAAAAAAACTGATTTAGAAGGGAAGACTTCATGAAGAATCCAAATTTTTTATCTTAGTTCTTCAGAACAGTGATGCTATAGGCTGACATAAGTCAAGTAGAGAGCAGGTTTGGGGAGAAAGGTGATTTTAGTTGTTAGACATGTTGAGTGTGAGGTATCACTGGGAAATCCCAAGTAGACTTACCAAGTAAGCAAGTGTAGATGTTGGTACTGTGTTATCATCATAGAAGGAGTACTTGCTTTGGTGGATCAGAGAGGAAAGCACAGGTGCTTGAGGACTAAATTTTAGGGAAATGCAAAAGATCCAGGAGGGATAGAAATTCAGGGAAGAATATTGAAGGTATATTTTTAAGAGAAAATAGATAATAATAAGTAACATTTATTGAATTCATTTTATTTCTTAAGCATTGTGTCAAAAGCTTTTAAGTAATAATTGATTTAATCTTTATTATAGTTGTATGAGGTAGAGGCTATTACTATCCCCACATGTGGAAAATATTAGTTTGATTCTAGAGTCCTTGATGATCTATAGTGTCACTTAAGGCCATGAAAGGAGAGCATGCTTGAGAGAGACAAGGATTCTTAGAGAGGTGGCTTGCTTTCTTAAATGAGGTAGTAGAAATTAGAAAATACCACCAGTGATTTTTCTTTTACAGGTAGGATGTTGTTATTTAATACAGCATGACTACTTTTTTGTTTCATCATGAACATCCATTTCTTTTATAATCAAGGAGGAAAATAATTATTTTTTTTTAAGACTTTATTTATTTGAGAGAGAGAGAGAGAGAACGAGAACACAGGCAGGGGGAGGGCAGAGGGAGAATCATGCTCCCCACTGAGCAGGGAGCCTGATCCCAGGATCCTGGGATCATGACCTGAACTGAAAGCAGACACTTAACCAATTGAACCACCCAAGTGCCCCTGATTGTTAATATTTTAATGTATAATTTTTCTCATTTTAGGGATGCAAGAGGTATGACCCCATTTATGTCAGCTGTAAGTGGCCGAGCGTATCCTGCTGCAATTACCATTTTGGAAACAGCCCAGAAAATTGCAAAAGGTAATTTATTTCAGGTCCTTTTTTAAAAGAGTTGCTTATTTTTTAATTTGAATAGATTCTCTTCTACACATATAATATTCAGAGCTAATTTCTGTGTCTTAAAATGATATAATTGAGTAAAAACTATCAAATTATTCTTTGATTCATGTGCATTTGTGTGTGTGTGTAAAATTCATATGTTTGCACTTTTTCCAATTATTGTGTCTTCTAACTTTCCACTAAAAAAGCTGGTGTAATTTTTAAAATTAAAAAAAAATTGCATAGTGGGTAATGTAATGACTAATAGTTTGAAAATAAAGATGGATTACTGATAGAACCTGCCAGTGGTTAATTGGTGGTAGTGATAAAATTTTATAGAAATAATAGACGAGATGTCTTACTGTTCTTCCTTCAGACTTGGAATTCCTGCTTAATAGAATGCAGTAAGGAATATCAGTTCCTGCCATCCAGCCTTTAAAAGCCTAAAGTAGTTTAAAATACTGGTTGTAAAATTTATGTGATTATCTATAATTTGTTAAATAGAACTAGAATTTTAATCTTAACTGCACAGTGCAGAGCTGTCGTCATGTGGTTATGATGTAATTCCACTTTGCTTTTGTACCAGGATTGACTGAATTTCTTGCACATTGACTTGTATATTAATTTTTGAAATTAATATATAGTCGTTCTTGATTTATACTGTGTAAACGTTAGAGCTTTGGCATTTGAGTAAAGTAGTAGATGGCTATAATTAAGGCCTTTGATGATACCTGAACTACTGTGTTCTTAATCTTTTCAGCTGAAGTATCCTCAAGTGAAAAAGAGGAAGATGTATTTATGGGAATGGTTTGCCCATCAGGTACCAACCCTGATGACTCACCCTTATATGTGTTATGTTGTAATGATACCTGCAGTTTTACATGGACTGGAGCAGAGCACATTAACCAGGTAAGCTCTTTTTTTATTTCCCTATATTAATGCTGTCTTCAAGTATTTTCCTTTTTTCCCTTTCACCATCACGACATTATAGTTCTTAGCACTGGAATTCTAACTCTAGTATTTCCTTTTATTCTAAATTATAAAACTCTCAAAATTAATTTTTATTTAATTCCTTTATTAATTATTTTATTTAATTCCTTTATTAATTATTAATTAATTTAATTAATTAAATTAAGTGAGGCAAAGGAGGTGACCATTAAATTATGAGATACGTAAAAATTAGAAATCTTCACTCTAGTATAATCTGATCCACAGCTCTTGATACAGATTTTGTAACAATAATACCTTTTTGGGGGAATGATATGAGTTTTTTGCCCTACTGGTAATCTTTGACTTCTACTTGTATATTATAAAATGTGTATTCACTGTACCCATTTATTACTCTTTGTTTGCAGAGCACATTAGTTTTGTTCTGCTTTTGTTGTGATTGATTTGTTTCAGAAAATACCAGAAATAATTATGGTGAAATGTACATATATTCTTTAAAAAAGTAAATCCTTCAAATTTTAGGATATTTTTGAGTGTCGAACCTGTGGCTTGCTGGAGTCACTCTGCTGTTGTACAGAATGTGCGAGGGTTTGTCATAAAGGTCATGATTGCAAGTGAGTACAATTCTAGTTTTCTTTAATATTATAAATTGCTTAGATTCATATTGCTGTATCAAAATAATCTTTAACAAGATGATGTTCTGTTAATTAAGGAAGCATGAGGTTTGTCACGTTGTTCTCTTTAAGCTGCTTTATGTATTAAAATATGGTTGTTGATTTAGAATGTACTTTGAAATGTTTTTTGTTTGCTTTTGTCTGTATTCTCCATCCAGTCTCAGGCCCCTGTATAGGGTCTGCTAGCAGGAGATCGCTGCAGGTATTAAGTGAATCATGGTGTATGTTTATTTACTCATTAAAGTGAATGTAATAACCTTCATCCAGCAAGAGTTACCATGGCTAGTTTGTTAATTTTCACAGACTTAAGAAGCAATAAAATACTCCAGCATGAACATTTGCAGTGCCTCAGAGTCTCAGCAGGAACATCAGCTATAACTGTGCTACAGATGTGTAGATGTTATGGTTAACAGAGAATTGGTTTGTAAAAAACCATCTTTTTTGCTTTAAAATAAATTATATAGGACAAGTATAAAATGTTTATAGGTATTGCGTTGGTCTTTATGATTTTTATTAAAAGAGTTTTGCTTAATATTTTTCTTTTCCTTATTTTAAACATCTAAAAGTGATAATCTATTTATTCATTGATTGCTTACTTAAGTGCTTTCACACACTAGATGCTTGGGTGGTGGTGGATAAGAGATTCCTTGTCCTAACAGGATTTACAGTCCTTTGAGAGGACACAAGCAAGAAACATCTGCCCCTAAGGCTTATTAGATGTCCATGGAAGCACCACGTACACTGAATGGGGTCTGTGGGGAATTAAGACATTCCAAAGGAGGTGACTATACCCATGTCATTATAAGGTCCCTCTTCTCATGAGAGTTACTTTATAGACTTCATGCCACCTAGTAATCCTTCTCATTAAGTATGCTCTAAGAATTGCACTTTGCATTTAAAAACTAACAAAGGTTCTATCTGGTGTCAATAAGTTACACCCCCATAATATCAGTAGAGATCTTTGTGGTTTTTTTTTTTTTTTTTTTTTTTTTTTTTTAATTTCAGATTTTATATTTGTGTATGAATTCTTTCTAGACTCAAACGGACGTCACCAACAGCCTATTGTGATTGTTGGGAAAAATGTAAATGTAAAACTCTAATTGCTGGACAGAAATCTGCTCGTCTTGATCTACTTTACCGCCTGCTCACTGCTACTAATCTGGTCACTCTGCCAAACAGCAGGCAAGTGGGATCTTTTAGGACATAAATTGAAATAGCACAGCACATCTAAGTAGCCCTCCCCCTCTCCCTGCTCACACGGATGTTCCATTTTGCAGGGGAGAGCACCTCCTGCTGTTTTTAGTGCAGACAGTTGCAAGGCAAACAGTAGAGCACTGTCAGTACAGACCTCCTCGCATCAGGGAGGATCGTAACCGAAAAACAGCCAATCCTGAAGGTAGGTGAGTCTGACGGTTATGACACATGGGAAAAGCATTGTATTTATTTCTGTCTTACTCCCTATTTCTTTTTCTTTTTAGATTCAGATATGCCTGATCATGATTTAGAGCCCCCAAGGTTTGCCCAGCTTGCATTGGAGCGTGTTCTACAGGATTGGAATGCTTTGAAATCTATGATTATGTTTGGGTCACAGGAGAATAAAGACCCGTATGTATTCATTAAAAATGTTTTAAATTTATGTATTTCCGATGTTAATATAGATGACTGCAAGTGCATTGTCTTATCTTCCCCCTCAGTCTGAGTGCCAGCAGTAGGATAGGCCATCTTTTGCCAGAAGAGCAAGTTTACCTCAATCAGCAAAGTGGCACCATTCGGCTGGACTGTTTCACTCATTGCCTTATAGTCAAGTGTACAGCAGATATTTTGGTAAGTTCTTTGGATGTTTATATACAAATACATGAATGTTTTCTGACAGTGTCCCATGATTTTATTTGATCCAGACTCCTAAGTATTGATGAGCTTTAATTAAACAGTATACTAGGGGAATAGAAATTTGGGGGTGATTTAAATGTCTCCGTTAACAACAGAAACTCCTTTCATTCTAAACAAAAATCTAAAATGTGTTAATAAGGCAACAGTATAAAAATGTATGGAACAGTGTTCAAAATTAATAGTAACGCAGTGCAAATTTTTAAGTACTCCTTTTTGCTGTGAAATTAGAAAAGAATATAAACCATAAAACCTAGTGTTGATGAGGTTATGGTAAAAAGAACACCTTCAGACTGATGAGGTGGCATCGCATTTGGCGTTCTTTTAGAAAATAGCTTGGCAATAAAATCACGAGCCATAAAAAATATCAGTGCCCCAGAACTTATCATAATTTATGGTATGAGAAAGAGAAAATCTTGTCATAGAATAATAAAAGATGAAGTACTTGATGGGTCCACTAATAGTGGATCATTGAATCCAATTACAGCCCAGCCACTTGTTGAAATGTAATGTAGCAATTTAGAAATCAAGGTTATTTTAAGTAATATTAAACCCCAAATAATGTGAATTGGGTGTTCTCTGTAATTAATATGTATATGAAAGACCATGCATAGAAATGAGATGAGAAAGTAACAATGATGACTGAGTGAGGGAGTTGGGATTATGAGTTTATTAATATAAGTATTTGAATCTGTTTTGCTTTTCCAATGTGTACCCTATAGTGAGTGAAATATGTTCTTTCTTTGATTTGATTTTTCTTCTAAATATTGATATACAAAGAACTAAAAGACTCAAAAGGGAAATCAGACATTTGAGACCCACTGTAGGTCAAAGACATGGTAAGCATGTGGCATAAATGAATCATTGACATTAGAAATGTTGTGGTTAAATTATTTCGAGATTCTTATTTATGAAATGTTAATATTGAGAAGGTGTTAGAACTTGTTACTTTATAAATATTTGTCTAAACATCTTCAGAGATGTCTCAACATTAATAGAGTGATTACAATCTTTTAAAGCTTTTAGATACTCTACTAGGTACACTAGTGAAAGAACTCCAAAACAAATACACACCTGGACGTAGAGAAGAAGCTATTGCCGTGACAATGAGGTTTTTGCGTTCAGTGGCAAGAGTTTTTGTCATTCTTAGTGTGGAAATGGCTTCATCCAAAAAGAAAAAGTAAGACCTCCTTCTTGATTGTGGCTCTTGTTTCCTTTTATACACATTTTTTGTGATAATGATAACATTGTGTATATGAAAAGAATCATAATAAGATTCCTGGATTTTCCTTTTTGCTTTAGCAACTTTATCCCGCAGCCAATTGGAAAATGCAAGCGTGTATTCCAAGCACTACTACCCTATGCTGTAGAAGAATTGTGCAATGTAGCAGAATCGCTGATCGTTCCTGTCAGAATGGGGATTGCTCGCCCTACTGCACCTTTTACTCTGGCTAGTACTAGCATAGATGCCATGCAGGGTAGTGAAGAATTGTTTTCAGTGGAACCGCTGCCACCACGACCATCCTCTGATCAGTCTAGCAGGTAAATTCCTACCTGGTAACATTCTGATTAATTCTTTCTCCGGAAATACCGTGTTTGGCTTACTAAACCTTTGCATAAGCACTTAGGTAGTGTCTGTGATCATTTATGCAACAAGTGGTAGAGATTTTGTTTTGTTTGGAACCTGTGAGAGCACTTTAAAATTTACACATTGTGTCTACACATCTAAGGTAATAGACACATAGTTGTGGGTTTTGTTTTTGGTTTGGAAAAACACTATTTTTCTTATGCCAATAAAGTACACTGGTAAGAAAGTTCAGACTTCTGTAGGCATCATTACTTCCTGTCTTTTCTTACTTTAAATCCTGCTGTAAGGCCAACTTGAGGAATGAAAAGACTTAAAACTTTCTCTCTGTCCAAAGGGTTGGGCCAGGGGGCAGCTTGTAATTATGTAATATAAGTAACCAGAATGCTGGAATTTTAAAATATTCTCTACAACAGCCGTATTATCTAAGGCCTAAAACAACTCAGTAACTAAATGGTTCTAGTTATAAGATTGTTCTTAAGTCTCATTCATCTTTTCTCTTTGTAACTGGACTGTAAGCTTGTTGAGTCAGAATGTTTAGAAACTAAAATGTTCTTGTGTCTTTTAGTGCAGTGCTTCTCAAAATTTAATATGCATGCAAATCACGTGGGGGTCTTATTAAAATGTGGAGGCTGATTTTGAAGGTCTGGATGGGCCCTGAGGTTCTGATTCCTTGTAAACTCGGGTTGCGCCAGTGGTGCTGGTTTAGGGGCCATACTGGAGTTGCAGGGCTCTGGGGATCTTTAGCAAATATTTGTATCTTTGGTTTTCTCAAGTCTGATTTTGTCACTGTGTGTATGTATAATGATGTTCAATAAAGATCTTTGGGTGGGACCTGAAGACTCTCTTCTTTTCTGGAAAACACCACTGTGTTTAATAAGGAAGGCCTACATTAGTATTTGACGCAGTTCCCAAGACTTCATCTCTGGGTTTTATCTGGGTTGATGCATTGCGTATCTGCTCTCTCACTGTTCTCTTATTCCATGTGCTAGTATGTGTCCCAACTTTCCCCTTATTGTTAGGTCTCCTAGGATACCCTGGAATCTAAATCCAGATTTGTCTGTCAAAACTTTCCCAGAGTAGCCTTGTCACTGATAGACTTCCAGGATTTGCTGAAAATGGTTACAGATCAAACTATGTGTTTTCAGACTCACTAAGTATACTTCATTATCCAGTGATTCTATTAGCAAAATCTCCTTTGGCTCCATATGATGCTCCTGATCCTGATGTCCTATGAGGAGCCCTCTAGTTACTTAAGTGGTATTAGTTTATGAATTCTTTGTACCCTCTCCTTGGTTTTGTTCCAGAACATAGATGTTTTTTTAATCTGTTGAACAGACTTTGGAGTGATCTCATCTTTAAACAGGGCCGATGAGCCTGTCCTTACTAAGTATCAAGACTTTGTGTCCCCTTGCCAACTGCGTCTTAGGCTCTTTATTTAAGTATTGTGCACTCTTCAGTTCTTTTCTTCACTCCATTACCCTTGATTGATTCTTGAGTCAATCTCTCAAGTCTTCCCAGGAGATCTCATTGATAATCAAGAGAGATAATAGTGTAATGTTTTCTACAGCTATTGATACAATGTGGAAATCCTTCATTATAATACACTACAATCATTCCTTCTTGTAAGGGTGTATTTTGATCAGTGTTCCAAGCATGTTTTAAATAAAAAGCACACACTTGACTAGTCTCTCTGATTTCTCTTGTGTTGGATGGTAGTTGGTATATATCCCTCCACTGAGCATAAAAGTTTTGAGTTTAGTATTTTTGCTTTTTCTGTTGCTTCCCTTTCACCTCTTTAAAACTCTTAATGTCCTTATTAATTAACCTGTTTCTCTATCTCCATGCCTCATACAAAAACTGTTAGCTGAAATTTTATTATGAACTAAGAACTTTTAAGCATTGTAAATGCATTACCTGTCTCAATCTTCCCAGTAACTCATAACTACTATACTTCTAATTTTAAAAATGAGATATCTGAGGCTCAGAGAGGTTAGGTAACTTGTGCAAGGCTTAATAACTATTAAAGTTTAAAGATACTTAGAGATAATTCTAGACAGACTTTTTCCTTTTTCGTATATTCTTGAATATTAGATGGCAGAGTAGGGGGAGATAACTGCTTTTTGGTGACCTCCCCCCCCCCCCCCTTTTTAAGATTTTACTCATTTGAGAGAGAGTGAGTGAGAGCATAAGCAGGGGGAGGGGCAGAGGGAGAAGCAGACTACCCACTGAGCAGAGAGCCTACTTCGGGGCTCCATCCCAGGACCCTGGGATTATGATCTAAGCTAAAGGCAGATGCTTAACTGACTGAGCCACTTAGGTGCCCCTGTTTGGTGCTTATTGGTAGTGTTGAGGCATAGGATGAATCATGACTGAAGCCCACCCTACCTCACAGCACAGATTGTAGTCCTAAACTCTCATGAGTATAGATTTGTAATCAGAAGTTCTCTGAAGAGACACTTTTCCTATCCCCATCCAGCCATGGCTGATGGTCTCTCGAAATCGGTTGCCCTTTCATGTTTTATGTTTGGCTTTATTTATGTGAGAGGGACAGAAGAGGGAATTTCTATGATAAAATTTCCTATCATGCTTACATCCTAGACTGTTTTCTTTGAAATCTGTGGCTCTTTGAAACCCCTCTAGCCTGACACATGAGCACACGCCTGTGGTGAAAGTGGCGGCACCACTGCTTTCAAGCTTAATGACATAGCTTTGTTTCCGTTTATCACCAGGATACTTGTGCTTTGTTTTTCTAGTATTTTATCTAGCATATTTAGGTAATCTACACCAAGAGGGATTTTTCTGCAGTTTGGCGAATTGCTGGAATTCGAAGTACCCACAGCTTAGAAGTATTTTTACAGCTTCTGTTAGACTGGGTTTCAGGACTGTAGCTGTGCCATGAAGTCTAGTGGGAAAAAAGTTGAATCACAGTATGAAGAAACTGAAGCTCCATTCCGAATGGAGAGTTATTAATATATAATCAATATATTTATTGATTAAATATATAACTATTAAAATTTAATTATAATTATATAATTATTATATATTAAAATAATATATTTTGGACTTAGTAGTATCATACATACTGACTGAATAACTCCTTTGAGGGGACGATAGATCTTGTGGATGTTCCAGGATTTATTTATTTATTTTATATCTATATAAATATTAGGCACCTGGGTGGCTCAGTCGTGAAGTGTCTGCCTTTGGCTCAGGTCATGATCCCAGAGTCTTGGGATTGAGCTCCACATCGGGCTCTCTGCTTCCTGGGAAGCCTGCTTCTCCCTCTCCCACTCCCCCTGCTTCTCCCTCTCCCACTCCCCCTGCTTGTGTTCCCTCTCTCTCTCTGTCTCTCTGTCAAATAAATAAAATCTTAAAAAAAGAAATACTAATTACTTGTGGCTTCACAGATGTTGACTTTTATTTTTTAATACTGGAAATGTTGAAATCTTGGGCTGGGAATACCCTTTTCACCTTTTTAGATTTTCTTTTAGCCTTCACATATGCTTTGTAATTCACTCTCTCTGTGAAGAACCAGTTACATACATTTCTGGTATTAAACACCATATTGAGACTGCTTGTGTGTTTGAAGGCAGAGTGTGTCAGTTGACTCTTGATATATAACTGGTTTCTCATTTCTAAGAGCAGCTGAGGTGAGGAAAGAACACTCCATGTAAACACCTTTAAAGGTCCTTTAACCTCTCTTAGACTCTTTCTTAATCTGTAAATAAAGGATATTAGTAGGTAATACAACCATCTTCTGATCTCTGACCTGCATTTTAAGCTGCATTATCTCATTCTCCCCTTCTCTTTATAATGGAGGCATTTGTCCTTTCTTGGCTGTTTCCAAGACATATTTTTAGGGAAGTGCAACTATTTGGCCATCCACATTTTGTTATGATTGTTTTTAAATTCATACTTTTGAACTGATGTTTTTCCTCTACACACAAGTCCATGGTTAATACACAAAGTAGGCCATGTCAGGTCTCTTAAAAAGAGTAGATCACTTGTAGTAAGCACAGTTATTACCATACTTCGTTGATGGAGGAATGCTGCACTTGGAGCCTTTGGAAGTTGAGGACTGTTGGCATTGAAAGCAGTGGAGAAGGAAAAATATTTCCCATAGAGTGTTTCAATGGGAAGGACTCATAAAAGGGTGTGCATTAACACATTTAAAATAACTTACCGAAAAGTAAAAACAGTTCCGAGATTTCTAAGTTAAACTCTATAGTAAAATTAATTTCTTTGGGCTTCATATTTTCTGACATACTGTAGATTAATTATTGTTGGTTTCCAAGAATCTTTAGGTCAGATTTCAAATAGCATCCTAGCAGGTGGGTCACACGAGTGACACTGAGAAACATAAGAAGCGCCCTCATGAGCTCCTGTTTCTCCGCAGCTCCAGTCAGTCTCAGTCTTCCTACATCATCCGGAACCCCCAGCAGAGGCGCATCAGCCAGTCGCAGCCTGTTCGGGGCAGAGACGAAGAACAGGATGACATTGTTTCAGCAGATGTGGAAGAGGTGGTTGTAATTGTCTTCACTGTGGTAGATGAGAGGCTTTTACATGGGAGGGAAAAAGTTCTAGTAATAGTAGCTTACTACCATTGTATATATTTGCTTCCTGGTTTTAGACTTTTGTTACATGTTCTCATTTGTGGTTATACATGTTAAAATACTTTGATAATCCTCAATTTAGTGGATAATACAAAATTGTAACATAAGCTTGTTTTTACTTAGAAAAGATATCCTCAATGTTAAAAAAAAAAAAAGGTTTGAGTAGTTTTGTGCAATGTATTTGAAGGCATAGAGGATACTGCATCTTCATTAGGTAAATTTTATAACTGTGGGAGTTTAAAAAATTTATAGTCTGTACACAATTGTTATACTTCCAGTTTTAAGGTTCTATATATGGACAATAATTTCAAACCTTAGGATATGTTGATAATGATTTTCAAACTCCTTAGTGTTAAAATTCTCTGTAGTTAGGGATCTTTGTTTTGTGGTTACTAATTGCTATGGAGGAATACTGGTAGAGATTTGGGTTTATTATGTGCTTTGATTGTCTACAAATAAGATTCTGGATTTAGGTTGAGGTGGTGGAGGGTGTGGCTGGAGAAGAGGATCATCATGATGAACAGGAAGAACATGGGGAAGAAAATGCTGAGGCAGAGGGACAACACGATGAGCATGATGAAGACGGTATGCAGGTTATTTGAGAAATTATTCAGTATGAATAAATCAGGTATCTTTAAGGATATAAATACAGACAAAAGCCCCATTTGCTGTTTAATGAACATAATGTTCAGCATGTTTTCAGCCTAGGGATTCTGTAGCATCTGTTTCAAAATTTTAGGAAGCAGATGTACACATACATACATAAAATTTATGCATATATGCTTATATATGTTTATAATTTATCTTCTTTTACCTTTTGGTTTTGACTTAAAAGTTTTGACTTTTTCTTTTCCTGAAACCCTTTCTAGAAGTTAAAATAATCATAACCACATTAGGAAACATTTGCAAATTAGAGAAAAGGAAAAAAATGACCCAAACCCACCCAGACGCTAACAGTTTGTATTTTTACTTTCAGTCCTTCCCTGTGCTGCCCTATTCCCATGCATGTCTTCTTTGTTATTACATGTGTAATTTTTGTGCCTTTCTTTTTTCACTAACAATAATCATTTTGGCCTTTTTGCTACATAGTTATCATAACTGTTCTTATTAGCCATCAGGTAGACTTTTTGGGGATCAGCTTTATTGAGGTATAATTGACATACAATAAACCCATATTTAAAATTTATAATTTTACATGTTTTGATATGTATATATTGTGAAATTCTAGATAGATCTTTTTTAGCTTTCTTCCTTGGAATCCCTGTATGTAAAACAGATGAAAATGGAGCAGTGGACCTAGCCCAGGGCTGTGCCCACTGATGGAGGTTCCCCTGCCCAACCCTTTTTTACCTTAGGCTGTGCAGAACAGATTTTGAATTGGAGGGTAGTAGTCTACTGAGTAGCATAATTTGCCTAGTCATTTTTCTCCTACTAAGCAGGCAGTTATGCTTATTGTAGTAGTAATTCCTCCTCTGTCCTTTCCGCCCTTCCATTACCTTATGATATTCTGGTTTATTGGACCCTGTCTTGTTCCACAATGAGTTTGTACCTTTTTTTTCCCCCTTCTTATTTAAATATATTTTCCAGGGAGTGACATGGAGCTGGACTTGTTAGCAGCAGCTGAAACAGAAAGTGACAGTGAAAGTAACCATAGCAACCAAGATAATGCTAGTGGGCGTAGAAGTGTTGTTACTGCAGCAACTGCTGGCTCAGAAGCAGGTACGTTCCCTTATTCATGTCCAGCTTTCTTGCTTATACTAAGGCTATGTGTATATTCAGCATGAATTGGTTAAACTGTACTTATAATTTGCACAAGGGTGGCTCTTTTTTGTAACTTAATCCTTTTTCCCTGTGGATGTTCGTAAGCAAGATATTTTAATGACTATGTTTTTCTTTTCTGATTTTTAAAAATGGATTAATTTTAAGGTTCATTTAGAAGAGTTGTTTTGTAATGAAATATCTTAATGATGGGTTTTGTGGACTATTGACTCTAGCCTGGCATTCTGTTTAATATATGTATATTTTCCTGAATGAGGGAGTACACTGTAGTTTTAAATATCAACAAACTGACAATGGTTTCGGTTTTAAAAATAAAAAATTTAGGTGCGAGCAGTGTTCCTGCCTTCTTTTCTGAAGATGATTCACAATCAAATGACTCAAGTGATTCTGATAGCAGCAGCAGTCAGAGTGACGACATAGAACAGGAGACCTTTATGCTTGATGAGCCGTTAGAGAGAACCACAAATAGCTCCCATGCCAATGGTGCTGCTCAAGCTCCCCGGTCCATGCAGTGGGCTGTCCGCAACACCCAACATCAGCGGGCAGCCAGCACAGCCCCTTCCAGCACATCCACGCCAGCAGGCAAGTTGGAAGACTTTGTACTCTTAAAAGACTTAGATAGGTTTTTAAAGTTATGTATTTCATCTAGACCAATTAAGTAGTTTCGTGATAGTTCTTCATTGTTTTGCTGGGTTCAAGTACAAAAAGTATTTACATATGCTTATATCAAGGTTTCGTAGTCTCTGTACCATTGCTACTTTGGGCTGAATAATCCTTTATTTGTGATTGTACATTGTAGGATGTTTAGCAGTATACTTGACTTCTATGCACCCGATGCCAATAGAATCACCACCCCCCACGCTCCCTTGTGACAACCAAAAATGCCTGTAGGTGTTGTCAAATGTCCCCTCTTGGGGTGGGGGGGGACAATAGCAAAATTGCCTCTGGTTGAGAACATTATAGTATTTCTTGTTCCCCTCATTATTGCCCTCCCTAACTTAGTGTGGTTTAAGAAAAAGTTTTTTGTTCAATTGCCACATTTGCCGTTGCAATTGATCTTTTAGCTTATTTAAATATATATAGTGCTAGAGAAACACAATTAGCATCTGACATCTTGTTGTGGTTGTATTTTTTTCTTTATAGCAAGTTCAGCGGGTTTGATTTATATTGATCCTTCAAATTTACGCCGGAGTGGTACCATCAGCACGAGTGCTGCAGCTGCGGCAGCTGCTTTGGAAGCTAGCAATGCCAGCAGCTACTTAACATCTGCAAGCAGTTTAGCCAGGGCTTACAGCATTGTTATCAGACAAATCTCGGACTTGATGGGCCTTATTCCCAAGTATAATCACCTAGTGTACTCTCAGATTCCAGCAGCTGTGAAATTGACTTACCAAGATGCAGTAAACTTACAGGTATGAAAACACTGAAAAGTTACTCATTCAAGTAAATATTTTGGCCGATCATTTATGAGAATTCCAGTATAATGGGAATTAATGTTACAAATATTTAAATGTTTATATAATACTAGTATATCAAATTTAACTTTATTTGGATAGTTTTAACTATTTTAGTTTGGTCTTCATAGAACTATGTAGAAGAAAAGCTTATTCCCACTTGGAACTGGATGGTCAGTATTATGGATTCTACTGAAGCTCAATTACGTTATGGTTCTGCATTAGCATCTGCTGGTGATCCGGGACATCCAAATCATCCTCTTCATGCTTCTCAGAATTCAGCTCGAAGAGAGAGGATGACTGCACGAGAAGAGGCTAGTTTACGAACCCTGGAAGGCAGACGGTATGGAATTCTTCATATATGCTTGTATGTTTAGACAGAACCCTATGTCCTAGAAAGCTAGAGCTTTTATTGATTGCATACATAAAACCTCACTCTGTTTTGAAGGAAGGAGATACCTGTGTTACTTCTTTTTAAATTGTTGTGTAGTTGAAGCAAAATAAGTTCGTTCTAATCCAAGCTATTTTTAAAAAATTCATTCCTACTATAGGAATCTGATGCTAAATACTTCTCATTTTTGAAGTAGTTTGATTTACATCCTTGTGTCCTTATCCCCCAGGCCTCCCCTGCTTCTCCCTTGAAAGGCATGTATTCATGGGAAGACTTATTTTGACCATGGTGGAATATGAATGCACATTGTACTTGGGAAGAGGAGTAGAGTGTGTGTGGTTACCAGAGCTGCTCTTTGATTCCCTCAAATCAAATTTCTTTTTCTACATCTCCCGTCTGTTGAATTGTATTTAAGTGTATTTCTTTACGTATTGGGTATTTTTTTTTTTTTTTTTTTTTTTTAAGATTTTACTTATTTATTTTAGACAATGTGAGCATATGTGAGAGAGTGAGTGGAGGCAGAGGGAGAGAATCTTCAGGCATACCCCTGCTGAGCACAGAGTCTGACACAGGGCTCGATCTCATGACCTTGAGATCATGACCTGAGCCAGAATCAAGAGTCAGATGTTTAACCAACTGAGCCACCCAGGCGCGCCTGTATTTGTTTTCTTTCCGTTTAGTTATAAGATGAACTTTTTCAGGACTAGGAATTAGCCCCAAATTGAATACTAGAGCCGTGAGGCAGTGCCATATAGTGAAAGTACCCCATACCTGAAGTCACAGTCCTAGGATTTGGTTCTAGTTTTGGCTTAGGTGAAACAGCCTTGCTACTTTGGGAGGAAGAAAAGGGGCTTAGGAGACTGCTTAGGAACCTTAACAAGATATGGTTAGAGTCTACCATTGAAAAGTAATAGTTACTTAGGGCAAGTGAAGGCCAGGAAGGTGGAGAGAGAGAGAAGACTGAAATCATACAGAATTGAGGGCCTTATTGAAGGATGGAGCAAGAGGAGGCAGAATTTATACCTAGACTTTGATTCTGAATAAACTAATAGGAAAATTAAGAGAAAAGTCTAGAGAAGTATAGAATGGACATACTTGATTTTGAAAATACTTAGAACTGGGAGAGGATTTGGTGGAAATGTCTAGAATACAAAATTGAATGCTTGGCAGAGAAATCTGAACAACTTGGGAAGCCTCTGCTTTCTTGTCCTGGGAAGCTTGCTCCACAAAAAGACACATTGTCTTAGTTAGGCAAGTCCCTCCCTGAAGAATAAAGTTCTGATAATATATCTTGATTGGGGACAGGGTTTTCCCTTTATTTCACTGTAACTAATAGAATAGCCTTATTGAGATATAATTCACATACTGTACAGTTCACCCATTTAAGTGTACAGTTCCATACATTTGAGTATATTCAGAGCTGTGCAACCATCATCACAGTTAATTTTGGAATATTTTTTATCATCTCCACGAGAGTGTCTGTTAGTAGTCACGTTCCATTTTCCTCTACCTTCCCACCTTAAGCAACCACTGATCTATACTCTTTCTCTGTAGTTTTGCCTATTCTGGACATTGCATATAGGGAATCATACAATATGTATTCTGTGCCTGGCTTCTTTTACCTAGCATAATGGTTTTAAGGTTCATCCAGGTTTAGCATTATCAATCAATACATTACTTCCTAGTAATATTTCATTGTATGGATGTGCCACATTTTTTTTTATCCATAAGTTGGGTTTTTCAACCTTTTTGGCTCTTGTGAATATAGCAGCTGTGAATATTTGTGTACAGGTTTTTGTATAGACATGTTTTCAGTTATCTTGGGTAAATAACCTAACAGTGGAATTGCTAGATCATATGGTAATTCTCTCTGTTAACCTTTTGAGGAACTGCCAGACTTTTCCAGAGTGGTTGCACTATTTTACATTCCCAATAGCAGTGTATGAAGCTTCTAATTTCTCTTGTCTTTTTTATTGTAGCCTTCCTTGTGGATGTGAAGTGGTAGCTCGTTGTGGTTTTGATTTGTGTTTCCCTAATGGCTAAATGATGAGCATTGTTTCATGGGCTTATTGGTCATTTGTGTATCTTCTTTGGGGAGATGTCTGTTTAGATTCTTTGCCCATTTTTTAATGACTTGTCTTTTTGTTATTGAGTTGTATGAGTTGCTTATATTTTCTGAATATAAGTTCCTTATCAGATTCATGACTTTCAGAAATTCTGTCCCATCTTGTTTGTGTTTTCTTTTCATTTTTTTGATGGTGTCCTTTGAAGGACATAAGTTTTTAATTTTGATAAAGTCTAACACTATGTGTGTTTTCTCTTGTTGCTAGTGTTTTGGTGTCATGTTAGACAGTAGTTCTTAGCATGCAATTCCCCAGAATAGCAGTGTCAACATCACCTAGGAACTTGTTAGAAATACAAAAGATGGGGCCACGGTCTCTCTCAACAAGGCCTCCCAGAGATTTTGATAAGACCCTAAAGTTTGAAAACCATTGTCTTTAGGGAAGAAATTCCTTTTCCCATTCTAAAGGACACTGGAAATCCTTTCCCAAATATAAGTGCAGGATAGCAGGTGAGTGGTTCAGTCAGTTAAGTGTCTGACTCTTAATTTTGGCTCAGGTCATGATCTTGGGGTCATTGAGAGGCCTGCATTGGGCTCTGAGCTCAGTAGGGAGTCTGCTTGGCTTCTTTCTCTCCCTCTGCTCACTACCTCCCTGCCCCCTCCTCTAAAATAAATAAATCTTAAAAAAAAAAAAAAGGATCACATAGGGTTAATGAGGTTTGATTTATGGATTCCCCCTATTCCTAATTTTGGATACTTAGGATAGTGGTAAGTTTCACATTTGTGTCTTTTAAAAAAGATTTTCATTTCTTTTTCCTCCTATAGACGTGCCACATTGCTTAGCGCCCGTCAAGGAATGATGTCTGCCCGAGGGGACTTCCTAAATTATGCCCTGTCTTTAATGCGGTCTCATAATGATGAGCATTCTGATGTTCTTCCAGTTTTGGATGTTTGCTCACTGAAGCATGTGGCATATGTTTTTCAAGCCCTTATATATTGGATTAAAGCAATGAATCAGCAAACAACATTGGATACACCTCAGTTGGAACGCAAAAGGTACCCATACTTGCCATGAGGTTGGTTTAGGAAATACTTAATTGCTCAATATGGTCTCTGTCAGTTTTGTCTGATTTTTTGGAGTGAGGAGAACAACGTTGCAAAAGAGAAATAGTACAGGAACATTTCATGTGGTAAAGAGGGCTTGAGTATCCATAGCTACTACTCATTTAAATAACAGGAAACCCAAGAATCCAATTAAGCTTTATGTTTGATGTAGTTTGTCATGTTTTCTATTAGAGTTTGTGTAAGTACTCACTATTTCTTTTTTTTTTTTTTAATTTTTATTTTAATTTTATTAACATAATGTATTATTTGCTTCAGGGGTACTGGTCTATGAATCATCAGTCTTACACAATTCACAGCACTCACCATAGCACATACCCTCCCCAATGTCAATCACCTAGCCACCCCATCCCTCCCACCTGCCCCTCCCCTCCAGCAACCCTCATTTTATTTCCTGAGATTGAGTCTCTCATGGTTTGTCTCCCTCCCCAGTCCCATCTTGTTTCATTTTTCCCCTCCCTATCCCCCCATGACCCCCTCCCTGCCTCTCAAATTCCTTATATCAGAGAGATCATATGATAATTGTCTTTCTCTGATTGACTTACTTCGCTTAACGTAATACCCTCTACTTCCATCCACATCGTTGCAAATGGCAAGATTTTGTTTCTCTTGGTGGCTGCATAGTATTCCATTTTCTGTGTGTGTGTGTGTGTGTGTGTGTGTGTGTGTGTATACACATACACACACATATATACACCACATCTTCTTTATCCATTCATCTGTTGATGGACATCTAGCTTCTTTCCATAGTTTTGCTGTTGTGGACATTGCTGTTATAAACATTCAGGTGCACATGCCCCTTTGGATCACTAGGTTTGTATCTTTAGGGTAAATACCTGGTAGTGCGATTGCTGGGTCATTAGGGTAGCTCTGTTTTCAACTTTTTGAGGAACCTCCATATTTTCCAGAGTGGCTCTACCAGCTTGCATTCCCACCAACAGTGTAGGAGGCCCTGAACAAGTACTCACTATTTCTTAATGTGATTATCCTTTTTTTCTTCTTTTGAGCCTATTTTGTAACTGCAGTACATCTGGCTGGTCATTCTACCATTCCCAGAGTCTAAAACTTGATCAGAATGTTTGAAATTGGCTAGATACTTAAAGGACTACTTCAGTGTTTTTTGCCTATAGTTCCAATCACCTTTGCTCCAAACTTCATGTAAAATGACTCACTTATCTTTTTAAAGGACGCGAGAACTCTTGGAACTGGGTATTGATAATGAAGATTCAGAACATGAAAATGATGATGACACCAATCAAAGTTAGTGTACAGAAAATCTGCTAATCTACTTCAAGAAATGGCTGCCTCAGTATTTCCCCTTCAAGCTTTTTAACTTCATTATTTTCTGTCTGGGTGGGAATATCTCTTTTCTTCTCTATGTCCCATTTCTTGCATTTTCTGTCCATTTTCCCATATATATCCTTGAGTTATTTGCTTCATAAATAAGGATGAATTAAAGCAATGTTACGAACTTTTTAATAGTTGGTAATTTTTTCTATTTTATCTTTGTATTCTTTGTGTTTTAGTTTTATGTTTACCTTTATTTTTAGGTGTGTAAGTACAACATTTTTAAAAGTTTTAAGAGAACCTTTATTAATGCTGATGCAAAATAGGTTTAGTGAAGACAATGAGAAATACCCATTATAACTCCCAAATATCAAAACGCATAAGAGTTAATGCAATAAAATGAAAATATTCTAAACTAAAGAAATTTTGGGATCTTCTGTAGTCTGTTTGCAGTTTTTAGCTATTATTTCAAGTGGAATTTAAAAAATTTTTTAAAGTGGGGTCAAATAGCCTGTCCTCTTGCCTATTTCTTATTAACAGGTAGTACTTTTTTTCAGCCCAGGGAAAGACAACTGACCTCACTGCTGTTGTCTGAAAACCTAGCCATAGCTCATTGTTTTCATAGTGTATCAGACACTACAAATTTTTACTCCATTAAGGGAAGATGGTGTTCTTATGCTGACTTACTATTGAGATGAATGAGATGTCCAGATATTTTTGACTTGTAGAGAAAACAGAACTTTTGTAAGCAAATGCTCAAATCTCCACTCCAGACCATCTCCTTTTAGAGTCATTAGTGACCCATGTCCTGAATAGGCTTAGGGAGCTAGCTCTCTTCAGGTCTGAATTCCTAGAGAGAGAGAGAGAGAAAGGTATGGGAAATGTCCAGTACAAAAATGGAACACTATTTGTTACTGCTCCTACTTTTTTTTCAAGTTTTTTTTGTTATGTTAAAGTACACATAATAGAATTTATCATTGTAACCACTTTAAATTGCTAATATTTTGAATTATCACCTAAAAGTATTATCAAAATTTTGGACAATTATTTTTGGTTTTTGGGTGACATTAAAATTTCAGAGGTTACAGGAATTTTGGATTGAGCAGATTGAGATCTTTTCCCCTTCCCTGGTAATTAATATTTTCTAAAAAACAAACACTTTATCTCTTTACATTTAGGTGCTACTTTGAATGATAAGGATGATGACTCTCTTCCTGCAGAAACTGGTCAAAACCATCCATTTTTCCGACGCTCAGACTCCATGACGTTCCTTGGATGTATACCCCCAAATCCATTTGAAGTGCCTCTGGCTGAAGCCATCCCCTTGGCTGATCAGCCACATCTGTTGCAGGTGATTTAGATAAACTAGTCTTACAAGGTTTCTTTTTACGTGACCCTGTTTAAGCGTTCAGTGTAACTAGAATATTTCTGTTAAAATTCCAGCCAAACGCTAGAAAGGAGGATCTTTTTGGCCGTCCGAGTCAGGGTCTTTATTCTTCATCTGCCAGTAGTGGGAAATGTTTAATGGAGGTTACAGTGGATAGAAACTGCCTTGAGGTAAGATAGTAAAAATCTTCACAATGTAATATTTGTGAATGAGAACTTGTCCCAGTATCCCAAGTTTTGGAAATGCATTATTCCAGAATATTGTATTGCCTCAGATAATGGAAATATCAGAAATTCCTGCCTTATGACATAATTCCATATTATTCCATAATTCTGTCAGTGTCATCAGCCTTCTTGGAGACTAACTTGTTTTATGTCATTGACTTCATCTGTGAAATGGCAGTGTCATTATGTGTTTTGCCTATTTCACAGAGTGGAATGCTATAATGCTGCTGGAAACTAATGTGTTACACTAATGTGCAATATACACATACAAAGATTTAATTATATATATGATATATATATCTTATATAAGATATATGATATATATATCTTATGAATATATATCATTGGCTTGAAACTTTTATTAGCTATAGTATGTGAATAAAGTAGAATTATTCAACAAGTCATTATTAATATTATCTAGTAGGTGCGGTCTCGATCTTTATAACCATGTTGAATAGAAAGCATTTTTATCCTAATTTTATGGGTAAAAAATTGAGGCTTGCAGAGATTTCATAAATTTCTTGTGGGAATGTTGTTATACATTTTTCACAATAGTCAACATTGTATAACTGTTGTTATACAACTAGTTAGATAGTAGATCTAGTTTTTAGATAAAAGTCTTATTTGAGAGCCTAAAATTATATAGTCTGTACTGTTTCTCCAATAAAAATGTAATAAACATGTTTAAGAGCAGAGTTTTCTTTATTATCTAGGTGATAAAAGAGAATGCAATCCTGCAAATAATGAAAATACATAGGACATTATAGTAACCACAGATATTATAAAGAATCCTTTACAAGTTCTCTGAGGCTGCTGTGGTAAATACACATTGGTACAGTTTCATTGATGGTCAGCAAGGGGAATCAGAGAAAAGAAAAAGGCTGCATCTTTGTTGTTGAAGCACTAGAAAGGAGTTACTTCCATGTAATTTCTGTGGAGTTTTAGTAAGTTCTTGAAAAGGAAATCTAGTCAGTTTTTAATGTGTAACTTTTATATGTAAAAATTCATAGGTTCTCCCAACTAAAATGTCTTATGCTGCCAATTTGAAAAATGTAATGAACATGCAAAATCGACAAAAAAAGGAAGGAGAAGAACAGAATGTGGTGCCAGAAGAAGCTGAAAGTTCAAAACCAGGGCCATCTGCTCATGATCTTGCTGCACAACTGAAAAGCAGTTTACTAGCAGAAATAGGACTGACTGAAAGTGAAGGCCCACCTCTTACATCTTTCAGGTATTCGCTAAGTGGAGGTAGTTTTTCTGTTGCATTACTTTATGGGTATTATAAATCTTGGAAGAATGTTTATTTAGGGATTTTATAATTTTATTTCATTTGTATGTAAATAATAGAATTAAATGTTATCTTATTTCTGTGTTTTCCTCATTTATAGTCATTTAAATATTTGAGTTTTCCGGATTTTGGGGGTAACTATATAGTCATTGATTGTCATTCTAATTTTCTCCTCACTTTGTTGAGGAAATTCAAAGACTCTTTTTTTAATGTTCAGTATTGAGTTAAAGTGTGTCCATTGTCCATGTCAAATTGCCAGTTATAGATGTGTTACCAGCAGCTCAACAAAGGAAAACATGTGAATGACTAGAAAGAGCTTTCTAGATTTGTGACTCTCACACTTGCTTGGGCTCCTTTGCCAGTTCACAGTTGGTTATTATCTTATAAGAAAGAGGTAGGTTCTTTGCTTTCCCAATAAAAATTTGCTGGTGTACACTGTGGCTCATTTCGGCTAATCATCAAATGATTTGTTGAGTACAAATGGTTTATAGAATGTCAGACAGTTATTTTTGCTTAGGAAATCATATACATTTTATATACACAGTCCAACAACCATAAAAGGCAAGGAAAAATTGTGGACTGGGTGGGGGGCAAGCTGTTCAGAGACAATATGGCTTGAGCTGAGATAGAATATGTAGAAGCAAACACTGAAGGAGAGAAGAATTGGAGGTAAGGAGATAAGTTAGAAAGCTGTTACTAGTTCAGGCTAGTGGTAAAAAGGGGCTAAAATAGAATATTGCCTTTGGGGATGGATAGGAAATTTTGGAAAGAGAAGCTTATGAAGGACTTAATCACTCTGGAGGAACAGGGGAAAGAGACATTAAAATTTGTTTCAAGTTTGTGCAATAGGGAAATAGATGGTACTAAAAAAAAAAAGCAAGAGGCAGCGTCATTGAAGTGAAGAGGCCATATTCCGTTTTCCTGTGTTGAGTTGGACTTGCAGGTCACTAACATGGATATATTTAACACAATGGAAATTCTGGTCTATTGTGAAAATTTGAACAGGAGAGGGATCTAGGAGTCACCCAAATGGACAGGGATAATGGACTTTAGGAGAAGAGGTAAAATCGAGGATGAAGGTAAGCAGCTGGGAGATGTATCCTTATATAAAGGACAGAAGGAATAATGGGATAAAAATGAGAAGTTCTGTGAGGAATGAGTAGTTATAGAAAAATTCTGTTAAGAGAGGATGTGGTTTGAAAAGAGGAAGAAAATTACTGTCATTGACCAAAAATCGGAATTTTTATAGTTGTCTAAATTACTTCCCACTCTCCCTTTAAACCTTACAGGCCACAGTGTAGCTTCATGGGAATGGTTATTTCCCACGATATGCTGTTAGGACGTTGGCGCCTTTCTTTGGAACTATTTGGCAGGGTTTTCATGGAAGATGTTGGAGCAGAACCTGGATCAGTATGTATTTTGAGCACTTTTAATTCTGTTCTGCTTGGTAAGAACTTAATGTCAGAAAATAATTCTGTCATGGAATTTTTTTTTTTTTTTAAAGATCCTAACTGAATTGGGTGGTTTTGAGGTAAAAGAATCAAAGTTCCGTAGAGAAATGGAAAAACTGAGGAACCAGCAGTCAAGAGATTTATCACTAGAGGTAAAGGTATTTAGATTTTCTTATACTATACATATAGTGTGCCATTTATATGAAGTTTAAAAATCTTGTTTAGGGATATGTTTTGTGTAATTAAAAATTTAATAAATAGTAATCACCATATTTAGAGTAGTGGTTATCTCTGGCAGTTGGTTTCCTGATATCTTCTCTTGATCAGTGAATATTTTCTTTTCTTTTTTACATTTTTGATGTCCTTTATTCCATTAAGGTTATTATATTCCATTGATGCTCAGATTGTCTCTTTGGCTAGTGGGAGTCCTGAGTCCTCTTGGCTCCTTGGTCCTTTTGACAGGATTCTAACAATCTTTGATAACTTCTTTACTTTTTGGTATGTCTCATCTTGTGTATTTCCTGTCACAGACTTTAAATCAACCATTTCTTCAAGAACCCTTGGTTCCGGGGCCCCTGGGTGGCTCAGTGGGTTAAAGCCTCTGCCTTCAGCTCAGGTCATGATCTCAGGGTCTTGGGATCGAGCCCCACATTGGGCTCTCTGCTCAGCAGGGAGCCTG
>CM053606.1:133873276-133917353 GCA_028646535.1 Procyon lotor | reverse complement strand
GACTGAGCCATCTAGGCGCCCCCATTTTTGTTTTTTGAATTAAAGTTGGTATTTCAAGTCATGTGGTTGAGGACTTAAGTAAAAAGGAAGCTTAAGAGGGAAAGCAGCAGAATTTGCTGGAGGGTAGCTTGAGAGAGGTTTGTTTTTTCTACCTATGCTAAGTTGGCATTCTACCTAATAAGTTCCTTGTGTGCTAAAGTATCTGTGCATTTAATTTGTACCTTTATTTGTACAGATTGTTACTTTTTGAAGCAGACTTTTTAAAGCAGACTTTTTAATCTTTTAAGTTGTGGCTAGAACATATTGCAAATCTACTTTACTGCTGTTAAATATTGCTAGATTTTTATATTGAATGTTCTGTCAAAGGTTTTTTTTTTCCTATATTATGAAACAAACTAGTTCTGTTTGTTTTCCTTTATCCATGACTTACATGTATGTTATAACAGGAGAAAATAAAACAGAAAACTAACTATAGTTCTTTCAGTACATCCTTAGCCTAATTATACTCATCTTTCTTCTCCCTCTTTCACTTTTACCCTTCCTTTCTTTTCTTCTACCCTACGTGAAAGAACTGTTTCTGGCTCTCTGAGGGGGAAAAATGGAAACGGAGTATTCATAGATAGCAAAAATGTTAAAAGGCTTGTCATACAAATTTTAAACTATCTTTAACAAGACTACCAAAGTTCTCTATAATTAAGCTTCCAGTTTAGTAAAATACCTTAGCTAGTTAAGAAAATTTTTTTTTTCCAAGTGTCTCAGATTTTTCTCCTTTTTTGGAGGGGTGTGGCTAAAAGATTGTTGATTTAGACAAGAGGTCTCAGAGAGTAAGGGCAACTAACTTTGTTTGTTGTTTATAGGCATTTGCAAGTAAAATCACTGGCATGCTATTGGAATTATCCCCAGCTCAGCTGCTTCTCCTTCTAGCAAGTGAAGATTCTCTGAGAGCAAGAGTGGATGAAGCTATGGAACTCATTATAGCACATGGACGGTAATGTATATAATTGGGAAGGCATTTCAGTTTAAACACCAACTACTTTATTTTTAGGATGTAGGTGCCACCATATCTTAAAAATGTATACTATGAAGTACACAACTTCAAATGGTTTTATAAAAGATGGCTTAACATCCGTGAGTGAGGTAATTGAGTTTTACATGTATTAGAAAGTTGGGATTTTAGCAGTGGGGTTCTAAAAAATCTTTTATATACCTGATATTTAGAAATTACTTATAAAAAGTACATCCCAAATTCTCTACCAGAATACTCCTAATGGCAGAGGCCAGAGACCTCAAGGAATTGGGGTGTAGTCGCCGAGTTCTCACCATAAGCATGAAGTTTCTTTTAGAGCTCCTGATTTATCTTAAAAATTCATGCAAGTTTTTGCTTTCTGTTATGTAAATATATTTGTTTTAATATAAAACTTAAAAATATCTAATAGTCAAATTATTCTTTTTCCAAGGTGACAAGTAGAAATGACATCAGGAAGACAGGCCAAACTTATTCAGTGCCTTTTATCCTAAGGCTACTCTTATATGCAGTTTGAGGCTTTTTAGATGCAAATTTCTATCTTTTTTTCCTAGTCATGATCTTGCACGAGGAACTTAGATTGGATATAGTCCTAGAAATGGATAAGTGGGTAGGCTAAGCACTGAAATGTAACAGCCACTTACCTGTTTCATCGCCTTTGAAGGGTCCAAGGCAAAAGACTATTGTTAGAGGCTTATTTTCTTTGCTGATAATTACTGTTTTTCTTCATCCCTTTTCCCTCTCTCTGGATGTAATCAGCACTGATAGAGCTCAGCCCATTATAGAAAAGTTTACGAGGAATGTACATTTTGAAAAAAGATTTTTATATGTAAGGATTGCTAATTTAGTAGTACTTTCTGTTGAATGCAAATAATGTATAATTTTGATTCCTTTCAGCTGGCTTTATAAAGTGAACAGTGAATTAGTATGGTAGAACAATTAAATACACTTTAAGAATTTGATTCCTATTGTGATTGCCTTCTGAACATTTTCTGTTCTTTTACAATGCTCCCTGTGAGCTTGAGCTTCAGTACCCCTATGGAGCTGCATTATTTTGTCTAAAATCAGGTAGCCCTTAGCTCATTATCTTGAATCACACATGTAGCACCTAATGTTTTTTTATTACATAATATTGACTTCTCTGTTCCTATAATTGTACTGACTAGTACAATTGTACTGACTAGTAAGTGTCCTGGGTATTTTTTAAAGCCTTTAATAAATGTGTTTATAAATTTAAATGCATGTTTCTCTACACTAAATTCTAGAAGTCTCAATTATCTAGAATGTGAAAAGTTTTTGGTTTGTTTTTAGGGAAAATGGAGCTGACAGTATCCTGGATCTTGGATTATTAGACTCCTCAGAAAAGGTACAGGTAAGAGATGTTTTGTACAGTGCTAATAAAAGCACTTGGAACTCCCAACAATTTAGCACAGTCTGAATTAAGCTTTAATTTTAGAGATGCCATGAATTTCTTAGGGCTTACCTTACGGAAGAAGTGAGGGCAAAGATGCTGAGAAAATGAGACCGTCCGTGTGAGGAAGGGTTGGTTTTTTTCCCCAAGAACTTCAGTGCCAGCCAGGGTGGAGCAAACCCAGTATAATCTTATCTCTTTCACTGATTACAACTAAAAACTGAACAAAAGTGAAGGGAACTGCCTGAGGATTCTGAAAAGTAAATAGTAGCACACAGATGATAGAGGAAGGTCAAATTGATAAAACAGCTTGGTATGGCATTGTTTCTGGGTAGAGAGTAAAGCTGATCTCTTTAACTCCCATCTTAGTTGGAAAATAGAAAAGGCTTTGAGACTGAACTGGAGTATTAAACCATTGTCCAGGTCCCACACTATCCAGGGTGCATAGGCAGGGCAGACCCAAAAAGTATAAAAGGCTTTGAAAATCTGTTATCGGAGCCATTGTGCACAGATGGCGACACTTCTAATCTGAATCTAACCAGGGTGATTACCTACTAAACCCCAAAACATAAACATTCTATCATTTTAACAAGACCCAGAGTCTGACAACTTAATATTCAAAAGGCCAGGATATAGTCCAAAATTACTCAGCATACAAAGAACCAGAAAAGACCCACCAGTTCTCCTGGGAAAAGAATCCGTAGATGCTAACTTCCAGATGACCTACTTGTTGGAATTATCAAAGACTTTAGCTCATATTCTGTGAGATGGGGGTATCTATCTGATAGAATATGAGATAAAGTTAAGCACTAGTGAACTGAAAGAGGTTCACAGCAGAGAAATAGAAACTGTAAAGAGAACCAAGGGAAAAGTTTAGAATCATAAGTACAATGTCTAGGGATGCCTGGGTAGCTCAGTCAGGTAAGTGTCTGCCTTTAGCTTAGGTCATGATTCCAGAGTCCTGGATCAAGTCCTGCATTGGGCTCCCTGCTTTCCCCAAACCAGCCCCCCTCACTCTCTCAAATAAATAAATAAAATCTTACCCCAAAAAAGGAAAAAGTACAACATCTTAAAAAAAAAAAAAAATTCAGTAAATAGGTCAGTAGCCCAATGAAGAGGATAGGAAAGTGTCAATTTGAAGATAGAAATTATCTACTCTGAAGAACAGAGAGAAGATTTTAAACAAAGGAACAATTTCAGGAATCTGTGGGACCTTAATGAAAGATCAAACATCTATGTCATTCAAAGTACCTAGAAGAGGAGAGACTACTACAGGAAAATATTTGAAGATAGCAGCTGAGAACCTCCCAAATTTGGTACCAAGATTTATAGATACAGGGTGGTCAGTGAACCCTTAATAGGAAAACTATGTCTATGTATTTTGTAATTGAATTGCTGTAAAACTAAGCAAAGAACAGTGCTTTACATATAGAGAAACAGTGATTTGAAAGTGGATTTCTCTTTAGAAAGGTGTGGGTCAGAAGACAATGGTTCATCATTCTTCTATCCAGCAAAAATATCTTTAAGGAATTAGGGAGAAAGAAGCTACCAGTTTCATTAGTATTTTAAATGGACAGAGAAATTAATAGGCATGAGCTTTATAGAAATATCACAGTTCCAGGGGCGCCTGGGTGGCTCATTCGTTAAGCGTCTGTCTTCGGCTCAGGTCATGATCCCAGGGGTCCTGGGATCGAGCCCCACATCGGGCTCCTTGCTTGGCAAGAGGCCTGCTTCTCCCGCTACCATTCCCTCTGCTTGTGTTCCCTCTCTCACTGTGTTTCTCGCTGTCAAATAAATAAAATCTTTAAAAAAAAAAAAAAAAAAGACTTCAGACTTCAGTAGGAAGTCTGCTTGTCCCTTTAAAAAAAAAAGAAATATCACAGTTCTGAAAAGATGAATTAAAAAGTTTACTTACATTTAAATATAAATGTTGCTTTACCTACCTGACTTCACTTTGGGTGATTTTAGACAACTAGTTCATATTTTTTGTTTTTAAATCAGTCTTTTGGGGTGCGCCTTGGTGACTTGGTTGGTAAAGTGTCCAACTCTTGATTTTGGCTCCGGTCATGGTCTCAGGGGCCTGAGATCAAGCCCATCATCAAGTTCCACACTCAGTGCAGAGTCTGCTGGTCCCTATCCCTCCTTATCCCCCTTGCATGCATGCATGCTCTCTCAAATAAAGAAAAGCTTAAAAAAAAAATCAATCTTGGGACTTAATCTGATACTCTCTTATTAGGAAAACCGAAAGCGTCATGGCTCTAGCCGAAGTGTCGTAGATATGGATTTGGATGATACAGACGATGGTGATGATAATGCCCCTTTGTTTTACCAACCTGGAAAAAGAGGATTTTATACTCCAAGGCCTGGCAAAAACACAGAAGCAAGGTTGAATTGTTTCAGAAACATTGGCAGGTAAAATAACTCTAATCTTAAATTTTTAAAAAAATTTCAGTTTGAGACTTTTCAAAAACATTAGTTTTTAAAATGTGTATATGTTCTTCATACTGATTAGAAATGAGGCTGTAGAATTCTCAAAATACTGTGTGTATATTATGTATGTATGTGTGGGGTTATATGTGCTTTAGAATTATTTTCAAATTTAAATATATTTCCCTGTTTTTATTTTTAGGATTCTTGGACTATGTCTGTTACAGAATGAACTATGTCCTATTACATTGAATAGACATGTAATTAAAGTGTTGCTTGGTAGGAAAGTAAGTGATTTTAATGAACCTAACTGCTTTTACAATTGCAAAAATTTTCTTTTATAGCCCTTATAAGGCATTTTCAAACATTTAATGACATGGGAAAAAAATCTCAGTACATGGAGGAGATAGCATAGCAGAGTGGGTAACACTGGTGGGTTTGGGGGTGTCTGGCAGACCTGGATCTTGATGCAGACAAATCCCCTCACACCTATGGCATTTTCCCATTTGCAAAATGATAAAACTGTAGTGCCTGGTAAGTGCTCAATAGATTTTAACTATTATTATTTGTTCAAACAGGTGGTAATAGAAGTAGTATTTTATTGAAAAGAGTGTTGTTGGCTTCAAAAATATATGTAAGATCTGCAGGAAGGGGAGGGGACAAAAGAATGAGAAAATACAGCATAGCATGCTTGAAATTTATCTCTGGGTGATAGAATTAGCTTCATTTCTTTATGCGCTTTGATAGTCTGACTGCCTGCACGTTCTTTTTATATGGGGTGGGCGAAGGGGGAGACCACATCCTTTAAAATTTATGTATAATACTAACTATGCAACTTTTGATTTAAAACACAACTGCCAGTGTTCCTAAAGGTATTATAAGGAAATTACCTCACACAAAATAATGAAATATTTTAGTCTTTTCCAGTAACTTATATCACATGAATGATATGAATTACTATTGTTCAAACCCACTGATGAGTAGTTTTCATATTATATAAATGTGTGTGTACATATGTATGCATGTACACATATAATGATGTAAACTCTGACCCTATTGAATTCTTAAAGTATTCCAGCAAAAATGTTCTTGTGCAAAAAAGAACTGGACCTAAAGGTCAGCCACAGCTCAGAAATGTTGATGTATTAAGCCTTTTTAACACGGTTTAGGGAGAAGATGGAATCAAATAGACTCAAGTTTAACCCGACGATATGACCTTCAATAAGTTACTGAATTCCTTTGAACATCAGATTCATCATCTAGAATAATCTGTATTTTATGATTATAATCAAGACTAAATAGGATGTTTACCAAGGACCCGCAACCCAGCATAATCATTATTTAATAATTAGGTTTTTGCAAATAAATTATTTTGGAACTTACACTCCTCCACTGTTGACTTTAAATTTTTTTTCAATATATATATATATTGCACTTAATTGTATTTTGAAAGTTAGTTATCAGAGCCAAAGATTAACATTTTACCTCTTCAAATCAATTATATTTAGTGTAATATTATTCTATATATCTTCAAATTAAAATTCAGTAAAGATATTTCATAATTGAGTTTCATGTGATTACTTTCTTAGGTCAATTGGCATGATTTTGCTTTTTTTGACCCTGTGATGTATGAGAGTTTACGGCAACTTATCCTCGCTTCTCAGAGTTCAGATGCTGATGCTGTTTTCTCTGCAATGGATTTGGCATTTGCAATTGACTTGTGTAAAGAAGAGGGTGGAGGACAGGTAAAGCAAATACATAATTTTCTGATTCTGGCAAGAGAATTTGGTCAGTCTGTTTTGCTTATCTTACATAGAAACAATTTAGATGGGGAGAGAACAAGAGACACACGAACATACAGAGAGAGATGGAGAGTTAATGAGACAGACTGAAAGGTAGAAGGGTTTTTTTACTTTTTTTTTTTTTTTTTTGCATCTCTTAGATACTTGTCAGATACAGAATTATCTTACTTTTTTACTTTATTATTTTTTTTAATTTTAGAGACATTGGAGGGTAGGGAGAGGGAGAAACTCTTAAGTAGACTTGCCACACTGAGTGAGAGCCCAACACAGGGCTCAATCTGACTACCCTGAGATCACGATGTAAGCTAAAACCAAGACTTAGATGCATAACTGACTGCATCACCCAGAGACCCCCAGAATTGGCTTTAGATTTTAGAATTTTAGGAAATTATTTTATGAACTGTGGACTTAGTACTGCTTTAACAAAAACTGCTTTTAAATGGCAATGCTAAATTTTTTTTACAGGTTGAACTTATTCCTAATGGTGTAAATATACCAGTGACTCCCCAGAATGTATATGAGTATGTGCGGAAATACGCAGAACACAGAATGTTGGTAGTTGCAGAACAGCCATTACACGTGAGTACTTTCTAGAAAGTGTTCTTTGATGAGGCTCTTTGTGTCTTCGTGTGTGGTAAATTAGTTTAGAGTGTATTCAGCTTGCCTACCAAAGGTTAAAACTTTTAAACCAAAATAATTTATGTACAGTGTAAATTAGACCTGACTCCAGACCAAGCACTCTCTTTTCGGTAAAACTATTTGGAAAAACCATGTAATCATCAGAAAGTCAATGTGACGAGTAAAAGTTTGGAAAGGATTCTTGTGGAACTAAAATGACAACTGCTTTGAGGTCCTATCACCCATGTCCAGGTGACCAACTAGAAGGACTTCAAGGCAATTATAGTCATGGTTTATTATAGCAAAAAGACTCATAGCAAAGGAAAAAGTACATGAGACCAAGTCTGGAGGAATACTGATTTCCTTCAGCAGTGAATTACAGAAACGTGTATAGTGTTTGTGCTTAGAGAAGCTTCCTTAAGAGTTACAGCCTAGTTTTTTTGGGGGGGTGGGACGCTGGGGAAGGCCAGTTCTGTAAGCATTTTTTGCCTATGCATCCAGCCATGATTACTAAAATTCAGACTCTTAGAGGAAATTCATCATAAATCACACTGTTTGCACAAATAGTCTAAGCAAGCTAATACAGTAGGGTTCATTGCTCCAGGCATTCAAAACAGCCGTATCAGTAAAGCCAAGTTTCCAGATGCTAGCCAAGGACCCCAGTAAGGGCTTCTAAAGGATTTTTTTTTTTTTTTTTTTAATTTAAGATTTTGTTTATTTGTTAAAAAGAGAGAGAGAGAGTATGCACAGGCAGAGGGAGAAGCAGGCCTCTGACTAAGCCACCCAGGTGTCCCAGTTCCTGTGTGCGGGTTCTGAAGTCATACTGTCAGCGTTCAAATCATGGCTTTGACACCCTTTAACTTTAACACCCTTTAGACATTAGCTAACTACTTAACTACTTTGTGCCTTGGTTCCCTTTGCAAAATGAGGATAGAATTAAATTCATTAATAATGTAAGGTGCTTAGAACATTCTTGGCACATTGTAATTTCTTAGTAAGCTTCTAGATTTCAGATTTGTGTTTGTCATTATGATACCTTTCATAGGATATGACAGGATAGCACATTTGACACATTGAAGCTATTTTTAATGACTAGCCTGTTGTTAACATAATTAAATTATGTTCAGTTAAATCCTGCTTTATAACAATACTATTTCACTTTCAAACCTGTAGCCTATTCATGATGCCTTTTTTCCCCCTCTGCCTCTTTTGAATCTATTAAATTCAAAATACAGAACTTAATTTCTTTCTTTCTGGCTTAAAATGAGAACTAGTATTCTTAGTCTGCTAAAATTAGATATTGGACTTTAACAATAATGCTACATGGAAAATAAAGTACTGAGACTAATAAAAAGGTAATTTTTAAAATATTCTGTAGGCAATGAGGAAAGGTCTACTGGATGTGCTTCCAAAAAATTCATTAGAGGATTTAACAGCAGAAGATTTTAGGCTTCTGGTAAATGGCTGTGGTGAAGTTAATGTGCAGATGTTGATCAGTTTCACCTCTTTCAATGATGAATCAGGTATGAAATTTTTTGAATATTTAATGAATACACTAGATGTATTTATGGGGCTTAGAAATGCTTTGTTACTCAGGTGTTTAAAAAGTTTTTTGCCTACATTTTTAAGATACAATTGGACTATGATGGCTTTGCATTAGGTTATTCTTAATTCTTTTACTTTTTCTAGGTTTTAAAGAATATATGGTTTAATATAAATACAAGTAAAAGAATTTTTATATACTAAGAAAAAATAATCCATGTGACAATTCTATTGGCCTTTCCCAATTAGTTTCTCTTAGACTTCGTAATTAAAGAATTTGTATGGTGTTTGCTTTGTAGAACTGAGCCCATAGCTCACTTACAAAGATGTAACAACACACAAACACACAGAGAATCTAGAGAGAATAACAAGAGGTAGTGATAATCCTCCTAGAATTACATTTACCTTCAGGGCCCAATTTGTTGCATCTCTGTTTTCAAAGGTCCCATAAGCCTAAGAAGAGAACTTTAGCTATGACTGTATAATAAGACACTGGAAGCTCCAAGAAATTCCTTATGAGAGGATTCCACGTGTAGTTGAGTCAAAATTATTGTGTACAAGAACTTAACCGGTTTTTTCCCTTTTACATTTTGTAAACAGTTAATTTGGATAAATTTTCTTATTTTTTTCTTTGTGCCCGGCAACATAATGGATTCATTGTATAATAGTTTTTGTGCTACTTTTTAATACAGTTTTCAGTACTTGTAAGATAAGAATTTGTCTCATTTACAAACCAAAAACCTAAGAGGGGAAAATAAATATCTAAAGCCCCTCCAAATATGATCTTCAGATAAGCAGCATCAGCATCCGCTAGAAGATTTTTAGGAATGCGGAATCTCCATTCCTTTCCTCTCTCCCCAGTAGACCTAGTAAATGAGAATTTACATTTTAAAAAGATCACTCAAGTGATTTATAAACTCATTAAAATTTGTGAAGCACTGGTTTAAGTTCATGAGAAGAATCATGAATTACAGATGGGGTTAAAGTCATGTGATTATCATTTTTTGAGGCTGGTGGTCCATTTTTCTTGGTCATCTTAAGTCAGGATTGACTAATGAACTATATAGGTTTTACATTATGCAAATGGTCCTAATTTCCTGTATTAGGAATTAGACCTCTGATCCTAAATAACATTTCAATTTTAAGCTATTTTTATAAGCAGCAGTATTTCAAAATAACAACTGATACAGTATACTGGATTTATCTTCTTCATTCTTAGGAGAAAATGCTGAGAAGCTCTTGCAATTCAAGCGTTGGTTCTGGTCAATAGTAGAGAAGATGAGCATGACAGAACGACAAGATCTTGTAAGTTTTAAAAATTTCACAAAATTGGTAGAAGAAATGAAATTTTAAAATACTGTGTATGGTAGCCTTTTAAGTTTGTAAACAATGGTTGATCATTTTAATTTTGGCTAAGGAAATTATAGAAAGGTCAGAAATAAAAGGCAGTTTTAGTTTTTCTACTCTAGAACTGAAAACCTAAAGTATTAATAAAGCCTGTAAGCAGAGTAAAATGCATTTAGCTATTGCTATGCTGTCCTTAGTTCCAGAAGAAAATACCAGTTAATTGTTGAGGTTTCTTTTTCCCAAAAGTGCTTATATATGCTGGCTGCTCCTTTTATATATCCCTAATCCTTTTGACCAGTGGCAAGTCTTTGCAAAATTTTTGAGTAGTATCTTGATTGCTGTCTGTATACTAGGAATAGAATAGCTTGTGATATATGGGTATTGCATCTATGATTTTAATCTTACCTACTTACTAGAATCATAAACTAGATAATTTAAACTTTAGTCACAGTGAAAAGCATACCAAGTCAGTGGAATCTATATCCAGCCTTGAGTATGAAACCAAATCAACGTGTCCATTAATCATGAAAGGCATTCTTAACTTGGAAAATCCTAGAGATCCTTTCTACTCCTATTCCTCATGGTGCCCTGAAACATTTTCCCTGTCAAACTAGCCATAGTTCTCAGTAACTAAAACCAGACTACTTGTGGAATATATAAAAATGATCCAATTTCTAGAAATATCCTCCAGTTTTGAGAGGAAAAATGGTTAGTTGCACAGGAAAGCATGAAACTTGTAGTTTCCCCTTCACCTTCAATGGAGTCAGTAACTTATTTTTGGGAGGGGGTTCTGCATTTAGGATTCCTTAATTTTTACATGGTCCCAGGAGCTTTCCAGTATTTCTGTACTATAGTGAGACAGGTTTTTCGGTAATCCTGTCAGTTGGTTCTATTCTGGGTTTTAGTCACTGTGGTAATTTCCACTTAGGTTGTTCCCTAGGTAGATTCCATATACTTGCTTCCATGCAGTTTTCCCAGTCTTGTGGATCCTGAAGTTTCTGCTACTGCTAATACCATATCTGTCCTTTTTGGTTTCATGTAGTCAGTTTTTTGATTCAGGTACCTTATTTAAGAAAGGGGCCAAAACCAAAAAACAAATAATTGGCTATCTGGTATATATTTGAAGGTTTTAATGGACTATTTTTTTATCCCCTAGTTTTAATGTTCTGTTTTTAAACCAGTAAATTCTCAGTTCCATCAGTAAAGTTAAATTTCACTGCAGTTTCTGCTATCTACTGGGAGATACATCTGCTAAGTATTCAGTTTTTGAAATGAAAGAAACAAGTTCTCCCTTTGTAAAGGGCCTCAGAATTTCCTATAAACAGCTTTAATTTGCGAATGTCACTTCTCTATTTGTAGGGCTTAAGTAGTATATTAAGGGGTCTTTTCCCTCTCTTTTGGGAAGAATGCTTCACAGTTGTTGGTTTTATCCTAATGTAATATAAGAGACTATTCAGAGCAAACTAAAAACTATAGGGTATTTGGGGTTACTGGGTAAGACTACATAGTTTATTCCTCTCTTAGTGTTTACTAGTAAAAGTTCTGAAAAGTCTTACACTATATTTCTCTTCTTCCAACTAGCAGTATCTAGTTGGGATGTCTAGCAGTGGTAGTTATCTACCCTGGCTAACCATACTCATCCCCCAAACACTTTGTTCTTTGCTTGTAAAATGAGTGGATAAAAAAAAAGCTTTATCTTTAGAGCATCTTTTAGAAGATTCTTTGAAGAGACCCTTAGCAGGGATTCTTTTTCTGCCTCCTCCTATAGAAGTTAGAGATTTCTCATAAAACCATTCTTCAAGAAAGCAGATTACAGTTGACCCTTGAACGATGTGAGGGTTAAGGGCACCAGCCTACTATTCAGTTGAAAAGCTGAGTATGACTTTTGACTCCTCCAAAAACTTTACTAATAGCCTGCTATTGACCAGAAGCCTACCAATAACAAGAGTCCATTACACATTTTGTATGTTATAAATAACTGTATTCAAGTAAGTTAAAGAAAATGTTAAGAAAACCATAAGGAAAATATATTTATAGGACTGTATGTGGTGTTTTATTAAAAAAAATTTGCATGTGGGGTACCTATATGTAACTCTTGATCTTGGGATTGTGAATTTGAGCCCCACATTGGGTGTAGAGATTACTTAAAAAAAATTCCACATGTAAGTGGACTCATGTAGTTCAAACCTATGTTGTTCAAGGGTCAACCTTGTTCAAACCTTGTTCATTTAGGGTTCAAACCTAAATGTAGTTCATTTAGGTTTTCTAGTCACTCTGGGTGATATAAAGTACAGAAGTTAACATTTATTTACACGATGTCACACAAAACAGATGTGTGGTAAAACTCATTGTTAATATGGCTTAGTGCATGGGTTTTACGTACAGTAGATACCAAAAATTTAATAAAATTGTTCCTCTATCACAATATAGCACTGAAAATGTGCTGGTAGATAATATGCAAAACAACTTTGATAATCTATGTGAATTTTAAAACTTTTCTGTTTTTCTGACCTTGTACCCTGTTTCTACTAAAAGATATTTTAAAAGCCACTGGAAAGGCCCAAGGGAAACTGAGGCCCTTGAAACAGTCACTTTTCTATATACCTGACACTTGTTTTTCTGACTCTGAAATAACTTTAAAACCCAGTTCAAAATAATCTCTCTCCTTAGGCTTTAACATAAGAATGCGCTCTCTGTACATATTGCCAGAGTTAATGTTAATCTGTTAAAAGCCAAAATCGTAATTATTATATTCATGTTTAGGTTTACTTTTGGACATCAAGCCCATCATTACCAGCCAGTGAAGAAGGATTCCAGCCTATGCCCTCAATCACAATAAGACCACCAGATGACCAACACCTTCCTACTGCAAACACTTGTATTTCTCGACTTTACGTCCCACTCTATTCCTCTAAACAGATTCTCAAACAGAAGTTACTACTCGCCATTAAGACCAAGAATTTTGGTTTTGTGTAGAGTATAAAAAGTGTGTATTGCTGTGTAATATTACTAGCTAATTTTGTAGATTTTTTTCCATTTGTCTATAAAAGTTTATGGAAGTTAATGCTGTCACCCCCCCTGGTGGTACCTTAAAGAGATTAAATGCAAACATTCCTTGCTGAGTTTGTAGCTTAAAGGCCTGAGGAGCACTAGCAACATTTGACTAATGGTTTGCTAGTCGACAACTTCTGGGTCTAACCCCAGCCAAAGATGACAGCAGAACAACATAATTTACACTGTGATTTATCTTTTTGCTGAGGGGAAAAATGTAAAATGTTCTGAAAATTCACTGCTGCCTTTGTGGAAAGTGTTTCAGCAAAGGTTCTTGTATAGAGGGAATAGGGAATTTCAAAATAAAAAATTAAGTATGTTCTGTGTTTTCATTTTAACTTTTTTTATGGTGTTTAATTTGTGGTTGGCTGCAATTGTGTATCATGTATATGGAACTTGTAAAAAGTTCTGGACATTCAGATCTTAGAGATGAAATCACTTTTACCTATGAAAACCACTTATTGCGGTTTATTTTAGCTGCATTGAGCTCTAGGATATTAAATGATATCACTAATATTTTGCATGTAATTTGTTCATTTGAGTAAGGGCACTTTTTTGTACATATGATGGGGCCAATGCACAGTACTTTATCACAATCAACTTTTTTTTCTTTGTATCCCTATTTCAATGAGCAGTCAGGCAGGAGGTTACTGCACTTCAGTTCTAATTAGACATTTGTACTAAGGTATTTCAGTTATGTAAACTCAGCCTGGGCACTTTCTGATAACTGTAAAATGTTTTATAAGATCATGATTATTGAAGATACATTTTGGAAAATTTTAAATGTTCGTGAGCAGCTTAACTACTTTTGTATCTAGCCTTTTTTAAGTATCTTGTTACATTTACTTTTTTAAATAAAGAAATTACAGAAGAAATGTCAAGTAATATTGAAGAAACAATAGTTTTTATTTATGTAGTTGTACATTTTTAAACTAAGGGTAATACACCAACATGGTTATGTGCATAAAAATTTTTGATTTAAAGAACTGAAAGTTTATATACACATGGACTATAAGAAAGAGAAGAAAATCAGTCCACATTTTACAGTTAGCAGAGAATCCTGAATGGCACTGGCCAGGCCACCTTTTCTTTTTACAAATGAGGGAAGTGAAGTGTGACCCTTACTTGGCATAGGAAGTTAATTCATTTATACTTAGTAACTAAGTGACAGGTTCCTTTTTGATGACCCATTAATTATGTAGCCTAGGACCAATAACTCTAAATTTTGTGGTTTTAGTAGCTTTATTCAGTGGCATCAGGAACACGGTTTTCTCACTAAGTCTTCAAAAAGTGACTTAAACTAGTCACTTTACATATTGAAAATGAGAGAAACTCTCTGAAATCTCTACCTTTCAATTCCTTTAAGAGGACTCCTGGCCTTTGGGATGATTTTCATATTCAAAGGCGCTATGCTTTTATTATATAACTTCCTGCAGAAGACTGAACCATGTGATATTCTCAGCCCTGCTGACACAATAAATATCAAAAACTAAAATGATAGTAGTGAAACTCATTGTATTACTTAAAAGTTACACAACATGCTGTATTAGATTTGTGTAAATTAACCAAAGGTTATTTTACAAAGTGAGACATTGGTTTTTATGTCTAAATGCTATTTCTGAATAAATGAAATAGTAATTAGATTAAGAGCTAATTATCATCAATGTGTCTAAAAGAGATAAAATTTATATATCACCTTAACTTCTGTATGCACATGATGGGATTGATAAAATATTAAGTGAAAACAAACTAGATATGATTAGGACATTTGAAACCCTAATTGTGAACTTATTTTTAATAGTTATTGAAAGAATGAAAATATTTAAAATAATGCACAATGTCTTAAGTCTTCCTAAATCAAGAGTTTGGTTAAAATGCTTTTAGGACTATTAAAAGCAGAGTGAGTTTTTTTTTTTTAAGTAAAGCATAAAATGGTTCTAAATGGAAAATAAAGTCATGTAAAATAAAGTTCTCTTTTGGTCTTGTTTAGTGATTAAATCTAATAGAATTGAAAACAAATTTAGGAAGAGAAGACCAAGAATGAACTTTACCGAGGGGTTTTCAAAGTTTTGCTAACTTTTACCCTTTCCCCCCACCTAAACCATCTGAGTATCTTGACTATCTAGTATGATAGCTTACTGAGACAGACTTAAGGTTTTTAATAGTATGATATCACTATTTAATACTTGCCCCTGAACATTTCTCTTCTAAAGATGATTATTTCCGCCTGTTTAAAGGTAGACAGTGATTTCTAGGTCTGAACTCAAAAGAGATCTTCCCCTGAGGTAGTTCTCATTGCTATTCTATGCATAAGATTCCCTGGTAGAGCTTGTTAGTACAGATTTCCTAATCTTTGTCCATTCTTTCAATCACATTCTGATTCAGTAAGTCGGCAGTGGAGTACAGAAATCTTTATTCTTGGGGGCACCTGGGTGGCTCAGTGGGTTAAAGCCTCTGCCTTCGGCTCAGGTCATGACCTCAGGGTCCTGGGATCAAGCCCCGCATCGGGCTCTCTGCTCAGCAGGGAGCCTGCTTCCCCCTCTCTCTGGCTGCCTCTCTGCCTTGTGATCTCTCTCTGTCAAATAAATAAAATCTTAAAAAAAAAAAAATCTTTATTCTTAAAACAGCATCCCAGGTGATCCTGAAACAATGCCCAAAGAACATTCTTTTTCACGAATGTAAATCACCCGTTGTCCTTAGAGCCAAATTTTCCTACTCACAGCTTATGGAAAAATATTTGTTAGTCATTTAGTCCTGGATTAGGTTTTTCCTCCTAATAAAGGACTTGCTGGAAGTATCTTCAATAGATTGACTGAAAATACTTTCAATGTTTACATTAACCTAAGCAGGTAGGCATGGACAGAGATTAATTCTTCTCTAAACATGTAGGGATGTATTTAAAATGTAACTTGTTTATTCATCTTGAAATACTTAATAAGCAAATTATCTTGTTACCTCTCTTCAAATTAAAAAAAAATTACTGCATTGTAATGACTGTGCAACATGAAGTTTCTCATAATTACTAAGTTTTATTCAGTACTTATGTGCCACTTTGTCAAGTGCTTTACATATAGTATCTCCTTTTATCCTATGAGATGGGGTCTGTCTCCATCCTCACAGACAGAAAACTAGACACATTTTAAACAACTTGCTCAAGTTCACACGGTTTAATAAGTGCTTAAGTGAGATAAGATACTAGGCATTCTGGGGCTTGCATCCCTAAACACTGGGCTATACTATTTTGTGGAAGGTATCATTATACACAAGTGAGTTGGTCAGTACGGGTTCTGATACCCAATTTGTGTGTGTGTGTGTATGGGATTTCACCTATACCACCAAGCACTGGGCTATTTTGTGGAAGGTATGCTTATAAATGAGTCAATCATTAAGCGTTCTGATACCGTGTGTGTGTGTGTGTGTGTGTGTGTGTGTGTGTGTGTGTGTGTGTTGCGGGGGGAGGGATTTCCTCCGTACCATCAAGCAATGCACCAATACGACACTATCTACCTGAAAATAGCATCTGATTCTCAGTGCCACAAGACTGCTCTTCACTTCAAATGTCAATTGCAAGCCCAGGTTGTTAGTTGGTACTTCTGACTGACCAGCTGTAAATTCCTGTGAACCCCTCCTTGGGTATGAATGATTTGCTAGAGTGGCTCACCAAATGTCCATTCCTCCACAAAGAGGAACATTTTGCTTACTAGATCATTGGTATATTATAAAAGGATATAACTCGGGAACAACCAGATCAAAGATAAGCATAAGACAAAGCATGATTAAAGGGTATGGAGCTTCCAGGCCCTAAGCATACAACTCTTCCTGCATCTCTATATGTTCACCAACCTGGAAACTCTGAATCCTGTCCTTTCTGTTTTTATGGAGCCTTCATTATGAAGATTAAATCATTGGTCATTGATGATTAATTCAACCTCCCACCCCTCTTCCCCTTTCCAGAAGCATGTGTGTGCACAAGCACATGTGGGACTCAAAGTTCAAACCTTGTAATTACATGGGATTCCCCCCTGGCAACCAACTTCCATGTTTAGGTGTGGTCTAGAAGTTACCTCATTAATATAACAAAAGACAATTTTATCACTCTCATCACTTAATTTCCAAGGTTTTTAGGAGTTATTTGCCAGGAAGGAGGACAAAGACCAAATACATATTTCTTACTATAAATTGCGATACCACAGTCTACTCCCGGGTCTTCAAACATGGATACTTTTACAGCAAAATAATCAAAAAGTCAGAAGATAATCAGCATATTACTAGAATCCCAGTCATTAATAACTATCCAGTCCATCATCCTATCATATGAAAAATATCTCCCAGGACGACACCATTCAGGTTTGCAAGCTTCCATTGTATCTTGTCAGGTTCCCAAAGCAGGAGTGGTGTCAAATATACGCCCTCACCATTTTAGGCAGCTGGTTTCATCAAGCTAAGAGACAATATGATCTCTTGTTCTGAGCTTCTTTCCAGGTGTGAATGTAATACTGGATTTCCCTCATTACATAACCCATTTATTCATTCTTTTACTCATAGCTACTGTTTTCCTTTTCTCCATTTATAACCAATCTTTCTCACCGTTGGAAGGGACATTAGGTTTGGCCATTGTGCTTGTCTACATGGCAGGCATCAGCAAGTCCCGCCCCCTCAAGTCCACTTCTGTTTACACAGGTGTAAAACTGAAGGACTATTTTTATTATTTTTACAGTTTCTTGCTTAAGAATCACCCATGCTTCCAGCCCTTGTAGTTGCAATAGCCCGATCTATTACCAATGCATCAAGTAGGAGGAAAAAACAAAAATGGAAGTGATGTGGGGAAGAAAGAATATTCACACCTTCCCTGGCCTTTCTTCCTCAGATTCAACAAAAAATAACAAGAAATTTACCTAGTGGGGACACTTATTTACCCCCACTCATGCTTAAAGAAGAATTTTTAAAAATCATGGAAACAAATGAAGATGAAAACTGGTCGAAATCTTTGGGACACAGCAAAGGCAGCCCTGAGAGAAAAGTATATAGCAATACAAGCCTTTCTCAAGAAACAAGAAAGGTCTCAAATACCCAACCTATCCCTACACCTAAAGGAGCTGCAGAAAGAACTGCAAAGAAAGCCTAAACCCACCAGAATAGAAATAATAAAGATCAGAGCAGAAAATCAATGAAATAGAAACCTAAAGAACACTAGAACAAATCAACGAAACTAGGAGTTGGTTCTTTGAAAGAATTAATAAGATTGATAAACCCTTGGCCACACTCATCAAAAAGAAAAGAGAAAGGACCCAAATTAATAAAATCATGAATGAAAGAGGAAAGATCACAACACCAAAGAAAGACAAACAATTATAAGAACATATTATGAGCAACTATACACCAGCAAATTTGAGAATCTGGAAGAAATGGATGCATTCCTAGAGACATATAAACTACCAAAACTGAACCAGGAAGAAATTGAAAACCTGAACAGACCCATAGCCATAAGGAGATTGAAACAGTCATCAAAAATCTCCCAACAAACAAGAGCCCAGGGCCAGATGGCTTCCCAGGGGAATTCTACCAAACATTTAAAGAAGAATTAATACCTACTCTCCTGAAACTGTTCTAAAAAAATAGAAATGGAAGGAAAACTTCCAAACTCATTTTATGAGGCCAGCATTACTTTGATCCCAAAACCAGATAAAGACCCCATCAAAAAGGAGATGTACAGACCAATATCCCTGATGAACATGGATGCAAAAATTCTCACCAAAATACTAGCTAATAGGATCCAACAGTACATTAAAAGGATTATTCACCATGACCAAATGGGATTTATTCCTGGGCTGCAAGGTTGGTTCAACATCCACAAATCAATCAGTGTGATACAATACATTAACAAAAGAAAGAACAAGAACCATATGATACTCTCAACTGATGCTGAAAAAGCATTTGACAAAGTACAGCATCCTTTCCTGATCAAAACTCTTCACACTGTAGGGATAGAGGGTACATACCTCAGTATCATAAAAGCCATCTAAAAAACCCACAGCAAATAGCATTCTGAATGGGGAAAACTGAGAGCTTTTCTTCTAAGGTCAGGTACACGGCCGGGATGTCTACTATCACCACTGCTATTCAACATAGTACTAGAAGTCCTAGCCTCAGCAATCAGACAACAAAAAGAAATAAAAGGCATCTGAACTGACAAAGAAGAAGTCAAACTCTCACTCTGTGCAGAGGATAGGATACTTTATGGGGAAAACCCAAAAGACTCCACTCCCAAACTGCTAGAACTCATACAGGAATTCAGTAAATTGTCAGGATATAAAATCAATGCACAGAAATCAGTTGCATTTCTATACACCAACAGCAAGACAGAAGAAAGAGAAATTAAGGAGTTGATCATTTACAATTGCACCCCAAACCATAAAATACCTAGGAATAAACCTAACCAAAGAGGCAAAGAATCCGTACTCAGAAAACTATAGAATACTCATGAAAGAAATTGAGGAAGACACAAAGAAAAGGAAAAATGTTCCATGCTCATGGATTGGAAGAACAAGTATTGTGAAAATGTCTATGCTACCTAAAGCAATCTACACATTTAATGCAATCCCTATCAAAATACCACCAATTTTTTTTTCAAAGAAATGGAACAAATAATCCTAAAATTTATATGGAACCAGAGAAGACCCCGAATAGCCAGAGGAATATTGGGGGGAAAAAAAAAGTTGGTGGCAACCCAATTCCAGACTTCAAGCTCTATTATAAAACTGTGATCATCAAGACAGTATGATACTAGCACAAAAACAGATACATAGATCAGTGGGACAGAATAGAGAGCCCAGAAATGGACCCTCAACTCTATGGTCAACTGATCTTAGACAAAGCAGAAAACAACGTCCAATGGAAAAATGATGGTCTCTTCAACAGAAAGTGTTGGGAAAATTGGACAGCCACATGCAGAAGAATGAATGTGGACCATTTCCTTACACCACACACAAAAATAGACCCAAAATGGATCAAAAACCTCAATGTGAGACAGGAATCCATCAACTGTTGAGACAGGAATGAATAAATGAATTTATTCAGGAATTCACATCATTCACAGGAATGATGAATCCTCATCAACTGAGACAGGAATCTCAATCCCTTGAGAATACAGGTAGCAACCTCTTCAACCTCAGCCACAGCAATTTCTTCCTAGAAACATTGCCAAAGGCAAGGGAAGCAAGGGCAAAAATGAACTATTGGGATTTCATCAAGATCAAAAGCTTTTGTACAGCAAAGGAAACAGTCAACAAAACCAAAAGACAACTGAAAGAATGAAAGAAGATATTTGCAAATGATGTATCAGATGAAGGGCTAGTATCCAAAATCTATAAAGAACTCATCAAACTCAACACCCAAAGAACAAATAATCCAATAAAAAAATGGGAAGACATGAACAGACATTTCTGCAAAGACGACATCCAAATGGCCAAAAGACACATGAAAAAGTGTTCAACATCATGTGGCATCAGGGAAATACAAATCAAAACCACAGCGAGATACCACCTCACACCAGTCAGAATGGAAATGACAAATGTTGGCGAGGATGTGGAGAAAGGGGAACCCTCCTACACTGTTAGTGGGAATGCAAGCTGGTGCAGCCACTCTGGAAAACAGTATGGAGGTTCCTCAAAAGTTGTAAATAGAGCTACCCTACGACCCAGAAATCGCACTACTGGGTATTTACCCTAAAGATACAAATGAAGGGATCCAAAGGGGCATGTGCACCCAAATGTTTATAGCAGCAATGTCCACAATAGCCAAACTATGGAAAGAACTTATATGTCCATCAACAGATGAATGGATAAAGAAGACGTGGTATATATCTACAATGGAATACTATGCAGCTATCAAAAAACCTGAAATCTTGCCATTTCAATTACGTGGATGGAACTAGAGGGTATTATGCTAAGTGAAATAAGTCAATAAATGAAATAAGTCAATCAGAGAAGGACAATTATCATATGATCTCTCTGATATGAGGAATTTGAGAGGCAGGGAAGGAGGTCGTGAGGGGTAGGGAGGGAAAAGATGAAACAAGATGGGATAGGAAGGTAGACAAACCATAAGAGACTCAAAATCACGAAACAAACTGAAGGTTGCTGCGGGGTGGAAGGGGATGGATAGGGTAGCTGGGTTATGGACACTGGGTAGGGTATGTGCTATGGTGAGTGCTGTGAAATGTGTAAGCCTGATGATTCACAGGCCTATACCCCTGGGACAAATAATACATTATATATTAATTAAAAGAAACATTTGAAGATTCTCTTGACTTTTCTTTGTTTTATGCCCATTGATATTTACTTTATTCACTTCATTTTTAAATAATCATTTAAGAATGTCCACCTAGTTGGAACAAAAACAAGTCACTTGTGCTAAGCCCACATCACCAAATCAAGGCTCAATACCTAAACTAGTTGTAGTTTCAACCTTCTTCAGGAATGTAACACTCAGTATGGAATTTTTTGTTCAGTACCAGTGAGGTAATCTGCCACATAAACCCTCAAGAGAAAAGGAGGTAATCTGATCTTTCTCTATCCCTTTCCCCTTCCTCCTATAAAAGCCTTCTACCTAGTACAGCTCTTTGGAGCTCCTTTCTATTTGCTAGATGGTATGCTACCCAATTAATAAATCATTGAATAAGGCCGATTAGATCCTCAAATGTACTCAACTGGATTGTTTTTTTTTTTTTTTTTATAGATACGGTTGCAGGGACAGTTTCTGAGGCAAACTGATGACAGCATTCAGGAAAACAAGAAACACAGGTGTGGTACCTGTGAACCCCTTTGAGAGTTCTCTTTCTCAGTATTCCTGAGGGCCATGGGTTAGTTCTTCTAGGTTCTGAGCTCCTCTCTCTGCACTGAGCTCCCAATCTAATAGGCTTCCCAGTACTGGGCAAGTCAACTTAAGATGGCAGATGGTTCTGTCTGGAGGTAAACCCCTAGGCTTTCAGACCACAGTTCCCAGGTATTTTGAGTAAAGAACTTTTAGCCTTAATTCTGTCCTGAGATCCACATGGGAACTGTTAATGACAGCATGCAGTTCCCCGTCCATATAGAGCCCCCAGTTCAAAGTCCCCAACTTTGGAACATTATAAGTAGTCAAGATCATTCAGAAGCACACTTGAAAGTAAGGGTTCCCAAATCAAACAGAATGAAAAGCTATCTCAACTGGCACACAGAAGATTCCAAACGGTTTCAAAATTCCAAAAGAGCATCTTTGAAAGAATCGTTGCAAAGGCTAATGAAAAATTAAAGATTAGTTATTATTTTAAAAAATTAAAGTGGTACCTAAAACAAAAGACTATAAGACTGATGAATGTCTACTGCTCCCCCTCTTCCTCCTTTATCTGAGTACTCATTCTAGTAGTCCTCTGAACTATTCTTCCACTTTGTAAAGACTACATGAGCATAAACAAACAAACAAAAAAAACTGAGAGAGGGAAAAACTCCTGCACCCCTGCCTTACATGTGCCTTATTGTATTCCCTCCTTATAGAGGTCAGGAAGTTACTGATTTCTCTGGAGTGTTTCAGCCCAATAGATAATGTCTAAGGAGTGACCAGGTAAGGTCATCATGTACTTCTAAGACCATTGACTGTAGATACCTTGACACCAAGATCCCTGGCTCCAGAGCATAAATGATTTATGGAGGACACCTGAGTACTCCTCCTTGTTTACCCAGTTCCTGGGTGCCTGAGGGGACACACAGACTAGACCACTGTCCTCAATAAAAACCCCAGACTCCAAGAAAAGGTGAGACCCAGTCTCCTTTTCCTTTCTGAGTCTGCCAGATACTCTGTCTATATATGCTCTCTCTGTATCTTCAATAAACTAGTCTCACCTCCTGTTGGCTCACATCTGATTTTCATCCTGCATGAAGCCAAGGACCCTGTTGGCTCATTCTACAAGACCCTCTTCCAGTCCTCAATCCAGCCTGTCTGCATCAAAACCACCTTAGTAAATAGTCCATATCTACCTTTGAAGGCACCCAGCTCCCAACTCCCACTCTGCCACAAAGTTGATGGGACTCTAGAGGAATAATGTAGCAGTTTACCAGAAAATCCCTCCAACAGCCCAAGTAAAAGAAAAATTAAAAATTAATGAAAACTTTACCAAATTCTGATATATAGGGGAGCTATACTATCCACTTTAAACCCCACTCAGAACCTATAGATGGGATCCTGGGAAAACTAGCAGAAGCTGGCTAAGGATGAGAATTCTTACCAGAGTCAGCTCTCCCAATTATCTCTCTATAGTATAAGGTAGAGAAAGGAAAAGAAAATATCTTCTACACCCTCTTTGGGGATGCCTCTTAAGTCCATGGAGTTGTCAATACTACCAGAAATATTTATTGTTTTTGTCCTAACTGAAAACTGATAAGATATTGAAAAGAAATTTTTAAGTAGCTCTTTAGTAAAAAACTGGTTAAACTGGAAACTGATATTCAGAGCCTGATATGAGGTTTTTTTTGGCCTTCTCCCCTAACCAAAGTTAGATGAGTCGATCAACCTATAAGTTTCAACCCAATTCTTTGAGGAATTATAAGCAACTATCCTTATCCTATAATCCTTGCAAAACTAGAAATGCAGCTCTAGAAGCAGTTCAAAGTTCACCAATTTCTTTTTTTAAGACATTTATTTACTTACTTACTTATCCATTCATTCATTCATTCATTCATTCATTCATTTGACAGAGAGATCACAAGTAGGCAGAGAGGCAGGCAGAGAGAGAGGAGGAAGCAGGCTCCCCGCTGAGCAGAGGGCCCCACGTGGGGCTCAATCCCAGGACCCTGAGATCATGACCTGAGCCAAAGGCAGAGGCTTTAACCCACTGAGCCACCCAGGTACCCCACCCATTTCTTTTTTTTAACCAACTCCCAAATCTCCCCTATAAAGGGCTTATAATGTGCATTCTTCCCTGTGCCTTTGAGATGTAAATGTTCAAGTACGAATTTCAGGGAGGTAATTTTTTTTTTTTTTTTAAGATTTTATTTATTTATTTGACAGAGAGAAGGGGAGAGATCACAAGCAGGCAGAGAAGCAGGCAGAGAGAGGGGGAATCAGGCTCCCCACTGAGCAGAGAGCCTGATGTGGGGCTTGATCCCAAGACCCTGAGATCATGACCTGAGCTGAAGGCAGCGGCTTTAACCCACTGAGCCACCCAGGCGCCCAAGGGAGGTAATTCTGATTTTTATTTTTTTAAGGGGATAATTTTTTTTAAGATTTATTTATTTGAGAGAGAGAGAGAAACAGAGAGAGTGCATGGGGGGTAGAGGCACACAGTGTCTTAAGCAGACTCAGTGCCAAGCGCAGAGCCTGATGGGGGGCTCAGTCTCAGGACCCAAGATCATGACCTAAGCCGAAACCATGAGTCAGATGCTTAACTCACTGCACCACCCAGGCTCCCCGGGAGTTAATTTTTTTTAAAAAAGATTATTTATTTTATTTTATTATTATTTATATACTAAAAAGTATATGCAAGAAAGAGAGAGAGAGCACAAGCAGGGAGAGTCCCCACTGAGCAGAAAGCCTGATTTGGAGCTTGATTCCGAAACTGAGATCATGACCTGAACTGATGGCAGACACATAGCTGAGTGAGCCACGTAGGCACTCCTTCAGGGAGGTAATTCTTAACAGAAGAAAAACAAAAGAGGGAAAAGCCACTGGAACTTAGGCTAATCTTAAGTGTACAGAAAATCTTAAGTGTACAGAAGCTATAAGGTCTCTGTGTCTGACTTTGTACATATCCATATATGTTACGGATATGGTGTTTTCTACCTCTGGATGATATCGCCAAAATTAATTTGTAAAAGACCTATATTTAATTGGCTTAGAGAAAATCGAGTGCTTATATGAATTAAGTATTGATAAAAATTCTCAAAAATATAATAGGAACTAACCCAACAATTTTTCAGGTTCACGTGATCTGGGATAATCTTTTTATTTGTTTTAAGATTTTATTTATTTGTCAGAGAGAGAGTGTACAAGCAGGCTGAGTGGCAGGCAGAGCAAGCAAGGGAGAAGCAGGCTCCTGGCTGAGCAAGGAGCCTGAGGTAGGACTGGATTCCAAGACCCCAGGAACATGACCTGAGCTGAAGGCAGATGCTTAACTGACTGAGCTACACAGGCATCCCTGGGATAATCTTTGGCAAATAAAAGCTGGTTTCTTTGGTTTAATTAAAATAGGCATGTCTTGGGGCACCTGGGTGGCTCAGTGGGTTAAAGCCTCTGCCTTCAGCTCAGGTCATGGTCTCAGGGTCCTGAGATCAAGCCCCGCATTGGGCTCCCTGCTCGGCAGGGAGCCTGCTTCCCCCTCTCTCTCTGCCTGCCTCTCTGCCTGTTTGTGAACTCTGTCAATAAATAAATAAATAATCTTAAAAAAAAAAAATAGGCATGTCTTCAGAGTTACCAGCATTAAATATAATGTAGACATACAACTTCTATTCTAACTGGGTTTACTGGTCAAATACATTCATGTTATCTCTCATGAAATCTGTCAGCAAGAAAAATAGCTTAAGGGGTACCTGGGTGGCTCAGTTGGTTAAGTGTCCCACTCTTGATATTAGCTCAGGTATTGATCTCAGAGTTGTGAGTTCAAGCCCCACATTGGGCTCCATACCGGGTGTAGAGCCTACTTAAATAAAAAAAAGAAAGAAAGAAAAAAAGAAAAATAGCTTAGGATAATGGCTGACATTTTGTGTAATGTCTCATCAAGTTTTAATGGGTAACCTAAATATACTTATTAAGCACAAGAAAGTAAATAGACAAAAAGGTTGTAGGTTAACTTTTTAAGTAGTTTTCCCAAACCTTTTGGGTAACCTGAAACCAAAATTTTGCTAAGTTAAATGATTTCATTAAATATCAGATCTTTTCCAAATAAAACAGTGAAAAGTATATTTGCAAAAAGTAAAGAGTATTTATATATTTGCTAAGCCACAAAATGCTAGAAGTTCACAATGGATCACTTCTTTATTTTCACTAAAATTAAGGATTTTTAGGGTGAAAGTTCTCACATATGTAATTAAAACTACTAGAAATAATAAAAGAAATGATATGTGTGGTCAGGATTGGCTACAATTAAAATTAATTTAATCAAGTAAGTTTCAGTATCAAAAGCAAGCTGGTACAAAATCTGGTTTTTCTCTCTCTTAAAAAGACAGTCTTCTTGGACTATTGGTCTGCTCTTGACAAGAGATTGTAAAGATTTTTCTTTAAGTAATCTGCCTAGAAAGTAAAAATTTTGTGTTTTATCAAAATCATCTCCCATGCTTCATGTTATCTTTATTATCGGATCTTTGATTATTTAACAAAGTTGAATTTCCTCTATTAACAGAGCTAAGCGTTTTTTTTAACTATTTAACTTTCTATATTTGCCTGTGAAATTTTTGTCACTACTGTTAAATGAATAAGTATTGTTTCACAGTGACCTATGCTATTTGACCAAGTATCCTAAAATCTTTTGATGTTTTTGACAAACCTCCTCCACATCATATTTTAAGTAGTTTTTGTTGTTGTTTTTGTTTTATCTCAAACTAACTTTGGAATTTCCAAAGGGTCCTGGAACATCTCATTAGATTTGTTCACTATCCTCCCAAAAAAAAAAGAGATGTTAAACTAATTAGGCTAGTTTGAGATGTTAAGTTACATGGGAAGCATTGTCAAATTAATGATGCCAAATGTTCCTAGATTATATTTGTGTCGATATATATTATTAACAAGTGTTCTAAATTATGTGGAATTCCTAGAAATCTGACATGTTCTGGTATAGTGATTATTGGACATAATTCTATTTTTTATCATAAAATGCTTTATGTCACAGAAATAACCAAATTTCCCTGTTGATTCCATTATAATGAACTCTCATTAGATCTTTAACAATGGGCATTTTTAAGTCTTTTTGTCATTTATGGTTATTTTTCTCTGATGCTTTGCAAAAGTGCTTTTGTAAAAGTACTTTATTTTCAAGAAGAATGACAGGATTTTTGACAAGTACATGTTTCTGATAACTTTGAGATCAAAAACCCAAATGAGGTAAGAATTTCCAGAACTAACTGAAAAACTGAATTCAAGAATAAGAATTACCTGGGCCTGAAAGAACTGAAGAGGGTAATTATAATTTTTATAACTTTTTGTCTGAAAGACTGCCAGTTTTTTAATGTGCTGTCTTTCCAGATATAAGAAAACTTTTTTGGCTAAGTTATTAATGACATGCAACAATTTGGTAAAAACATACCTTTTTAAACAGAGATGAAACATTTACTTTTACTCCCTCCCTAATCCTTCTGGAATTTGGAAAACACTGAGTGTTCTTTTCCTGGCAAAACAGTTATGTAAGTTCAATAAGAGTCTGTTCTTGTAACAGGACACAATTGGAAACATTGTGTTACCAAGGCTTTCACTGGAATGTCATATTTGAGAGAGCTGAGTAAGACTCAGATATGACCAGTTTTGGGGAACTAAGGTTGACTTCATGGAGCCAATAAAGCCTGCTGGAAAAATACCTGTGTACCTTGCTTAGAGGTTCCAGCAAAGCAGTGTTAGAAAGAGCTTATACAGTAAATCACTATTCCTACTATACTTCTATAAACAATCAGGCCAAGCTTAATGCAAACAAGTTAGTTTTATGATGATTATCTTTGTTAAAAAATGGGGGCAAACAGCAGCGACAAAAATTTTATTTGTACCTTTGTCTATATTAGATTATGAGCCTATTGTCTTTGACCTTCTGTTATATACCTGTAAATTGAACTGGATCCTGAATTCTTCTAGTTTCCTCAAATATCTAGCTACCAAGACTCACCAAACTTATGTTTTTAATTTTCCTTTCACTCTCCTGATTTGTAATTGTGAAGAACAAAGACTGCCCTTGAATCTTTTTGGAAGGGACTATACCAAGTCTTTCTCACTACCCAGATGACAATAAACCTTCAGGCACTTGAACCCTGGTTACACATCTCATCTGGATATCTGATCCTGTACAAAAGCTGGAGACCTCCGAATCAAGTTGACTAGGAAGAGAAGTAGCTGACAGGGAGGCAGACTGCTTCTTCCTCTAAGACACTAGGTGAAGACGTCATACCTTTTTTTTTTTTTTTTTTAAATCAAGGGTTGCATGCTTAAGCAACTGAGCCACTCAGGCACCCCAAGACTTCATACTTCAACTAAATATAGATTCCTTCCTTTATGCTGGTACTGACCTGAAAAGATAATGCTATTGTCTATATTTCCTGGGCCATTGCTAACCTAAGGGGACTAACCTCTGGAACTTAGAACCTTTTTTTTAAGATTTATTTGTGTGTGAGAGAGAGAGAGAGAAAGAGAGAGGAAGAGATAGGGAAGGAGAGAGCACACACAGGCAGAGGAAGTGGCAGGCAGAGGGAGAAGTAGGCTCTGCTGAGCAAGGAGCCTGATACAGAACTCACCCTAGGATCACAACCTGAGCTGAAGGCAGATGCTTAACCAAATGAGCCACCCAGGTGTCCCTAGAACAACTTTTTATTTCGAGTTAGGAGAAAACCTAACTGATGCCTAGTTTGAATGGGCAAATGCAACAATCCTTGTGAATGAATCCATTAACAGTGCCACATTAGTGGAAGTGACTTGCCCAACAGGATTTATCTTTGTAGTCGTTATCCTTCTCCTTGGGTCTATGAATGCCTAGATGGCCGTTGCATAACAAGGCAATACCTCTTAGGTTATTCAATTATGCCCCTAACTGTTACACCTCATTAGTCAACCCCCTTGAATTTACACCTTCAAATTAGAAAGGAACTACCAGGTTAGCTGGAAAGATGGCAAAAAAGGAACCTAAGCTCACATCCTCCCACAGATACAACTAGATAACACCAGTATCAGCATAAATAACCTAGGAAACAATGCAAAAACTGGCAGAACAAACTCCATAACTAAAAGGTAGGGAAGAGGCCATATTGAAGAAGATAGGAAGGGTGAAGTTGCAATCTGGGAACAAAGTGAATCATGGCTATCTACAGCAGGGAGGGAGCTGGTGACACAGAGAATGGCAGAAAACAGACTTCCACACTGGGGAGCCCACGGAGGAAGAGGATGACTCTCTGTAACATTTACCTTTGAAAGTGAGTTTCATGAGTTTTCAAAAATGAGTGGGACTTAAAGCCTGGAGTTTTAAAAATTTAAAGCCTCAGCTCTGGGAGAGCCTGGAAGGCATTAGGAAGCCAGTCCCTGCCCTTAAAGACAAACAGCCCATGCAGATACAGAGTAGAACATCTGAAAAACGCCAGGGGCAAATGGGAAGGAGAATGATTTGTTCCTCTCAGAGTGTGGCCAGAGAGACAGAGATCATGGAGACCTCCCTCTAGGAAGAAAGAAGTTGGCAGGTGCCATTTCCCTTCCCCATCACCCAGCATAAACATCCACCTGCAGAAACCAGTGCAGTGCCAACACTGGTTAGCTAACTTGCTTGCACCAAACCCTGCCTTCCTGTGCTTCCTTGATATCATCCTTCCCAGTCACACTTGCTTGAGTCCCAACACTGTGGACTCCTCTTCCAGAAGACCAGTGCAAACCCTGCCAGCACATCCGTGACCTGACAGATTTGAGGGACCTCATTTCCAGCAATGGTGAGGACAGGTCTTATTTTACAAGCAGACCACCATACACCTTGCTGCCCACAATAGGCAAAGAAAACCTCTGTAGATAACTAAAGAACAATAGAGGCCACGACTCCACAGCAGAGCATCTACAACACATAGGAGACACCCACTAAAGTGCCAGGCCCTGGGGAACAGGGGCCACTGCACTGCAGGGCACCACAGGACCTCTTCATTATAAAGCTATTCTTGTTAAGAGCAAGAGAAGAAGCTGACTTTCCTAACACATGGAAAAAGATGCAGAGGGGTGCCTGGGTGGCTCAGTGGGTTAAAGCCTCTGCCTTCAGCTCAGGTCATGATCTCAGGGTCCTGGGATCGAGCCCCACATCGGGCTCTCTGCTAAGTGGGGAGCCTGCTTCCCCCTCTCTCTCTGCCTGCCTCTCTGCCTACTTGTGATCTCTCTCCCTCTGTCAAATAAATAAATAAAATCTTTAAAAAAAAAAAAAAAAAAGATGCAGAAAGCCAGGCAAAATGAGACAGAGAGCCATCTCCCAAATGAAAGGATAGGATCAAATCACAGTAAGAGAACAAAGTGAAAGAGATATTAGGTAATATGCCTAATAGAGAATTTAAAGTAATGATCATAAAGATACTGGACTGGGGCGCCCGGGTGGCTCAGTCGTTAAGCGTCTGCCTTCGGCCCAGGTCAGATCCCAGGGTCCTGGGATCGAGCCCCGCATCGGGCTCCCTGCTCGGCAGGAAGCCTGCTTCTCCCGCTACCATTCCCTCTGCTTGTGTTCCCTCTCTTGCTGTGTTTCTCTCTGTCAAATAAATAAAATCTTTAAAAAAAAAAAAAATAAAGATACTGGACTTAGAAAAGAGTGGAGGACATCAGTGCAACCCTTAACACAGAGGTAAAAAAAAGAACCAATCAGAGATCAAGAATACAATAAATAGGGGTGCCTGAGTGACTCAGTGGGTTAAAGCCACTGCCTTCAGCTCAGGTCATGATCTCAGGGTCCTGGGATCGAGCCCCGCATCGGGCTCTCTGCTCAGCAGGGAGCCTGCTTCCCCGCTCTCTCTCTGCCTCTCTGCCTACTTGTGATCTCTCTCTCTGTCAAATAAATAAATAAAATCTTAAAAAAAAAAAAAAAAAGAATACAATAAATGAAATTTAAAATACACTTGATGGAATGAACAGCATGAGAGAAGAAACAGAGAAACAAACTAATGACCTGGAAGATAGAGTAATGGAAAGTAACCAAACAGAGCAAAGGAGAAGAAAGAAAATTATGCAAATTGAGAATAGTCTTAGGGAATTCAGAGACTCTATCAAGCATCATGACATCTGCATTGCAGGAATCTCAACAGAAGAAGACAGGGATAAAGGGGCATAAAATTTATTTGAAAAAATAATAGCCAAAAAACTTCCCTAATCTGGGGAGGGAAACAGATCCAGATCCAGGAGACATAGAAATCTCCCCAAAGGAGCTCCAAACCAAGACAAAGAGTAATTAATACAGCAAAAAGTAGCAACAAAAGTTTTTTAAAGCACCAAGAAAAAAGACAACAGTTACATACCAGGCAAACCTCATAAGACCATTGGTGGATTTTTCAGCAAAAACTATATGCCAGAAGGGGTGGCATGATATATTGAAAGTGTTGAAAGAGGAAAACCTGCAGCTAAGAAAAGTTTCATTCAGAATAGAGAGATAAGTTTCTCACACAAAAACTAAAGGAGTTCGTGACCACTAAACCAGCCCTGCAAGAAATATTAAAGGGGACTGTGAGTGGAACGGAAAGACCGTAATTGAAAATATGAAATGCAGAAAACATAAAAGCAGTAAAAATGGATATTTCTGTAAAAAAATCAGTAAAGGGACTCATAAAATAAAAGGATGTAAAATATGATACCATATACCTAAAAAATGGGAGGGAGAAGAGTAAATGGATTCAAACTTAAGAGACTATTAAGTTAATATGGACTGCTATATACAGCAGGTGTTATATACAAACCTAATGGTAACCAAATCAAAAATGATAAAAGACACACAAAGAATGAAGAGAAGGGGATCCAAGTGTATCACTGAAAAATGCCAACAAAGCATGAAAGTGAGCAAGAGAGGATCAGGAAAAAAATCTATAGAAACAAGCACAAAACAAGTAACAAAATGGCAATAAATACATATCAATCAATAAATACTGTGAATGTTCCAACAAAAGACATAGGGTGACAACATGGATTAAAAAAAAAAAAAAGACCCATCTATATGTTGCTTGCAAGAGACTAATGAGACTATTTTATTTTTAGAAGGAAGGGTGGGGAAGGTAGAGGGGGAGAGGGAGAGAGAAAATCTTAGGCAGGCTTCATACCCAGAGAGGAGCCTGATGCAGGGCTTGATCTCACAACCCTGAGATTATGAGCTAAGCTGAAATCAAGAGTTGAATGCTTAACCAATTCAGCAAACCAGGCACTTTAGACTGAAAGATACCAATGCAAAGTGAAGGAATGAAGAAACATTTATCATGCAAATGGATGCCAAAAGAAAGTCAAGGTAGCAATACGTATATTGGACAAAACAGACTTTAAAACAAAAACTATAACAAGAGACAAAGAAGGACATTATATAATAACAAAGGGGACAGAGAAGGAAGATGGCAGCTGCAAGGATCACCTCATCCCTAGGTTCACCTCATCCCATGAATACAACTAAATAACTATCAAATCACCCTAAATACCCCAGAAATCAATCTGAAAACTGGCAGAACGAACTCCACAACTAAAGGTAGAGAACAAGCCACATCAAAGTAGGTAGAGTGTGGAGATGTGGTCTGGGAGAGAAACAGATTGTGGCTGCTGCAGTGGGGAGAGAACCACAGTCACAGAGAAGGGCGAGAGACAGACTCACACGCAGGGGAGCACATGGGGAAAATGCATCCCAATAGCAAATGGCTTGGAAAATGAGAGGACCTGAATTTTGTGAGTTCCTGCAACCAGCAAGGCTTAAAGCCTAGAGCTTTAAAGGTCAGCGTGCTTTAAAGGTCTGTGAGAGCTTGGAGGACATTGGGGCTGCTCTTGAAGAAGAGGTAAGGAAAAGAACCTGCAGACATACATCATGGAAACAGCAATCTGAAGAGCTCCTGGGGCACACAGTGGAGAGGTTATCTGCTCATCTCAGAGCATGTCCCAAAGAAGCAGCATTCACAGAAAGATCCCTCCTGGAACTAAGGAACTGGCAGATGCCATTTCCCTCCCTGACCCCCCAGAATAAACACAGAGCCACCTGTAGAAACCAGCACAGTGTGGACACTTGACACCTAACTTGCTTGCACCAAGCCCCTCCCCCCACCTCCATGCTATAGTGGAGCTGCCCTTTCTAGTCATGTTTGCCTCAGTTCCAGCTTGGCAGACCCCCTACCCCAGAAGATGAACCCAAACCCCTGGGTCTCCCAACTTGGGAGTCTTATGAGGCCTTGGTTCTGGCAGCAGCGACAGGTTTCATTTCACAAGCAGACATATCTAGTTAAAATGTACCACATTCAGGCCAGAAACCAAATGACCACAACATGCAAAGAGAACCTCTGCAGCTGACTGGCCTGAAGGATAAAGCAGCTGGGTCACAACAACAGAGCACACATAGCACACAGTGGAGACACTCTAGGAAGTGCCAGGCCCTGGGGAACAGGGGACACTACGCTGCAGGGCACTATAGGACCACTCCTTCATAAAGCCATTATCCTAAAAGAACTGGAGATGTAGCTCTCCTAACACAGAGAAACAGGCACAGAGACAAAATGAGAAGACAGAGGAATTTGTCCCAAATGAAAGAACAAGACAAGGCCACAGCCAGAGATCTAAGTGAAACAGATATAAGTAACATGCCTGATAGAAAATCTATCTATCTATCTATCTATCTATCTATCTATCTATCTATCTATCTATCTATCTATCACAGCCAGAGATCTAAGTGAAACAGATATAAGTAACATGCCTGATAGAAAATCTATCTATCTATCTATCTATCTATCTATCTATCTATCTATCTATCTATCCATCCATCCATCCATCCATCCATCCATCTATCTATTATTTTTAAAAAGATTTATTTTATTTAATTAATTTATTTATTTTTAAAGATTTTATTTATTTATTTGACAGCGAGGAGAGAGATTACAAGTAGGCAGAGAGGCAGGCAGAGAGACAGGGGGAAGCAGGCTCCCTGCTGAGCAGAGAGCCTGATCCCAGGACCCCGAGATCATGACCTGAGCTGAAGGCAGAGGCTTTAACCCACTGAGCCACCCAGGCGCCCCAAGATTTATTTATTTTAGAGAGAGAGAAAGCACATGAGTGTGCAAGCACGCATGTGGGGAAGGGGCAGAAGGAGAGGGAAAGGGTTAGGGTTAGAGACTCCCCACTAAGTGGGGAGCCTGACATGGGACTTAGTCTTATGATCCCAAGATCATGACCTGAGCTGAAATCAAGAGTTGGATGTTCAACTGACTGAGCCACCTAGGCTCCCTTTCTAATGGAGAATTTAAAGAAGTGATAAGGATACTCAGTGGACTTGAGAAAAGAGTGGAAGACATTAGTGAGATCATTACATGGAGATAAGGAATAACATAGCAGAGACAAAGGGCTCAATAAAGAAAATGAGAAACAAACAAAAAAAAAAAAATGAGAAACATGCCTGATGAAATGAACATCAGGCTGGAAGAAGAAGAGAAATGAATTAATGACCTAGAAGAAAGAGTAATGGAAAATAATGAAGCTGAACAAAGGAGAGAAAAAGAATTATGCACAACAAGAATAAACTTAGGGAGCTCAATGACTCCATCAAACATAATAACATTTGTATTATAGGAGTCCTAGAAGAGAGAGAAAAGGATTGAGAGAATTTATTTGAAGAAATAATAGCTGAAAACTTCCCTAATCTGGGGAAGGAAATAGATATCCAGATATAGGAGGCACAGAGAACAGAGAAAAGCAGATTCACACCAAGACATATTATAATTAAAATGACAAAATATAGTGATAAAGAAAAAATATTAAAAGCATCAAGACAGACTCTTAACTATACAGAACAAATTGAGGGTTGCTGGAGGGAAGGTGGGCAGAGAGGATGGGCTAAATGGGTGATGGGTATTAAGGAGGGCACTTGTGATGAGCACTGGGTGTTATTTAGTGATGAATCACTAAATTCAGCCCCTGAAACTAATATTACACTATATGTTTACTAACTAGAATTTAAATAAAAACTTGAAACAAACAAACAAAAAGCAGCAAGACAAAAGAAGACAATTACATCGAAAGGAAATATCACAAGGCTATCAGATTTTTCAGCAGAAACTTTCCAAGCCAGAAAGGAGTGGCATGATATATTCAAAATGCTGAAAGGGAAAAACCTGCAGCCAAAAATATTTTATCTAGCAAGGCTTTCATTCAGAATAGAAGAAGAGTCAGATGCTTAACCTACTGAGCCACCCTGGTGCCCCAAATAACAGAGCTATCAGAGAAAATAGACTACAACAAAGATTGTTATTTGGGGCACAAGGGAGGCTTAGTAGGTTAAGCATCTGACTCTTGATTTCAGCTCAGGTCATGATCTCAGGGTTGTGGGATCGAGCCCTGCATGCTGGGTAAAGAGCCTGCCTGAGATTCTCTCTCCCTCTCCTGTTCTCTCTAAAAACAAAAAACAAAAACAAAACAAGAAACAAAAAAATAAAACAAAACCCAAAAACTGTAACAAGAGACAAAGGACGCTATATAGTAAAGGGGACAATCAAACAAGAAGATATAACAATTGTAAATATTTATGCACCCCACATGGGAGCACCCAAATACATAAAAATAGTGAATAACAAACATAAAGGAATTAACTGATAATAATACAATTGAGGTTGGGGACTTCACACCTCATTTACATCAATGGACAAATCAACTAAGCAGGAAATCAACAAGGAAACAAAGTCTTTGAATGAGACACTGGACCAGATGGATTTAACAGATATATTCAGAACATTCCATCCTACAACAGCAGAATAGACATTCTTTATGAGTGCACATGAAACATTCTCCAGGACAGATTACATACCAGGCCACAAATGAAACCTCAAAAATTTCAAAAAGATCAAAGTCATGCATCTTTTCTGACCATAGCACTCTGAAACTAGAAGTCAACTGTAAGGAAAAAAAAAAATATGGAAAGACCACAAATACATGGAGGTTAAACAACATGCTACTAAACAATGAATGGGTCAACTGAAAAATAAAAGAAAAAAATACATGGAAATGAATGAAAATGAAAACAATGGCTCAAAACCTTTGGGACACAGTGAAAGTGGTTCTAAAAGGGAAGTTTATAGCAACACAGGCCTACCTCAAGAAGCAAAAAAATCTCAAACCTAACTATACACCTAAGGAGCTACAAAAACATCAAACAAAATGCAAACTGAGCAAAAGGAAGGAAATACTAAAGATTGGAGCAAAAATTTAAAAAACAATAGAACACTGATCAATGAAAGCAGGAGCTGGTTCTTTGAAAAGGCCAATAAAATTGATAAACCTATAGCAAGACTCGTAAAGAAAAAAAAAGGACCCAAATAAACAAAATTATTAATAAAAGAGGAGAAATAACAATCAATATCATAGAAATACAATTATAAGAGAATATTATGAAAACCTATACGCCAACAAATTGGACAACTTAGAAAAATGGATAAATTCCTGGAAACATACAACCTACCAATACTAAAGCAGAAAGAAATAGAAAATTTAAATAGACCAATCACCAGGAATGAAATTGGATCAGTAATCAAAAAACTCTCAAAAACCAAAAAGTCCAGGACCAGAAGGCTTCATAGGCAAATTCTACCAAACATTTAAAAAAGAACATTGGGGTGCATATGGCCCTTCTTTTCACTACCTCTGTATCTTTGGGGTAAATACACAGTAGTGCAATTTCCAGGTTATAGGGTAGCTCTATTTTTAATTTTTTGAGGAACCTCCACACTGTTTTCCAAAGTGGCTGCACCAACTTGCATTCCTACCAACAGTGTAAGAGGACTCGCCTTTCCCCACATCCTCTCCAACATGTTTTTTCTTGCCTGATGTAGATTACTAGAACATGAATATATAAGAATAAAGACATTTGCTATAATTTTCAAGTAAAAAAAATTAAAAGAGTTTATACCCATTTTTATCAAACTACTCCAAAAAATACAAAAGGAAGGAAAACTTTCAAATTCATTGTATGAGGCCAATATCACCTTGATACCACAACCTGATAAAGATACCACCAAAAAAGCCAATATCTCTCATAAGTAGATGCAAAACTCCATAACAAAATATTAGCAAACCAAATCCAACAATATAATTTTTAAAATGGGGGCTGGGGCACCTGGGTGGCTCAGTCAAACATCTACCTTTGGCTTGGGTCATGATCCCAGGGTCCTGGGATCGAGCCCTGTGTTGGGCTTCTTGCACAGTAGGGAGACTGCTCCTCCCTCTACCACCTCCCCCTGCTCATTCGCTCTCTCTCTCTCTAAGTAAATAAATAAAATATTTATAAAAAGAAAAATAAAGCTTTAAAAAATTGAGGGGTGCCTGGGTGGCTCAGTTGGTTAACTGTCTGCCTTTGGCTCAGGTCACGATCCCAGTATGCTGGGATCAAGCCCTACACTGGGCTCCCTGTTCACTGGGGAATCTGCTACTCCCTCCCCCTGCTCTTGCACAGAAGGTGAAATTAAGAAATCCATCTCCTCACCAAAAAAGAAAACAATCCCATTAACAATTGCACCAAAAAATATCGAGTAATGAACTTAACCAAAGAGTTTCGTGAAAGACCTATACTCTAAAAACTATAAAACACCAATGAAAGAAATTCCAAAGAAATGGAAAGACATTCCATGCTCGTGGACTGGAAGAACAAATATTGTTAAAATGTCAACTGCTCAATGTAATCTACACGTTTAATGCAATCTCTATCAAAATACCAGAGCATTTTTCAAACAGTCCTAAAATTTGTATGAAACCACACAACACGTCGAACGGCTAAAGCAATCTTGAAAAAGGAAATAAAACTGGAGGTATCACAAGTCCAGATTTCAAGTTATATTACAAAGCAGTAGTAATTCAAGCAGTATGTTACTGGTATAAAAATAGAAACATATATCTATAGAATAGACAGAAATTAACCCACAATTATATGGTTAATCTTTGACAAAGCAGGAAAGAATATCCAAAGGGAAAAAGTCAGTCTTTTCAACTAACAGTGCTGGGAAAAATGGACAGCCACGTGCAAAAGACTGAAACTGAACCACTTTCACCACACAAAAATAAACTCAAAATGGATTAAAGACCTAAATGTGAGACCTGAAACTATAAAAATCCTTGAAGAAAGCACAGGCAGCAATCTCTAACATTGGCCATAGAAACATTTTTCTAGATATGCTTCTGAGGCAAGGGAAATAAAAGCAAAAGTAAACTCCTGGGACCACATCAAAGCTTCTGCACAGCAAAGTAAACAATCAAACTAAAAGGCAACCTATAGAATGGAAGGAGATATTTCCAAGTGACATATCTGATAAAGGGTTAGTATCCAAAATACATAAAGAACTCATACAATGGGGCACCTGGGTGGCTCAGTTGGTTAAGCATCTGCCAGGGTCCTGGGATCAAGTCATGTCAGCTCTCTGCTCAGTAGGGAGCCTGCTTCTCCCTCTCCTTCTGCCTGTTACCCCCTGCTTGTGCTAATAAATCAAATCTTTAAAAAAGAGAGAGAGAGAGAGAGAGAGAGAAATACAACTCAATATCCAAAAAACAACTAAAAAATGGGCAGAAGATATGAAGAGACATTTCTCCAAAGACAGATGACTGACACGTGAAAAGATGCTCAACATCACTTATCATCAGAGAAATGCAAAAAAATCACAAAAACAAAAAAACACCCATAATGAGATATCATTTTATACCTGTTAAAATGGCTAAAATCAGGGGCAGGGGGCAAGACGGAAGAGAAGTAGGAGACCCTGTTACAACCGGTCCCCTAAAGTGAGCTGGATATCTACCAGAACACGCTGAACACCCATGAAATCAGCCTGAGAAGCAAGATTTTTCACTTCTGGATCTCCACAGGAGCAGAAGGCAGCAGCGGAGAGGTAAAGCATAGTGGGAACACTGAAACCTATATCGGATGATAAACAGAAGGGGGAGGGAGCCACCAGAAGCGACCCAAGGACAGTAATACCCCAAAGGAAAGTGCCCTGTGGTTGGGGACGAGCATTAACTTAGAATCCTGTTAAAAACACTTAAAAAGAGCAAAAGATCTTAAGGAGCAACTAGTGGAAGTGGGTGGTCATCAGTTTGGGCCTAAGCCCACGTTCCCAGGAAGGACACCACCTGTGTCAAAGAGAGACTAGCAGGGGGTCCAGTCCGTGGTTCATGAACCTGCAGCTTTCCATTGCTTGCACCATTTCATGGTGGGAAGCCCATTTCATGGGGTGGGCACACTCCTGCAAGCCTTAGAAAGCCTTGTGTGGCTCATGAGCCTGCAGCTTTTCTCTGTGTGCAGTACTCTGTGGACTGGGTGCACTTGCGCAAGCTCCTAAGAGACTGAGTGGGAGCCCTGGCCAGAGGTCTCTAGGACCACAGGACGCCTGCTGCCCTTCGCAGGGTCTGGGCACTCCCAGTTGGTGTGGGAGAGAACACGGGTAGCTAGATCTCGGGCAGGAATCTGAGCACACCTGGAGTGGGCCTGGAGCCCAGAGAGCAGCCCCGGCAATGGCAGCCATCAGAAGCGAGTTTCCTAGGTCAATATTGCTCATAGTTTTGGTTGTGCATGGGTGCAGAGGCTAGCAAGGGCCTCGTGGGCCACTGAACAGTGGCTGGGGTGCACGCCCCTGTGGCAGGCTGCAGTGAGAGCGGAGTTTTGCAGTAGGGAGTCTGTATTCTGGACCACCTAGAGGGGAGCAGACTGAGGCTTCTCTGTGACATGGAGGTCTGGGTATGGGCAGATTCCTTGCTTGGACTCTCTGAAAAGGTGAAAAAGTACAAAAGAGCAAAAACCTCCAGAAAGCAAGACTGAGAAAGTGGTTTCCACAGAGCCCAGCCCCTTGATTGAGGGGCAGGGTGACTCAACCCAAGCAAGATTGACTGGAAAACAACACGGCAGGCCCCTCCCCCAGAAGACAAGCCAAAAACAAGAGGACAATAACCACAGGGCCCCTATAAAACTATAAAATCCCAATAGCAGGGGAAATCAATATATTAAGTTCTCGATAATGCCCTACAGCCTGTATATTTCACAGATACAAGTTTCTTTCTTTCTTTTATTCACTCATTCTCACATTTCTTGGTTTTTAAATTTTTTTTAAACTACTTAACATTATAACTAGAGGCTTAATACAATGATAAAACCAGGAAGACTCGAAATAACCTTCCTCACCCACATCGAGGAGTTATAAACACCCTCACATCTTATCCTTCTGTCAGTGTTTCTGTGTATTTGCTTTTGTTCTGGTATTATATAAATCTTATTCTTGGGGTTCATTATAACTAGGTTCTTTTATTTCTTGTCATTTACTTTTGTTGGTCTTTATGTTTGTTCGTGTTTGTTTATAAACCTTATAAATCTTATTTCTGGGGCCCATTCTGGCTGGGATTTCTTTTTTCTCTTTCTCTCTCTCTTTTTTTTAATCTTTATTCTTTCTTTTTGGTGGTGAATTCCAATTACTCCAAAACCTTCCAGAGTGCACCCTGCCTGGATCGTGGGTGATATATTCAGCTAGACATCCTCTCATCCACTTCTCATCAAAATGACTAGGAGGAGGTACACCCAACAGAGGAAAAACCCAGAGACTGCACCCTCTCCCTCAGAACTATTGGAAATGGACATAAACAGTATGTTGGAAAGGGAATTCAGAGTAACAATTATCCAGGCAATGGCTAGGATGGAGAAAAATATTAATGACAACATAGAATCTCTAAGGGCAGAACTGAGAACCAGTATAGCAGATTTTAAAAACGCTATCAGTGAGATCCAATCTAACCTGAATAGTCTAATAGCTAGAGTTACGGAGACAGAGGATAAAATTAGTGATCTAGAGGACAAGATGGCTGAAAAGAAAGTTCAGGAGGAGAGCTGGAACAAACTGCTTAGAAATCATGAGAACACACTTAGGGAAATAAACGATGCCATGAAATGTTCCAACGTCAGAATTATTGGGATCCCAGAGGGGGTAGAGAAAGACAGAAGACTAGAAGATAAAGCTGACCAAATTCTGAATGAAAATTTCCCCAATCTGAGGAATGGAACAAGTGTTCATGTCCTAGAGTCAGAAAGGACACCCCCCAAGATCAACGAGTCTAGAAAGACACCCAGACACATAATTGTAAAATTTTTGAATTATAATTTTAGACAAGAGGTCCTGAGGGCAGCTAGGTGGAAGAGATTCCTTACATATGGAGGAAGACCCATGAGAATAATGTCAGACCTGTCCACAGAAACCTGGAAAGCCAGAAAAGCCTGGCATGATATATTCAAGACACTAAATGAGAAGAACATGCAGCCAAGAATACTATATCCAGCAAGGCTGACATTCAAAATGGATGGAGAGATAAAGAGCTTCTAAGACCGGCAAGGATTAAATAGTATGGGACCACCAAGCCAGCACTACAAAAAATATTAAAGGGGGTTCTATAAAAGTAGAAAGAACCCATGAGTGACATAGAACGGAACTTACAGTCTAGAAACAAGGACTTCATAGGCAACATGATGTCAATAAAAACTTATCTTTCAATAATCACTCTCAACGTGAATAGCATAAATGCTCCCATAAAATGGCACAGGGTTGTTGTATGGATAAAATGACAGGACCTGTCCATATGCTGTCTAGAAGAGACACATTTGGAACCTAAAGATACATTCACACTGAAAGTGAAAGGATGGAGAACCATCTTTCATGCCAACAGGCCTCAAAAGAAAGCTGGGGTAGCAATTCTCATATCTGGTAAATTAGATTTTCAGCTGAAGACTGTAGTCAGAGATACAGAAGGACACTACATTGTTCTTAAAGGGTTTATCCTCCAAAAAGATCTACAAATTGTAAACATTTATGTCCCCAATATAGGAGCAGCCAAGTACATAAGCCAACTGTTCATCAAAGTAAAGAGTCATATTGATATGAATACATTAATTGTAGGAGATCTTAACACGCCACTTTCTGTAACAGACAGATCATCTAAACAGAAAATCAATAAAGAAACAAGAGCTTTGAATAACACATTGGACCAAATGGACCTCATAGATATATACAGAACATTCCACCCTAAAACAACAAAATACTCATTCTTCTTGAGCGCACATGGAACTTTCTCCAGAATAGACCACATATTGGGTCACAAATCAGGACTCAACCAATACCAAAAGATTGGGATAATTCCCTGCATATTCTTAGACCACAATCTTTGAAACTGGAACTCAATCACAAGAAAAAGTTTGGAAGGAATTAAAACACTTGGAGGCTAAAGGCCAACCTGCTCAAGAATGCCGGGTCAACCAGGAAATCAAAGATGAACTTAAACAGTTCTTGGAGACCAATGAGAATTAAGACATATCAGTCCAACACCTATGGGGTACGGCATAGGCGGTCCTAAGCGGGAAATACATAGCCATTCAAGCCTCACTCAAAAAAAAATTGAAAAATCCCAAATACACCAGCTCTCTTAACACCTTAAAGAACTGGAAAATCAACAACAAATTAAGTCAGTCCCACGCACAAGAAGGGAAATAATCAAGATTAGAGGCAGAGATCAACGAATTAGAAACTAGAGAAACAGTAGAATGCATCAATAAATCCAGAAGTTGGTTTTTTGTAAGACTCAATATGATCGATAAGCCACTGGCCGAACAAATCCAAAAGAAAAGAGAGAGGACCCAAATTAACAAAATTATGAATGAAAGGGGAGAGACCACGACTAATCCAAAAGAAATAGAAACAATCATCAGAAATTATTATCAACAGGTATATGCCAATAAGTTAAGCAACCTTAACTTTGAAGAAGAAATGGTTGCATTCCTGGAAACCTATAAACTTCCAAGACTGAAACAGGAAGAAATTGACAACCTGAATAGACCAACATCTAGTAATGAGATTGAAGCAGTGATCCAAAACCTCCCAAAAAATAAGAGTCGAAGACCTGACGGATTCCCTGGGGAATTCTACCAAACATTCAAGGAAAAAGTAATACCTATTATCTTGAAACTGTTTCAAAAAATAGAAACAGAAGGAAAACTTCCAGACTCTTTCTATGAAGCCAGCATTACCCTGATCCCCAAACCAGGCAAAGACCCCAGCAGAAAGCTGAATTTCAGATCAGTATCTCTGATGAATATGGATGCTAAGATTCTCAACAAGATCCTTGCTAATAGGATCCAACAGCACATTCAAAAGATTATTCATTATGACCAGGTGGGATTTATCCCTGGGTGCAAGGGTGGTTCAACATTCGCAAATCAATCAATGTGACAGAACAAATCAATAAGAGAATAACCACATGGTCCTCTCAATTGATGCAGAAAAAGCATTTGACAAAATTCAGCATCTGTTCCTGATTAAAACTCTTCGAAGTATAGGGACAGAAGGAACATTCCTCAATTTCATAAAATCTATCTATGAAAAGCCCACAGCAAATATCATTCTCAATGGGGAAAAGCTGACAGCCTCCCCTTTGAGATCAGGAACATGACAAGGATGCCCACTCTTGCCACTCTTGTTCAACATAGTACTAGAAGTCCTAGTGACAGCAATCAGACGACCAAAAGAAATAAAAGGTATTCAAATTGGCAAAGAAGTCAAACTCTCTCTTCGCAGATACTTTATATGGAAAACCCAAAAGACTCCATCCCCAAACTACTAGAACTCATACAGCAATTCAGTAATGTGGCAGGATACAAAATCAATGCACAGAAATCAGTTGCTTTCTTATACACTAACAATGAAAATATGGAAAGGGAAATTAGAGAATTCATTCCATTTACAATAGCACCAAGAACCATAAGATACCTGGGAATAAACCTAACCAAAGAGGTAAAGGATCTATACCTGAAGAACTACAGAACACTCATGAAAGAAACTGAAGAAGACATAAAAAGGTGGAAAAGCATTCCATGCTCATGATCAGAAGAATAAACATTGTTAAAATGTCTATACTGCTCAGAGCAATCTATACTTTCAATGCCATCCCGATCAAAAT
>CM053606.1:133861312-133872776 GCA_028646535.1 Procyon lotor | reverse complement strand
AAGAAAAAAAAACGGGGGGGGGGGGGGGGGATTTGGGGTTCGTTTTTAAGTTCCTCCAAGACAGCCTAAGGGTACAAGGTAGGGGCGTGCCAGAAAAAGACAGGCCTAAGGGTATGGGCGTGAAACTATTCCTGGAATTTATCTTCCCTGTGTGATGCCTAGCCCCTGAATTGTTCAAATGCACCAATGAAATGCATAGATTTAGGTAATTGCCATATAAAGAGTAAGGAACTCGCCTACGTGTGTAGTGAAGTAAGTGCTTGTTTACTCAAATGCATAAAAATGCTTTGAAGGAGAGAGGCGGGGCTTCTCACCTTAGCACTGCGCTGCATCGTGTGTGCCTGTGTGTGCCGTGTGTGCCTGTGTGTGCCGGTGGGAGCCCCAGCTAGCTGGAAATAAACCCTTTTGCTCTTGCAAAAAAAAAAAAAAAAGAATTCATACAATTCAATAAGAAATCAAATAATTCAATTTAAAAATGGTCAAAGGACCTAAATAGACATTTTTCCAAAGAAGATATAGGAATGGCCAATAGGTACATGAAAAGATGCTCAACATCACTAATCATCAGGGAAATGCAAACCAAAACCACAATAAGACATTATGTCACACCATTTAAAACACGTAGCACCAAAAAGATAAGAGATAACACTGGAAAGGATGTAGGGAAAAAAAGGGAATCCTTGTGCCTTCTTGGTGCAACTGTACACATAAATTGGTACAGTCATGATGAACCACTATGGAAGTTCCTCAAAAATTAAAAGTAGAACTACCATATGATCCACCAATTCCACTTCTGGGAATATATGTGAAGGAAATGAAAACATTATGTCAAAGAGATATCTCCATCTCCATATTCATAGAAGCATTATTTACAACAGCCAGGGAAGACCTGGAAACTTAAGTGTCCATTACGAATGGACAAAGTGTGATATATATATATATTACATACATATATAATGGAATATAATTCATCCATAAAAAGGAGGAACTCTTGACAATTATGACAATATGAATGGACTCTGAGGCTATTATGCTAGGTGAAAGAAGTCAGAGAAAGAAAATATAAAATGATCTCACTTATATGTGAAATCTTAAACAGAACAAACTCATGAAAAAAAGATCAGCTTTCTGGTTACCAGAGGTGAAGGGTAGGAGGAGGAGGAACTGGATAAAGGGGTCAAAGATACAAACTTTCAACTATAAGATAAATACTAGAGGTGTAACGTACAACAAGTTGACCATAGTTAATACTGCTGTATGATATACATAAAAGAGTATAAATCCTAAGATAGAATTTAAGAGTTCTCATCTAAAAGAAAAATACTCTTTTTTGTATTGATAGATGTTAACTTGAAGTAATAATCTCACAACTTATGTAAGCCAAATCATTATACTATATACCTTAAACTTACACAGTGTTGTATGTCTATTATATCTTAATAAAACCGGGGGGTGGGGAGTCACTAAGGACAGCTTACATTCAAAGGGAATGTCTTAGTCTATTGTGGCTCTAACAAAATACTATAGATTGGGTAGTTTATAAACAATAAACAGTAAACAATAAATATTTCTCACTGTTCTCCAGGCTGGAAATCAGAGCAGGGTGCCAATGTGATGGAGTGAATATACCCACTCACTGTACTCTCACATGGCTGAAAGGCCCAGAGAGCTCTCTGGAGCCTCTTTTATAAGGGCACTAGTATACCAAATTCTCCTACCAAAAGACATAAAATGGTTGAATAGATTTAAAAAAAAATAGATAAGACCCATTTATATACTGCTTACAAAAGTCAGATGTAAAGACATACACAGACTCAAAGTGAAAAGATGGAAAAAGATATTCCAAGCAAATAGAAACCAAAAGAAAGCTGGGGTAGGTATACATTTTTGTAAATTTTTTTTTTTTTAAAGATTTTATTTATTTGTCAGAGAGAGAGCACAAGTGGGGGGCGGGGGCAGAGGGAAAAGCAGGTTTCTTGCTGAGCAAGGAACCCGATGTGGGACTTGATCCCAGGACACTGGGATCATGACCTGAGCTGAAAGGCAGATGCTTAACCAACTGAGCCATCCAGGTGTCCCCAGAAATACTTTTAATAGACAAAATAGACTTTATTAAAGACTAATAAGAGATAAAGAAGGGAATTACATAATGAAAGCAAGGGTTAATCCAACAGGAGGAAAGAATATTTGTAAATATTTATGCACTCAATATAGCAGCACCTAAATATATAAAGCAAATATTAACATATATAAAGGAAGACACAGCAATACAGTAATAGTAGAGGACTTTAATATCCTGTTTATATCAATGGATAAGTCATCCAGACAGAAAAATCAAGAAGGAAACATTGGCTTTAAATGACATGTTAGACCAGATAGACTTAACAGATATATATATATATCTGTTATATATATACATATATATAGATATGTATACATATCTATATCTGTATACATAGATATATGTATACATGTAGATATATATAGACACATATATACATATATACACACAGAATAGAACATCCAAAAGCAACAGTATACATGTTCTTCTCAAGTATACATGGAACATTTCTCAGGACAGATCATATGTTAGGCCACAAAACACATCTTAAATTTAAAAGTTATATCAAGCATCTTTTCTGATGACAGTGGTATAAAACTAGAGATCAATTACAAGTTGAAAACGGAAAAATTCATAAAAATGTGGAGGTTAAACAACATGCCACTGTATGATCAATGGGTCAAAGAAAAAAACCAAAAGAAATAAAAATACCTTGATTGTACAGTGAAGGAAACCATCAACAAAATGAAAAAGCAATCTACTGAATGGGAAAATAAATCTTTAAATGATATATCCAATAAAGTGTTAATTCAAAATATACTCCTACAAATAACACCAAAATGAAACATGTTTTAAAAATGGGCAGAGGACATAAATAGACATTTTTCCAAAGAAGACATACAGATGGTCAAAATGAAAAGATGCTCAACATCACTAATCATCAGGGAGATGCAAATCAAAACCACAATGAGCTAGCACCTCACACCTGTCTGAATGGCTAGTGTCAAAAGACAATAACAAATGTTGGTAAGGATGTGGAGAAAAGGGAAAAAAGGAACCCCTGAGCACTGTTGGTCAAATGTAAATTGGTATAGCAATTATGTAAAACAATATGGAAGTTCCTCAAAAAATTAAAAATAAACATACCATACATTAGTTCCACTTCTGGGTATTTACCTAAAGAAAATGAAAACTAATTTGAAAAGATATATGCACCCCTATGTTCACTATAGCATTGTTTACAATAGCCATAATATGGGAGCAGCCCAAGTGACCATCAATAAATGAACGGATAAAGGTGTCTCACACACACACAAACACACACAAAATGGAACATTACTCAGCCATAAAAAGGAATGAAATATTGCCATTTGTGACAATATGGGTGGACCTAGAGGGAATTACACTAAGTGAAATAAGTCAGACTGAGAAAGCAAATACCATATGATTTTACTTACATGTGGAATCCAAAAACAAAACAAAAACAAAGAAAAAAACAAAACAAAAAAATCAGAAACAGACTCAAATACAGAGTATAAATTAGTGGTTGCTGGGATGGGCAAAATAGGTAAAGGGGATTAAGAGGTACAAACTTCCGGTCATAAGTCACGGGGCTATAAAATACAGCATAGGAAAATAAACAAAATAAAATAAAATACAGCATAGGGAATATAGTCAATAATAATGTAGTAACTTTGTATGGTGACAAATGGTAACTATATTTATTATTCTGAGCATTTCATAATGTTATATAAATGTGGAATCACTATGTTAAACACCTGAAACTAAAATTATATGTCCAACTATATTTCAATTAAAAATAAATTAATTTAAAAATATCTTGAGACAAATGAAAATACAACATGAAAATTTATGGGATGTAGCAAAAGCACTTTTTTAAAAAAGATTTTATTTATTTGAGAGAGAGTATCAAGCACAGGGAGAGAGAAACAAGCAGACTGAGCACAGAGCCTGACATGCGGCTCAATCTCATGACCCTGAAATCATGACCTGAGCCAAAAATCAGGAGCCAAAATCAAAGGTAGGACACTGAACTGACTGAGCCACCCTGGCGGCCTAGCAAAAGTACTTCTAAGAGCTAAGTTCATGATGATAAATGCCTACCTCAAGAAATGAATTATCTTAAATAAACCACCTAAGTTTATACCTCAAAGAACTAGAAAAAGAACAAAGTTGGCAGAAGGAAAGAAATAAGAAAAATTAGAACAAAAATAAATGAAACAGACTAAAAAGGCAATAGAGAAGATCAATGAGACTAAAAACTAGGTCTTTGAAAAGTTAAACAAAATTGACTTTAGCTAGACTTCCCAAGCAAGAAGAGGACTCAAAATCAGAAATGAAAGAGATGTTACAATTGGTATCAGAGAAATAGAAAAGCTCATAAGAGACTAATATGAACAATTATATGCCAACAAATTTGACTATCTAGAAGAAATGGATAGATTCCTAGAAACACACACCATACCAAGCCTGAATCATGAAAAAATACAGAGTCTAAATAGACCAATCACTAGTAAGGAGGTTGGCTCAGTAATTAAAAAGCTCCCAACAAACAAATGTACTGGACCAGTTTCACTAGAGAATTCTATCAACATTCAAAGAAAAATTACACTAATCCTTCTCAAACTCTACCAGAAAAGAGGAGAGAACTCTTCCAAACTCATTTTATAAGACTAGCATTACCAAGACAATAAAACCAGACAGGGACACCACAAGAAAATTATAGGCTGATATCCCTGTTGAACATAAATGGAAGAATCCTCAACAAAATATTAGCAAACCAAATTAAACAATACATTAAAAAAAGCATATGCTAAGATCAAGTGGGATCTATTCCAAGGATGCAAGGATGGTTCAACATCTGCAAATCAATGTGATACAACAAATTAACAAAATGAAATATTAAAAAATTTTCATCTCAGATAATGCAGATGGAGAAAAAGCATTTGACAAAAAAACCCAATATCCACTTATGATAAAACTCTTGAGGTATAAAGAAAACCTATGTCAATATAATAAAGGCAATATATGACAAGCCCACAGCTAACATCATATTCAACACTGAGAAGTTGAAAGCTTTCCTTCTAAGATCAGAAATAAAAAAAGGATGCTTGCTCTTGCCACTTATTAAACATAGTATTGGAAGTCCTACCTGGAACAATTAGTCAAAAAAAAAAAAAAAAAAAGCATCCAAATTGGAAAGGAAGAAATAAAACTGTCACTATTTGCAGAGGACAAATCTAGAAAACACTAAGATCTCCACCAGAAAAGTATTAAAATAAACATTTGGTGAAGTTGCAGAATACAAAATATACAGAAATCTGTTGATTTCTATACAATAATGAATGACAAGAGAAATTAGAAAATAGTCCCATTCACAATTGCATCAAAAAGAATAAAAACCTAGGAATAAATTTAATCAAGGTAAAAGACCTGTACATTGAAAACTATAAGACATTAATAAAAGAAACTGAAAACACAAATAAATGGAAAGATAGTTTGCCCTCATGGATTGAAAGAAGACTGTTAAAATGTCCTTACTAGGGGCACCTGGGTGGCTCAGTGGTTTAAAGCCTTTGCCTTTGGCTCAGGTCGTGATCGCAGGGTCCTGGGATCGAGCCCCGCATTGGGCTCTCTGCTCAGCAGGGAGCCTGCTTCCCCCACCCCCACCTCTGCCTACTTCTGATCTATCTCTGTCAAATAAGTAAAAATAAAATCTTTTTAAAAAATGTCCATATTATCCAGAGCAATCTACAGATTCAATGCAACCTATATCAAAATTCCAATGGCACATTTCACAGAAATAGAAGAAACAATCCTAAAATCTGTACAGAACTACAAAAGACCTTGAATAGCCAAAGCAATCTTGAGAAAGAACAAAACTAGAGGCATCACATTCCCTGACTTCAAAGTAAATTACTTTACTGTTAAGCTATAATAATCAAAACAGTATTGTATTCACATAAAAACAGACACATAAATCAATGGAAAAAATAGAGAGCGCAGAAATAAAACCATGCATACACAGTCAATTAATTTACAACAAAAAAATCCAAAAATATATAATGGGGAAAGGACATTCACTCCAATAAATGGTTTTGGGATACCTGGACAGCCACATGCAAATGCATGACACTGGCCTGCTGTCTTACACCATACACAAAAATCAGCTCAAAATGGATTAAGGATTTGAACATCAAATTAAAGATTAAAGACAGAAACCATAAAACTCTAGAAGAAAATATAAGTAGTAAGCTCCTAAACATTACTCTTAGTGATAATTTTTTACTGGATCTGATACCCAAAGCAAAGGCAACAAGCCCCAACATAAACAAGCTAAAAAGCTGCATAGCAAAGAATCCAACAACCAAATGAAAAGGCAACCTACTGGATGAGAGAAAATATTTGCAATCATAGCCTATTTAATGGGTTAATACCCCAAATATACAAACTCCTATAACTCAATATCAAACAAACAAGGAGTTGAGGAGCAAGATGGCAGAGGAGTAGGAGACCTAAATTTTGTCTGGACCCAGGAATTCAGCTAGTTATCAAACCACTCTGAGCACCTACAAACTCAACAGGAGATTAAAGAAAAGAATAGCAACAAATCTATGAATAGAAAAGCAAACACTTTCTACAAGGTACGATGTGCGGAGAAGTGAATCCAAGGCAGTGTTTGGGAAGATACACTGCAGGGGGAGGGAGCCTCTGTCAGCTGGCTCCTGATAAGTGATAAGAGTCACGGAGCACAAAATCAGAACTTTTAGAAGTCTGTTCTTTTAGAAGAACTTTTAGAAGGGAACAACTTTTAGAAGGGATGTCACTCCAGTGGCTAAGCAGGGGGTGGAACCCTCGCTGGGGCAGTATGGTCTCAGGATCCTCGGGGTCACAGAATGACTGGGGGTGCCTGGGTGTGGCAGAGTTCCCAAGTATCAGAGTGGGGAAGCCAACTGCAAAGACAGAGCCAAGGAGTGGGTACTCAGCTTAGGGTTGCCATAAACTGTGATCCCTGGCACAGTTGGGCCACTACTCTTCAAGCAGGGACCCAACAAGCAGATCTGGGGAGACCTCTCTTCCCCCTCCAGAGGAGTGGCGTGGGAGTACACCACAGGAATCTGCTGGGTTTGGAAACTCCAAACAGGGTCATGTGCCAGAGGAAAAAAAAAAAAACACTCTGTCACAGGGTGAGCATGGAGGGCAGCTGGAGATCAGGGAGAGAGGAGTGATTGACCACTCTCCTCTGAGGACTCACTGAGAAATGGGGCTCCAAGCTCTCCGCTCCCCTGGGTCCAGAGATTGGGAGACTGCCATTTTCATTCTCGTCCTCCAAAGCTGTACAGAAAGCCTTCAGGGAACAAAAGCTACTGAGAGCAAACCTGAAATTACTTAGCCTGGCACCTGGCAAGCGCGGTGCAATGCCGCCTCGGGCAAAGACATTTGAGATCCACTGCAACAGATCACTTACCCGGCAGATCAGCAAGAACATCCAGCCAAGACTAAAGTTACTGGTCAATGAGAACTGCAAAACTCCAGTGCTAGAGGAATACAGCACATAGAATTCATGGCTTTTCCCCCAAGATTCTTCAGTCTTTCAAAGTTAATTTTTAAACTTTTCATTATTTTTTTCCTATTTTTTTGAATTTTTCTCCTTTTTCAACCAACATCTTATCAATTCCTTTTTAAAAATCTTTTTAAATTTTCATCTTTACAGTCATATTCCATCCCTTCAATGTATTTTCCCTTACTTTCATATATATATATATATACACACACACACATATATATCTTTCTTTAAAAATTTTGGTGGTAGTTTCTTCTAACAGACCAAAATATACCCAAAATCTAGTGTGTGGCTCTCTTCTATTCACCAGCCTGATCATTTTTTTCCCCCTCCCCTTTCTTTTCCTTCCAGTTTCAAATTTCTTCTGATTTATTCAGTGTATATTTTTCTGGGGTCATTTTTACCCTTTTGGTATTTTGTTCTCTCATTCACCCATTTGTCTCTGGACAAAATGACAAAAAGGAAAACTCACCTCAAAAAAAAAAAAAAAAAAAAAAAGAACAAGAGGCAGTACTAACTGCCAGGGACCTAATCAACACTGACATTAGTAAGATGTCAGTAATAGAGTTCATAATGATGATCATAAAGATACTAGCTGGGCTTGAAAAAAAGCATAGACGATACTAGAGAATCCTGTTCTGGAGAAATAAAAGAACCAAAATCCAACCAAGTCAAAATCAAAAGGCTATTAGTGAGGTGCAATCAGAAATTGAGGCTCTTACTGCTAGGAAAAATGAGGCAGGAGAAAGAATTAGTGATATAGAAGACCAAATGATGGAGAATAAAGAAGCTGAGAAAAAGAGATAAAAACTACTGGATCACAAGGGGAGAATTCAAGACATAAGAGATATGATAAGATGAAACAATATTAGAATAATCAGGATCCCTAAAGAAGAATAAGAGAGGAGCAGAAGGTATATTGGAGCAAATTATAGCAGAGAATGTCCCTAATTTGAGGAAGGAAACAGGCATCAAAATCCAGGAGGCAAAGAGAATCCCCCTCAAAAATCAATAAAAATAGGTCAACACCCTGTTATTTAATAGTAAAACTCAAAAATCTCAGAGACAAAGAGAAAATCCTGAAAGTAACTTGAGACAAGAGTTCTGTAAGCTACAACAGTAGAAACATTAGATTGTTGGCAGACCTATTCCCAGAGACCTGGCAGGCCAGAAAGGAATGGCATGATATATTCAGAGCACTAAACAAGAAAAACATGCAGCCAAGAATACTATATCCAGCTAGGCTGTCATTGAAAACAGAAGGAGAAAAAAAAGCTTCCAAGATAAACAAAAACTAAAAGAATTTGTGAACACCAAACCAGTCCTACGGGAAATATTGAAAGGGATCCTCTAAGCAATGAGAGAGTCTAAAATTAACATAGACAAGAAAGGAACAGAGACAATATACATTAACAGTTGGCAGGCAATACAATGGCACTAAATTCCTAGCTTTCAAAAGTCACCCTGAATGTAAATGGGCTAAATGCCCCAATCAAAAGACACAGGATATCAGATTGGATAAAAAAACAAGACCATCAATATGTTGTCTGCAAGAGACTCATTTTAGACCCAAAGACACCCCAGATTTAAAGTGAGGCAGTGGAAAACAATTTATCATACTAAAAGAAAGCTGGGATGGCAATCCTTATATCAGATAAATTAGATTTTAAGCCAAAGACTATAAGAAGAGATGAGGAAGAACACTATATCCTATGTAAAGGATCTATCCAACAAGAAGATCTAAAAATTCTAAATACCTATGCCCCTATCATGGGAGCAGCCAATTAATAAAAATATCAAAGAAACACACTGGCAATAATAAATAATAATGAAGGGGATTTATTATTATTAAATAATAAAGGGGACTTTAATACCCCCCTCACTGAAATGGACAGATCATCTAAGCAAAAGATCAACAGGGAAATAAAAGCTTTAAATGACAAACTGGACCAGATGGGACTTCATAGATATATTCAGAACATTCCATCCTAAAGCAACAGAATACACATTTTTCTCTAGTGCACATGGAACATTCTCCAGAATAGATCACATCCTAGGTCACAAATCAGGTATCAACCAGTACCAAAAGACTAGGACCATTCCCTGCATATTTTCAGATCACAATGCTTTGAAACAACAACTCAATCACAAGAAGAAAGTTGGAAAGAACTCAAATACCTGGAGGCTAAAGAGCATCCTACTAAAGAATGGGTCAACCAGGAAATTAAAGAAAAACTTTAAAAAATTCATGAAAACAAATGAAAATGAAAACACAACTGTTCAAAATCTTTGGGATACAGCAAAGGCCATACTGAGAGGAAAGTATATAGCAATACAAGCCTTTCTCAAGAAACAAAGGTCTCAAATACAAAACCTAACCCTACACCTAAAGGATCTGAAGAAATAAGAGCAAATAAAGCCTAAACCCAGCAGGAGAAGAGAAATAATAAAGATCAGGGTAGAAATCAATGAAATAGAAACCCAAAGAACAGTAGAAGACATCAATGAAACTAGGAGCTGATTCTTTGAAAGAATTAATAGGATTGATCAAATCTTAACAAATCTAACAAGATTTGTTAAGATTTGATCTAGCCAGACTTAAAAAGAAAAGAGAAAGGACTCAAATTAATAAAATCATGAATGAAAGAGGAGAGATCACAACCAACAGCAAAGAAATACAATTATAAGAACATATTATGAGCAACTATATGCCAGCAAATTAAACAATCTGGAAGAAATGGATGCATTCCTAGAGACATATAAACTACCAAAACTGAACCAGGAAGAAATTGAAAACCTGAACAGACCCAGAACCAATAAGGAAATTGAAGCAGTCATCAAAAATCTCCCAACAAGAGCCCAGGGCCAGATGGCTTCCCAGGGGAATTCTACCAAACATTTAAAGAAGAATTAATACCTATTCTCCTGAAACTGTTCCAAAAAATAGAAATGGAAGGAAAACTTCCAAACTCATTTTATGAGGCCAGCATTACCTTATTCCCAAAACCAGACAAAGACCCCATCAAAAAAGGAGACTTACAGACCAATACCCTTGATGAACATGGATGCAAAAATTCTCACCAAAAATACTAGCCAACAGGATCAACAGCACTTAAAAGGATTATTAACCATGACCAAGTGGGATTTGTTCCTGGGCTGCAAGGTTGGTTCAACATCTGCAAATCAATGTGATATAATACATTAATAAAAGAAAGAATAAGAACTATATGATACTCTCAATACATGCTGAAAAAGCATTTGACGAAGTACAACATCCTTTCCTGATCAAAACTCATCACAGTGTAGGGACAGAGGGTATATACTTCAACATCATAAAAGTCATGAAAAACCCACAGCAAATACCATTCTCAGTGAAGAAAAAATGAAAGGTTTTCCCTTAAGCTCAGGAACATGGCAGGGCTGTCCACTGTCACCACTGCTATTCAACATAGTACTAGAAGTCCTAGCCTCAACAATCAGACAACAAAAAGAAATAAAAGGCATCTGAACTGACAAAGAAGAAGTCAAACTCTCACTCTGTGCAGAGGATAGGATACTTTATGGGGAAAACCCAAAAGACTCCACTCCCAAACTGCTAGAACTCATACAGGAATTCAGCAAATTGTCAGGATATAAAATCAATGCACAGAAATCAGTTGCATTTCTATACACCAACAGCAAGACAGAAGAAAGAGAAATTAAGGAGTTGATCATTTACAATTGCACCCCAAACCATAAAATACCTAGGAATAAACCTAACCAAAGAGGCAAAGAATCCGTACTCAGAAAACTATAGAATACTCATGAAAGAAATTGAG
>CM053606.1:133821456-133861212 GCA_028646535.1 Procyon lotor | reverse complement strand
GAAAAATGTTCCATGCTCATGGATTGGAAGAACAAATATTGTGAAAATGTCTATGCTACCTAAAGCAATCTACACATTTAATGCAATCCCTATCAAAATACCACCAATTTTTTTTTTCAAAGAAATGGAACAAATAATCCTAAAATTTATATGGAACCAGAAAAGACCCCAAGTAGCCAGAGGAATGCTGAAAGAGAGAACCAAAGGTGCTGGCATCACAATTCTGGACTTCAAGCTCTATTATAAAGCTGTAATCATCAAGACAGAATGGTACTGGCACAAAAACAGACCCATAGATCAATGGAACAAATAGAGAGCCCAGAAATGGACCCTCAACTCTATGGTCAACTGATCTTCGACAAAGCAGGAAAGACCATCCAACGGAAAAAAGACTGTCTCTTCAACAAATGGTATTGGGAAAATTGGACAGCCACATGCAGAAAAATCACACTGGACCATTTCCTTACACTACACACAAAAATAGACTCAAAATGGATGAAAGACCTAAATGTGAGACAGGAATCCAGTAAAATCCTTGAGGTGAACACAGGCAGCAACCTCTTCAACCTCAGCCTCAGCAACTTCTTCTTAGAAACACTGCCAAAGGTAATGGAAGCAAGGGCAAAAATGAACTGTTGGGATTTCATCAGGATAAAAAGCTTTTGCACAGCAAAGGAAACAGTCAACAAAACCAAAAGACAACTGACAGGATAGGAGAAGATATTTGCAAATGATGTATCAGATGAAGGGCTAGCATCCAAAATCTATAAAGAACTCATCAAATTCGACACCCAAAGAACAAATAATCCAATCAAAAAATGGGCAGAAGACATGAACAGACGCTTCTGCAAAGAAGACATCCAAATGGCCAACAGACACATGAAAAAGTGCTCAACATCACTCAGCATCAGAGAAATGCAAATCAAAACCTCAATGAGATACCCCCTCACACCAGCCAGAATGGCTAAAATTAACCAGTCTGGAAACGACAGGTGTTGGTGAAGACATGGAGAAAGAGGAACCCTCCTACACTGTTGGTGGGAATGCAAGCTGGTGCAGCCACTCTGGAAAACAGTATGGAGGTTCCTCCAAATGCTGAAAATACCCTATGACCCAGCAATTGCACTACTGGGTATTTACCTCAAAGATATAAATGTAGTGATCTGAAGGGGCATGTGCACCCTAATGTTTATACCAGCAACATCCACAAAACCCATAGTATGGAAAAAGCCTAGATGTCCATCAACAGATGAATGGATAAAGATGTGGGATACACACACACACACACACACACACACACCCAATGGAATATTATCCAGCCATCAAAAAAATGAAATCTTGCCATTCACAATGATATAGATGGAACTAGAGGGTATTGTGCTAAGCAAAATAAGTCAGAGAAGGACAATTATCATATGATCTCACTTTTATGAGGAATTTGAGAAAAAAAGACAGAGGATCATAGGGGAAGAGAGGGCATAATGCAACAAGGCAAAACAAGAGAGGGAGACAAACCATAAGAGACTTTTTTTTTTTTTTTTATAAGAGACTCTTAATTTCAGGAAACAAACTGAGGTTTGCTGGAGTGGAGGCGGGTGAGGGGATGGGGTGGCTGGGTGATGGACGTTGAGGGTATGTGCCATAGTGAGGACTGTGAATTGTGTAAGACTGATGAATCACAGACCTGCATTCCCTGAAAGAAATAATACATTATATGTTAATAAAAAACAAAAACAGAACACACAAATGAAAAAAACCCATAACAATCTAAGGGCACTAATTCTAGTCATGAAGGCTCAACTCTCATGACCTAATTAATCATCTCCCAAACGCCCTACCTCCTAAAACCATTACCTTGGGCATTAGGTTTTCAGCATATGGGTTTGGGAGACACAAACATGTAGACCACAGTAGAAGAGGAATTAGACTCCAACTTTTTTTTTCTTTTTTACTTGAGACAGAGCACAAGCAAGCATGAACTGAGGGGGAGAGGGAGGAGGGAGAGGGAGAAGTAGACTCACCACTGAGCAGGGATACAGAGGAGGGGCTCGAACCCAGGACTCTGAGATCGTGACCAGAGCCGAAGGCAGACGCTTAACAGACTGAGCCACCCAGGTGCTCCAAGACTCCATCTTTTGAAGGGAGGGATATCAAGTTTCTGGAACAGCATGTGGGATCAAAAATGTTGAGGATATTCTTGGAAAATATACTACAGAGGCTATATGATGATGTAAATCCTCCTACTCCCAATTTTCAGTTAGACATTTTATATCTGCCCTATTGATATATGGATGGAATAATGGAATGAATAATGGAATGAATAATGGAATGAATGAATGTCATAGAAATGGCTGGAAGGAATAAGTAGATCTTAAATACTCACAAGGTAAAGAATAATTCTTTAAAAATTATTTAAAAAAATATTCACAAGATTAAAAAAACCTAGCACTTCAAATTGACAACTATGTTATCCCTAAATCAGCCACCAGTTGGTGACATTCATTTTGGCCGCACCTCTGCCCTTCCCAGGAAACATAAAACTCACAGCTGCTCAGCAGGTTAATTTATGGTAAGTTACACCTGTAAGCAGGTCTGCTTAATCCTTCATCTCCAAAAGAACCAGTGAGTGTTGGCTTTACCTTCTGTCTTGAGACCCCTTGCTAATCCTTAGCTGTTTTTTTTTTTCTTAAGATCTGATTTGAGAGATAGAGCACAAGTTTGGGGGGAAGGATGGCGAGGGAGAAGTAGACTCCCCACTGAGTGCAGAGCCCTATGAGGTACTCCATCCCGGGACCCTGAGATCATGACCAGAGCCAGAGTCAAATGCTTAACTGACTGAGCCACTCAGGTGCTCCTTAACTGTGTTTTTAATAACTATACCGCCAATCTGCAAAGCTGATGGAGCAAGGGAAGGATATATGAACATTGAGTAACAATGAGATTTGGATAGTAGGGTCCTTCCTTCCAGTCCCTCCCTTCCCCAACTCCTTCCCTTTGAAGTAGATTTTAAATTAACTTAGTAAACTGTATAATTCAAGCAACTGAACTTGATCTGAACCTTTCTGTTCCATGACCTCTAGGATGGGCTGATTAGAAGCACAGGTGTACCTGGAAGCTACCACTGTAATTTCCCACTCCAGTAAGTGCTTTACAAGTCATACACTATAAAATCTACACAAACTTTTTAGGAAGGTGTTATTATTCTTATCCTACAGGTGAGGAAACTGAATCTTGCAGAGGCTAAGTAACTAGTCCAAGCTAATAAATGAGGGAGCTAGAATTCATGCCCACGATGACAGGGCTCCAGGATCCATGTTCTCTTTCACTAAGTTCATTCATTTTTGCTTCAGCAGCAAATACGATACCTGACATACAACAGACATATTGCTTGATAACTTTAAATGGTATAATCCTCGCTCTTAGTTTATTGGCCATGTGGCCAATAAATTATCTGACTTAAGACTCGGTTTCCTCACAGAATTTAGCTATTATTTAAAATCAATATAGGTAAAACATTTTCCTCAGCACTTGACCCCTAGTAATTGCCTTAAGAAAGGTAACTCTCATCCTCCACTCCAGAGCAGGTTTTAGAAAGAGCTGTCGGGCACTCTCAAAGCTTGTGTTTCTATCCCATTTTACCATACTTCACAGGGCTATCCACAGAACAGGTGCATGTTGTTCAAGGCATGACAAGGTTCTCCCAATATTTCAGCTTCAAGCTACTGAATCTCTTTCACCTCATTTTTATCCGCTAAACTTTTTTTCTGTTGTGCTTATCTTTAGATCAGTCCCCCCTGAGAGATGGGTAGCAGGCATTCAATCACATTATCGTGACTTTCGGCACCGAGTCCGGACACGACACGGGGGTGGGGGACCTCTCTATTGCTTCCTAGTGAATTACCCTTAGCGACTTATCCTGGGGCGGCGTGTCCGCTCCCGTGAGAGGAGGGGCACTGCTGGACCCACCTCACACGAGCGTCCTGAAGATGAAATGCCTCACTCGGCAGCTACTTCCAAAAGCTGAGTTTGTTCAAACAATTCCACAAAGCCGCAACATTTCCCTGAATTTAGTCCTTTCTGCCTCCTCCCTCCCAACTCCGGGAGCCCCACCTACCCATTCCCCGCTACCCGCTTTCCCCTCAACCACTTCTTTTCGGTTGCTGAAATACAAAACGAGGCGGCCTTTCCTCCTCATTAATTTTTTAACAGTGCGGTTTTCTTTTTTCACCAATACGCGGCTTTTCCCACCCCCGCTTCACACGCGGAGAGCGCTCACCCCCCATCTCCTCCAGCGTCTCACCCCCCCGCCCCCCCCCCGGCAGTCTCTCAGGACGGGCCGAGTTAGCGCGACATACCGTGTTCCTGAGGCACGGCGAGGGCTAGTTGGGGAACCTCGACCCGAAGAGGTGAGCAGGCGTGTCCGGGCACCTCCCGTACGAGTGTGTAGAGCCGGGAGCCCGCCAAGCGGGCGGGGCCGAAAGCCGCAGGCCTAATATCTCACGCCGCGAGCGGGGAGGCGAGGCCCGCGGGTTCCAGGCGAGTTCTAGAGGCCGGAGGGAGGCGGGGTCGGGGGTCCGGGTAGCGGTAGCGGAGTGGGGCAGGGCCTCCTGGAGTGGGCGGGACCCTGAGACCGGGGAGGCGGGGCCAGCAGGCGCGGGGAGTCCCTCACTGGGCTGGCAAGAGGCGGAGTCCGCCCGACGGTTGGTGCGGGGTTGGCTGAGGCCGAGAGGTGTCCTCAAGCCGCAGGCGGGAGGCGGGGCCGGCAGGAGTAGGCGGAGCCCTGAGGCGGGGAAGGCGGGGCCAGGTCGGCGTAGGGGGAGTTGCTCAATCGGCTGGCGAGAAAGCGGGGCCGGTGGGAGTAGGAGGGGTCTGTGCAGCTGGAGGCGGGGTGGACTCCGTGGACCCGCGGGCCACCTGGGTCCTGTCATAGTTGGAGGTGGCTCGAGGCTCTCAGTTCCTTCAGCCCTCGTAGCTCTGGCGGAGTCTGCGCGATGGGTGACCCGGAAAGGCCGGAAGCGGCCAGGCCTGAGCTAGATAAGGTAAGTGTTGCTGCCGTTCCCTGTCCCGCCCTATAATCACGCCTGGCCTTTAGGTTGCAGGTTGAAGCCGGGACCTGCGAGGTGCAGGACTGCTGTAGAAAATTTTACCCTTTGGGGTCAGTAACCCAGTGCAGGCCCAAGCGTGAGCCTTTAACGCAGCCTGGTTTCGTGGTTGTGAGAGCCGGGGAGGGGTGAAGAGGGAGCCGGGTTTCTGCTCGGTTGCTCTGCTCCGGGGCCAGCCAAGGGCGACGCTCTGAGGTTTCAGGCCCGGCCGAGTAGCAGCTCCCCCATTCCTCCCAATAGTCGGCCCCATACTCCCCACTTTTGCGCGTCTGGAGCGCTCTGGCCGGGGAAACCCGGGCAAGGAACGAGGACAGGTGGTGGATTTACTGGAGAAATACATCCCTTCTCTGAGATGGTTAAAAGGAGTTGGGGGCCCTGTGTGGAAATTGACACAGGTGGACGGGGTGGTGATGATAGGTAGAAGGCGACGGGAAGTCCTCACAACAATGAAAAACATCAGGTTAGGAGGCCAGATTTGCTCAAACAGAGCCACTTAACTAGCTCTGACTCTCTGGGATTCACATTCATTTATACAGTGGAAGTGATACTTCACTCGCAGAGGAGTAAATCAAAGGCTTTATGCAAAGTGCCGCGGAAGTCGTGGGTGCCTCCGAAAACCCAAGTTAACATGTTTTTCTTCTGTCTCTGTAATGGAAGTACATAATAACAGTAAATCAATTTATCAGACTGTTGTAGGGTAGTTCAAATTGTTGCTTTATAATTTTCATACCCTGTTATTTCACAAATACTTCTAAACCATTTGTGTACAAGAGAAATACTTTTTGTATTTATCTTGAACCTGCTGGCTGTGTGTAATATTTTTGTTTTAACAGTTTCAGCTTACAGAGACTCATACTTAGCCCTACATTTCTTTAGAAAGTTGTAGAATCCAGACTTGGGGTTTTATCTGTTTGATTTTGGTTTTGTAAACACTTAGTAACTAATTAACAAGCTGTAAATATCCCTCAAACTTTTTCTTCCTCTTTTGAAACAAATACATTGAGTACCAGTTTGAAAAGGACAATTCGGGTTTTTCTTTTTGTGCTACAGCCATTCTGACTTAAGACCTGGAAGTTGACTTTTATTTATTATCCCCTTCTCAATGACATAGGCCCACAAGGACAAAGGCAGAACTTTAGCTGTAGAATGAATTCTAGTGAGCATCTGATCCAAAAGTTCTTTAACTTGTGTTGCAAGGATGCTTCAAGCACTTTGTTTCTCTACATATGATGGTGCAGCGTGGGCCACCTGCATTGGAATCACCTGAAGTAAGGTAAATTACTGGGCCTACATTCCAGACATGCTAAATCAAAATCTCTTGGGAGAGGCTGGGACTGCATTTCTAACAAGGACTTCAGGTGATTCTGATCCACATTTTAAGGAACACTGCCTTGAAGGGTGCGTAGGTGGGCTTGAAAGGTGTTTATGAATCTCCTGAAGTTTATAGATTTTGTGTGTGCACATCTGAATCTTCTGAGAAAGGGGTCCTTAGCTTTCATCAGTTTCTCGAAGTTAACTATCATTAATCTAATCATTAGTCCCTATTTTCAAGACAAGAAAGTTTAGACCAGAAAAGAGAAAATGACATGCCCAGGACCACATGATTCAATAGCAGAGCTGGGCTTAAAAACCAAGTTCTTGCTTGTGAGCCAGTATTCTGTTTTGGAATAGAAAAATGAAAATGAAAGTGACAACCTGCACAAATACAAATAGTGTATGACTGTAGCAGCATCCAAAAAGTCGTCTTCACCTGAGAAGAGAGGCCAAGGCAAACAAATGAAAGTAGTGGAATTGGGGCTGGATTGAGAGAGAGGGGCCTCATAGCATGCCAGCCTGGACCAAGGAATGGTGAGTGCTAGCTGGGGAAGCTGCCTGGGCATATCCCCTTGGGACGAGGTGACTGGAAATTAAGGCAGACAGGAACTAGAACCATTCTGGAAGACACAGTGGAATGTTGCCACAGCATGCTTGTGTGTTCTGAACTTTATTTCAGGGTCTCATCACTTTACATCTGTGCAGCTATAACAACTTGTCTCTCTACCTCCAGTCTTACCCACTGTTTAATCCTTTTTACCATTCCTAAATTAATCCTTCACTAAATCAGTGCCTTTGTGTCACTCCTCCCAAGTAAAAACTCTTGAGATGGTCTCAGTTCCCACCAAAAAGACCCAATTCTGTAAGCGGACCAGGCCCTGCTGAAGCAGCTTCTTCTTGCTAACCACCACATCTTAGTTCAGGCTGCCCTGACATTTTCCCAAAGACGACATACACATGGCCAACAGACACATGAAAAAATGCTCAACATCACTCATCAGGGAAATACAAATCAAAACTGCAGTGAGATATCACCTCACACCTGTCAGAATGGCTAAAATTAACAACACAGGAAACAGCAGATGTTGGAGAGGATGTGGAGAAAGGGGAGCCCTCTTACACTATCGGTGAGATGCAAACTGTTGCGGGCACTCTGGAAAACAGTATGAGGGTTCCTCAAAAAGTTAAAAATAGAACTATCCCACAACCCAGCAATTGCGCTACTTGTTATTTACCCGAAGGATGCAAAAATACTGATTAGCAGGGACACATGCACCCTGCTGTTTATAGCAGCATTATCAGTCATAGCCAAATTATGGAAAAAGCCCAAATGTCCATCAACTAGTGAATGGATAAATATACACATATATATAGTGGAATATTACTCAGCCATCCAAAAGAATGAAATCTTGCCATTTACAATTACATGTATGACACTAGAGTGTATTATGCTAAGTAAAATAAGTTAGAGAAAGACAAATACCATATGATTTCACTCGTGGAGTTTAAGAAATAAAACAGATGAACATAGGAGAAGGAGGAAACAAGACAGGGAGGCAAATTATAAGAGACTCTTAACTATAGAGGACAAACAGGATTGATGGAGGGGAGGTGGGCGGGGGATGGGCTAAATGAGTAATGGGTATTAAGGAGGGTACTTGCTGTGATGAGCATTGAGTGCTGTAAGTAAATGATGAATCACTAAATTCTACTTCTGAAAGCAATATTACACTATATGTTAACTAACTAGAATTTAAATAAAAACCTGAAAAAAAAACCTAAAATAATTCAGGCTGCCATTTGTACCTCGAGATCAACACCATGGTGGCTACCAAAACCTAGGGTTTTTTTTTTCTTTTTCCAGTTCATCTTGGATAGATATCCAGTGAATCCTCCTGATGCCATCCCTATCCCTGTTAACTCATATTCAGAAACTCTCCATGACTATCCACAGGAGTGATTTTCAAACTGCCCTACAGTGAATGCCAGTACCTAGGGTTTGGGGGCAAATAGTGAGAGTTGGAGTATGAGTCTCTCAATCCCCAGAGGTTTAAAAATCTTTGGCCCACAGAATTCATTCCTAACCTCTTACCCTGATTGATATCCTGAGTGTGGATCCTTTACAGAGTTCTCTGTTTCATCTGTTGACGGAGATGGCTTTAGCCAAATCAGATCACTTCCTCCTTTGCTTTTGACTGTCCTACATCCATTTCAGCCACTCTTACTTTTTTTTAAGAGTTTGTTTATTTATTTGACAGAGAGCGAGAGAGCACAAGCAGGAGGAGCAGCAGGCAGAGGGAGAGGGAGAAGCAGGCTCCCTGTTGAGCAAGGAGCCTGACACGGGGCTCAATCCCCTTTATGGCCTGAGCCAAAAGCTGACGCTTAACCAGCTGAGCCACCCAGGTGCCCCTAGTTCAGCCACTTTTAATCCCAGCTGGCTCCTCTTCTTCTATCTGCCCTTCCAATGTCAGCATTTTCTCAGCTGCATCCTCAGCTGTGCTGCTTCTCTATATTTCCTCCCTGGATAATCCCTTTGGTGACTACTAATGGGATGGATCGCCACCACTCCTCTGCCACAGTGTGATGTTTTTAGCTGCCTACTGGATATCTTCAAACTGAACAAATTGTGTTTTTTATTGACCAAGTTGACTTTTTAAAGATTTTGTGTTTGTAGCTATTGTTGTAGCTTGGGTTGGTGGGGGAGTTCATTCAAAGTAAGCTTTTGTTAAATACCTAATGTGAGAAGCAAGGGATTTGTCTGATTTATTCAGTTATTCTCCAGATGCTGAGCACTTTTCTTTGTGTCTCTTATTTCTTGATATGCTCACCCAGTTGCTGGACACCTCAAGGGTATCTTTAACTCTTCCTTATCCTGGTCTCCAAAATCCAAATTTTTAGCAAGAATGATTAATTCTGCTTCTGAATATCTCTTAAAGCAATCTTATTCTGTGTTTCTACTGCTGGTATCCTAGTTCAGGCAAGATTTGGGTGGGGTCATGATTTTTTAATTGTTCTCTCCGCCTGCAGTTTCTCATCTAATCTGACCATATTTTTGGATAAGTGAGTTTTAAAAATATTTATTTATTGGGGGGGAGGCAGAGGGAAAGAATCTTCAGGCAGACTCCCCACTGAATATGAACCCCCACCCATTTGGGGCTCCATCCCACCACCCATGAGATCATTAACCTGAGCTGAAACCAAGAGACTGATGGTCAACCAACAGAACCACCCAGGTGAACACTTGAGTGGCTCAGTTAAGCATCTGTCTTCAACTCACGTCATGATCTTGGGGTCCTGGGTTCGAGCCTGCTCAGCAGGGAGCTCCCTGCTCAGCGGAGAGCTTGCTTCTCCCTCCGCCCCTACCCCTGCTTGTGTTCCCGCTGTCTCTCTCTCTCTCAAATAAATAAATAAATAAATTCTTTAAAAAAAATTCTGTAGAATTAGGTGTAAGCAAGACAGGTATAATAAGGTTGGGAGAGACTCCTACAAGAGAGAAGGACTCTGCGCTCAGACTGTTCTACCTTAAGTATGTTAAAACTAGAAATTAGAACATGTAAGTGATACATTATGTTGTGTTTATGTCAGAGAGACTTGAAACTTGAGAGTCCAATCAAATAAATAAATAAAAATTGTTAAAAAGTCACATGCCATCATGCCTTTTTTTCACATTGTTTTCTCCTCTAAAATAAGAGTTCTTAGCCCCGGTCCGTAGAGGATATTCTAGAGATCCTAGAGCTTTGAGATGTATGACCCTCCTTACATTGTATTAAAATGTGTGTTGATTTTTTTAAGCATCATGAAAATAAGCAATGTATCATCTTTAACTCAATTCAGAGGTTTATGTTGGTTAAGCCCTCCTATCTTCACATTGCAAATCTTCCACGATGTTCTCATAATCCAACAACTTCCCTTTACAAGGCCCGTGTTATCAGAATGGAACAGGAAGGATATAGGTACAAAAGTGACTTTCATTCTAATGGAAATGTGCTAGTCGTTAGCAGTTTTCATAGATTCTGACATTGATTGTTTATTTAATCAGCATTTAAAAACTCCCTCAGGGCCAGGGTGCTTGGTACCTAAGAGTTTCTGCTTATGATGGTTCACATAGCAAATACAGCGAAGTAAGGAATTCCAGCTCTGTATTCATGCCTGTATCCTAGGGACAAAATAGATAAAGGCAACACAAACAAAAAACTTGACAGCTTCCATTTTAAAAGTTTGCTTGAATATTTGGGGAATGAATATCAACTAAATGCCAGATTCTAGGGATTCCACAAGAGTGAAATTAATTTTTACTTTTAAGAAGCATAGGACTATAGCTGAATAACAAGGAATTAAATTGCGGTGAGCTCTGTGCTATGTTAGGGACTTAATCCAGGCCTTTGAGATGATGGGGGGAAAGGGAGATATGGGAACACTCAGAAAAGGCTTGATTTGAGTGGTTATCAGGTTATCTCACTGATGTATTGTGGTCTTATGTTAAATTAAGTTCAAAAGGTATCCAGTAAGCCGATCACAAGATAAAGAGAAATTAGCAGCCCATTCACTTACTTAGCTGTTCATTAAGGTCCTGCTTGACACAGTACTCTGGGAGCACCGTAATAAATAAGAAGTGGTTTCTACTCTCCAGAGCCCAAGTGCTTTATCTTGAGAGGTCTGCACCTTCAAATAAATAGTTACAAAATAGGACAGTCTCTACTATAATGACAGCAGGCGTGCAGTGTGCAAGGCTATTTGTGTAGCCTCAGTCTTTGATTTTTAGTCTTTTGCTCATCTCGTCTGGTCTTAGCACACTTGCTTCAGAGAGGTGTGCTTGATGGAAGTGATAAGAACGCAGGAACGTGATTGGCCTAGCCCTGGAGAGAGACAGTTTGAGTCAGGAGTCTAGAATTTAAATGTATCCCAATAATCTTGATTTATACATTTTAAGCCTAATTGTATATACTTGGTATATATTCATTCTCATGCAAAGTAAAACTCATTTGATACTTTTGCTGACTATTAAAATGTATATTTTAAATATTTAGACTATATATACACCTGTCAGTGTCCCTTGTTGGAATGCCATCATTTACAAGTCATAGGTATACAGGTATGTGCTTCTCACTGGATTCCACAAAGCTTTGAGCCAGCCCACAGTGAGATCATCTATAGTAATATTAATAATAGTAATAACAAATCGATATATGGGAAGGTTCAGATGAACAAAGGTTGATAAATTTTTGGTAAGGAGTTTTCAGGTATTATGATAGTTCAGATTAGAAAAGAAAACATTAAAATAAGAAAGTAGGAAAATAAAAAAAGTAGGGGCACCTGGGTGGCTCAGTCAGCCAAGTGTCTGCCTTCAGCTCAGGTCATGATTCCAGGGACCTGGGGTCGAGCACCCTGCTCAGTGGGGACTCTGCTTTTCCCTCTCCCTCTAACCCTACCCACTGCTTGTGCTCTCATGTGCCCTCTCTCTCTCAAATGTATAAATAAAAGATATTTAAAAATGAAATAAGAAAGGAGTTTGTAATAGTATCCTATTCATGCCAGCATCCTATCTCTGAGAAAGGCACTGAAGGACATTTTGTGTGCAGGCTAAGAAATTCACACACCATGACATTTATGAATCTAGTTTTGTGCTTATCCTTAAAGTAGCAATAATGACAATTTTGTTGCATGTTTATTATGCACCAGGCTCTAAAGCACTTTTAATCATCAAGATTAACCTAAATGAAGTAAGTGTTATTTTACCGATAAGGAAAAACCAAGACTCAGAGAAGTTAAGCCACTTTCTCTGGCCGTACTACTAATTAAGCACTTTGTTAACCAGGAACGGATAATAGTAAAGGATTCAACCCAGGCAGACAGGCTCCTCAACCTGTGCTGTCTCCCTCACTTCTCTCAGTGTGTGCTTAGATATGAATAAAGAGGGAATGTCTGCACAGAATAAATGTTCATAATTTATTTTCCAAAGAGATTATCTTCAGATACCCACGAAAATGAAGTAAAGTCAGATGAAGAGCCGCTCCTCCGAAAGAGTTCTCGCAGATTTGTCATCTTTCCAATCCAATACCCTGATATCTGGAAAATGTATAAACAGGCACAGGCATCCTTCTGGACAGCAGAAGAGGTAAGTGGCATCACCTTTGCCAGCAGGCGTGTTCCGTAAAGCAGTGTCACATCTTCTGTCACGGGACATTGAAAAATGTTAACTTATATTGTAAGATACATTGAAGAAAGTCAGTTGTATAACAATGTTTGAAATTACTGAAACTCAAAACAGCATTTGCCAATGTTTTCTGTTTAGATTGCTGTATGTAAACATGTTTCTTGTGGCAAAAATGGCCTCTCGGTCTGCCAGGTTTTTACTTATAATATATTTTAGAACATTTTCTATTTTTAAATAGACTTTTGGTTTACCATGACCACATAAGACTAGTCTTTACCTGTGGCCGGCAGAATAAATAGAATTGTGTTATGGCCAAAAAATGAGAGTGAACGCTGGAGGGACCCTAAGGGATGCTTCCATTGAGAGACTTTGCTGATTGTGCAGAAAGAGCTGTGGCAGAGAATTTGCCTGCTCAGGCAGTGAGCTCTCGAGCTGCCTGCCAGAGCACCTCCCAGTCAGGTCCCGCCCTCAGTCACCTCAAACCAGGTTCTGCTGCCCCAGCAGCCAGGAAAGTTCTAGAATGCTGTATGTTGGGGGGCATTTTCCACCGAGAAAATGAGTTGAACACAGTAAATTAGAAAATACTTGCTGGTTTGGCAAGGACAGTTGGTCAGGTGAGTGGTTGCTCTGTAGTCTAAGTGAACCCACAAATAGTCCTTGTCCTCCTCCTTGAATATGATGGATGATACCTGCATTGCATACTTGTGCTCTGGGTGTGTGTTTATTTACCTATATAAGAAGATAAATGGATATATCTTCCTAGATAGGTATATTCGGACCTAGGTATATTCAGACCTATCTATTTTTCAGAAGATGGTTTTTATACATGTAAATACTCCCCGTTAAGAAGGCGGACACTGGAGCCAGATTGCCTATGTTCATATTCTGACTCTACCCAGTACTAGCTGTGACACCGGGAAAATTGCTTAACCTCTCGGTGTGTCCTCATTGGAAAACTGAGCTAACGGTACCTGGTTCGTTGGGTTATTATAAGGATTAATGAGATGAGTCTCATGAATGAGATAATGAGATGCCAACATGGCATTTAGTACTAAAACGTGAACTATTTTACACAGAATGGGGGAGATTTACATTAGAAATCAGAAGGCACCAATTGTTGAAGCTTCAATGACACTAATTTTACCCATTTATTCACCTGTATTATATTGTTAAAACTCTGTCATACGGTAGTTAACATGCAGAGCAAAAAACCCCAAACAAAAGAAAAACCCAGTATTTTCAAACTGGGTCATACTATGTGGCACACCTGACCGTTCCTAACTGTGGTTTTCTAGGATGTGTTTTTTTAGATACGGTTAAGAGAACAAATGGAGTACACAGGTGGCTTTTTCATTCATCATGTTAAAAAGCTACTGTGATACTTGGGGTTCTCAAAATTCATTTGAAAATGACTTGCATCTTTTAGCAAATGTAATACATGTTGTATTATGACTAAGAAATGCTAATTAAAAAATTAAAATACACAGGTTGGTACATACTTTACTTATTTAAATACACATTTTAAAAGGAAGCCAAACACATATAGTTCCGCATGTTTTTCCTCAAAACAAATTAAGTCAACTTTGAACTTCATTGTTTTATCTGTGGTTTAGCTTTATTCCTAAATATGGCTGATCATCAGAAACCTTGATTCAGAAGGAAAAGATCTCAGGTTTTGGATTGTTCTTTTAAAGCTACCAGGCAATTCTAATAACCAGCAGTTTGGAATCAAAATTTAGAAAGTGAAATTGAGAATTTGTCCAAAGGAGATAAAACTGAGAAGGATGGTTTATGTTTTAAGAATGGGAGATGAAAAAAAAAAAAAAAAAAGAATGGGAGATGACCGGTGTAGTATAAATGAAATTTATAAAATTTTTTGAAGTTGAGTGTTTGAAGAGGTAAGTTTAATATTTAAGAGTGAGCATATTATAATATAAAATTTAATATCAGTAGTAAAACACATAAAAACTGGGAAGGTGTCCTTCAGTTAATCCTGAATTGAGTTCTTAAGAGAGTAGGACCTGACATTGAGCTTGCATGTTTTAAAAGATGCAGGTATACCCTCCGACCCCATTGTATCTCCAACACTTATTTTTTCTAAAGATTTATTTATTTATTTATTTGAAAGAGGGAGAGCCAGAGGTTGGTGGAAACAGAGGGAGAGTGAGAATCTCAAGCAGACTCCCCACTGAGCATGGAACCCAGTGTGGGGCTTAATCTCACCACCATGAGATCATGATCTGAGCCAAAATCAAGAGTCAGATGCTTAATCAATTGAGTCACCCAGGTTCCTCTCCAACACTTATTACAATTGCTGGCATGTAGTAGGTACTCAGTAAACATTTAAAGAATAAAGTAACAAGAAAAAGCATTTCAAAAAAGAACACGAATAATGAAATAATCCTCTTTGGAATGGTTAAAGAGATTAGGGCTTTGTTAGAATAAATAAAAGGACAAAGGACAGCTATATATTTCAAATGTTTATGAAGTTATTGTGAAAAATACTTCAGAGATCTTCCTAAGACAAAATAATATCTATAAGGTACATTTAAATACTATTTTGCATTATAGATTCCATCAAACTCTGGAGTGCCTTACTCTATTCTATTAATTCCAAGGACTATTTCTAATAAACATTTAAAAAAATATTTCCTTTTTTTTTTTAAGATTTTTTTTTTTTTTTTATGAGAGAGAGAGCACATGCAGGGGGAGGGGGAAAGGGGGAGAGAATAGACTCCCCACTGAGCACGGAGCCCACACTGGGGCTCCATCCTAGGACCCTGAGATCATGACCTGAGCTGAAGTCAGATGCTCAACCAACTAAGCCACCCAGAGGCCCCCCGTTTTCAAAAATATTTCTATTCCCAGAGGAAGCCATCCCTGTAAATTGCTTTAAAACCTAGGTTGTTACATGCCCGATATTATTTTCTGGGTATAAAAGTAGATTAGCTGGCAGTAAAGTAGTAGTTACTATTGCTTAACAGCAATCTAACTAGTTAGCTAATCTAACACTATGGTAAGTATTATATATCATATATCATGTTAAAGCAATGGCTGCCGAAAGGTGTTAGTTTATGCTGCCTCAGTTAGCCAGAGTATAGAATCCTTCAAAATGCTTTTATTTTATTGTGTTCCTTTGTAATAGTCTTAGTCAGTTTGGGTTGCTATAATACCTTATACTGGATGGCTAACCAACAGAAGAATTTTATTTCTCGCAGTTCTAGAGGCAGGGAATTCTAAGATCGTCTCTGGCAGATTTGGTATCTGGTGAGGTCCCAGTTCCTGGTTCAGAGATAGCTGTTTGTTTACTTTCTGTGTTTTCCTATGCTAGAAAGGATGAAGACGCACTCTGAGGGCTTTTTTTTTTTTTTTTTTTTTAAAGATTTTATTTATTTGACAGAGAGAAATACAGCGAGAGAGGGAACACAAGCAGGGGGAATGGTAGTGGGAGAAGCAGGCTTCCTGCTGAGCAGAGAGCCCGATGTGGGGCTCGATCCCAGGACTCTGGGATCATGACCTGAGCCGAAGGCAGACGCTTAACCACTGAGCCACCCAGGCGCCCCTCTGAGGGCTTTTATAAGGGTACTAATCCCATTCATGAGGGTTCCACCCTCATGATCCAATCACCTTCCAAAGACTCCATCCACCTTCGAGTACAATCACATTAGGGCTTGGTTTCAAATATATGAATTTGGTGGGGTGAGGGGCAACAAAACATTCAGTCTATAGCAGTTACGTTAACATTTTTTCCTCTTTCACATTTTACTGCTAATGAATTCTCCCTCCCTAACTTTGAGATGGAAGTTCATTTTCCAAACACTTTGAGAAGAATTAAACACCGAGATAAATTTTTTATTTTATTTTACATTATTTTATTTTATCTTTTTATTTCAGGTTGACTTATCAAAGGATCTCCCTCACTGGAACAAGCTTAAATCAGATGAGAAGTATTTTATCTCTCACATATTAGCCTTTTTTGCAGCCAGTGATGGAATTGTGAATGAAAATTTGGTAAGATTTTTTTGTATTTCTGTTCCCTTTCAGCAGCTAAATGATGATAATGGCAGTAAGATAATTAGACCAAGCCTGAAAAATGACTTCCAGGAAATGAACTAGATATAGCTTAACTTTCAAAGATATTTTTCTGGTGAAGTGTCAGAGAAAAGGATGCATTTCTCCCATTTGACCAGCAAAATATCATGAAATCAAGCATCTTGTGCCAATCAAAGCTACTTACAATGCATAGACATGAATTCAATTTTTACCCTTAGATAGTAATCATAATAGAGAGGCTGCACCTTAATAACCCTTCTGGAGCTCTGTAATAAAGCACTGCATTCTTGTTCCCCATTTTTAACCTGTATAATGGTTGACCAGGAGGCCTGCTTTCTTGTTAAAGAGAATTAGAAAGATACAAACTTTCATCATGAACTGGAAGGGGCTTCAATCCATCTGTCTGCTGTTGAGGAAAACAAAGACTTAAGGTCAATTTTACAAAGCAAAGGTATTATTTTTGACAGCATTCTGAAATTTAGTCGACTTTTTAGGAAGTATCTCCACCTGTTAGGTCAATTCATTTAATTGCTTAAGAATACATTATGCAACTAATTTATTATGGAAGATAGATAATACTGCTTAAAATAACCCATAAATTCTGTCTAACCTGTTTGTGGCATGGCAGGTAATTTTTAAGTGATAATTCTGATGTCCAGGTTCTGATTTGCAATGTTTAATGAGAGTCCACAAAATTGGATATGTTTCCCTTATTTTTTGTAGGTGGAGCGCTTTAGTCAGGAGGTGCAGGTTCCAGAGGCTCGCTGTTTCTATGGCTTTCAAATTCTCATTGAGAATGTTCACTCAGAGATGTACAGTTTGCTAATAGACACTTACATCAGAGATCCCAAGAAAAGGTATTATGACTGGGATTTTATTTACAAAGGTTTATGCTGTTGCTTATGCTAAGAGTAGAATTTACTCCAAAAGCAAATGTTAGGGAAAAATTATTCAAATATTTTCTTTTGTTTAATAATGTGTTGGGTTAAAAAACTTGTATAGAACCAGTTCATCTTTGGGTATTATATCTTTAAAAACTGTTTATTAGCACATACTGTTTAGAAATTGAACACTGACTTGAGTTAGTTTTATATCAAACCAGAGCCAAATCAGTAATTTGAATTTTAGTTTTATTTCTATACTTTGTAGATGTGCAAAAATACAGAAAAATGGCAGATCTGATAGCATATCATAGCGTTGCAATTATTACTGTTGATTAAACTAATGAAAATCTATTCTGATTAAGAAAAACAAATGAATAACTTTACTATTTTGTTTTTACAGGGAATTTTTATTTAATGCAATTGAAACAATGCCATATGTTAAGAAAAAAGCAGACTGGGCCTTACGATGGATAGAAGATAGAAAATCTACTTTTGGCAAGTAGTGTTAATTTAAAAATGATCATATTTGCCTCAGTTGACATAACACTTTTTATGTGGTGTGACTATCAGGTATAATCAAAGTCCCAGAATAGAAAAGGAGTACAAATGTCTTCATATCCACCTTTAGTAGAATCATTATCCCTAATGATTAGGAACCAGTAATAAAATAATCTAAAGCTGTTACCTGTTTTGTTTAGTAAGTTGAAAGGTTAAGATGTCAGTATATCATTACAGGTAGATAGCAGTCACGTAGAATCTGATAAGAATATTGTAGCAATCACAGTTTGTCTCTGCTTTCATGAATGTTAAAGGGAGTTAAAGGAAGTTAAAGTCACATTTTTTTCAGGGATCAAATATGTAGTTTCCGAAAAACTATACATAGTAGTTGCTCAATAAATATTTATTTAATTTAATTAAAATATTCAGATCCTTCATTTGAATAGCTCTGAGTACCTGTCTCATACTTATCTATTTCATAATTAGTGGTTTTTACTTTCTGGCTTTATTCATTATGGGGGAAGCAAGTCTCAAAATTTTTGGTCTCAGGACTTCTTTGTACTCTTAAAAATTAGGACTCTTAAAAAATAGGACTCTCCTATTGGTGTGGATTATTGATATTTCCATATTAGAAATAAAACAGAGAAACTTAAAAAATTATTAATGTATTTAAAAGTAATAGAAAAACATGATATTATATTATAAATGAAACATATTTATGAAAAAACATTACTTCCCCTCTCCCCCAGATTTTGCAAACCTTTTAAATGTATGATTTAATAGAAGACAACTGGGTTGTATCTACTTCCACATTCAATTTGTTGCAGAATATTGTTGTAGTTTCCTTTATAGTTATGAAGAAAATCTAGTATTACTGAGTTGTGTAGTTAGAAAAGGGAAGACTATTTTATTAGGCTTCTCAGATTACTGTGGAGATGTCATGTAGCCTCTGGAAATCACCACTGTACACTCATGCAAGAAAGGTAGTAGAAAAAAAATAGAGCCTTAGCATTTTTAATGAAAGTAGTTTTGACCTCATAGACCTCCTCAGTCTGTGGATTTCCAGGGACCCCCTTGACCACACGTTGAGAACCAGTGATGTAGAGTAAGGTATGGGGCAAGCCTCTTATGTATCAGAGAAGAAACAAATCTGTTTGCATTGCCTTCAGTTCATTTCAAGAATAAGAAAAGTGATGGTTCTTAATATGCGTAAAAATTACGCAAGAGTTTGCAGAAAACCCTTCAGAATCCTGGTTTTCACCAGAGAGTGATTTAGGAGGCCCAGGTAGGACTGAGGAATCTGCATTTTATACCCAGCTGATTTTCTCATAAGAAGTTTGAGACACACTGGTTTTAAAGAAAAAAAGGAGAGAAATAGGAAGGTGTTCAGTATGCATTGAAAATAGTATGGGGGCACCTGGGTGGCTCATTCATTAAGCATCTGCCTTTGGCTCAGGTCATGATCTCTGGGTCCTGGGGTCGAACCCCACATCGGGCTCCCTGCTCGGCGGGAAGGCTCCTTCCCCCTCTTCCACTACCTCCTGCTTGTATTCCCTCTCTTTTTCTCTCTCTGTCAATTAAAAAAAAAAATCTTAAAAAAAAAAAGAAAATAGTATGGCTAGGTACCACTGGAAAATGATGAACAGTTTTGCAGCTGGCATGTATTTCAAAACTGCCTAGAGAGAAAGTAAAGGAAGGTGGCAGTCCCTGTGCGACAACAGCAGGGCTCCAGGTAAATTCTCCATATTGCTTGCTCTCAAGGCACACCCATGCTGCAAATGCAGAAAAAGCAGTGAACAAAATTCAGTATCCATTTATGATAAAAACTCTCAAAAAAGCAAGCATAGAGGAAATATACTTTACCATGATAAAGGCCATATATGACAAACTCAGAGCGAACATTATATTCAATTGTGAAAGCTGAAAGCCTTTCCTCAAGATCAGGAGTAAGACAAGGATGCCCATTCTCACCACTTTTATTCAACACAGTATTAGAAGTCCTCGCTGGAGCAATATAGGCAAGGGAAAAAAAGGCATCTAAATTGGAAAGGAAGAAGTAAAACTCACTAATTGCAGATGACATGATATATATAGAAAACCCTAAACACTCCATAAAAGAAAATTTTTCAGTTGTAGGATACAAAATTAGTATACAGAAAACTGTTGTGTTTTATACAATAGTATACAATAGTAACTATCAAAAAGAGAAATCAAACAATCTCATTTACAATTGCATCAACAAGAATAAAATACCTAGGAAAAACTCTCTAAGACATTAATGAAAGAAATTGAAGATACATATAAATGGAAATATATTCCATGCTCATAGATTAAAAGAATCAACATTGCTAAAATGTCCACAATACTCCAAACAACCTAGATTAAATGCAATCCCTATCAAAATCCCAATAGCATTAAAAAAAATCCCAATAGCATTTTTCAAAGATATAGAACAAATAATTCTAAAATTTGTATGAAACACGAAAAATCCCAAATAGGCAAGAATCTTGAGAGAGAACAAACATAATATTCCCTGATTTCAACTATCTTTCAAAGCTTCAGTAATCAAACCAGTATTGTAAAGGTATAAAAACAGATACATAAATCAATAGAACAGGATAGAGAGCCCAGAAATAAAACCCATGCATATATGATCAATAAATTTATGACAAAGGAGCCAAGAATATACTATGGGGAAAAGACAGTCTCTTTAATAAATAGTATTGAGAAAAGTGGACAACTACAAGCACAGGAATGCAACTGAATTGCTATGTTACACCATACACAAAAATTAACTCAAAGCAGATTAAAGATTTGAATGTATGACCCCAAACCATTAAACTTCCAGAAGAAAACATAGGTGGTAAACTCCTTGACACAGGTCTTGGTGATGATATTTTGAATCTGATACCAAAAGTAAAAGCAATAGAAGCAAAAATAAACAAGTGGGACTACATCAAACTAAAACCTTCTACAAAGCAAAGGAAGCCATCAACAAAACAAAAAAGCAGTCTACTGATATCTGACAAGGGGCTAATATCCAAAATATATAACGAACTTATATAATCAGTAGCAAAAAAAAAAAAATTAAAATGAGAAGATCTGACTAGACGTTTTCCTAAAAAATACATACAGATAGCCAACAGACACATGAAAAGATGCTGAACATCATTAATCTATTTAATGATAAGATATCAGGGATATGCAAATCAAAACCACAGTGATATCACCTTATACCTGTTGGAATGCCTGTTATCAAAAGATAACAAGTGTCCGTGAGGATGTGGACAAAAGGGAACCCTTGTGCACTTTGGTGAGAATGTGCATTGGAAGAGCAACCAGAGAAACCAGTATGGAGGTTCTTCAAAAAATTAAAAATAGGACTACCATATGATCCAGCAGTTCCTCCTCTGGGGATTTATCTGAAGAAAATGAAAACATGGACTCAAAAAGATATATGCATCCCCCCAATAGCCAAGGTATGGAAACAGCCAAAGTGCCCTTCAGCAGATGAATAGATAAAGAAAATGTGGTGTGTGTGTGTGTGCGTGTGTGTATAATAATGGCATATTTATTTAGCCGTTAAAAAAAAACCACAATGAAATCTCATCATTTGCAATAACATGGGTGGACTGTGAGGGCATTATGCTAAGTGAAATGAGTCAGGCAAAGAAAGACAAATACTGTCTGATCTCTCTTATATAAGAACAAAAAAACTAAAAACTAAAATCTAAGTGCATAGATACAAAAGATTGGTGGTTGTAAGAGGTGGGGTTGGAGAAAAAAGTGAAAAGGATCAAAAGCTAAAAGAGAGTCTATATGGCTTACTTGGACAACTGTTAGTAATGAGCAAAATAGGCTAAAGTGTAAGCTTTTGGAAAAAAAAGACTAAACATTTCCCATTACAGTTGACTCTTGAACAACATGGCTTTGACCTATGTGGGTCCATGTATACACAGATTTTTTTGATAACTATGGTACAGTACTGTAAATGTATTTTCTCTTTTTCTTATGACTTTCTTAATAAAATTTTCTTTAACTTTATTGTGAGAATACTGTATATAATACATATAACACAAAAAGTATGTGTTGATTTATCTGTAAGGCTTCCAGTCAACAATATATTATTAGTAGCTAAGTTTTTGGGGAGTCAAAAATTGTACATGGATTTTCAACCGCACAGGGGCTTAGCACTCCTAACCTCCATGTTGTTCATGCCACACACACACAAAAAAAAGGTAGAATTCTACATATTTTGTAGAAGATCCTGAGAATGAATAATTGAGAGTATCATCTTAAAGAATAGGCTTTGGGGGCACCTAAATGGCTCAGTCAGTTAAGCATTAGACTGTTGGTTTTGACTCACGTCATTATCTCAGGGTCATGAGATTGAACCCTACCTTCGGCTCCACACTCAGTGGGGAGTCTGCTGGAGATTCTCCCTCTTGCCCCCCTACCTTGTGTTCTCTCACTTTCTAAAATAAATAAATGAATCTTAAAAAATAAATAAATAAATAAAGAATAAGCTATGTACTAACTCAAAGAATATAATAAAAAAACAGAATTTTCTGAAATGAAGGCATAAATTTATACATCAAAAAAATCCTTCATTATGTAGGAACTACACAATAAAGAACTATACAGTCTGAGTGAAATTATTGAAAGGGAAAGTTAAAGGAAATATGACAGTAATAAAGTTACCTCCTAAAGGAAAAAACTATACTTTCCCATCTCTAAAACAAATCATGAGACCTTCACATTCATTATAGCTTTTAGAAGAAATATTTTGGAAGTCTCTTTTTAATTTACATCTACTCTTGAAATTTGTAAAGTTTACCTCTCTTAATCCTTTAATCCTTTCCAAAAAGAATAGCCTTCTATAGCAATTTTTTAAAAAATTTTTATTAACATATAATGCATTATTTGCCCCAAGGTACATGTCTGTGAATCGTCAGGCTTACACATTTCACAGCACTTACCATAGCACATACCCTCCCCAATGTTCACAACCCAGCCACCCCATCCCTACCCCCCTGCCTCCCAGCCACCCTTAGTTCGTTTCGTGAGTCTAGGAGTCTCTTAGGGTTTGTCTCCCTCCCCCTCCCTTCCTGTTTCATTTCTCTCCCCCACTTCCCCCAAACTCCCGCCTTGCCTCTCAAATTCTTCATATCAGAGAGATCATGTGATACTTGTCTTGCTCTGACTGACTTATTTCACTTAGCATAATACCCTCCAGTTCCATCCACGTCGTTGCAAATGGCCAGATTTCATTTCTCTTGATGGCTGCATAGTATTCCATTGTATATATATACCACATCTTCTTTATCCATTCATCTGTTGATGGGCATCTAGGGTCTTTCCATAGTTTGGCTATTGTGGACTCTATAGCAATTTCTGACATGACTTTTATTCTTTAGCATTCACATGAATGCATAGAACAGTTAAAATTAAAATCTCCTTTAATTCACAATGTTTGTATTATAATCTAGTTCTTTTACATTTAAATGTGCATATGACATAATGACAATGGAGAATGCATCAATTGTGATTGTCCATTATCTTACTAATGGCAAGATAAAAATATCTATATGTTAAAATAAGAACAAATCTTCATCTTAAAAAATATAGCTGGCCTAAAGAGCCATATTTGTTTTTCAAGACCATAGTGATTATTATTATATTTTGTATTTAATATATAGGACACTGAAGATTCTTAATAATTCCTTCTACACAGTATATACTCAATAAGTACTTATTTAACAAACCAGAGCACTATTTAGAGACTGCCAGAAATATTTAAGAAATATTTAAATTTAAGTCATTTTTTAAATTTAAATATTATAATTACCTTTGTTCTGGAAGTTATAAGTATTCTGGATCAGGTTTTAGCAGTTTTCATAGAATGAATAATGTCTCTTATCATTAGTGCTTAGATATTTTTCATTGTCTCAGTTCAGAACACATTTATTAAGCACCTGCTCTGTGTTTGGTCCTGTGACAGTACTGGATACAAGCTATGATGTTATTGATGAAACAGACCTATAGTTGGTTCAAGCCCTCAGGTGCCTTTGTCCCATAGTCTTATAGACCAAACCTTTCTCCCTAGACAGACATGTATATAAATATTTCTCTTGAGCATATGCAATGTGGTGACATTTGTTCGGGTTAGACTTAAAATCAAACCCTAGAGACAGTGGATGTGGTTCCATTATAGACCTTTTAGGAGATAATCTTCTGCACAGTCCTTGCCTAACAGTGAGTAACCTTTGAAATTGGGCCTTATTTATTTAGCAGAAGATAGTATTTCTGCTTATGTGATGGGATATTTTACCTGACAGATATACTTATTCTCTTTAGCTGGATTCATATTTTTTTTCATTGAAGATGCGTGGCAATGTTTTTTGAAATGTTTATTGCTAATCTGTAAGATATCTTAGGATTCTAAAAATAAAAACCTCACCAGCCTCCCCTGCCTGAATCATAAAGAGGGAGACCTTTGTCATAAAATCTTATCTTCTACTCTCTATTCCAATACACGCACACATTTATATGCACATACAACACTCATAAGCATGTGTGGTGCACAGATAAATCACTTCTTTTTTTGAGTAGGGAAATATCTCCCTTGTCCAGATACCAAGACCGCTAGGAATGCAATGTCTGATACAAGATTTAAAGTAGACATACCTACATACCTTTCTGCTGGAGTAGGTAGAGGTGGCATATTGCCTCCTCTGAAGGCCCTTGGCCGTGGCATTAATTTGTTGATTTTGTTTTTTGGCAAATAGTTGTGATATTGCTATAAATATATATGTAAAAACATGTATATTTTATAGATGTGAGCTTGAAAATGTTAATAGGATATGGCATTTCAGAAAATAAAACTGTTTTATGTCTCCCAGGGGAAAGAGTGGTGGCTTTTGCTGCTGTAGAAGGGATTTTCTTCTCAGGATCTTTTGCTGCTATATTCTGGCTAAAGAAAAGAGGTCTCATGCCTGGACTCACGTTTTCCAATGAACTCATCAGCAGAGATGAAGTAAGGAATGAAATATTCTTCTAGTTATATTTGTATTCATATTTGGTATTCATTTATTTTTCTTTCCCCTGGAAAATGCTGATGATGACATAGATATCGTGGTAATTAAAAGAAAATAAGGAAGTAATTTCTTCCTGGTTTTTAAGAAATATATTTTTCTCCTGCCTCTTGCTTTCTTCTTCAGTCTCCCCTGCTCATCCTTAATACATCAAATGCTGGGTTCCAACCTTGGCCTCTCTTCTTCACTGTACATGACCCCTGGCTGATCTTACCTATTTCCATGGGATCAGCTACCATTTAGATGCTCGTAAATAACCCAAACGTGTGCGCAGACATTCTTTCCTGAGCTCCAAACCCAGGTATTCAAGTACGTGTTAGTATCTCCTGGAAGGCTCCACAGATATCTCAAATCTAATATTTCAGAAATCAAACTCATCATCTTTCTCCCCATATTCGTTCTTCTGTTTTCCCTGTCTCAGTCAGTGGTGCTACTTTCTATCCAATCATCCAGGTTTGAAATCTGGAAATCATTTTTAGATTGCTTTTTTTCCTTTCTCAAAGCCACATCCAACTAGTAACTAAATCTTGTCTCCTTTTGCCTGCAATACCCTTTCCATCTTCCTGCCGTTTTTTTTTTACCTGTTGATTACCTTCTTACAAGTGGCAACTCAAAACTTCCCTGACTCAATTAGATAGAATTGACCACTTTTCCTTTATGTATCCCTTTGAAATGGGAATGTGTCCCTGTCTTAGCATCTGTAACATGTACTGTACTTCCTATCTCTCTCCTCTGCTGGACTCAAGGCTACCTGTGTGCAAGTAGCTTGTCTTATTTTTCTTTCTGTTCTCAGGGTTTAGCCTGTCACAGCCATCAGTCCACATGTATTGACTACACTAATCCTGGACCCTCAGCTTATTTCTAAGTGACCTTGTAAAGTTATGAACTTCTCTGAGCCTCAGTTGCTTCAACTATAAATCTTGAAAGAGTTTCGTTAAAATAAAAGGAGCCAGTGTGTGTGAAAATACTTTATAAGTGCCATAAAATGCTTTATATAATTTTTGTTGTTTCATCTTTCAATTTATAATAATTTTTATCATAAATGTCATATGTGGTGATTACAGAGAATTAAGAGAATAAAATCACTCAATCTTAACAGAGTTAACCACTTTTAGTATTTCATTGTATTTCTTTTCGACAATTTTCTATATTTAAACCTATGTAGATATATATGAACATCATAATTTTATTATTTGAAATATTCTGCTTTTTTCATATTTTTATGAGCTGAGATTTTTTTAGAACATTGTGAGCATTTTTCTATGAAATCAGGCATTTTTTTGGAAAGAGTAGTTTTAAAAAAAAGAGTTGTTACATAATATAATATTCTAATGGAACAATGTATCACTCATTTGACTAGTCCAAACTTGGAAATTTAGGTTGTTTCCAGGTTTTTTATTTTTTTTGCTATAATGTAAAATGAATATCTTTTGTGTATAAGTTCTCCCAATTTTGTATTATTTTCCTAAGCTAGATTTCCTAGAAGTAGAATTACTACGTTATAATGTATGACCATTTGGAAGGTTATCCATACTAATTTGCAGGTATCTTCCCAGAAATTTCATAGAAAGCCCCGCCTAGCAACATATGAACATGTCTTTTATTACCATAACCTCACCAGAATTTGGATTCATGTTTTAAATATTTGACAAGGTTGATAGGGATAATGGTTTCTCTTTATTGGTTTTATCTGCATTTATTTGATTACTACTTTGAGTGAGCTTTTTTTTCCATAACGACATTAGTCTTTTTTTTTTTTCTGTATTTACCTATTTTTGTCTCTTGCCTCTATTTCGTTGATATGTATTCCCAGTGCATAGTGACTGATAGGGCTCTTTCAATAAGTGTTGTTTATTGAATTTGTTATATTTATTGTATGAATATAATATAAAATATTATTTTGTCATATTTTTGCAACTATTTTCCCAGTTTGTCCTTTGCTTTTTAATTTTGTTTTTTCTTGTAACATACAAAAACCTGAAATTGATGTGATCTACTTCTAGAGATTAGTTATAATCTGACTTTTTAACATCTAACTCTGTAATATAATTGGGCTTTGTTTAGTATTAAGTACAGAATTTGGTGTAGATGTAGTATAGGATAAGTTAGAATTTTAACTTAATTTTATTTCATACACCCAGGCAATTTTTAGTTCTCTTTGTTAAAACAGTAATCCATCCTTCTCCATTGACTTGTGATCTGTTCTTTATTATATATTAAGAATTTTAAGTGTACTAAAATCTGTTTTGGGGCTATTTTTTTTCTTTTCAATAACCTATCTGTCAAATTTCATGCCAAACAAACTTTTTTTTTTAAGGAGAGGGTGGGGGAAGGGAGAAGAAGAAAGAGAATCTCAAGGAGGCTCCATGCCCTGCGCATAGCCTGATGCAGGCCTTAATCTTACAACCTTGAGATCATGACTTGAGTCAAAATCAAGAGTGGGATGCTTAACCAACTGAGTGACCCAGGTGCCCCCAAATACTTTTATTTATTGTAGTTTTTTTATGTTTTGATAACTAGTAGGATAAATCTCATAACTTTCCTAATAAAACTGTTCTTATAAGATTCTGGCCACTTATTCTTCCAGATTAATTTTTTAATTGAAATACATATGACATATAATATGGAAATTTAAGATATATAACATATTAATTTTGTACATTTATATATTGTGATATGATTGCCACTGTAGCGATAATTGGCATCTCTATCACGTTACTTAATTATCCTTTTCTTTTGTTCAAATAATTAAATTCTAGTCTTAGATTCTTTTAACTAAAAACAATTCTTTTGAGATTTTGATTGGAATTGCTTTAAACCTCAAAATTAATTTTATTCACTTATTGATTTAACATGAGTGCCTACCTTTGATTTACTCATCTCTGTAATAGATAGCTAGCTATCAGTTCTAATCAACACTTTCTTTAACAGCTTTCACGGTTTATTTGAAATTCAGCCTTTGGTAATTTGAAGTATCCTCTTGAGTCCAGTCTGGGAAAAATGTTTGCCTAACAAATCTTCTAAGATTAACTGTTCAAAGAGGATTTTTTTTTCCTGGTGGTTTCTTCTGGGAATGATAAATAGGAAAATAATCCTTGAAGAACAACCTTTGATTGGAGTCTTATCTTTTATTTGTCTTTGGTTTTTGTTGATTTATTTAGAAAAACCCAAGCATACTCTGATCTGTAGTCCTTTAAGGTGCACATTCCTTCATCCTCCTTGCCCCTTGGTGGCTTACAAAATTATTTCTTTTTCGTTGTAGTTTAGAAATGTTCACTGACTCTGCCTTGCTTAATTTTATAGTCTCTAGCTTAATTTTGTTTGGCACTGCATTATCTTTCTCTTTCTCTGGCCTCTTTTCTTTTTTTGTTTTGATTTTTTGCAATTACTTCTGTTGTTTTCAGCTTTATACCATCTGTTCTGTGTTTTGGAATCCTGATGATTGTACATTGGATCTCCTTGCTCTCTTCTCTAATTATTTAAAGCTCTACCCTATTTCTTTCATTTGCATAACCATTCTGTTCTCAAGGTATTTCACGAGTTTATTTTCTTCTTTGGTTATCTGCCGTGTCCTTTCTGCTTTATACAGCTTCAAATGGCATTCTTAATTCTTCCCATGTTCATTGCAGCGAGTTTATTTTTATCTTGAGCCATTCTTATTTAATATAAGTGTTGTCTTTTAGAAATCTCCCTGAGTTTCACTTTTCTTTAAACACTTACTGTTTTCAATTATTTCTTAATTTTTTTAGACATTAGAAATGAGTAAATTTTCATTTCAGCCTTTGCTTTGTTTTCCTTTCCAAAATGATTTTGGTCGCAGATTTGTTGTTGTTGTTAATTAATTCATCTTTCATGTTGATGAATTAAGATTTGCTGGCACTGAAAAATTTTCATGATAGGTTATTATAATTGGCATTTTAATGAGATTTGAAGGAAAGTAATTCCTGATAGTATGAATCCCTCTTCTAGCTTCCAGAAATTCGGTGTTGCATTCCTAGAACCTAATTTATATGACGCCTGACACGTAACACTGTGAAAATAGGTGATTAAACATTCTTTAACAATGGTATTTTTCTTCTGTTTTAGGGCCTTCACTGTGACTTTGCTTGCCTGATGTTTCAGTACTTAGTAAATAAACCTTCAGAAGAAAGGGTCAGGGAGATCATTATTAATGCTGTTGAAATTGAGCAGGTAAGCAGGGAAGCTTGTATGATTAGCACATCTCTTTTTCTCTGATGTTTGTACCATTATTATATTGGGTTGACTCAGGAAATTGCCACTTGTAAGTCAAAGCAATTATCAGTAATTTTATATAGTCAGCCTGACAGTACCAACAGATGATGCATTGCAATTATCATGTCAGTTTATAATTTGGTTTGTAAGTAAATGTTATGTTTTAAACTTTTATGTGTACTAAAATCTATTTTGGAACTGTTTTTTTTTTCTTTCTCTTGATCTGTCACATTCTATGCCGTAGCAAACTATTTGAATTATTTTAGCTTTAATTTTTTTTTTTTTTAGATTTTTAGCTACTAAAGGGTGATGACGGTTTCTTGTTTGTTTTATATTTTCAAAACCGAGCAAGGTATCTAGCTTGAAGTATGCACTAAATGTTTATAGAATTAGTATATCAATAAATTAGTGAATAGGAAAACTTAACATACAGAATGTAAAAATCTCTAACTACAAAGACCTAGATGTTCCACTTAGGATTTTTTTTTTAATCATTTGAAAGAACTAGTTTAAAAGAAATAAAAAAAAATCATTATGTTCAGTTAGCCACTATACAGTACATCATTAGTTTTTGATGTAATGTGAAACAATTCATTAGTTGCATACAACACCAAGTGCTCATCACAACATATGCCCTCCTTAATGCCCATCACCCAGTTAGCTCATCCCCCACCCCCCTCCCTTCTGTAACCCTCAGTTTGTTTCCTGGAGTCCAAAGTCTCATGGTTTGTCTCCCTCTCTGATTTCTTTCCAGTTTTCTCTCCCTTCCCCTGTGGTCCTCCGCTTTATTCCTTATGTTCCACATATGAGTGAAACCGTATGATAATTGTCCTTCTTTGCTTAACTTATTTAGTAAAATAAAATTTTTAAACTCTTAAAAATACTGTATAGTTCAATAGCTGTGGTTTTCACATTGGGAAGGAGAAAATGCATAAAATGCATTTTGGTGTTTTTAATCATTTTGAGAAATAAATTCAAATGGTTAATGTTTTTATTTTTTTTAAATTTTTAAAAGATTTTATTTTTGAGAGAGAGAAAAAAAGAGAGTGAGAGAGAGCACACAAGTAGGGAAATGGGGCAGTGGGAGAAGCAGATTCCCCAATGAGGAGGGAGCCTGATGTGGGACTCAATTTAGGACTTGATCCCAGGATCCTGAGTTGAAGGCAGACACTTGACTGACTCAGCCACCCAGGTGCCCTAATGTGTTTATTTTTTCCCTATCAACACTTTGTCACTGTCTTTCAATATAGTTGGAATTCCATTTATCTCCCAACCCCCACATCCATTTTTATTTTTTTCTCATTTTCTTTGTTAATTGTGTTTCTATCTTTCCAATTCCCTTCCATAATCATGTTCACTACAGTGATCATCTTTGGTGAATCTTTTTCCAGATATTTCAGAGCAAAATATCTCATTTTTTTCAATAGAGAAAGCCTGTGAATTAAGGTCCTATAATGCTACTTACTCTGTAAAATACCAGTAATTTGATAGTTTCAATTTACTTAGGCTATTTGAGAATATAAAGTATTGTGAATAGTAATACCCTAAACATTTTTAAACAAATGAAAGTAGCCATGTTGAAAGAATTTACCCTAGTATATTTCCTCAGAAACTTAGACGATTAAAAAATGAAAACCCTGTTTTTACTTGGAAAATACGTATTTATTGTTCTATCTCTGTATTTTATTCTGTTTTTGTTCATATCTCAGGAGTTTTTAACAGAAGCCTTGCCAGTTGGCCTCATTGGAATGAATTGTGTTTTGATGAAACAGTATATTGAGTTTGTAGCTGACAGATTACTTGTGGAACTTGGATTCTCAAAGGTAAGGTATTTAAAAATGTGTTACTACTAGCTAAAATGTTATACCAAGTAAGGCCACTAAAATACTATATTTCCTTGAAAGCATTTGTAACAAACCAGTCTACTTTTAAAATGTGTGTGACAGCCTTGTTTTGTATAAACAAATTGGTCTTGCAAAATCCTTTGGAACTTGGAATTCATAACAGAAGTAGGAGGCTGATAAATCTTATAATTAATAAGCTCCATAAATTACTTGTAATAATTGTAAGCATTTAATAGGATTATCTTTAAGTAAATTGGATTTATTATGCATATGTATGTTTACCCTCATAAATCCCCATGGATTGATGTTGTAATTTTTATGTTAATATTTTTTTAAAAGATTCATTTATTTACTTTAGAGAGGGAGAGCAAGAGCTCATGTAAGGGGAGGGGCAGAGGAAGAGGGAGAGAGAGAGAGAGAATCCTCAACAGATTCCTGTTGAGCATGGAGGCTGCATGGGACTCAGTCCCAGGACCCTGAGAGCATGACCTGAGCTGAAATCAAGAGTCTGCCTCTTAATCGAAGAGCCATCCAGGCGCCCCACATTAGTATTTCTTTTAAGGCCTATTTACCTTTTATTTGTTTAGTGAGATTAGTTCATCAGAAATTAATACTTTTTTATTTTTAAAAAATTTATTTATTTGAAAAAAAAATTTATTTGAGAGAGAGAGAGAGCTTGGTGGGGAAGGGCAGAGGGAGAGGGAAAGAATCTTAAGCAGACTCCAAGCTGAGCACGGGGCCCCACACAGGTTCCATCTCACGACTCTGAGATCACAACCTGAGCTGAAACTAAGAGTCAGATGCTTAACCAACTGAACCACCCAGACACCCCTGAGCTTTAAATATGAGTAGTTATTAGGAAGACATTAACCGTCATAATTTGACCCTTTGAACTCAGCTGTCTTTTAAGTTATTTTTCATTTTGTTTATCACAGATGATATACCTGAATTTCATAAAGAGGTATGCTTCTCACATAATAGTTGGAGGCTGCAGCCAGTCTACCTGGCTTCCAATCCTGGTTCTGCCACTTTCTAGCTATATGATCTCAAGCAAGTTGCTTAACCTCTTGTCCCCATTTCCTCATCCATGAAAGGGAGATGATGATAATAATACCACAAAGGATTGTTGATGAGTTGGTACACTTAAAGCACTTCAAACAGTATCAGGCATGCAGCAAATGCACTCTAAGTAGTCATGTTGTAGTCACCATAACTGGAACATTCATAGTACTTGACTATGTACTATATACACGATGGTGATTAGAAATTACAGGTTTTAACTTCTTAGCATGGAAGTAGAAGTTTAAATTGTGTTTAATGAGAAGCCTTATGAAACCCATGATGCTGGAGTCATCATTACCTTTCTCAGAAACGCATTTATATTCTGGTAACCACAGAAATACTGTCACAAAAGCGTTACATAGGGCAAAGGTTTTTGTAAGATGAACTATAGTTTATTATTTTAGTTATAAAATTCTGTGTTTACTAATAATGAATGGAGAAGTCAAGATTATAATTGCATTAATATGATCTCTTAAATTTATAAACAGGACACCTGGGTGGCATAGTCGGTTAAGCATCTGCCTTCGGCTCAGGTCATGATCTCAGGTTCCTGGGATTGAGCCCTGCATCCCTGCATCAGGCTTCTTGCTCGGGGGGGGGGGGGGGGGGGGGGGGGGGGGGGGGGGGGGGGGGAGCCTACTTTTCCCCCTGCCTGACACTCCCCCTGCTTATGCTCTCTCTCTCTGACAAATAAATAAAATCCTTAAAAAAATTTTTAAAACTTAATTTATAAACTGTATATTTTTAAAAATTGTGTTTGTTCCTAGGTTATGCCAATATATTTGTTACAGGAAAGTTAATTTCCTCATTTGAGCCTTAAAGTGAACTCACTGTCCTTTAACCGACTACCATATCCTCACATTCTTACATCCATGTTCTCCTGCTTTTTAGAAAACTGTGGACTCCTGGGCCTAATTTTCCTTTTTGGAACTTGCTCGCTGTAGGTCTATAAAACATCCTGCCTACAGAAGAAAATCCAAACATAGTATGAAACATCATTTTTCCATAGGCCTTCAACATATTTCAATAAATTCCAAAAAGCAGAAATTACATAGACCTTTTAGATTTTAATGTAGTAAAAGTAGAAATTAACAATGAAACATTGCCAAAAAATTCGATCTACTTAGAAATTGAGAAGCTATCTTTTAAAATGAGATTAAAATGAAAACATGAAGTAATAGAATATATAAACTAAATGATGATAGGGTTACTATATATCAAAACTTGTGGAATGCAGCCAAATAGATCCTCAAAGGAAAAGTTATAGCCTTGAATGTGCATATTAAGAAAACAAGACAGTTTAAAATACATGAACTATATTTTGAACTCAAACTAGAAAAAGAACTATTCCTATAATGACAGTTTTTGGCAAAATAAGAAATTACTTAAATTAGCAAATGGCTGTCATTTATTCAGAATTCTAAGTAGGAGGCATATTAATGTTTTCAACTTGTTTTTTAGTTTGAGATTAGTCAACAAATATTTGAGTACTTCTGTGGGTCAAAAACAAGCCACTTAATTTATTTCTTGGTATTATTGAAATGTAGTTGACATACAGTGTGATATTAGTTTCAGGTGTGCAACTGACTGACAATTCTATACATTACCCAGTGCTCCCCGTGATAAGTGTGGTTACCGCTTGTCACCATACAGTGTTACTACAATAGTATTGACTATATTCCCTACATTGTACTTTTCATTTCCAGGACTGCCTTATTTTATAACTGAAAGTTTATACCTTTAATTCCCTTCACATATTTCACCCAACCTCCCTCTCCGCTCTCTGCCAGTCACCAGTTTGTTCTCTATATTTATGAGAACAATTTCTGGTTTTTTGTTTGTTTGTTCATATAGTTTTGTTTTTTTAGATTCCACATAGAAATGAAATCCTATGGTGTTTCTCTCTCTCTGACTTATTCTGCTTATGATAATTCCCTCTAGGTCCATCCATGTTGTCACAGGTGGTAGGATCTCATTCATTTTTTTTTTTTCAAGATTTTATTTATTTGAAAGAGCGTAAGGAGGAGAGCATGAGTGAGGGGGAAGGGCAGAGGGAGTAGGAGGAGCTGATTCTTCGCTGAGCAGGGAGCCCAAGGCATAAGGGCTCTATCCCAGGACCTGGGAATCATGACCTGAGCTGAAGGCAAATACTTAACCAACTGAGCTACCCAGGAACCCGGATCTCATTCTTTTTGATGCTGAATGATGTGTGTGTGTGTGTGTGTGTGTGTGTGTGTGTACATTTTATATCTTCTTTATCTGTTTTTCTGTTGATGGACACTTGGGATAGATTCACACATCTACTGCTGTTGTAGATAACGCTGCAGTAAACAGAGGGGTGCATATATCTTTTCAGATTTGTGTTTTTATTTTCTTTGGGTAAATACTCAGTAGTGGAATTACTGGATCATATGGCATTTCTGTTTTTAAGATTTCGAGGAACCTCCATATGGTTTTCCACAGTGGCTGCAACAGTTTACATTCTCCAGCCACAGTGCATGAGGGTTCCCCTTTCTCCACATGCATGCCAATGCTTGTTATTTCTTGCCTTTTTTTAAAAAACAATTTTATTTAGTTATTAGAGAGCATGAGAGCGAGAGAGCATGAGCAGGGGTTGGGGGGAGCCCTGGGGAAGGACAGAGGGAGAAGGAGAAGCAGACTCCCCCTGAGCAGGCAGCCCGATGCAGGGCTCCATCCCAGACGCTGTAATTATGACCTGAGCCAAAGGCAGACGCTTAACCAACTGAGCCATCAGGTGCCCCTATTTCTAGTCTTTTTGGTACTACATATTGTGACAGGTGTGAGGTGATATCTCATTGTAGTTTTGTTTTTGCATTTCCTTGATGATTAGTGATGTTGAGCATTTTTTCAAGTGTCGGTTGACCATCTGATATCTTCTTAGGAAAAGTGTCTAGCTTCTCTGCCCATTTTGCCCCCTTCTGGCCATTTTTTAAATCAGATGATTTGTTGCTTTGGTGTTGTGTACATTCTTTAGAAGTTTTGGATATTAACTGCTTATTGGATACATCAAACATATAAAATATTTGCAAATACTTTCTCCCATTCTGTAAGTTGCCTTTTTGTTTTATTTATGGTCTCCTTTGCTGTAGTCTCAATAGTTTATTTGTGCTTTTGTTTCCCTTTGCCTAAGGAGATATATTCATATATATGTTGCTAAGGCCAAATTCAAAGACAGTACTGCCTTTTTTTTTTTTTTAAGGAGTTTTATGGTTTCGGGTCTCACATTTGGGTCTTTCATCCATTTTGAGTTCATTTTTGTGTTTGGTGAAGGAAAGTAGTTCAGTTTCATTCTTTTGCATGCAGCTGTCCACTTTTCCCAGCACTATTTATTGAAAAGACTATCTTTTCCTCATTATATATTCTTGCCTCCTTTGTCTCAGATTGAGCATATAAATATGGGTTTCTTTCTTAACTCTTTCCTATACTATTGATCAAATTGTCTGTTTTTTGTGCCAGTACCGTATTGTTTTGATTCCTATAGCTTTCTAGTCTATCTTGAAATCTGAGATTGTGATACTTCCAGCTTTGCTTTTCTTTCTCAAGACTGCTGTAGCTATGCAGGGCCTTTTGTGGTTCCATATAAATTTTAGGATTATACAAGTTATGTGAAAAATACATGCACTTAATTTAACTTGGTCTTAGTTACCTTGTCCATGCCATGGATGATTTATTTTTTAAATTAAAAAATTATTTATTTATTTATTTGATGGAGAGAGACACAGTTAGAGAGGGAAGACAAGCAGGAGGAGTGGGAGAGGGAAAAGCAGGCTTCCCGCTGATCAAGGAGTCCAAGGCGTGGCTCAATCCCAGGACCCTGGGATCATGATGTAAGCCGAAGGCAGACAGTTAATGATTTAGCCACCCAGGCACCCTGCCATGGATGATTTAAATCAGGTTTTTTTGAAGCTTCCAGTTTTAAAATCCAATAAATCTGTAACTATTGGTTCAGTGCTTTTTTTCACTATATCCTGCTAGTTCAAATTTTCACTCCCTCTTATTTCTGACAGGCAAGGTCACTGAATTCTGTGACTCACCCACACACAGCATATGTTCTTTTGTTGAAACTATAAAGTGTATATATACATATATTACATATAAAATATATATTATATTTTATTAAGATATTAAACTTTTTAGTAAGCCTTATTAAAAGTCACAGAGCATATAATTTACCTTTTAACAAGTGTACAGTTCAGTGGTTTTGGTTTTTTTTTTAAGATTTTATTCATTCATTTGACAGGGAGAGAGAGATCACAAGTAGGCAGAGAGGCAGGCAGAGAGAGAGGGGGAAGCAGGCTCCCTGCTGAGCAGAGAGCCCGATGTGGGGCTCCATCCCGGGACTCTGAGATCATGACCTGAGCGGAAGGCAGAGGCTTTAACCCACTGAGCCACCCAGGTGCCCCATTTATATATATTCTTATCTATGGTGTTCATAATCCCTGCTGGAATACTCCTAAATTTAAAAATCCTATTTTATTGCCCCTGATGGATCACTAAAATGTTTCATGGTTTTTCATCAGGCTGTGTCACCAAGTCAGCTTCTTGAATTCAGAAGTAGTGGAAAAGCTTCTTGTTAACATATATTCCACTTTTTGTTTGGAGACATCTGCGGATAGCATTTATTCTGTCTTTTCTCATCATGGTCCCTTAACATCAACATGTTAATTATCTGTTATGAACTAACAAACATGTTAAGGTTCATAGTACATTTTTGGTAATTCAGTATTTCGTAGTATCGTGTCTATGTGACCAACTAATGGTTATACCTGTGAAAAGGTCTGTAATGTCTATGGTGTATTGGATCTTTCAAGCTGCAAAAACATTTTAGTTTACTTGGTATTAAATCTTTCATTTCTGCAATAATACATGTCTTCTTTCTATTTCTTAAAATACCAGAGATACTAGTATAGTTTCTTAAAGTTAGTAGGTCATCTCAGTTGCCTTACAATTTCTCAGCCTTGAGTGCTTCTAAGACCTTCTGAAATAATGGATCCTACGGGTGACTAGACAGGCGTTAGGAGACCTGAGCTTGTAGTTATCTATTGTTCATCTTGTGGATGTGATTTGGCTTCTTCAGAATGTCTAATAACATGTCTTTTCTTCTTAGGTTTTTCAGGCAGAAAATCCCTTTGATTTTATGGAAAACATTTCTTTAGAAGGGAAAACAAATTTCTTTGAGAAACGAGTTGCAGAATATCAACGTTTTGCAGTCATGGCTGAAACCACGGATAACGTCTTTACCTTGGATGCGGATTTTTAAAATGCTTCCCATACACAAACCTGTCGCTGGTAGATAGCAGTCTGTTTTTCTTTATTTAAAAAAACCCCCACCAAACTTAAAGTACCTCCTTTAGGGAATAGAAGTTTGCTCAAGAAGAAATCTAAAACCAAATTTCAGTCAAGTTGGATTTATATAAATACACTCTAGTTTTTCTGTTTAACAACCAGCGTGTGACTTAAATGCTTTTGTTTTGTCACTAAAATATAAGATGGTATTATGTAGCAGTTAAGAGCATAAGGTGAGGGGTCAGATATGACATTCTGCCTTTACTACTTGTGTGATTCTTGGCAAGACAGTTAATCTCTCTAAATCTCACTGTATAGTATCTTTAAAGTGAATGTAATAGTAGATCCTAAATTTATCACATGGATATGCGAATTAAGCTGCAAAATAAATGCTTAGCCAATATTACCACCACCACCACCACCACCACCACTACCGCTACTATTACGACTTACTAATGGTGTTAATTATGGTACTGTTGTGATAAAATGCTCTCCTGTCCTCCAAGTAATTGTGATTCTGGGTCTTAAGATCTAGATTATATCTTTGTATTTTTAATGTTTAAGGGAAAATACAAGGATTTCATTTAAGAGATTATAATTCTCATTAACTTGAGAATAACTTCTTTGAATTCCTCAGCATGTGGTAAAGGAAATTTAGTTCTTGGTTGCTTTGGGCAGGATACTTACGAAGTGGAAGTCAGGAGGGTATCCTGGTAGTTGACCGTGTAAGTAAAATGATTCTCCTCCTTTGGAAGTCGAAATGATCACTGTTGCCAGACATCGCCCTGAAACGCTTAAAACCCAGGTGAATTAGCTAGAATAGCATTTCCCAAAGAGTATTCCAAGAGCCATTAGCCCCTCTAGATATATTGTGGGTGGGGGAGGGGAGGGATTCTGTGATCAGATGAATCTGGGAAATGTTTATCCTCCCTTCCTCTTTAGAACATAGAGTCAGTACATCAAAGACAGAAATTCTAAGTATGTAAGCTTATTCCCCCCTGCATATCCCAGACTACTTAACACAAATCTGCTTTTCACCTGTTAGCATCTCACCCAACTGGTATTCCTCAGAACATAGTTTGGAAAGTGTTGGCCTAGAACCATTTTATACTCAGAAGAGGGAATTGGGGACTGAGTTCAGGAGACGTGGTGGGGATTACTGGACTATTCATATTTGTGACTGAGTAATCCACCTGAGACTGATCTCAGCTGTGCTTCTTTAACACTCTTTAAACTCTTTTATGCTGTTACGAGGTATGGTCCCAATAATGGAACTATGTCTCCTGCACGGCAGCAGACGGCAAGTGCAGACAAAGGTCACTGAGCGAGGAGAGGCCGGGAACCCTTCGTTATTATTAGGAGGAGTCAAGAAGTAGCCTGGGCCCCGCCAAAGCAGTGCGGTTCTCTACTTACAGCAAGTCTTTGTAAAATTCTGCAACCTAGAATTTAGAGATGTTCACTTTCCCTAAATGTTCACTTCCTTCATTCGGCAACCATCTAATTGACTTGATAAAACGGAGTTCTCGAGCAGGTGCAAGAGGAGCGGGTTGTAACTTCGTTAGGAAGAAGTCAGAAACCTGATATATTTCCGCCTATGACAATGCCATGTATTTGTTCAGTTTGTTCTGTGTTGCAGAGTCGGCCAGCTGTTTTCACGTCCTCTCAGCTGATCCCACAACAGCCTTAGGAGATTGAAGAGCAGCTAGTATTGACATTTTACTGATGGAAGAGAGTGAGGCTCAGAGAAGTTAAATGACTTGGCCAAGATCTGCTCATATCATGGTCCCTACAGTAGAATTCTTTTTTTCTTTTATCATCTTTCTTGTGTTTAGTCCCTTACATCCATCTTGATGTGATTTTGTCTATTTCCTCATTCAGGTATCATGTACTTTAATTAAGGTGTTCTATAAATTATTTAACTGTATTCAGGTGGTGTGTTTAAAGATGTGTCTACTACTATACAAAAACAACATTTAAAACTGACATTATCTGCAATGATATCAGAATGAAAGAAAAAATTGTCAGTGCGTATTCCCTTTGTTTTGAATCCAGATCTTTCTCACAGGTAACGGCAGGTGCCTTCATATGAAGCTTATTTATAGTAGCAATAAGCCTAATTCTATTGAGATGAAGAAGTTTTATTACTGAAATACTGGATTTTTAATACACTGGTTTATTTTATTCGGTGTTCTAGATCCTTTGCAGGCCTCC